>JASFXZ010000002.1:4073188-5273188 GCA_032209605.1 Mactromeris polynyma | reverse complement strand
ATTTACAACATAAGTACAAGTCCCAGAACATCTATAAATAGACACATTAAATACATCGACTAACAAATAAAACTCAAACGTCGGTATGGAAGCTTCCGGGTTCCTGCATCACTGTAAAATCACATGTTTTCGCGAGCGGATATTTTTTCTTGCTTTAAAACGATACATGCGTCTACCACAGTGTAATTTGCCTCTAGTATTAGTTTTGCAAGCAGTCGAAAGGTTACCAGTTGGTACACTTGCAAGCCACTGACGACAACAGAGGACATTGATAAACAAATACAGGAAAATAGCGATGTAATCGCATCACGTGACAAAAAAATGAAACTTTCGTCTTTCAACTTTTTTTTATTTTTGACTGTCTAAAAAGACTTAACTGTTACTACTCATAAGATAAAGCATTACACTCACTGCTGTCAAATTTGAATAAGTTTGTGAAGGTTATGTCGTCATATTACACTTTTGCTAAAACAATTATTGATTTTTTACTTATTTTCCATGACTAATTTCATTTTATTTTACGTTTAATATTTTTTCAATTTCCTACAAATTATTTTTTTCAGACAAAGTTTTGTTTCAATTCAAAAATTTTGAACGTTGATTTTGTATAACATTAAAACCGTTTATTTATTTTACTTGCCAATTTTCTTTACATAATTTATATTTCTAATCATTTTGTTTTTATAACAAACTTAACATGTTTACTTCCGTACGTAAATATACATTAATCCTGTTTATCTGTTGCATAAAACTGTATTTTAGTCGTCGCATAGTTTCTGTTGAGTTTTATATGTTTTTACAAATCAATTTATAGATGATTCTGGCTCATCTGAACATAAAATGGTTGAATTGGCTTAATCCAATATTGTTGTTACATTGGCTAAAACATTTCTATTAAGAACCACTGCAATGTATAACCGATTGAAAAATATCTTTTTTTACCATATTACTAACAGACAAAACTTGTAAAATAGCATGATTGTTAAAAAAAACTAGAATGTGGTTTTTAATTTTATAATTTACAAACATCTTTCTTCAACAAATACGGATCAATACATTATGAGTTCATTCTTTGTTAATGCATGTTTATTGATGTTTTAACTATAGGAAATATATTTTTCACGTTTGTTTAGGTAACTAAATGAACAAAAAATTAGCATAATATCACTTAATAGTTGTATTTATCTAAAGATAATAAGGAAGACAAATACTTCACTGATTAAAGTTAATAGCATAAACTGTTACATTTCGCATTTAAGCATGAAAAGAACCGAATTTGCATAGATAATTGATTTTTTATGATTTAATATTCGATAACATTGCAAGAATCTCGTATTTGAAAAGAAACGATTTTTTTAGCACAAAGCAAATATTGTAAACGTAAAATTATAAAATAACAAAACTGAAGTACGATTGAGCATTTACATGGAAATTATTAGTTTTATAAACATTTCTTGTTTATTCTTCTTTAATCATTAGGCAATTAGTTACATAAACTGTTTAAAATGGTGATTTTCAATGCGTATGAACATTACCGTGTTTATGACTTGAAATATGTTTTTCTTTTTTTTTCAATACATTTGTACTTACTTGTTTTACGAATTTATGTAATTTCTAATTGTTTTTTAAAACTATTGACAATGACCGTGTAGTACATGTATTTTGAATTAGAATTGTTGTTTTGAAATTATTGACATAACCGTGTACAAACTTCATACTTTCAGAAATTAAGATGTAGCTACAATTTTTGCTAGTCCTTGTTAGTGCCAAACTATGTTGCAAATGTTTTCATGCCTAAGTATGAAGGAAATGAAGTTACCAAGATTTACATACAGAATAAAATTGATGGTCGTATTTTGCAATTTACTTCCTTTCAATTTATGTAATAAGAAGATTAATAAAAACCATCTCTTTATTTACTAATAGTTTACACTTATTTTTATAAATGGTGCGATTTGATTTGATTTTTATTATAAGTCCAAGTATTTTAATCGCGACATAACTATTACACTTCACAATTGATCAAAATACCCAAATAACTGAGAAAAATAAACATTTAACAAAATGTGGACAACTTTTAGAAAAGGAAATGTTTCAAAATTAATAACATTTTTGCATTAAAACTTAATTATTGAAAAGAGTGAGGTACAAAATATGAGATGGCTCTTTACAGTTTTATCTATCAAGGTACTTGGAGACACTACAAGACGCATGCGCATTAAACACTCAAACTTAAATGATTTACGGGTGGTATTTTTCGAAGATGTCCACAGAAGCTTCCATACGTTTGAACAACACGAAATCAACAACAAAACCAAGCACGATAACACATTATAGATCGTCTGGGAGGGTCGAAACAACTGTCTGCCAGTCGTGGCCATGGTTACCACGGTAACAGCCGGTTGTCTTGGTTACCAAGAATCATAAACATATTATTTGTTCTATGTACAAGTAAATTGATGTAATACCATTAATTGAAATATTTCTGAACAAAAAAAAAACACTCGAAAACTGATATTCCTGCATTCAAAGATATCGTGTGCGCATGCGCGGCACACAGCGTAAATGCTTGTAAAATATCAAATCAGCGGCGCTTAACACGCATGTTCATCCAAAAATAACAATTTTTTACTGTTTTTAACTCAGATTTTCTCCTAGTTCAAAGCAAACGGACCAGAACCGAACATTCATGTTTGAATAAATCAGTTTCGTCTCAGCTGATCATCAAAGTAATGATTCTAATGATTAAAATATGATACAAATCATTCGGTTTGATTGTCAGTTTAGTGACATTATTACCATTTCGAAATTACTAAACAACGTGCATTACAACAATGACTTTCAAGAGATTTCAATATAAGAACTTATTCTTAAAAATTCTCTTAATAGATTTTATATTAATAATATCAATATGAAAGTAAATATTTATTTGCAGAAAAGTCTTTACCTAGCGAAAACGATCAGATTACTTAAGTTTTATAATATTATCACTGACTGTTTCAAAGAATTATATGACTTAATTACATTGCTTTAATCTTTTAAATAAATTACTTATACCAGCACGCATAAAACAAACACTTATTCAATACACTTAATTACATTGTGAACTCAGGAAACGCGGATTATTAGTTGCAACTATGCTAAACCTCTAGACAATGTTTACCAATGTTGCTGTTGGCTGAAACCACCCTGGCTTAAACCGGTCTGTCCCAAGCTGCCTTGTCCCCAACCATTGTTGTTGTTGTTCCAGTTGTTGTTGTTGTTCCAGTTGTTGTTGTTGTTGTTCCAGTCGTTGTTACCTCCCCAATATTGTCCAGAACCAATACCACCACCTATACCACCGATAGATCCACTGTGTCCCCCGATGCCACTGCTAAATCCACCGAGAGATCCACTGTGTCCCCCGATTCCACTGCTAAATCCACCGAGAGATCCACTGTGTCCCCCGATGCCACTGCTAAATCCACCGATTTGACCGCCATGTCCACCGATTTGACCGCCATATCCACCTATTTGACCGCCATATCCACCCATTTGACCACCAAAACCACCCAGTTGACTGCTGTAACCGCCTCCAATATGACCGCCGCTGATTCCACCAAGATTTCCACTGTAACGTTGTCCGTAAATACCTTGGAATCCATAGAAATCATCATCATCATGGAAATCATCGTCAAATCCTCGGATTCCACCTAATCCGCCACTGATTCGACCAAATCCGCCGCCCATTCCACCAAATCCGCCGCTCATTCCACCAAATCCGCCGCTGAATCCCCCAAATCCACCGCTCATTCCACCGTATCCACCACTAATTCCACCGTATCCACCATAACCTGCAGCAAATGAACGGGAAAATAAATACAGTGTACGTCAATTAACGCAACACTATGCTGGTATTTCCGTATTTTAAGAAAAGTGAGGAAGGCTATTTATTCCAATATCATTTCAAGTATGATAACTCATACTGTTTCTTACTGGTCTAACTCTAGCAACTCCGAGTCTGTAGTAATTTTAAGTCCCAATCTACTGAACAACATTTTAGCAAACCACCAGAAAGAAGCAGAAACTTACCTTTATGGATTGGCATCTTTGGTACTTTCATCATGGGTACAACTGGGACGTGAATGACTGGACGGGGTACGGGTACCTTCATCACTGGCACTACTGGTACTCGGATGACAGGTTTAGGTTGGGGTACTTTGACCACTGGAACAACTGGCACGCGGATAACTGGCCTTGGTCTGGGTACTTTGACCACTGGTACAACTGGCACGGGGATAACAACTGGCTTTGGCATGACTGTAAAATAAATTGATTATTTACCATTAGGATACATTTTTATGTCATATACATACATTTTGACTGTAACATTTGAAGTATTGTGAAGTATTTAATAGCAACAGTAAAACTTCATGATTACGACCACCATTGGGACCCTGAAAACTGGTCTTCTAATCGGAATGGTCTTAATATTGAGGTTGAATAAAGAGCAAGTAGTGAAAATGTAGTTGAAAATGTTCGTCTTATTATAGAGGTAGTATTATTATAGAGGTGGTATTATTATAGAGGTGGTCTTATTATTGAGGTGGTATTATTATAGAGGTGGTCTTATTATTGAGGTGATATTATTATAGAGGTGGTATTATTATTGAGGTTGTCTTTAAGTGAGGCTTTACTGTACATAAAATATACAATAGTCAAACAAACAAAATGATTATTCTTCTTTTCTAATTCAGATACTTGCAATATTTGCTTAATTCAGTGATATTGAAATTTGGTTTATAATTTAAACACAGGTGAGTTTTCCGGGTTATTATGATAAAACAAAATTTGATTAAATAAAAATGCTAGCACTTACTTATTTTCTTTCCATAACCCTTGCTGTAACCACCGTAACCTTTTCCGAAACTCTGTCCGTAACCTTTTCCGAAACTCTTTCCGAATCCTTGTCCGTAACCACCGAGGCTATGTCCGTATCCTCCTAAACTTTGTCCGAATCCTCCTAAACTTTGTCCGTGACCTCCGAAACTCTGTCCGAATCCTTGTCCGTAACCACCGGTGCTATGTCCGTATCCTCCTAAACTTTGTCCGTGACCTCCGAAACTTTGTCCGTGACCTCCGAAACTTTGTCCGAATCCTCCGAAACTTTGTCCTTGACCGCCGAAGCTTTGCCCGATTCCTCCTAAACTTTGTCCTTGACCGCCGAAGCTTTGCCCGAAGCTTCCGAAACTTTGTCCGAACCCACCGAAGCCATTGTTGTTATTTTCGTCTGCCTGGGCCAAAGCGGCCACAGCCAATACGAATGCTAGGGAAATGATATTCATGATTTCTGAAAAGGAAAAAAATAGATCGATCAACTTCTAGTTGGTGCTAATCAAGTTATCAGACTGGGCGAAAACGGCCACCGGGTTGTATATAATTACAGTATGAAATTCGACCATAGAACTACAGTAAGTCTGTTTGCAGGCTGTATATCTTAATACAAACTTTACAAAAATAATGCTCGACGTTTTTTGAGAAAAAGGTATTGTACAATAATGTTTGTTAATATTGCTACTCTTGATATTATTTTTTAAGTCGAATGAATTTTGCACCATACTGTTATAGAATAACGTGATCCACTAATGTAAAAACACTTGCATTGATTGATTTATAAGACAATCGCAATTCTAGTTAAGAAAATATTCGAGATTCGGTTGAGACACTAGCGGTAGCTCATATTTAAAACGAATCATTTTACGGTTATCGCCCTGGAGTTTTAACGTGTATTTCGGGGGCGGGGGGGATATTTAAAATCCTATACACATACCAACAAGTATGATCATCAGTAATTAAAAAATAAAATGCATCTAAAACAAACTTAAAAATATATCAAATTCATGGTGAAATTCACTATAGTTAATAAAAGTTAAAGTCGAAATATAAATGCGTTTTTAGTAGCCCAAATTGAGTTTTAAAATAAATATTAAAGAAAATATTAATAAAATTAATTTATTTGCTGAATTAAATGTATAAGTGTACTTACTACTGGATAGATCCAGAAGAGAATGATTTTTTCCGATCTGAATTTCGACTTTTTATACCCTGGTGGGGAAGGAGACGCCATTATGTAATGGCGGATAACACTACGTCGGCGACCCGGAAGTGAAGGTACAAAATGGCGGATCGGTTGAATGTGAACTAATCAAGAATGACAGATTACGTATTAACGTCTAGAAAGCTGATAAATTAATGATATTTCCTATTAATTAATGATGTCTGAGTTTTAAATCGCGTGAATATTAGTAATCACGTTTCATGTGTGATTGTGTGAGCAATTTGATCGTTAGCGTATTTTTCATCCTCTTGCAAGTTAAACGGCGAGCGTACATGTTACACCCGACACGAATCCTAAATACTAAGATGTACTTTATTACATTTTTTAAATAAGTTTTGTTCATGATGTAAAAATCATTTCAAAATGAGTGCGCGGTGATAGCCGTTGCAATATTTGAAAAACCTCATCGCTTATATATAAAATATAGGTGCTAAAATAAATGAGAATATATGTACATGTATTTACTAATTAAACTAATTAATATCACTTCATATTATATATAATGTATTATCAAACGATTTTTAAAATACTTTAATTACATTACTGTATGTGATATTGAAATTTTACGTTTGTATTTGACAACAAATTGAGTTTAGCGATTTATTTTATATGTGTTATGAGAACTCGAAATTAATATTTTTCAAGTTTTACAAGTTTATTACCATATTCTGCATAAGGCCCGAACACTGGGCAGCATTAGCAACAGTAGATTTTACATACATTGAATACAGAGTGTCACATGACAAAAAGGAAACGACTATATAAAATATATACATGTACATTCATATACGCAGTAGCAACAATACAGAAATAAACAAGATATATTTACATAATAGTTCCTAATAAGAACATTACATTACACATATACATATAATATTATTATCTATATGTAGTACAGTGTTTTCATTTAAAAATATACACATTTAATGACGCAGGACAAAAAAATCATAAATGTGTAGAATTGAAAAGAACATAATAATGATATATATGTGTGTAGTATTGAAGTAAAATGGTCAGTCATTGTTTAATAATTTAAAATGGTTCAATAGTATATGACAGAATAATGCAATATTAGTCAAATATGTGTTGCTGTCTGTTTTAAAAAGTTCAATTAATTTCATGGTATTTGGTCGAATGTAATAATATAGTTTGGTATACATATATTCAAACATATAACCCTAAACTACTGGAAGGTTCACAGGTATAAGATTAGTGACATACTTTCCTAAGAAACAAAAACGCTGCCGGCAAACATATATAACTGTAAATGAACAATAATTTGAATAAATAATAATAAGACGTACCCTTAATTGTCTTCTGATTGTGTACGTGCTAACCGTGCATCAGTGTTCAGAAATGTGCTCTACGTATTGTCCGTGTATATTTAAATTAAGTGTTCTTTATTCAGTAAACCTCATTAATAAGGTCACTCTTGGGACCCTTGAAAACTGGTATTCTTAAGGAGGTGGTCTGAATATTGAGGTTGAATAAAGAGCAAAACAGTGAAAATGAACTGGGAAATGTGTTCTTAATTTCGAGGTTATTATTGAGGTGGTCTTTAAGTGAGGTTATACTGTATTTGAATACAAACCTAGTAGCGAAACTAGCGCTAAATCTGACGTCAACATTAGCTAGCTATGGATTCGCTTCTTGCTCTGTATTGAAATACCTGTATTTAGAAAACTCGAATTCGTAGCGGTCATATTCGAATGTTGATGTCAGTGCTAGCTCAGGATTGCTTCTAAGTCTAAACTCAAATAACGATGTACGAACAGTCATTCGATACTTACATTCGGCATGGATCCATTTCGAATGTTGATGTCAGTGCTAGCACTAAACTCGATTTTTGGTATGTATTCAAACATATAAGTCGAAAAACATGGCTCTGTATTCGACCTAGGTCGTTATTCAATGTTGAAGTACGATGAACGATCGCTGACTTCACTGACTTCACAGAAATGCCACTTAACAACGCAGACGGTGAGTGATCATGTAAATATCGTCCACACAACAAGTATCCTATATTTGTGAGAGATTAAGGGTATGAAATACGAAAGTAACTTATAATAAGTTTTTACAAACAAACCATAAAGTGTATGAAAAAAAAGAGAGAGAAAACATACATTGCTGCAGACTTTTGTTATCTTATGCAACATAAATGTATGTACGAAGTGACCATAATTATGGAGTAAATAGTTTCCTGCTTGCATATATAGTGACATCACATGTTGCGTTTTCTTGAAATTATGTCACTTACGGGAGAGGTTGTAAATCCCATAGCAGAAGCTCTTATCAACTATTGCCCAAAATTAAAACCGTTACCTACGCCTCAGATATACATTTACTCTGTTGATACTTAGTTTGTATATTTGAGTGTCCAGTGTGAGTAATGTTCTATGCTCACTGAGGTAATTGGGTGCTAAGTATTCTTTGTATCCGTTTTCTTGATATTCGAGTGTGAATCTGAGATATGAGTGTGAATCTGAAATTTGAGTGTGAATCTGAGATTTGAGTGTGAATCTGAGATTTGAGTGTGGATCTGAGATTTGAGTGTGAATCTGAGATTTGAGTGTGAATCTGAGATTTGAGTGTGAATCTGAGATTTGAGGGTGAATCTGAGATTTGAGTGTGAATCTGAGATTTGAGGGTGAATCTGAGATTTTAGTGTGAATCTGAGATTTGAGGGTGAATCTGAGATTTGAGGGTGAATCTGAGATATGAGGGTGAATCTGAGATTTGAGGGTGAATCTGAGATTTGAGGGTGAATCTGAGATTTGAGGGTGAATCTGAGATTTGAGGGTGAATCTGAGATTTGAGGGTGAATCTGAGATTTGAGGGTGAATCTGAGATTTTAGTGTGAATCTGAGATTTGAGGGAGAGAGTTGATTAAAACCATAATTCTCAGCATTTATATGCTGTACTTAATCTACGACTCAATTCAAGGAGAAAGTGTTTCGAAAAGAATAATTCAGCACTGAGCATTTCAATTAATTTCAATTCATACCATCTCCAAACTCTGATTCAACTGTGCATGCTGAGTGTTGACCTTTGAGTATCGCCGGGTTATAATGTCGTGTCTAGATTTTTAATGACTAACTATATTTTTATTCAATAAGAATATTATTTAAGAGAAGACTGAATCTTGAGTGTTTATGTGCACGTTAGTCGCCCCAGAATTCATCGTAACCAACGTTTAGAGGCTGAGATCGCTCCGACGAGACAGAGGACCCAGATCGGGAGCTCGAACTTGACGTCACATCCGGTCCTTCAATTTGACCTATCATTTCAATAAGTTGCTCTGTCTCAGACAAAGATGAGTCGACGCTCCGAGGGCGTAGTCCTGAAATATTTATATATATCACTCAAGCTTTTTTTAAATGTCTTAATATCACAAACCATTGTCTCCGTACGAAACTGGTAAGACTGACATAGTATTATATAGTCTACAGACATTTTTGTCCAAAAAGAAGAAGAATGCTGTAATCAAAATGTCAAATTAAAAATTAATTTAAAGGATAGTTACAACAGTGTCGCACTAAAATGCTCTTGTTAAATATCTGGGTTAGCACGAAACTATCGTATTGGAACCCCGAGGAGCTCGTTAAAACATACTTATATACATTTCATATTTTTGCATAGAGCCGACGAAATGCACATTTTAAAAGGCAACACATTCACTGATTTTGAAACTTATGATCCATCCCCTTATTATTACCTTTACATGGCGACGAGCCGCGTTCGAATTCGCAAGGATCCGGTTGAAATGTTCCTCTTAATTTTGGTTTGCCGCCATCTTGCTGTGACGTCTGATGCGCAGGCTTTTCTACGCGCAAAGATGGCGGACTCTGCTCACGTTCTGTTTGTTCATTGGTTGGTGGGTAGTCACGTGAGTGTTCTATTAATCCATTGACATAGTTTTTGTAGAGAAGTTGACCAGCACTGTTCGCATGACTATCGGGCATGTATGGATGTCCGCTGTCTTCGCAAGCCGGGTCAGCAGTCGGCAATGTAAGATATAGAAACGATCTTTTTCTAGGAATCGGTGCGAGGTTCTCCGAATGCTGAGGTGGTTGACCAGCTTGTGTTAGGGAATAAAGTAATTTATCTAACTCTTCGTTGTTTCCTTCCAAGTCGGAATTGTCTTCTTCTGCGAAAACAACAACATAAAATAACCAGTATTAGATTTACTGACGTTAGCTAATGATTATGACTATGTTTTGGTTCAGTAGAGAACCCGTCCGAGTTGTGAGTTGGTCGGGTTATCGAGCTAAAATATGAACAAAAACAACTGGTCCATGAACATACGGTCGTATTAATGAGATGGTCTACATTTCGAGATGGTCTTTAAGTGAGGTTTTACTGTATGTCAATAAGTGTTCTGTCCTCGGGCAATGGAATTAATACGAGAAGGATTGTACAACATTGGCTGTAGTATGTTGCTTAACATTTTGCTTAAATTAAATGTAACTGACTGATAAAAACAAGAAACTAAGATTATTTTTTCTGTAACTTTTAGCAAATATTGTAGTAAAGACAACATATAATTGAATTAACGACGATCATTGACCATAAATGAGCGCCTTGTTTTCATTTTGAACAAGCCATTGTGTTGAAATAACTAACATTCTTCCATAAAATAACTACTTTCCCGTCAATATAATAAACTATAAAAGCCCACATTGTATTTTTGCAACCTTGGTAACATACCGTTTGTTTTGGCCGTACGTGAGGACGATTAACTTATACGGTGATTCCTCAATAATAAAACCATCAGTGGCTATGCAGAAAGCCAGTCTTGTCAACGAGCTGGTCTAGTTATTTTGTAAAAATGGGGAAGAAAAACTGAAAGAGTGTCCATTAATAAGGTAGTCTTTACTTGATGATTTTGAAGTGGTCTGTAAGCTATGTTTAACTGTAGTTCGAACGGAATGGGATTGGTATTAATAGTATAATAACGTAAATTACAAGTACATATAGATGGTTTAGTGTAAAACAATTGTAACTTTGTTTTTAGTAAGTAAGCTGTTAAATAGTATTGCGCTGAACTCTCGATATGTATACGTCACTATAGACGATTTTACCATGAACTGTTTTTTCCCTTATTTATGCTGTATTTTCTATTTTCCTGGTTTCATGTTTGATATTTTTCTTTCTTTAATCATTTTGTAATATTTGTAATGTTTGACATAAATGTTGTAAAATTGTATTTTGCGAAGAGGTTCACTAAGCATAAGTCTACCCTACCTTGCTGTGGAGAAATGTAACGGTCTGTGGATTCAACCGATGGATTTGAGCCACACTGTTTGACTTCGTCCATCACGCGGTATATGTCTGCCTTTACAGGTGTATATGATGTCTTGCTTTCAAAACATATCTTAAAAAGAAAACAACGATTCAACGATAATATAATAAAATAATTTAGCAATTAATATGTAACATAATTCAATTATTTTGCGCATGATTTTATTAGTGTAGTGGTGTGGGGTTTGACGGCCGCCCGGTTAGCTCAGTTGGTAAAGCGCCGTACTAGTGTGTAGAGAGCTGTGGGTTCGAGCCCCACATCGGGCGCACCTTTCCTCTTGTTTAACTTCAATGATTGCAGTGGTGTTTGACAGCCCACGATGGTTGCGCCTCAAATGCCGGAAGGGGCAGGAGTGTAGTGGTGTAGGGTTAGACATCCGACTGGTTAGATCAGTCGGTAGAGCGCCGTACTAGTGTTTATAGGGTGATAGTTCGAGTCCCACATCGGGCGCACTTTTTCCTCTTGATTCACTTCGTTACGAACCGAAGATGTATAATTTCAAATTGTCCGTGTTGGAAGTAATACAAAAATTATCATCTGCCTTTGCAACTGTGCTCCTTTGAGAATTTCGTAATCATATTCAACAGTTATATAGCCTAGCATGTGTTCAATCAGATTTCAGAAAAAACATACTTAATTATGACTGACATGAAAATGTGTTGTTTATGACTTTCTATGAGAGTAATCAACTTCAGACAAATGTATAGTACTGTTCAGTCTTAATGCACGTACCTTACACGTGAAATCTCCCTTGATGAATCTGGGAACAAACTGCGCACATAACTGACAATAGTTATGCTTCTTGCATTTCAGATTTCCTACCGTCACATTCTGCTGCTTACACACGTGACATTTCCCGATAAAGAATGTTTGATTTACGTCACGTTGAACACGTGGTTTCCTTCGAAATCTTCTCAGTCGGTCCATTATGTACAGTACAATAAGAATATACTAGGATACATTCTTAGACCATTTTGCTGGTGAAATTACGAGACCGGTGGCAACTTCTGACGTCGTTGCTATGGGGAAATTAAAAACGTCATAATAGCTGATGTGACGTCATCGGAACTATCGTGATATTACAAACTTTCCCTTCCGGATTCCTCTGGCGTAACGTTATTCGTAACAATTCGGCATATTCCGCTGAAAGTCTGAATATTTAATCGCGGATAATTGCAGAACAGTTTCGAAACTGCAGCTGACAAAATTGCCACCATGTTTTAAACGTTAGATTTCAATGTACGCCCATCAGCAATTGCTTATCAGATATTATTTTAGTTTGCGTATGTTAAGTATACAGACATACAGTAAAACCTCAATAATGAGACCACCTTTGGGACTCTTGAAAACTGGTTTTCTGTATGAGATGGTTTTGATATTGAGGTTGAATTAAGAGCAAAAAAATGAAAATGGATTTTTAAAATTGTGTTCTTAATTTCGAGGAGGTCTTGTTATTGAGGTAGTCTTTAGGTGAGGTTTTACTGTATTCGGGTACCCAGTTCTTCATTACGCTACACACCACAAACGGAGTATGAAGCGAATTAATTTGAGTAAATTTCTGAGTGACAATGGGTTTACTGGCTAAAAGTATTAATATTGTGAACTTGCATAAGTGTGTACTTCTGACGCTATTACATAGAAAATAACATTATCGAAAAGAATATTCAAAATTAACATTGTCACAATAACTGAGTCATTGTACGTTAGGGAAGGGCCCTAGATAATGTTGTCCTCAAGGATGTCCATGCTGCATCCGCCATTTTACTGTCACGTGACAAACATCATAGCAACCACGTGGTTTAGAACCTAGGGAAGAGTACGTATAGAACACGCTACAGGGCACTCATCTGTCTGGCTGTCAACGACTGTACATGTATTTCAAATCTAAGTGCCTTATCACTATGGTATTTGAATGCGAGTAGAATTATCATTACACATACAAGCATGTTAGTTTGAAAACTATGATTCATAATTCAAGACTAATTTCAGTAAATATATGTTTTAAATTTTTTGTCAAGGATGTTGTTTAAACGTCATACTAACAAGAATATATTACTTAACATGTTCATCATCTTAAACATGCGGATACTCTTCATATGAAATGTACAGCCAATAAGACAGAGACGTAAACATGCTTGAATAAGATTCTAGTTCATGTGATCATGCACAGGGTTGGGGCTGAGTAAATTACCCATTCCTGACCCATACCCAACTTTCGTGTCACTGTGGTCTGACCAACTTCCTATAGAATTACAGATAATCCATTTTCACTTTTTCGCTCTTAATTCAACCTCAATATCAAAACCATCTCATATAGAAAACCAGTTTTCACGAGTCCCAAAGGTGGTCTCATTATTGAGGTTTTACTGTATGTCTGTATACTTAACATACGCAAACTAAAATAATATCTTCACACCGCGATAAATCAAAAAAGTTTAAAGGTATGTTTCGTGTGCAAACGAATGTTAGAGATCAAACCTTTCACTTTATGATGGTGTAAATATATCATGTTGATGTGATTTCTACATCACTGTCATTTTTGAGAGCACTTTTTACATGAAATACGAAGGGGCTAAAACAATATATCTGAATTTAAATACTTTCTAATAGAGGAAGATACTGTGTGCAGAGATATATTATCTATATATGTATACTTTCGAACGAAAATTCAAATTGGGGTACGGATCTCTCGTCAAATGGAGAGTACATACGCACCCACAAACGCACACAAATACGTAATCGAACAAGGAACATTTATTCTAGACAAAAGTAATGAAACAAATATAAAACGAAAGCATTTTCTTCTGGTGTCTTTTATTACAAAACTGATAAACACAACATCTGGGTTGCAGTGAGTATACAATATCATAGACTGAGTATAACATCTACATTAAGCTTCACCTAGGATCAAATAAAAATCTACCAATAAATTAAGCAATTATGAATTACGGAACTATTCGGGAAATTTCGTATTTTGCTGTAAGTTTTATGGATAACTAATACATTCTATATGGTTGGGTATTATTTATACTACAACATTAAATGACATGCAAGAATAAAAATGAGCGAAAAGATACGCATTGTGCAAAAAGTGTCACAATTAACAAAATAACAAAATTGCATAGTAGTTCTGCACTGGCCAATTCCCATTCAAACACATTAAAACATGATAAAAACATTATTTTCGAATGAAATCACGAACTGTGTAATATTTGATGTTCAAACTCTCTCGAATTTCTCTCGAACATATCTGAATAAATTTACAATATATGTTGTTAAAAAGGTTAAAAAATAGAATAAAATATTATAAAACTATTGAAAAAAATAATTGAGAAAAGTAGAATATTCAACCTCAGGAGCTTACAAATATTGAGTATTTCAACGTCAATAATAGCAATTATTATATGATCTATAAATATCTGGTTGGTCCATGGTTAGATTTTTCGAGTCCGTAATATGTGATATTCACCAATTGCAACTGATTTAGTGGTTTATTAATAGAAAATATTATTCGACAAACTCGTATTATATGAAAACCATACACGAAAATAAATACTATGTGTACACATTAATTTAGCAAATTTCTAGATCGCTTTGTCTGAAACATTTTAAAACATTGAGTACAATATGAATTCTGAAACACACAGTCGAGAGAGTTGACTGGTGGAGGCAAAGACTTAAACACCACAGATGCGCTACTTGGCCAGATATAGTAAAATCTCTCGGCGGATAAAATCCCGCGAGAGCAGGTGCACGTAAACCAGATATGGCGCTTCGATACGATGTTAGCGACAGACGCACTGCCTAAAACAAAATAATTTTGTCAAAATATAATAAAAAACTCACCGTCTGTTTTGTTATTCATACTCATACATTAAATATGTGTTGTTTATAGTTACTTTTAATAGAATGTCTTCTGAAAACGGGACATAGCGCTACAATCAATAAACTTTTTTTAGATCCATATTAGTAGCGCATTTGTGATATTTAGGTCTATGGTGAAGGTCATGACAAAATAGTTATTTATTACTGAATATATATAAATTGCATACATTTTATACAATTGAAATAAGACATCATTCACAGTACGTCGCACACGTAATCACTTATGAATACGTGCTTGGTAAAAGTTAATAACATGGCACATTTGAAGCAGCGAATATTCAATCGCTTATGTAGGGTATTTGAAACAAATTTAAAATCATTTACACTCATAATAATTAGTACCTAGATCATATCAATTTCATTTCTTATTTCGGATAATTCCGATTTCTGAGCATGTGACGTCATCGACGTCGTCAGGACAACCGCAAGTCCTGCCTCCATTTGGTGTAGGTAAACAGAAGTAACGACAGCCGCCATTGTTTCTCATACATGCGTTGGTGACTAAAACACGAAAAAATAAACAATTATACTATAGAAATGTATCTGACTTTCATTGTTAACAAACAATCGTTTTTCGTAAGTAGTGAACAGTTTCTTGTTTCTATTTTATAGCTGAGGTTTTTACAACAAAAGTCACCTCGTCGATTCAACAATGCATGTACACATAACACAACTGATAAGTGTGCACTTTTTGATGTCGTATAAATTATTTATTGAAAACTATTTCTACACAAAGTTTGTATATAGTCAACATGTAGATCATGATTCTTGGATCGATTTTATCGATTTAAAACACATCACGCGCCATATTCGGTTGTGCTCACACGGTACGAGACTCTTTCCAACCAATCAGAGCATCCGTTTAACTGGGAGCTACAGTATTTATTTGTATCGCATCATCACATTTATTGGTTTTATTTGTTCAATCTGTGGATTTATGACATGAAATAAATGAAATATTATGCCAGGTATCCAGGCTATACTTGTTGAAAACTTCAGCAAGATCTCACTAATATTGACCGACATACGGTTAAGTGTACTTTCCTAAACTGGTTCAGTGACAATTGCTACGAATCGGAATCGGTCATATAAGAATGAAGACACACATTACCTCGTGGACAAAACTCTCCCACAGCAGCTATGCCGTAAAGTCGGCCATTACCACCAACCGGAAGTGTGAGTGGTTCGTTTCTCTCCCCACCATCACGGCTTACGCTTGGAACACCGTTGCTGAAAATTGTGAAAATGTTCGTGAATATGAGAATAAACAACTGTAATTGTATAGACATAATGGGGCGTTTTCAGTGACAATAACTTCACTTTTAAATAATTGCATGACAAGAAATTGCGTTGACAATCAATTCTAAAGTGTTTTCAAAATGATGAACTAAAGTGTTTAAGTAACTGGGCCCAATGCTTGAGTTATAATATCAAAACTTTAAAAATAGAATATACTGTTGTTAACATTCCAAATTGAATATGATTCAAATAACATAATATTGTCTTAAACAGAAAAACACGCTGATGAAATGATTTTGTATTTATTTTTCATTTGTCAATTCCAAGCGAATTTAAAACGTACACATTCACAGGATAACCGCATTAATTCAATAATCTGACGTATGTAATACAAGGATGTAAATATTTCGTCTATAGTAAAGTTTTATACGAGTGTTCTCAGCCTTCAATTTCATAATCAGATGGTTTGATAGAAACAACCCGAGGCAAGTGTCGTCACATTTGTTGTCAATATTTTATTGATAAGACTTTTTATAAACATGACAGCCGTTCACCTGCTAGCCGTCTGATGAGGCCGTTAGTTTTAAATTAACACGTAACATGCCAACTCTGTCATACAAGTACACCCGTTAAATATCGTTGATGACAGCTAATTTCAAATTCATACATGTACATCTTATATAATTCTATGATCTCAAATGCAGAAAGATGGTATGTTATATACGTGTATTTTAAGTATAAAACCAAAATTGTTGACTAGAAATTAGGACATCTGATTAAAATGAAATATATCCAAATACGTATGTGAAATTTGTTGTGTTTTTTTATTGAAAAATGTACAATAAACCAAGCGGAAACAAACTTAAATAATATAATAACAATAATAAACTGTGTGTATTGAAGGTAACTCCTTAAGACATGCACATAAAATATACATACATAAACTTAGCTAATAAGAGGCCTTCATACATACATAAATTATTTCAAATAAAGAGAACACATAAAGAATAAGCATTATTATAATGCCAAATCAATAAATCATAATAACTCATTTTCAAAATCTGAAGTAACAATATGTATGAAAGAGAGATTAAATAATTACCGGTAACGCCGCATGCACAAATGGCCAAGGTGACGCCATTTATGATTGATACATGCAACCGTGCCATCCCTGCCGGCTTAAAGCTACAACTTGCAATAAATACGCGATAGTCATGGAGATGTTCCTTACGATAAATTATTCTAATTTCCACAAAACCAAAACAGGGAAGCGTAGAGGTCGTGGGGTATAGCGCTTGACCACTCATTCAGAGGTTATGAGTTCGAGTCACACTTTGAGCGGGGTTTGATCACAGCTTATACTTAAAATAACGTTACAACATTGTATTGTTCACAAAACTGACGAAACTAATATTATATGACTTGACTTCATTAAGTTCATAATCCCAGGAATTGAGAGTGGGTTAATACACGGTGTAAGAACCTGTTTCACAGACAATGAAATGTATATAAAATCAAAATAGGCTAAATGAAACCAGAGCATACTTACATTGTCCAATCACTCCAGTAGATAGTATTTCCGAAGAATGACACATCAAATGGATAGGGGGCGTCCTCTGTTAACACCCGACGGCCGATACCGTCGGAACGTATACATTCAATCCTATTGGTACCAGCATCTCCCCAGCAGATCTGTTGTGAGTAGTAATCCATTGTGAGACCATTGGGTAGAGCTAGATCTGTGTCAACGAACACTTGTCGATCGGTGCCGTCCATGTTGGCTTTCTCTATCGTAGGTTTATTTCTGAACCAGTCTGTCCAGTACATTGTTCTACAAATATATAACATTCGTTAAAAGTTTAATTAAAGTTTTAGAATCAGTGAAAATACGGGGGTTTCACTAGGTGCTGAATCTCAAGTGCCATTTTGAACATTTAAACCAGATTTTACCAGGAACACGGAAAATCGGTCAATGGCGCTACCGTGATTCGAACCAAGGTCTCCGGATTGCCGGTCTATTATGTACTGACCACTACATCACTGCGAACTAACGTCATTTTCGTGTAAAATTAACTTATAAAGTGAGATACGGTTAACTTCACTATGGACAAAGTGCGGGGCGAATTTTTTACATTCGCCACACTGCACTTAACGCCAGTTGTATTAATATTGATGTCTTTCACATTTTGTTGATGTAAATAATGGATGTTTCAAAATCATGTTTTGAGGAACAAATAGCCAAATTATCTCAATTTAGAGAAAAAAATACCCCTCAGCTAGAATCCTTAGGATCAAAATGTGGCTTTTTGAAACTTCCAGGGGTCAAATGGAACCCCCGGTAAAATAGTATGAATTGTAGTTTTGTCTTGAAATTCATCCACATCGATAATTATTATGTTGTCATGTAACTTATTATTTCATGGACAATTTTCAGTTTTCCGACACGGTATGCTTCGTTCAAAGCCTTGAGGTGTGTAAATTCAACATATTTCATATCAGTCTTCCTATAAATCATGGCAATCTTGTGTCTTGATAGACGAGAGAGAATAAGTTGCTACAGGGTACGCCACATACATAAGACAGTGCCTCCCCAAACAGACCTCAGTGAAAACAACAATCCATAAAACATCAGGCACTTGAGAAGGTTCAGGGATACATACGTAAGGGAACAGAGGCGCTAGGCATAGCCTGGTCGATCATAAGGAATAACTAGGAGAATCAAAGAGGACAAACAGTAGGGGGTTAATGGATGGAAAAGTCTAGACAGCTGGCAACGTAATAATAGGCTGAAACTGGGCGGAACATAACCTGAACACTATATAAAGTAAAATTATTGCACAGGGGAAAGGGAAATATTATAAACATTTAAAACACAAAAAGAAATAATAACCATACAGCGAATTACAGCCCTGGAACTGTCAGTAACATACAGGGGGTAAAATCGATTTAACGGCTAGCCAACCTCACACTTAATCGCTATATGGTCATTGATTTCCAACATATACACATAAAATAACTAAGTAGAAACGAACATTTGCATTTACATCGCTTTTCAACTCTACTATAAACCAAACGTAGAGTTATTTGATTGCTGTTGCTAAGAAACATTATCTTATACCAACCTGGCGTGTACAAAAATCCCAGAGAATGAGCTTTATTTAATCCTTAATACCATTTTTATTCAAAACAATGAACTTTTTAGTATGAGTACTTTAACTTTTCGCCTCGCCCATGAAACAGACTGGTGACAATAATTTGTCAATATTTGAGCGTTGCTATGGGATTTACAAACCTTTTATTAAGTGACGTTATTTCAAGAAAACGCAACTTGTGATGTCACTATATGCAAGCAGGAAACAATGTTAACTCCATATGGTCACTTCGTTTTCATATTGCCATATGGGGCAAATACTGCTTACTGTCAGTACATGGTGACGTCACATAAGACGTTTTCTGGAAATGACAATACTTAAAGAATAGGTTGGGAATCGTACATCGGCACTCATGTTTGATCACAACTCACCCTCTTTGTAGGTCAAGGACAATTGCTCTTGGGTTGATCAGATCGTCAGATACCAAGGTTTTTTTGTTCGTGCCATTAAGGTTAACTACAGCAATGATATCTAAACCAGAGTCAGTAACGTAAATGTTCCTTGCAATCCAGTCGATGGCAATACCTTCAGGCGAGTTGAAACCTGCAAGAAAGTAGTGCGACATTATACTACATGACACTGAGCGCGCTATGATACAACCATCATGACGGACGGGCGCATATGTGCGAGCGCATAGCGAGACTGTACACAAATAGACACATGAATATTTTCTGATCTGCAAGAAAGACAACCGCATTTTCATTTCTGTTTGTGGAAGTCTAAAATCAATATGATTCATGAAAAGAAACTTAGTCAAATGTTTGAAAAAGTAAACGTGGTTGCCATAGTAATTATTTTGATATTTTTCATTTGCAATAGGTCTAAGAATAAATATGTGGACTATCGATTCAAAATTAGCAGATAATAACGTTATTGTGTACACAATATCGATTGGTCAATATTATGCAAAACGTATTTTCATTGGTTGAACACTTCAAAGTTTGTTTACAATTGTTTTCATGTAAAAAAAGCGGACTTTTAAATAGATTTTCATAACAAAGCATTAACATTTAAGTAAATCCTACCAGAAACAACTCGTTCCTCGCCTAATCCGTCAACACTGGCCCTGGAGATACGTCCATGTGTTACATCCGACCAGTAAAAGTTCTGTTCAACACAATCTGAGGCAACAGCAACAGCCAGCTCATCTAAAAATAGTAACACGATATCAAATAATTACTCAGTGAGACAACAATAGTCCTACGCGATGAAAGTAGTTCATTGCAAAAAAGCAGCATAGAGTAAAAATTATATCTGTATTGTATGAGACATTATTCTGACCTTTAGTACAAGATAAAATTTCCTCAACGTTGCAGTTAATTGGCAGACCTTACCAAATTATAATGGAACTACTTTCTGACATAAAATAGATTTGTGTGACTATACATAATAATATTTAATTTCTTTGTGTTTGTATCGTTTCAACATGAAGCAATACAAAACATTTTAATAGTTATTTAAGTAACAATTAATTTTAAACTTTCGATTCGGGATTATTGAAAATGAAATCCATCATTTCTTTAAACTTAGACGATAGGAAACGTCCATTATTTATATAAACAAAATATGAAAGACTCCAAACTCATAACTATGTACATTTGTATTTCGTTTTAGAAATGAAATATTGAAACAATCTTAAGATATTAAAGTTAAATGCTTTTTTACAAATAAAGTCAATTTTTAAACACAAGTTTTATGTTTGCGATGACGCTCTTGTGGTGGGTGGGGTATAACATCAACATGTAATAGGGGCCTACCTACCTGGAACATACAACACTCTAGATCCGTCAGTAGCTTCACCATTCTGTTGGTAGGCAACTTTGTGAATGGAGTAACCCCGTGAAAACAACAGATAATTCATCTCGTCCGAAGAAGCTGAAAAATATACATTTCAGAAACCATAGTTACTTGTTTCCTGTCTAACAATAGTTCAACCAGTTGTTGTTCAAAACTGATAAATGGGCTTAATCCCAATAATTAATAGAACTAGAGGGAAATGTACATAGAAGCAACCTAAATATTGTTGCACCTGTTACCTCCTGCAGATGGCGTGTATATTTAGCGATTTAAGAAATGTTAAATTGTGGGATGTTTTTAAATTAGATTATTTCTTTTGGTTAACCGACATACACGGCGGCCCGTTAACCTAATCATATTTCCTGGAATACATTATCACCCAGTACTAAGTTGCTCTCATACGTCAATGGTGGAGTACATAGAACCTTCGCCAGATGCCACAGAAAGAAAACACTCGGCCCCGCACGGGCTTCAAACCCGAACCTTTCGGATGACATCCCAGCATCCCAGCGCTTTAACCTTTGAGTTAACCGGTGGGCTTTAAATTGAGCAAGACAAGCATATACTCTATCCAGTGTTCTAGTATTAGAATGTCCACACGATTTATCAATATTTGCCCCATATGGCAATATGAAAGCGAAGTGGATATGGAGAAAATATTGTTTCCTGCTTGCAAATAGTGACATCACATGTTGAGTTTTCTTGAAATGACGTCACTTACAGAAGAGGATGTAAATCCCATAACAGGGCTCTAATATTGACAAATTACTATCACCAGTCTGTTTCATGGGCGAGGTGACAATAAAGGGGACAGGTTATAATTCATAATTAAAATAATCACCTCTACAATAGGTACCGTCCCCTCGGTATCCCTGGTTACAGATACACAAGTAAGTATCGACGTTCAGCTGGCATGAAGCATTGGGGTCACATAATCTGGTGTCACGGCGACAGTCCAGTGCTGAAGCAAATAAAAGAAGGTATATGTATATGTCTTTCGTGACACTCATATGTATACAGTAAATGTATAAAGACAATCATCAGGTCAAGGTCGGTAAAATTATTACAGTAAAACCTGACTTAAAGACCACTCGAAATTAAGACCATCTCGTAAATATATTCCATGTTTAAACCTGACAATCAGGCCATCTCACAACTAATCCCGTCATACCAGCGAATGTCGAAGTATCGAGGTTTCACTGTAATAATGCCTTAGAAATTAATTTGTTTGTCCCTCAGTTTAAACAATTTCAGTGAATATGAGAAGTACTTATTATTTTTATAAAATATTTTTGATAAAATGTGATATAAGATCGAACTAGGTAATCGTACCACGCATTGTGCACGTAATACCGTCCCCATCATAGTCCCTGTTACACCGACACCTGTAGTCCAATGTCTGGGGATCATACACACACTGTCCATCCGGAGAACAATTGTTGACCTCGTTACATGGTATCACTGTAATATAGATCATACATTTACCAATCTGGTATGAGAGGTGATTGAAGTATTAGGCCGTCTATACATGTGACAAAACATTTTGACTGGACCATTTCATTCAGAGAATCGTTTATACATATACTTTATTTAGAAATAAAGGCATTATGCCCATGATTCGTAATTACAAGTTATATAAATACATCCATTTTGTTAAATCAAGAAATAATACATGTTTTAATTACTGCTATACATCATTGTTATAGAAAACACATATGAACATACGAAACACATTGAACAAGCATATAAAATATGCATGTTAACATAAATGTAGGAATAAGTGGTGAGAGAAAAGAATGTACATTGAACACCATTAAATGTATAGCAATCATTAGAACTTATAATGACTGAGGTAATGTAATACAGACTAAAAATACAAATATATATATTTAATGTCTTATCAATATCATTCAGAGCAAATGGGATCATGAATACAGCCTTGCTATTCGTCCAATTTTAGACAGCACTCAGAACCGACCAATCAGAAACGTGAGTTTTCGGACTGACCTCCAATCTAACCTCCGATGTATTCCTTCAGAGATAGATTGTTTCACTGATCGGGTTTCATACACTCATCCCAACCCGTAACAAATGATTTGGGAAACATTATTGATCAAATGTTCCTAAATGTCAATCAATTCTCTACATTTTTGAATTACATAAAACATAGACAAATCAACTGAAAGCGTAGAGAAGAAAATGCTTAGTCACATGATCGGCCATGAAAGCATTGACACATTGCTCTGTACTGGCTACCTTGCATATGTTTTGGCGTAGCTGTATAACATGGATTATGACCTACATGTTTGAGCAACCAAATGTTGTCCTCGAGGCGGGCTTTTTAAAATCTGATCAATTATATTTTCACCTAAGAGGCACTAAATGGGGTTTTCGTTCAGCCAAGAGGCACCAAACTGTGTTTTCGTAAGATGTGCATTTGTTAGCATTTCGAATGTTGCCGGTAGTAGTTAATATGTTTAAGCATGTATGTATATATAAAATGACCCTGATAAGACAGGTCCATGATTATAGTATATATATATATATCTAGATCCGAGTAAATTGTTCAACGTGTTGCAAAACTCATTTAACATACCGGTATTATATCATTCTATCTACGCCGTTCATCTTTTTTACAGATATGTCTTGTTTCTGTATAGTGTGAGGCACGAGAAAATCAAGCCATATCATGTTATAAACCTATCCAAACTGACTTCAGGACCTGTACGAAACATGGACGCTAAAATTGTTATTACCTCGTCTGATACAGACTTGACCGTCACCAGAGTATCCAGGGTTACATCTACACATATATCTGCTTGTATCACGTGGGTCAGGAACACACTGTGCATTCTCTCCACAATTATCTAGAACATTACATCCTTCTGTTACACATCGGTAACCGTTTCCTGGAAAAGTCATCAAGCATGTTAGTAAGGAGACATAGGGGACCAGGGTGTGTGTGCCTGATTCTTGATCCAAATGTCGCGAGTTTGAACCCCGCGTTGAGCACGGTTAATTCGCAAACCCTTAATTTGGCACGAGTAATGGTTAGCACCTCCAGAAGAAGTCATCCAGATAGATTTGCGTCAGATGTACGGATTTGTTACACAATCAATGCAAAATAAGTAAGTTTAAACTAAGACTTTTAGATGCAATAGTGAATAAATTGCTAGTGCGCCGTTCAGAAAATGAAGACACATACAGTAATACATCACTCAAAGACCATCTCAATAATAAGATCACCTCAATAATAAGACCACCTCAATTATAAGACCAATGTTCAAGGGTCCCAAGGGTGGTCGTATTACTGAGGTTTTACTGTATATAATTTTCCAAGACGGCACAAGCGTGGATTTCCAATCTATACAAATATCATACCTACGTATCCAGAATTGCACACACACATGTGAGCATCACTTGTTGAATCAGCCATGCAGCTGGCGTTGGGGTCACAAATATCTGCGTCACGACAGTCGTACGGTTCGCATTGGTAACCGTTGCCTTGGTAACCACGTGAACAACGACAGACGTAGGCTTGACGTGAAGGATCAATCACGCAGTCAGCATTGATGTCACAATTATCACACTCATCCGGGGTTTCACCTATAGAGAGATACATTTCAAACGATCGTTTTAATTTCTGTTCTGAGTTATAGAATTGTCACTCAGTTAACTTTCCGAACTAGAGTCCGGTGTTGGTATATAATAAGCGACGTCAAACTGTCGAGCTGCTCATTCTTATACCTGTAGTGTTAGTCTGGTTTTCGACCATATATTTTTACTGACTAGATAATACTATCATTGTTTACCAATTAGATCATACTTTTAAATTGATCATTTCTGGCCCTGATTATTTCGCTCTAATTATCTATATTTGAAAAGCAAAGGGACATTATTTCATAAAAAGTAATAACTAAATGAGTTGCCTCCCATTTAACAAATTAAAGCATAGACTAATATAAGGTATGAGAATTATAGAACATGTAATCAACTCCGCTTAGTTGTCTCGTGTTTTGGAGAATCCATGGAATATTGGGTGTTGAAGACAAACTATATGAGTGCAATTATGCATACTCTTATTATTAAATCAATTACTTTAATCAATTAAACTTATTATTATTAATCATAATATAAAATAAATACAAAATAAACACATATTTATACGGCATAAAACAAAATCAGTGTCATTTAATAGTCAAATTGTAGAATTATCAAATGTTGACAATGGAGTTCACTAAAAGCTATTCTAGCATACAAATGGTCTACAAATTTCACTTGTTCAATAAGGAACTTCAATGGACTTCGTTTGCAAATAAAGAAACCACATTATAATTTCTGTTTTGCAACAACGTTGTCTGGTTGTCAAGACAACTAGAAAAAGTGATGACGTACGCTGTTTAACGCAGTTGCGTTCTAAGCGATAATAGCCAGTCTCACAAACACATTTAAACACCATAGCATCGTTGTCATAGACACATCTTGAATAAGGACCACAGTCATTACACTGATCCTCTGAAATATAGATGAATATATATGTGTGAATCATGGGCTTAATGCCTTAATTTCTGAATCAATATATATCTACATAATATAATTTATTATTAGAAAAACTTTAAGAAATATTAAGTTGGGTTGGAGTTTTACGGCATTTTTCAACTGTATTCTAGCTATGTACAACGGTCAGTTGACCTAACAAGTGCTCCTGTTTCACCAACCAGTACTAACCTGATCCCCCACGAGCAACTGACAATTTCTCCACATAAAATCAAAGTTCACAGGTAGAGGACAAATGACTTGTCACGGAACATACGCCTCGCTCGGGTTGCACACTCCTATTCTGCCGCATTCAACTGACAACTTTCCCACATGAATCAGAGGTAGGGTGTCACATTGGATGCATTATTCGAAGTGAAATTGTTCCAGAGAACACACGGCTCACCAGGGTTACGAATGTACGACGTCCAGACAGGAATAACAGTGGACTGTTCAACCGACCGTGATAACCAATGCGGACTAACAGTATGATACAATGTACACTAATTATTAAACACATGTGTAGTCATAAACCTCAAATGTTCCATCTCATATAATAAAGTGTCATTTTCTGAGATTTTTGGCCAAAATGACATACTTATACGGGCGATGTGAAAACTTGACGTCATCTTTATTGCGATTTTCTCAGAAACGAGGCTCAGTGCATTTAGGCCAAAATTCTCAGAGACTGCAACACTGTCTATAACTAAGTCTTGTTAAACTACAGCAGTGCTACCATTCTACACGTCTACACTGTAACATAACAGGAAGATTGTTTGAATATTTTAAGTACAAGAAAACTTCTACACGAGAACATTTCGTATACGTCATTTTTGCATCTTCAGCATTCGTTAAAACTCCTTAAAACAGCTTTTATTTTACCTATATCTGTTCTTTCGCATGAAAGTCCATCACCGCTGAATCCCTCGCTACAAGCACAACTGTATTCTCCCAGAAAGTCGTCAAGGACACAGTCAGCATTGTCGTGACAAATATCCGCCTCATTACAGTTAAACACTGCAATAAAAAACATGTCTGACATATCGGATTACCTGAATTTTACATTTTCAACAATATACATATGTACAGATATAGCAACACTATACATATGTACAGATACAGCAACACTATACATATGTACAGATATAGCAACACTATACATATGTACAGATATAGCAACACTATACGTATGTACAGATATAGCAACACTATACATATGTACAGATATAGCAACACTATACATATGTACATATATAGCAACAATATACATATGTACAGATATAGCAACAATATACATATGTACATATATAGCAACAATATACATATGTACAGATATAGCAACACTATACATATGTACAGATATAGCAACACTATACATATGTACAGATATAGCAACACTATACGTATGTACATATATAGCAACAATATACATATGTACAGATATAGCAACATTATACATATGTACAGATATAGCAACAATATACATATGTACAGATATAGCAACAATATACATATGTACAGATATAGCAACAGTATACATATGTACAGATATAGCAACAATATACATATGTACAGATATAGCAACAATATACATATGTACAGATATAGCAACAATATACATATGTACAGATATAGCAACAATATACATATATACAGATATAGCAACAGTATACATATGTACAGATATAGCAACAATATACATATGTACAGATATAGCAACAGTATACATATGTACATATATAGCAACAATATACATATGTACATATATAGCAACAATATACATATGTACAGATATGGCAACAGTATACATATGTACATATATAGCAACAATATACATATGTACAGATATAGCAACAGTATACATATGTACAGATATAGCAACAATATACATATGTACAGATATAGCAACAGTATACATATGTACATATAGAGCAACAATATACATATGTACATATATAGCAACAATATACATATGTACAGATATGGCAACAGTATACATATGTACATATATAGCAACAATATACATATGTACAGATATAGCAACACTATACATATGTACAGATATAGCAACAATATACATATGTACAGATATAGCAACACTATACATATGTACAGATATAGCAACACTATACATAAGTACAGATATAGCAACACTATACATATGTACAGATATAGCAACAATACCAAGCTACAAAAATGTTTCAAAGAGCCACAAGCGGCCATCAGACGAGATGCTTAACATCAAGTTAGGGGTAACAAGTCAAGAGTATGCATTTTACTATCAACAAGACAGAGATTGCTCAGTTGTTTAAAAGAATATTAGTTTTCCAAGTTGCAATATTCGAATCGACGTTATTTTAATATCAAATCAGACTCAATCCACTTAATGTGCATGTTAACAATACGCCGTACTGCGAGCGGGCTTTTGAAATATACTTAACACCATTAAAAACGCAACTATATCACTTTAGCCTTCATTTTGTTACAAGTGTTTTATTGTTACAAATGTGTAAATAATTCATCAAAAAGAAATTAAACTATGACCCTAGTATTCATACTTCATAATTGATTAAGTTTATGAAATTATGTTTGATTTCTTTATAATGTCACCATGTTGACACGGACAATTTTAGTTGTGTTTTTAATGGCGTGGAGTATACAACTACTTGCCTGCTTAACAAATAACATGACGTTAACAAAGGTAAAAAAATGACATTCTTTTGTAAAAGGACCTTAAGTGACATAAACAGACATGCTCATGTAGTGACTTCTCCAGCTATAAGGGTGGATGATGACCCAAGGGGGACACCTGGAGCTGAAGAGCTTCCTCACATTCAATTTCGATATTACCGAGCGGGATTCGAACCAATAGCGGTGAGGGGAAGTGAGTTACAGTCAGCGACCGTAACCACTCGACCATGGAGCTCCCCTCAAAGTGTCATGTCTTCATTAAAGCTTACCGACAACATCACAATACTGTCCATCACCACGATATCCAGGTCCACATTCACACATTGGTTCACCTACCACGTCATTGAACACACAGCGAGCTTGTTCATGACACGTATACTTGCCGCATGTAATTTCTTCTCCTAAAATGTAACATCCGTGATGTAACGTAACAATACATTAAATATATAAAGGAATAAAATGTAACATCCGTGAGGTACCGTAACACTACATTAAACATATAAGGGAATAAAATGTAACATCCGTGAGGTAACGTAACACTACATTAGATCTATAAGGGAATAAAATGTAACATCCGTGAGGTAACGTAACACTACATTAAATATATACGGTAATTAAATATGCAGAACGTAAGAAGAGTCAACAAATACATGCATGATACGGCGCCTTAGCATAATAATTTCACTACTGTAACGGAAAGCATGATATGTAATTTATAACCATGCTATGTCCTTAAAGTAACGTAAATAACAAGGCGTCATGTAAAATGACTTCAAACATGTGTAAGTACTATGAAACACCTCTGTCGTTATTAAGTAAAGTAAAACCTCAATAATAAGACCACCTTTGGGACCTTTGTAAACTGCTCTTCATATTGAGGTGGTCTTCTTATTGATGTTGAATGAAGAGCAAAACAATGAAAATGGACTTGTAAATTGTGTACTTAATTTTGTGGTGGTCTTATTATTGAGGTTGTCTTTAATTGAGATTTAACATATGAAATAATCTTATATGCTATAATTATCATTTAAGATAAAAAAAATCCTCCATACTTTCATACTAATTTTCAAATCATTCTACCGCATTTATTAAACACTAAAATATTTATAGCATTTAACATAAAATAAGCTTGCATCAAAAATCATTATTTCGGAAATACGCATAAAACACAATCAGATATGATGGACTGGCTGAAAGGCAGCTGAGAATGCGCTCTACAGTGTTAATGTATAACAACAAAGCAATGGCACTTGATGTATTTCAGATAGAAGTATGAACCACAGGAGAATTGTCACGAGTTCTCTCCCCTTCTGTTTCCCTTGTATGGTAAATATATATATATACAGTAAAACATCAATAATAAGATCACCATCGGGACCCTTGAAAACTGGTTATATTATTGATGTGGTCCCAATATTGAGGTAGAATAAAGGGCAAGGCAGTGAAAATGGACTTGAAAATTGTGTTCTTAATTTTGAGGTGGTCTTAATATTGAGGTGGTCTTAAAGCGAGGTTCTACTGTAGTACGAATACATATATTATAGAATGGAACTAGAAGGATGGAGAACTGGTGACAATCTCCTGCGGTATGAACATGCAGTACTCAATCTAATATCGTACTTCAACCAATGAATTAATCCAATAAGATCAAGTAATTAACTTAGATATTAAATATTTGTTAGAACGCAATAAAGAGCAAAATGTGTTAATAGTTAGCTTTAGAAGCAGCATTCGTAGTATTAGTACGGCATGTTAAGCAAAAGCACAAACAAATCTGGCTCCAGTGTTATCAATCAATCATATTACAAATGAAAAAACATAATGTTATGATTTGGTGTTAGCAAATTTAGAAGAAAAAGAGCTACACAAAAGCAAGCAAAACCACGGTTATTGAGTCATAACCTCGTGGAAAGGTACGAGTACATTTTATTGTACACCTATGCATGTCGTATGGTTATAGAAATATTCAACAGCCGAAACATTGAGACATCAAGTAAAAAAGCTGAAGTGTTGAAAATGCCACATCCAGTAAAGTTAATTTTACGCAATAAGTTGGATCGAAATCTGCTGGACGAAGACGGATTAAACAATAATGAAGATCCACGGAAGAAGAACACAGGAATCAAGCAGGAAATATCAAAGCCCTATTCAAAGCGCGGAGTCACCTAAAAGGGGCATGGAAATATACATACATGTAAGCAATTACATATAGCAAATGAGACAAAAATAACGGATGAAAATTTGATTACCACATTGAAACGTTAAGTGGCAAATCACCACTAAGTCATGTTTAGCAAAATTGAGTAATTGTAACTGCCCAACACCACAACAACACACTAACCTATAGATCCGGACCCTTCAACTATATCACCTAGAGAAGAATTGTGGAATTGTTATCTAATTTATTTATTTTTATTGAAAATATTTATATTCTAAAGAGCTAGTTCGGCTATGTTATTAACAAATAGTTTCATCAAAGTATTCGGTATCATTCTATAACTCTGAGTTCACATGTAGTAGCCAGATCTTATAAATGAAGATGTGTTCAGTGATATAGAAACTATACAAATACAATTTATATAGTTCTATGGTCCCGTAACACCTAAATAGACGTTTTATACTAGAATAGGAAAAAAAGGAATTTTTGATATAATGCAATAGTCTAGAACAGAGGGACATCTATTGCAGTGTAAAGGGTGTGGCAGAAATGAAGACCGCAGTCGAGGTAATGCAACGATAAAAGCGTACGGAATGTAGTTCCTAAGCCATGCATTTACAAAAAAATATTAGTTCAAATCAAATCGTGCGATATGCTGCAAAACATGTATTATTGTACACAAACACATTTTGTTCAATAAATTTAAACCATGCATTTTGACGAATATAAAGCATGCATTGTATGCACACATATGGAATTTAACTAATTTAAACCATGCATGTTTTTTCTTAAGATTCTAAAATGCAGAACTGGAACATTTAACTCTGTATTACTTGGAATTAAATAACTTATTCATTAATTCATTAAGTTTATGTTTTACAAGTTCTTACTGAGGCATGTACGTCCATCTCCTCTGTATCCATGGTTACACTGACACTGGAAGGAACCGGGTGAATTGTAACAGATGGCGTTCTCGTCACAAGTGTCGAGTTCAAGAGCGCACTCATCCACATCTGTATAAAACGCAAGTTTTCATATGAGTAATTCATCAGTAAAATACTCAGATCAAAAATACGCCAAAAGGTTTCGCTCGCCTGTGATACTGGGCAATTTACTTCATCTTTAAATGGTGAAATGTGTTGATGTCGCTATCAAAATGTTGCTGAACTTTTCTCGCATCACTTTTATTCATTGTAGTCATAGAGTCTATTGCTTTGTGGTCATGGAATACATAGCATGTGTTATGAGAATAAAATTCTTCTCAAATCCAATACAAGACGTCGCAAGAAGTTTTGCACCCCTAATGAACATACATTTCGTAGCAGCTATCATACCCGATTCAACGATGAAAGAAAATGTCTTAAGAAGCAACACTATTCTCCAAACCAAAAACAAACAATAAATTCCTTTCTTAGAATTGCCCTCTTAACATAATTATTGGTTGTCTACTTTCAGTCTTTTGTGCAACAAACGAACGAGATTAGTGTTCATTTACGGTTAATTCATATTAAGAACAAAATGTCTTTCAAATGTGATTGTCATCTAGTTGCTCCGTTGATTGAGCAGACATTAGGTCGATAACGCATACAAATAAAAAAATCACTTTCCAAAAGTACTTTCAGTACTTTGATCATATAAGAAATTAATGCGCGATTATTTGGGTAAACCATTTTGCCAGAAATAACATAAATAATCCAGAAAAGCCGTTTAAATCAAGACTCCGATTGATATATCTCTGCCAAATCAGCCATTATACTCATCAACTCTATAATAAAATCAGATAACTTTACATGTAATATTTTCTTGAGACGATGTATATGGATGGCGGTACTTCGAGTAGAACTTCCGGTTGACGATGATAGCAATGAGACGCTAAAGCGCCTCAAAAACTAGTATACCGGTATTCATACGCACTGTAGGTACAGTATTACAATGCCTTTCAAGCACAGAAGATTGTCACGAGTTCTCTTCCTGTATCCCTTCTAGAGTTCTCTCCCTTCGTCCCTTCCATAGTATATATATATCTATAGATAATAGAAAACTCTAGAAGGGATAATGGGAGCGAACTCCTGACAATTCCCTGTGCTTTCAAGTGTCGTGTTATCAATTGCATGGACCTCAATGGAAATAAATGGGACAGACGTCGTTGTGTTGTGCTATCCTTTATATTGAATACTGTACAATAATGTCAATGACTTGTATTTCAAGACATATAATCTCTAATGTATAAATCTTTCTATCTACCTGAACATATCTGTCCATCCCCAACATACCCAGTCTTACATTCACACGAGAATGAATCGCCTTGGGGAATACAGGCAGCGTATTCGTCACATGTTTTTGCACCTTGTTCACATGGATCCGTTCCTAAAACAAACAATATATACATTGAGATTAACGACGAACTATTAATGTGATACCTATATTATAAGTTGAGTTTTATACCAATCACAATTAAAACGACACACATTTCTTTGCGACAGCTGATCCTGAATGTCATAAGTTCTCAAAATACAATGTACATACACTATAATACTAAAAGCGAACAAGTGTTAGTCAAGCGTACAAACTGGTTTCTGATAGAAAAGCTTACACATTTCTGAAACCGAGAAATCTTCACCAACTCAGATAAGTAGGTGTTGTATTTGACAGGTCTTTACTGAAAATGAGTTGGACGTTGTTATAAATTAAGCCGACATAGTCTTCCAAAAATAGTTTTCAATAGTGTAAATATAAACAACCATCTTTGCATCATTTCATCCATTTGAAACCTAGAAATAACACTTTAAACCAGAGACACCCAGTGAATGATAATCTCATCACTGGAATTCAGTACCAACCACAGGAAAATAAAATTGAAGTTAAAAGTTCTTGTATTGATATAAACATATGTACTCGTTATCGCAGTACATGTACAACAGCACCCCCCCCCCCCTTATAATGACTCAATGTTAGAATAAAACAATTGGTTGACTGGTTGTAAGCTTAATACAATGTAGCGACATTGCCTGTGTGGTATTACAACAAAGTGTTACAGCTGATTAACCTCATACACAACTTAAACAAAAGAATGAAAGTTAAGTGTATCTTACCAATGACTACACTTAGTGAGAGTTTCACTACGACAGCATTTGAAACCTTACTACACTATTATTAAATTTTGTTAGTTAGTTTTGCAAAATTTGAAATAATGGGGAACCAAGAAAGCAGAGAAGTAGCTCCAGAGACAAACGCGAAAAAAACAACAAAGGATAGAAAGACTGGCGATAGAACATTTGAAGAACCGAAAGGAAGCACAGATGCAGCAAATAAAGACGAACGTACGAATAAACAACTTACAGGAAAGGATAAACAAGTTGACAAAAATACTAGACTGGCTTTTGAAGATTGGTTGTATAAACGACTGACTAAATACTTCACGGACATTCAGGGAAATATAATAGATCTAAGAATTGACAATGCTGAAAGAAATGACATCGAAAGCGCCGTTGGAGAGTTTCTTGATTGTCTCTTCAAGGAAATAGAAATTGTTGACCGAAGATTTCATGTGAATGCTCGAGATATAGTAAGTGTAGGTGCATTCCAAGAAAATCGTGAGATAGTTACTGTTGACCGACTTGAATTTTGCATAGTTATCGATGATCTGTCCAGAGATAATATTGAACACATGAGCAAAATGACAGAGAACGGAGATGAGATTCTAAGAGTTAACCTAACAGAAAACTGTTCGCGACGATGGGAAGAGAGTGTGCTGAGTGAGGGATTGGATAAATATTGGTTACTTGCCGACACAGGGCTTGTATCAACGTTTTTAGACAGAGTGTCAAAGGCGTCGGATAATGTAAGGTCCAAGGCACGTGCAAGCATATATAGAAAACACGGCAGGCTGGATTTACAGAAGGAAAATAGTATCCAAAAAGTGAAATCGTCGGTGGAATTAAAGTTTGCGTGGAATGTAGACTCAATCATCACGGTTAGTCTAACACCATGTCTTAGGTACGATGATATGTCCAAGTTTATAAACAAAAACACGACACCAAACAGGCGTGTGATAAAGATATTCGATTCGGAGAAGAAATTACTATTACAACCGATTCCGGAAACTACCGATCATTTCCGATGGCATTTTGGGCACGTGGAAAAGGTTCTGATGAATGATAAATCACTTCGAATTCACAAGATTGTTTTTCAACTAATCATATTTTTCGTCTATGGGTACAATCAGACCGTTATCGAAGAAGCGGAAATCTTCACAGAATCGGTCATTAAAACATTGGTGCTTTACCATCATGACAATTGTCAAGCTGAAAACAGACTTGCGGACTGCGTTATGGCAATCATAGATGACATGAGGAAACTGCTTAAGGAATTTCTCGGCGACAAATCCCTTTTGATATATCAGGGTTATATTCACCGCCTACAAAATGTATTACCAATAAATTGCCGGCACGCCAGTGAATGCGTGGTCAACATGAACTTGGCGGGATTGGAACAACTCGCAAACCATCTGATCAATGAAATAGGATGTACGCCATTGTACGACTTCAATACTGGCATTAAAGCGTTAGTTCCATTGAATGCCTTCGTTCTACGAGAAGATTACAGGGCCAGGAAAAAAGGAGGTGATACGACAGAAGATATAACGGAATCCCAGAAAACATTGATTGATGCAGTAAGCAACAAGAAGTTTGCCGTACATTTCTAGAGGAATTATAGTCTCCCGTGGCCGAGTGGTTAAGGCATCCGCATTGGGAGGTCGAAGGTTCGAATCCCGGTAGGGGTGCGTGCTGATATGGCTGGTTGGTGAGCCACCAGCTAGTTAAAAATGGTTACCGTTAGCCTACATGCCTGGTGCCTGGCATTAAAGAATCGGGAAGTAAATGTGCTCATAAAGTAGGTGTCTCATAAGTCAGAAATGTCTGACCCTATAAATAGGGGCGACACTGTAATAAATAAACACTTTACTTTACTTATGTAGTATCAGACAAATCATTACAACTTCCGATTTATGTTTAAGCAAGAATGAAATACACAGTACAATCTCTTATAAGCAACACACCGTAAGAGAAGTACACTTCGGCTGTTGCTGAGAGGTTGTTGCTATAGAGACGTAACATTGATAGTATGTTTTCATAACGATAGAACTTATAATGTTCTTGAAGAGAGAGTGTTGCTCAAGAGAGGTACGCTCTGGAGAGAATGCATAGTAAGTTTATCAATACTAATGGCTGTGTTCAACAACGCCAATAAGGAAACTCGCATAAAAAGGCTCATTTCTTTAAACACCACAAACACAAAAGGTGCAAAACAGTTTGTGGTTATTTAGAAACGAGTGTAAGGTATGATATGGTAATTATCAATTAATTGCAGAATGCCATCCATTTCTTCGTATTGAGCTTATTTATCTTTACAGTTTTGCTTAATATATCGTATCTAGTGTTATGTATGACGCATATGCTTGTATAGTCTCTTATAATTCTTATTTGAATGGCTTTGGGCAATGTTTTTTATATTCTTATTGTCTATGTACAAAGATGAGACTTTAATAAATCAATTATTTGATAACAACGCCTTTCTTCAGAATCAATGGTGGACACTTGGTTGATGTTTCACTATCAAGAATTGACGTCAAGTATACATAGTTCCCACATCTACAATATTTACCTCCCTTGTTCTTAATCATCAGATATGTTGATACGCAAAACTGATAAGCCCTCATAGGAGTAATTTTCAAATACATGAATGTGATAATTGAGAAAATACCGAGAAAATTTGTATGTGACTACCACATTCAACTTTACGGAAATTTACCTATCAATATGGCCGACAATTAAGAACAAATGAGGTAAATATTGTAGATGTGGGAACTATCTTTTGGATTCATGTTTGTGTTTAATTACAATTTAATACTACTTAAATTATCACGAGTATACATTTGGTTGATCATTTGCTTAAATAAGAGATTAAGAAATGAATGCGGTTCAACAACATTGTATTGGGAATGTTATTTTTGACACCTTTTCATTACAAAATCCATAAACAAACAGTCATATCAATTACATATTGACTATGTTAACGCATGATTGGTGCTGGTTTAGTCAGTCAGTTAATAGACAATACATTGTTTATGTATGAAGGCATTGTAATACCACAAACTATGTGTACGTTAGTCTTTTATTCTCGTACAATCGGTAAACGTTCAGCAATATTTAAGCAGCAAAACATTCAACTTGTGTAAAATACAGTTGGACATTGTTCATTCGAATTCATCAGGTCCGAAATTTTATTTCTAATAATGGATAGTTTCCAAAAGCCCAATTAAAATCGACGTGCCTAAGAATATACATCGGGACCATGTTTATCATAGTTTCAGATGATACCAATTAATCGGACAGAAGATGGTCGTATACACGAGGTCCGAAAGTAATTCATAAGATTAAAAAAGACATATATGCTCTTCAGCATACCGACCATGTTTACAACAATCGATGTTTTACAGTGAGAATTGCAAATCTATAATTCAAATATTACTGAATGAAAACACTTTATATCAACATAACAATTTTATTATATCGACTCTTAATTTATTAAAAAATGTATCTGGCTCATCTGAACATAAAATGTTTGAATTGGTTTCACCCAGTATTGTTGTTACATTGGCTAAAATATCTCTAATAAGAACCATTGCAATGTAAAACCGATTGAAAATAGCGTTGTTTACCATATTACTAACAGACAAAACTTGTAAATATAGCCTGATTGTTAAAAAAATGAAGTCTATGTACAAACATCTTTCTTCAACAAGTACGGGTAAATACATTATGAGTTCATTCTTTATTAATGCATGTTTATTGATGTTTTAACTATAGGAAGTATATTTTGCATGTTTGTTTAGGTAAACAAAAAAGAGTATAACATTACTTTGAATTGAGTACACACCAAACACAATTACATTGGCATTCCGGTCTTTGTTTGTGATTTTGGACATCGTTCTATGTACGTTCAGGCCGTCGGAATCGTTACAAGTTATACAGTGCAACCTCTCCAGTCGGAATCGTTACAAGTTATACAGTGCAACCTCTCCAGTCGGAATCGTTACAAGTTATACAGCGCAACCTCTCCAGAGCAACTCCCTCCTGTAACTGTTACTGTGAGGTTGATGATCTGGAGAGGTTTACTAGTAATTGATATATAATTGAAGTTTAATTTCCTTGAGAACACGGTTGTAAACAATTGCGAAGTGGTCAGCCATTGAAAACCTGTTTTGTTAAATATTGACCAATAGACCTGTTGTGTACAATAATTGATAGTTCCCACATCTACAATAGTTCCCTCCCTTGTTCTTAATCATCGGCCATTTTGATAGGAACACTGATAAGCACTTATAGGAGTAATTACCAAATATGTGATAATTGAGAAAATACTAACATGTGACAACCACTTTTTCTTCACTTTTTGAGCCATCTGACCACATGAGCATAATGAATAAGTTATTTATGTTTCTGATTATTTTATCATCGTTTATATTATATTCATTATAAATGTATTTATCCCAGGTTTAATAAATCATTCAGTCGTTGAATTTTGTGTAGTATTTCGCACGAGATAATCGTGCGTAGCTAGTATTTATACCCAGTTTACTGGTTTTCAAACTATTCGAAGTCTTCGCATTGTGTTGAATAGTTCGTACTGTGAGATTCGATACAATACAATGCGAGGCTATTCCTAATTCATGACAGTGGTTTGTTGTTTATTTCTCATGAATGAATTGTTGATTACGGGATAAATGATTTATTTCCGTTTAAGAGGATCGAATTAGGAAATAAACTTTAAGACAACTTGCCTATCAATATGGCTGACAATTCAGAACAAGGGAGGTAAATATAGTAAATGTGAGAACCATCGATTTATTTTAAATCTACTGTAGGAAATTTTAACTTTCACTAATTGATCATATTGTTGAGAGGACCGCTCTGCAGAGGTTGTTTTGTATTTCTTACCGGTCATTCTGGCGATTTTGTTGGACATCGCAAAACGTACAACTCGGTCGTTGGAATCAAAGACAACAAAGTTTCTAGTGACACTGAGGCGCTGTACAGTCTGGTCATCCTTGGAAGGATCAAAGGCACATTCTTCAAACTGGATCACTTGTTCCCAGGTATACCTTGATGCGACGTTGTTCACTCGGAAAGTTCGGTCAGACGTTGATCGAATCACACCTTAAACAAACATACATTAACAATACAATATTTATAATGACTCGACAATTGCTAACTCGACATCGCTTACGTCGAATTTCGGTTTAAGCGACAAAAATATAAAAAACTCAAAGATTTCTACCGACAATCTTTTACATGTATTTAAGTAACTATTTACGTATATACTGTTTATTTAAGAAAGTGACAGTTGTCAATGCTATATCTAAGCGGCATTCCTGCCATAAAAATAAAATGAGAAATCGAAAGACCAACAATTAATTCCGGAATTCATGTTAACCAAACTAATCAAAAACATTACTTTATAAAATGATAATGGAAAACAAAAATGCAAAACATTGCTAGGTCAGATATTCAAAAAGATTTATAGCCGTACCAGGGCTGACTCTGGTATAATCTTCTTTGTAATCGTCTACGGTGATTTTCTCAGCCCGGCTAAGGTCAGGAATAGAACCGTTTATGAACGTTTCCATACGAATGTTATTCAGGACGTTATGACCGAAGTAACGCTGTTCCAACACGATTTCTCCACCCTGTTGGTAGCTGATGCGGGCAGTTCTGTTGAATGAGCCACCTAAAGGGAGACAAAATTCAAGGATTAAAACGAGGCCAAAATTCGCATAATCAAGTCAAAACGAGGCCAACATTCGCACAGTCCTATCAAAATGACCGAGTCATACCAAAACTGCTACTGGTTCGACCGAGCAAAATAACGAACAAACAAAGGATTCAAAACCTGCTTCACCAAGGTCAGTAACAGCTAACACGCATGATGGCAAAATTGATTTAAAAATGCTAAAAATGACTGGTTGAGACAACAACTTGCATTATTCAAATGACACTATTACCCACAAAATACAAAATGATACTTGAACTTCATGGACTACACAAACATACGCAGCTTTCCGTGCCTTTTAGCTGACTTATCGTAGTAGATTGTCTCCCTTGAAAATGACCCGAAAATCGATATCGAGTTTCCAGCTCAAAGCCGATAATCAAGGGAGATCATTCTTGATATTTATCCCAGAAAGTTGCACATGAAAATTTGACTAGAATTCATACCTGTGTACATGTATCCATTTCTAGCACCAGGGCCGGATACCACGGCAAACATCCATCCCACAATTCCTCCAATAGTGTTCAATGTCATCATCTGTGGACTGATCTCATCGGGTACCCGGCTTATAGCAGTGTAAGCTCTACCATCCTTAGTGACTACAAAGGCGTGCATATCCAGATTCTCGAAGTTGACGCCGTTTATTACCCCGGATACTTTTCCGTTCAATCTTTGGGGCGCGTCTGGAATAAATGTTGAATATTTGTATTCTATTATAATGTATAATTTGACCGTGAGTCAACCAGTCCTCACAGATACGGTCAAGGCAAGTTCATGTAGTATTATTTGAAATACAGTCGAATCTCAATAATACGACCACCATTGGGACCCTTGAAAAATGACCTCATTATTGAGGTGGTCTTAATATTGAGGTTGATTAAAGAGCAAAACATTGATAATAGACTTGAACATTGTGTTCTTAATATTAAGGTGGTCTTGTTACTGAGGTGGTCTTAGAGTGAGATTTTACTATATTTTCATTAATAGTTTAATCATACTGATATCATAAAATTATAAAGATTAGAAGAATGAAATTGTATGTACAAAGAGACAAAACATAAAATCACAATTTAACTGTATGCTTATAATATGTCTGTTACACTCAGATGTATCTGTAAGTGTATTTTCATATGACATGCACCGCCATGGATCGCGGCAAACGAGTCCGTGTTTAAAACCAAAAAGGTACAGGAAAATCATTAAAAAAATATAAATAAGATATTGATATTGTCTTGTAAATGAAAAGAAAAGAAACATGTGTTGTAACTTTAATTTCTTTGCCAAATATTTGATTCGTAGCCTGATTTCAGTCACCGATAAACATTTGCTTTCCCAATATCAATGCAGTCCATTCCTTGATAGCTGCAGTCATGCACAGCGAGTTGTCTGCGCTATCGACGTCTTTTGACGTTCGGAAACACCAGTTATCTGCGATATCGATGTCTTTTGACGTCATGAAACACCAGATATCTGTGATATCGACGTCTTTTGACGTCAGGAAATACTAGCTATCTACGATATCGATGTCTTTTGACGTCAGGAAATACTAGCTATCTACGATATCGATGTCTTTTGACGTCATGAAACACCAGATATCTGTGATATCGACGTCTTTTGACGTCAGGAAATACTAGCTATCTACGATATCGATGTCTTTTGACGTCAGGAAATACTAGCTATCTACGATATCGATGTCTTTTGACGTCATGAAACACCAGATATCTGTGATATCGACGTCTTTTGACGTCAGGAAATACTAGCTATCTACGATATCGATGTCTTTTGACGTCAGGAAATACTAGCTATCTACGATATCGATGTCTTTTGACGTCATGAAACACCAGATATCTGTGATATCGACGTCTTTTGACGTCAGGAAATACTAGCTATCTACGATATCGATGTCTTTTGACGTCAGGAAATACTAGCTATCTACGATATCGATGTCTTTTGACGTCATGAAACACCAGATATCTGTGATATCGACGTCTTTTGACGTCAGGAAATACTAGCTATCTACGATATCGATGTCTTTTGACGTCAGGAAATACTAGCTATCTACGATATCGATGTCTTTTGACGTCATGAAACACCAGATATCTGTGATATCGACGTCTTTTGACGTCAGGAAATACTAGCTATCTACGATATCGATGTCTTTTGACGTCAGGAAACACCAGTTATCTGTGATATCGACGTCTTTTGACGTCATGAAACACCAGATATCTGTGATATCGACGTCTTTTGACGTCAGGAAATACTAGCTATCTACGATATCGATGTCTTTTGACGTCAGGAAATACTAGCTATCTACGATATCGATGTCTTTTGACGTCATGAAACACCAGATATCTGTGATATCGACGTCTTTTGACGTCAGGAAATACTAGCTATCTACGATATCGATGTCTTTTGACGTCAGGAAATACTAGCTATCTACGATATCGATGTCTTTTGACGTCATGAAACACCAGATATCTGTGATATCGACGTCTTTTGACGTCAGGAAATACTAGCTATCTACGATATCGATGTCTTTTGACGTCAGGAAATACTAGCTATCTACGATATCGATGTCTTTTGACGTCATGAAACACCAGATATCTGTGATATCGACGTCTTTTGACGTCAGGAAATACTAGCTATCTACGATATCGATGTCTTTTGACGTCAGGAAATACTAGCTATCTACGATATCGATGTCTTTTGACGTCATGAAACACCAGATATCTGTGATATCGACGTCTTTTGACGTCAGGAAATACTAGCTATCTACGATATCGATGTCTTTTGACGTCAGGAAATACTAGCTATCTACGATATCGATGTCTTTTGACGTCATGAAACACCAGATATCTGTGATATCGACGTCTTTTGACGTCAGGAAATACTAGCTATCTACGATATCGATGTCTTTTGACGTCAGGAAATACTAGCTATCTACGATATCGATGTCTTTTGACGTCATGAAACACCAGATATCTGTGATATCGACGTCTTTTGACGTCAGGAAATACTAGCTATCTACGATATCGATGTCTTTTGACGTCAGGAAACACCAGTTATCTGTGATATCGACGTCTTTTGACGTCAGGAAATACTAGCTATCTACGATATCGATGTCTTTTGACGTCAGGAAACACCAGTTATCTGTGATATCGACGTCTTTTGACGTCAGGAAATACTAGCTATCTACGATATCGATGTCTTTTGACGTCAGGAAACACCAGTTATCTGTGATATCGACGTCTTTTGACGTCAGGAAATACTAGCTATCTACGATATCGATGTCTTTTGACGTCAGGAAACACCAGTTATATGCGATATCGACGTCTTTTGGCGTCAGGAAACACCCGCTATCTGCGATATCGATGTATATTGACGTCAGGAAACACCAGTTATATGAAATATCGACGTCTTTTGACGTTAGGAAACACCAGCTATCTGCGATATCGGCGTCTTTGTCAAGAAACACCAGTTGTCTGCGCTATCGACGTCTTTTGTCGACATGAAACATCAGTTATATACGCCATCGACGTCTTTTGACGTTAGGAAAGACCAGTTGCCTGCGATATCGACGTCTTTTGACGTGAGGAGACACCAGTTATCTGCGCTATCGACGTCTTTTGTCGTCAGAAGACACCAGTTATCTGTGCTATCGATGTCTTTTAACGTCAGGAGTCATCAGTTATCTGCTGTATCGACGTCTTTTGACGTCAGGAAACACCTGGGTCCGTATTCACATACGTTTTAAGACTGAATCTTAGACTTAGATACATTTTTTGTCTGAATATTTCTTGTTACTCACTCCACACTTTTGCCATGTTTTATCAAAATATATTGAGTAACAATAACGTAGGAACAAAATGAAAATTTACCATTTTAAAGTCTAAGTCTGAGATTCAGTCTTTAAACGTAAGTGAATACGGGCCCAGTTATCTGCGCAATCGTCGTCTATTGTCGTCGTGAAACACTAGTTGTCTGCGCTATTGGCGTCTTTTGACGTTAGGAAACACCAAAGACAAGGAACAGTAAAACCGCGAACATGAACCAAGTGATGCAAATGAACAAATGAGTACAAACTTAGACAGCCATTATGTTCATATGATTTTCATTCATCAGCGATCCAATATGTTACCATGGTAACCGGGCGTCAGGTTTGATCACTAATGTACAAGAATGATAACATACCTGGTTTAATACACTCACGACCGTTGCCGTAAGATGGCGCTGTACAATCACAACAGAACCCGGATGCATAATCAACGCATTCAGCGTCCTCGTGACATTGACGACGTCCTTGTTCGCACGTGAGTTTGTCAACTTCCGGTTGGAAAATTATCACTGAAAGAAAATGAAGAATTTTGAGTTTATGTCTGTTTTTACTAACTAATCAAATAAATAACGCATGTTCCTGGTATGATTCGACGCGATAGATAATAGATATCACATAATAGATTTCACGTCATTGACATACATGTACAGCAGAAAGATAGAATACTTTCAAACTATTCCTCTTCTGTTAAATGTGAATTGAATTTATCTTCTATCGTAAAATTAACAATTTATGTAGATAAATGCGTTGAATCATTTCAGTTAAACAGTATTGTTTTGGCTTGGCCATTTATTTCATTATCTTGAACATTTGATCATTATTTTCTACCGACACTCACACAATCCACCTCTTTTTAATCTCTTTACAAACTCTATTACACACTGACAAAAACATAGTTATCCACATTGTTTTTGGATCAGCTACAATAAAATAAAGAAATTATAATTCAATACAGAGTACATGGCGCTTACAGAACAGAACAGAACTGAACATAACTGTTTACTCATATTGGATAAAGTTCAAAACCACAAAATGTGTATACATACTGTTACCATTAACAAAGAGAGAATATTTGCTACAGGGAACGCCACATACATACGTCAGACAATACCTCCCCGCACAGACCTCCGGGGAAAAACAGCCCATAAAACATCCGGCATTTGAGGAGGTGCAAGGGTAAATACGCAAGGGAACAGGGGCACAAGGAATAGCCTGGCCGACCATAAGGGACACTCGATGAGTGTCAGTACATGTATATACAACGAGTGATGTCGCGTTATCGAAAACAATCGACGTCGGCGACAAGCGATTATGAACTACAATAATCTATTATAATCTGAAATTTAGATTGAAGTGTTATTTTAAAAAGCTGATATTATATATATATTCAAATTACAAAGTTATAAACCCGGATATACTTTCAAATCTTAAATCTAGTCAATACACGTACAAAAAAAGTTTTGTCAATAGTAGTCAACTATTTATTGAATGATAATTTGTTCATATGATATAAGAGTAATGTAAAACCCCACTGATGTTAAATGTAGTTAAAAAAGAGATAAATGAATTTGTATAAATGAATTAAACTGTCAGCATTATACATATACTAAAAAGCTAAATATTTCGATTATTTCATATTCGATTATCGATTATGAGTTTTCAAACTGATCCGATAATCGATTATGAAATTTATCCGATTATCCATCACTACATAGAACCTACCATCACCAGTGTTACGATCAGGTCCCTGTACATTTCCCCCTCTTGTGTTGGTGATATGATACATCCATACACCAGGTAGGTTCACATTAGACTCACTGAAAGTGCAACAAAAATACAATGTATAGTTAAACCTCACTTAAAGACCACCTCAATGATTAAACCACCTCGAAATTAAGAACACAATTTTCAAGTCCATCTTCACTGCTCTTTATTCAACCTCGTTATTAAAACCACCTCAATAAGAAGACCAGTTTTCAAGGGTCCCAAGGGTGGTATTATTATTGAGGTTTTACTGTTTACTATGGACGGGCAAATCGGTCAGATTTATCAATCGATTAATCGGCAAAATCGGATAATCCAACCGATGCGAATAATCGACATAATCAGACAATCGGTTATGTTCGTTGAAGATTAGATGTCCAGTGCCTCGGATGTTCGTCAAGGCACTCCTTTCGGAAATACCATTCGAATATCATGAAAACAATATGGCGGCGTGAACGCTGGAGTCAGTCTGATGAAACGGGATTAGAATCTAATATTTAAGCTATCTGAACACTGAACTATGTGAGTTTTTAACTAGAAATTACAACGATAATCCATTTCTTATATGAATTTGTCGAAGTTATTGAAGTTAAAAATCCGTTTTACGAGAACTTTTTTTTGACCGCACAAAATGTGGACTTTTGCCACATAGTGCTCCGCCTGACATACACTAGAGGATGTTCGTAGAGTAACGAAGTGGTACGGAAATATCAGAGAGCTGTCGAGAATGACAGTTCAAGTGCAAACAGCCATTGACAGAAGTATGGTTAAGATTTTGGTGACCTGATTGTAAATTCTTACTACAGTAAACTTGATACTGCTAAAGAAAGGATCTTGCTCAAGAAAGGTTGCATTGCATGTGTTATACATAATATCACACTAAACTGTAAAACATAAAATAAGTATCGAATAGTTTTCTTTCATACTCGTTGCTAAGGGCTCGAACTTCAAGAGAATAGCTTTGCAAATGTAACTGTCAGAGTCCTAAGACAACAATGAATCAGACATCATTATATAAATCAACTTTTCCTGACAAAATATTAAGCTCACTATCACATAATGTGAGCGGGGGCACCCCAAATTAGTCTTTAGAACCATTCAGACACTCAGAAAGAATGAAGTACGAAAGACCGGTGGTGACATTTACATTTCATTATTTCTCACAAAGGAAGTATTGAATTCGTGAAGTTTAAATATTGATTCATGAAGCAGAAATCGTGAATTCACGAAATGACTGAGGATGACTGAGGATACTTATCATCAACCAGACGATGATACAAAACGTGAGCTCGTATCTATAATTATTACACAAGCAGACGACATCAAAACAACTTACGATGCCAAATTATCAGCTCGAGTGGTACCGGAACCTGGGATTTGAAGGTAGAGGTTGGTTTGACCGGAGTCGAACCCAGCTTGAGCCGGTGGGTCGTCACGAATGCCGGCATATTTTCCTGTGCTTTGTATCCAGGCAATTCCATCATCCAAGTAATTTATAATCACGAATGAGTCCCTTCTATCAGAAGCTATCACGATTTGGAATGTATTTACCTAAAAAACATATAGGAAAAAACACATTACATTTGATGATCTGTGAATGATAAAATTGAGAAAATTACAAAACAATATTCTCTCACGCCACAAGTCGACCTTCTCATTTTATTGGGAAACTTACTAGAATTCTAGATTTACTAGATATTTCCCACATCTACAATATTTACCTCCCTTGTTCTAAATCTCAACAGCCAGTTTGATAGGCAAAACTGATAGACACTGATAGGAGTAATTCCCAAATACGTGATAATTGAGAAAATATCGAGATAAGTTGCATGTGACAATCACTTTTTCTTCAACTTACTGAGCCATCTCCTCACTTGAGCATAATGAATAAGTTACTGTTTATATATCTGATAATTTTACTATCGTTTACATTATATATATATTATGTATTCCCTATAAATTGTAAGGAAATTTGCCTTACAATATGGCTGGCTATTCAGAACAAGGGAGATAAATCTTGTAAAGGTGGGAACTTTCTATTCGGGCAGTGCATTTTGTTGGATCCCTGATGAATGAGATTTGAAAGGATTGAAGCGTTCAGGAACTCATCAGGAAGGAGGGACATAAATATTACGAGTCATATTCTATTCCAATGTACACATACATGTCAGAGTATGTATCAACAACCATGCCTTCACTGATCCAGAACTCATCCAGAATATATGTATATTTATTATCTAATTCAGACCACAAAATTCGCTTGGAAATACTGTAAGACCTCGTTTATTCGACAACCTTCCATCCGATTACTCGGTATCATCCGAATACTCAGTATCATCCGAATACTCAGTATTAATCGAATACTCAGTATCATCCAAATACTCAATATTATCCGAATACTCAGTATCATCCGAATACTCAGTATCATCCGAATACTCAGTATTATCCGAATACTCAGGATCATCCAAATTCTCAGTATCATCCGAATACTCAGTATCATCCGAATACTCAGTATCATCCGAATACTCGGTATCATCCGAAATAAAGATCATTTCCCGATATATCTTCTTACGCACGTCGAATTGAAATGGACTATGTATTATTCGAAATAAAATTTCGGACCTGATGAATTCGAATGAACGAGGTCCGACTGTACTAAGAAATATTTCGAATTCACGAAATTGATACTGGAGAAGACGGCTTTGAGATTCCATTTCGGCTCAAGAGCTCTAAAAATACCTTTAATACATCTGTCTCTGATCATCAATAAACACTGAGAAAACAGACATGTAAATAAATATCTGGAAGACCACTTTGATCATCAATTCTAAATCATTCTTGTAGACAGAAGCCTGAATTCATTAAGTAAACAGAGCAGTTATACAAATGTTATTTTGTATGTACACGTATCTGTATGCAGAAATACTTTTAATGTATCTGTGCGTATACACAGAGCCAATATTCTAATTGGTCACATTGTTTCCACTAAGACCATACTTCTGTTTTATGACTTATGCTTTTATGGTCGTTGTCCTTGTTGTTCTCATGTTTTTCGTTTTGTTATACCGTTTTTTGAGTCCGGTTTAAGATGAAGAAAATCTCAACGATTTGAGACAATATTTGAGCTGAGATTTGAGACAATTTTTAAGCTGAGATTTTAGACGATATTTGAGCTGAGATTTGAGACAATATTTGAGCTGAGATTTGAGACAATATTTGAGCAGAGATTTGAGACAATATTTGAGCTGAGATTTGAGACAATATTTGAGCTGAGATTTGAGACAATATTGGAGCTGAGATTTGAGACAATATTTGAGCTGAGATTTGAGACAATATTGGAGCTGAGATTGAGCTCTAATTGAGATGCTTTAGGAGATCGGAGCCTGATCTCGCGTAACTGCCTCAGTATCATTGAGATTTCATGGTATACTATCATTTGAAAATAGATGTAAATTTATCTCAGCAACTATAGTTCATAAATTCTCAAATAATAAAATGCCCACTTACTTTCATGATATAATTTCTTTCACCCATAATTCTACATACTCATTAAGATCCACCACCAACAATGACATAGCACCCTTTTCATTTAAATCAAATTATGGTAAACAAACATTCTCTTTTTATGCTCGTGAGGTATGGAATGCAATTCCTGTAAATATACGTTGTCTGTCTGATACAGAAACATTTAAAAATAATTATAGGAACTACTTAATGCTTAAACAATGATATCAATAATATTTCATTATTGTATGTATGTGTCTTATGTGAGGTGTCTGTTATTGTTGTTGTTTTATTTCAATTTTATTTTCAGATTATCTTAACTTTTGTAGTTTTTAATAGTCTCATTTACATCCTGATGTTAAAACATGATGTACATGTACAATGTATTGTGTATGCGTGTGTGAATGCGTGCGTGATTGGGTGTGTGTAGGTGTGCGTGTGTGAATTCTTGTTTATTTGTGCGTGTTTATATTGTTAATAGAAGGCCATATTGAAAAAAAGATGTACAATTTATTGTTAACCTTAACTATGTAACCTTCTGAAAATAAAGAATTTATTATTATTATTATTATATATAAATGAAGTTCGTATCATGTACTCATTACAATATACTTACAATATTTTTCTTTCCGCTGTACCCAGCCACATTGTCCCACGTGGCAATAAATAAACTGTCAGGTTCAAAACTTGGAAATTTACTAAAATGAGCTTGGACGTCGGCAGCGGCACGTTGTAGCAAGGCTTCCTCTGTAGACTCTCTGCAAGGTAATGTTAGATACAATTAATTACCAAATAATTAATGACAAAGCATCGACAATCAAAATCTTAATACTTTTTTCGGGAAACTCTTCTAGAGGTAAGGAAAATACGTTTATTGTTGTGAAATTGTCGTGTTCTACTTCTATAGTACGACGTATTTAAGCGTGCCGTTTGCCGTTGTTGAGAGTTGTCGTCCCTGTGAGGGAATTTTACGTTAAAATTACATGGGAGGAATTTTAAATGTCTCTCAAAGGAGGAAGTCACTCACGAAAGGTGTCGTTCCGGGAGGAAATACTATACTTACTTTTCGTACAAACAAGAGCTACAGTCTAGGATGACACCTCTAGTCTGATCACTTCTATTATACGAATTAAAACTACAAAGTTTTTGGTGAAATAATGTCGTCTGTTAAAAAGAAGCATACTTTAAACTAAATACAAAACGAAAAAATGATCTTTAAAATGTTGTATTTTAAAGGTCATAGCACTTATAAAGGGCGATAATCTACAAGGGCGAGTTTTGTTTCTGACAATTTTCAAGAAGAGAACCAAAAAGAAATAGGTATAGTATTTTATTTCCCCGTCTAGCATATTCATGAAAATCACACCAGATAACTTAGGCACCAAACAAGATAGTAGGTTCAAAATGGAAATGTTAAATTGGACAAACAACGTTGTACGTGCATATACCGCGTAAAGAAATAATCAAAGGGCAGAAACTACTTCAGAAATAATGGAGCATAAAAACAAACCTCACGAAAAAATAATTTAATGCACTAAAAAGTCTAAGGGCAAACAATTTAAAAATTACTGCTAATATCAACGTTATTTGATTGTTTTGCAATAAGTAACGCCGATCAGCAATACTACACTGGAAACACACGTCGCTCGAGTAGCACGGTCGGCCTTTGAAATTTGGAAAAAATGTTATTCTATTCTATTCAAAATTCAGTAAGTTTTATTCTACCATTGCTCTGTCCACGACCATTGCTTTTACCAAATGTGTCACGGCAGTCAAATTTTAACTAGGTCCTTCTTAGTTAGTTATTGTTATGAAAGCCTTTCTCGTGTTATTCCTGTGAAATTTGAGCAAGATTGACCCAGTAATTATTAAGCTGTGAGTAAGAGCATTGTTAACGAACAGGGACAAACGTTGGCTCACTACGAAGATCGGTCACAACAGCCCAGCAAGGGTTCCATTTGACCTGAAGTTGTCCCTTCATCCCTGGAATTCTCCAAAAGAGTTTGCACTTAGTGGCACCCCTGCCCAGGCGAGCTAGTAACACCATTCTGTTCGTTATACATACATGTACTTTATAACTAATTCGCCGTAACGAAACTTTATCAGTTCGTTCAAACAGACTCAAAACAGACAGTTAAAATTGAAAACTTTTCTTGAAAGCAGACGACATTTAATGAATTCTTGATGAAATTCAACCAGTGCTTAACATTTGGATTTCAGTACAAACTGGCTCAACATCTGATATGACCAACTGTGAATACACGGCTATTATTCTAACACTGTATGAAATTGTGTCCAAAATCATATGGCATGTACTCTTTGCAAAAGATGGCGGAATCAAGCTAGATAGAATTATATACATCGTCCTAAGCGAACTTTTATCTAATCGAAATAGGGGTATTAATGGGGAATGTTTACAATGAATTGAGAAACTGCAATAATTGTACATTGTGTGAATAATACCCAAACGGCACGTGAATTGGCCACCCCGTGATATACTATCCCCATTCGGAAAACCTCGGCCAACAACGTCCAGTGCCTCAGATGTTAGTAAGGCACTACTTTCGGAAATACCATTCGAATATCATGTAAACAATATGGCGGTGTGAACGCTGGGCTTATAATACCCAAACGGCACGTGAATTGGCCAACCCGTGATATACTATCCCCATTCGGAAAACCTCGGCCAACAACGTCCAGTGCCTCAGATGTTAGTAAGGCACTACTTTCGGAAATACCATTCGAATATCATGTAAACAATATGGCGGTGTGAACGCTGGAGTGCTAATGAAACAGTATAAGAATCTAATATTTAAGCTATATGAAGACTGAAATATGTGAAGTTTTAACTAGAAATGACAACGATAATCCATTTCTTATATGAATTTGTCGAATTTATTGAAGTTAAAATCCGTTTTACGAGAACTATGTTTTGACCGCACAAAATGTGGAATTTTGCCACATAGTGCTCCGCCTGACATACACTAGAGGATGTTCATAGAGTTATGAATTACCTGTAAAATGTTTCCCCAGTCAGGGAAATATCAATGTCCGCCAAAAATGCCGCCAGAACCTTTACCTCCATGCCCAGTGGTATCACCATAGTCGGCTGGTACGCCGGAAGTTCCGATCCAAATGATAAATGGCCATTGGAATTCACCTGTAAAAGAGATGTGGATGTTAACTTAGATCTCAACTTTTAATTGCAACGTATCACCGGCGCATTTATGTCACATAATGTCATCTTGCTGCATAAGTAAGAGACGAGAAGCAAAACCTGGGGCCCCGCATTACTTCACGCACAGACGGACAACAAAGTGACAACATCGACCGATAGTCACAAGTCACCTCCTTACATGGTTAAAGTCATCCTCGCTACCCAGGCTATTCATAACATATATGCTACCATGGGCAAACTGATGGTAACAATCTCGTACTCATGAATAATTTAAGAGGTGAAGTCCAGCCGCTTGATTGGCCGCATGACACACACCTCTTGCGATACGGAAATTGCCGAGGAGTTACGGATGAAGTCGCGGTTCTGAGCGATAGATCTTCACAAAGGAGATTCAATCTTTTTTGTTATCGTCCATTTCATTGGTCGAGAAATGCTCACGAATATTCATGCTTTACGAAGTTTCGCTAGCCAAATTTGCCCAGGGTACCATATATATGTTATGAAAATCCAGGGTACCGAGGATGGGTTAAATTCAACCTCTGGTAATGAACGAGGAAGTCAGGGACCTGAATCTCTCCATCACAGACATCGTCTTCCTGTACAAGAAATGGCAAAATCAAAATGTAGACAGCACAGAGAGAATTTATGAGAACATTTATGCTGGCAGTGGGTCCTGTGGTTTGAATTGCTGAGGGTATTATTCTTCATAGGTCATTTACAGCGGGAAATTGTGCTTGACGAACATTGCTATATACAATAAGATTTATTAGACAATTGTTTAAAGATCTAAGCACGAACGGTCATAAACTTCCCCATAGTCATAGGTTATTGACTATGAAACGTTTGGAATTGTTGATGCTGCAACTAAGTAAGCAGGTACACATATTTCAGTAACAACAAATAAAAAATATAATCATGTTCCAGTATATGTTTTGGGGGATTCGATTGTGACGGCCAATATAGCGGAAATAAAATGGGTGCCAATGTTCCCACGTGTACAATACTGGATGGCCAATGACAGCAGCCCTGCGTTCAGTTACGGCATACAATTGCGAATGTTACGAAACTGTTTTGTTTTGTATTCTAAACCCATCGTATCACAATTACGGAACACGGGAAACCAAATTGCAACCGTTACGAAACGTTACTGAACCCAGGGCAGATATGTACGTATGTGGCGATTGTCACAATTTCATATCTGGGAGGATGTATGCTGCATGTTGCAAACATGAGACGTCTTGCTTGTCTCAACACAGGCGGCTTAAAACGTTAACTTAATGAAACAAGGATTTTCAGATGAATTTGGTTTGGAAAATGGGTTTTTCCTTTCCAACGTTCTTTATTCTGTAGTCAGTTTGACAAGAAAATAAGTCTACATTAAGTCTGGATAGTATCACTATTTCAAAGCTTGTCACCTTTAACATAAGAAACTGCCGTTACAAGATTTAGTCCACAGTGTTGTTGTTTGTTTGAGAATCGTCACTATATTATGACTAAGTGATCTTAAATGATGAACATGATTTTGACGTTTTCCGATAGTTGAGTTCATTTGAATCAACAATGTTATAGTTTACTGCAAACAGAAGATGAATACAATGGCTTTTTAGAAACAGCAGTTCGTATACAAACAATCCATCGCTTATTTACTGTTTGGAGGCGCAGTGATCGAGGGGTAGAGCGCCTGACACCTAATCCGAAGGACGTGAGTTCGAGCCCCGCGATGTGTGGGGTTTTATCACGAACTTCACAATCCCTACATCTAGCGCGAGTACTGGTTGGTAGCCAGGAAGCAGTCATTGTGAGTGATTAGTATAAGTTGTAAGAACTTGTTTCACAATCGATGTAAAACAAAATAATTTCAAACTTTACTATTTGGTGGTAATTCATGTATACAATACAATATATGCAGAATACATCAACATTGAGAGGCGGCTTTGAATACAGGTAATTAATACAGGAATCTGTGCATGTGCACGTGCCAAAACGACTGTTGATTACTTTATCGACACTAAAACGCTTATTACACGTCTTTAAACAGCTCAAAATTAGTTATACAGAAATAAATCACACATCACACGCGTGGCTTATCAGTAGAATTAATTACGCCATGCCTAGAAATTAACTACCGACACGAGCTTATCAAGATCTCGTCTGACGGAGTAAATTTCAACACGAGGCTAAACAAGCAGCCTACATTGAGTCTGCTTTGTGTCAAATCGGGGAGTTTTCTTTGAATTATACCGGAGTAGTAACTAGTGAGAATCCTAAAAATGACTATTCGGTACACCTCGGTCAATTCCGTGTACCAAACCTGGTGGATGCATGTGAATGATACCTTTCTAATCGATCATTTTGGTGACGTGTAACATCATATGTTTATAAAATATTTTACTGTAAGTAGTTTGCGTCATTATCATGACGTTTACGATTTATTCGGGAATTTTTCTGCCGAACCTGTGGAGAATCACGGAATTATATGAAACGCTATATGATGTATAATTAACTTCTACAGTACAAAACACAATTCTGGTCGACATATCCATCCACCTGACCTAAAACTTCCCCACGCATGATACGAAGTTTGAATCAGGATGTTCCGAATGAAAACGAGAGTAGGAGCGAGATAATAAGTTGCTACAGGAAACGCAACATACATTAGACAGTGCCTCCCCACACAGACCTCCGGGTACAGGGAACGCCACATACATAAGACAGTGCCTCCCCACACAGACCTCCGGGTACAGGGAACGCCACATACATAAGACAGTGCCTCCCCACACAGACCTCCGGGTACAGGGAACGCCACATACATAAGACAGTGCCTCCCCACACAGACCTCCGGGAAAACAACAATAAAAAAACATAAGGCACTTGATGAGGTGAAAGGGTACATACGCTAGGGAACAGAGGCGCAAGGAATGGCCTGGCAGACTATAAGGGATAACTAGGATAATCAAGGAGGACTAACAGTGAAGGGGGGAATTGATGGATGGAAAAGATCACAGGACAAGTCAAGAAAGCTGGCAACAATTGGCTGAAACTGGGCAGAAAATAACCTGAACACTATATAAAGTAGGAACACAGGGGAATGTTGCTAAGTGAAAAAGACAAAACATTTATATTTCCGGAAACATCCAACAAAAACACGTACAAGCTAAAGAAATTGTCTGACAGAAAGTTAAACAAAAGATTGGGTAAACAGATTCCATGTAGACAAAGTATGAAAATAATTCGCACCCAGTTGTTTATAAAATAAAATAAAACAGTAGTTGTTTTGAAATTAAGTGGGCAAGTAAAACATTATTCAATATTTTTGTTTTACAAAACAATTTTTTCTACACGGATGTGTTTTTTTTCATCAAACAATTTACATACTTGTCTGAAATTTCGTGATACAAATTGCGTGTTGTTAATTCTAATGTACGCTCTTAAATAATTTTACCACATTTTAAGTGATTACTATTTCCAACATGCCGGCGCAGTCATCTAGTATAATATATATGCATCAAGCAAATGCCTGCTGTTCTAACTTGTAGCGTATCGTGCAAATCATGAACGTTATTAATACAATGAATACAGGTATCGGTTGGTTTTGGGAATTTACTGGATGTACGAACTATCTTCCAACAGGTGTTTGCAGAAATAAGCGAATCGTGAAAAAATATTGACATCTGTTAAGAATGAGTGCCGACTTTCATGTATAAATCGCTCAATTAAGTTCAAGCACTCGCCAAATTCCGTTCGGTCAGACAGACCAATCAGTGTAGAACACGGCGTATCTACAGAACGAGCGTCTGTACAACACAGATTGATACAAAAAACACAGGTTTTTCTGTGTAATGCTCGTGTAGCATCTGATGAAAACAAACAGCGTACATTTGTTCCTGTATCGTTTATCATAGCATACTTAACTAAAGAAAACACGTGGTTCATAAGTTAAAACTAACATGACCTAGTTTTGTGATGAAAGATGATCAGAAGCCCACAGAAGCTTGATGAACAAACGCTAAGAGTCAGGAAGTTATCAATTAATAGAGATAACAAGATGGCATTATAACGAGATCTTGATTTATTCCGCAATAAACTGTGGCAGAAATCTCAACATAATGAACCGAACAAAGCGGTGAAGATTGTTTGCTCGATAAAGGCACAGGCCTCTCGACGGTTACCGACATTGGTGAAAATCGGAACAAAAAACACTCACAATGAGGATGATATCGAGTGTACATGATAAGTCAGCATGATAATCAATAATTACACGCACATTGATACCGCTGTAAAATGCGTAAACTCTTCAGAACATCATCGTTCCGAGTCAGTTACGCCGCCAACTTAAGTGAAGATGTTGATGTTTGACCAAAATAGTTAGTTCATCATGGTCACCCTGATTTTAACTAAACGAAAATATTCAAAGTATTTTGAAATTGCGATTTTAAGTAAATCTGGAATTCCTTCGGGAGAAAAAGTCGAACTAATAAACGGAGTCGGTAAATATTTGGCGCGGTATCACAAAAAACATACAGTCAAGTCAACATATATATCGCTGATAATCTTGAAATGAGCGACTACAACATGTCCAAAATGTCGAACATAATGCTCAAAGAATAGATTTGAAAGTTTTTTAATTGAGCATGCTTGGTCTTAACCATGAACATCATGTAGGAGTAACTAGCAGGTTTCAAAATGGAGCAAATGATTCTTGCACATGGAGAGGAGCTGTGAAAACGAATATAAAACACATCAATGATACTGTCGAAACACGCATGGAAATGTTCTTTGAACAACATGTAGTAGCCCCTGTGGTGTGCCAACAGCTTCATGTGTGTAGACAGTTCACGTAGGGTCATTAGCTCCTCAATTTCACACTGCGCATCCCTCATCTTTCATCAGAACCTCGCAAAGCTTATAAGTACCCCCATTTAAAGAAAAGTCAATCAAACGTGTACGATGTAGAACAATAGGAACCATGATTCCTATAACGTAGATCAGACATACTTAATTACATTAGAATCATAACATATTTATATTTCATATACAGTAGGGTATAAAATCCACATCAAACCCGGTCTGAACCCAAGTGTAGGAAAACAGCTGGGAGATAACGATCAAAGAGCGAATACAATCCGGATGAATTATTGCAGATTTTCAGATATAGCATAGAAGAAAGTCATAATTTTCTTTTGTTATGGGAGTAAGAAGAATTTTGTAATTTCTAAGTTCAATGTTACAATTATGATAAATGATTGTTGGGGTAGTTTGGGGGTGACGCCGTGTAAGGTGTAAGACTGTTATTATAAACAAGCTTTCCTAGTTTGTCCTCCAAGTTCTTAGTTCGTTTTTCCGGGAGCAACTCAGTGATATCTTCCCGTATCAGTTATTGAATGTTTGTGGGCTCTTAAGAAGCCAAGGACTAAACATGTAAATGGAAAATTGAATATTTTTTGACGAACAATCCTTTATCATGTTATGTAGATTCAGCGCTTTTTCTAATGTAGTTGGCTTCTTATTTCAAAATACTGTTACATTTTGCACGGTAAATGTCTACTTCGCTGCCAGAAATGTATGTTAGTATAGTTTTAGTTTCGGATCATTAGTGTTAGGTTTGATCCAAAAACTGTTCAGGATTCGCACCATTACTCTTTTGTAAGATGAAGTACATTAAATAAAAATACTGGGATGGATACAACAGTATTTGAAGATGTTACCCTACTTTCATCGGCCGTCGGTTTCTTAGGCAATCAAAGCCGATTTTTATATGTGACTTCTTTTTTGAGGCGCTTGACCGTCTCATTGCTGTCATCGCCAACCGGATGGTCTACTCGAAGTACCGCCATATTCATCGTCTCAAGAAAATAGTACGTTAATATAATGACTGATTTGTCAGGGATATATCACTTGTGGAATGGTGGGAGTATTGATATAAACGGCTTTTCTGGATTATTTGTGTCATTTTTGGCGAATGAGTTTACCTGAATAGTCGCGTATTAATTTATCATACGATAATATGGGAAACGTGCAGTATTGGAAACGCCTCCCAGGACCTTCAGTCCTTTGATTACTATTTTCATTCTGTTGCATTTGAATATGGAATATAACATTTAAGACATAAAATATTTCTTATCTAAAAACGTAAGTTTGATAATTATATTTAGGATATGCTGATAATATGCTAATTTTAAAAATTGTGGTTAAACCAAGAGTTCAAATGTTCCCGGGCATTGTAGCCAGAGTGTTCGTATCTGAACCGGAAGTTATTGCTGGCAAATATTTCGGCGCGTAAACGTCCGAAAAATCACGAAGTAAATGGCGATTTGTATGAAAATGTATTAGTGTAAGGTATATGTTAATAGCTGAGAGGGGCAAATATGAAAAATAATGACGTTGAGTTGAAGTCAGTCTTGTTTTGTGCACGAGAACATCATAATTATAGTCCATTATTTACTCCGAAGGTCAGTGCTAATAATTGTTGTTTATTTAGCTGTATTCTGTAGCTGTGCGGTCAATCATTGATTGCGTGATACCAATTACTTGGTGTATGAGGTAGCCTACGGGGTAACGACAAACGTTGTAACAACTTTGGTTAAACACTTCGCCTAAAATCAGCATTGTTACATCTGGTACGATTGCGTGAATGCATTTATATGCTTGCTATATGTTTCTACCTTTCCGCTAATGATGTAAGATGGGTGTATCAAAAATTCCCAGACGCGATATGATAATAATTCTCTGTTAGAAAATGTGTAGACGGGGGAAATCTTTACACAGGTATATGGTTTGTTGTTTATATTCCTTAAAGCTTGTAGTTCACACCAAGTATTTAATCCGATCGTTTAAGAATGCGTGCCATGAGAGAAGTGGTGATTTGAAAGAATAGCTGAACAAATATATACATTTTCACATGCCGCTTTCAATAGAAAGGTGTTTATTTTAGAAAATAAATCCGAAATGTATTTTCAACTTATCAGGAGTCGAATGATAAAGTTTTTTTGGAAGTTGTGTGAAAACTTAATGAACGCCGTCCAACAAAGAGACGTTTATCGTTGAATGCACATACTGGTTAGCGGCAAAGCTGAAAGGTGAAAACTTATGATAAGAGCGAGTAATTTACCAAGTGTGTAATTCTCTGTCCATGTGAAGATCTTTCTATATTAAAATGCTGAATAATTATATCGAAAATGAACTTTATGTTTGACTGAATGACGTGATAGTTTTGATATTTGTAACTTAGGCGCATCGAATTCATCCCAGGCTGTTTAAGAGAAGCATACACGTCAGCATATTATATATGAGGTCTCGTGAACAAATGCATACATTTTTTGGCCTTGCAACACGCCATACCGTTTTATGTTTCTCATAAAACTAGAGCTATCGAACGAACCCTTGATGGAGGATCGGAAGGGCTAGCCATCGAGTATACATCAACTAATTCAGGGTTTTGCATCAGCCATCGACTGTCGGAGCCCTTTCTAGAACAGTCACTGAATAGCAACATTTCAAATCATCGACAGTACATAACAGGCCGCTTAGTACATGTATAGCTTGTACAAAATGATCATTGAATCAATCTCAAGTGAAATATTAAACATTTTCACGATTTTGTTAAGGTTGGAACAGTTTTGTGAATAATATTAGGAGAACTGATTACACGGACCTAGATAGCTCAATGATAACTTATTACGGGATAATCTACATCGACATTTGAGTACTAGTAATTCAGTCAAATAAATGTTCTCAGAGTTTCTGTCAGCGATAAAAAAATATGTATACTTACGAACAAGCTTGTGAATGCCTCATCATAGTAATTTACAGGATATTGCAGCTGGATTTCCGGCGAGCTCACGTCGTCGGCGTAAAATAATTTGTCGTCCCCACGGGACTCACCGTACGGGTAGAAGAGACGGAGGGGCACGGCTGTTACACACTGCAGGAAAACTAACCCGAATAAAATTGCTAATTCCATGATCTTATCTTCTCTCTTTCTTATTATCCTGATGGTAAAATCCTGGAGTAGAAAATGTCTGTTGATGGAATTTCCACTAAAAGTCTGGCTGGAAAACTAACGAAAAAAAGTTAAAATCCAATATTTACTTATTTACATAACTGTATATTCCAAACTAAAGATCAAAGCATTGACATAACAAGTATATCAGGCTGTTTCCCCGCCAGTCCTAATCCGTCCAGTTAGTTATCTAAATAACGTTTCTGATCAGGCGTTTACAGAGTTAAATCCCAGTCATCTGATTGGTCGAGCAAGCGTGCGAATTTCACGGTATGGTGCGTTTCAGATTACAAAACGCTTCGGAAGCCAGGTTGGCTCATCAGCTTGGAGGTAAATGTACTACTGTTGCGATCAATTTATGTCTCATTCGATTGAAGAAATGCGAACAATTATATGATTATTGTTAATTATCCGAAAGAATGTATATCATTCTAATAGAGATGTAATGCAGTAAAACCTCAATAATAAGACCATCATTGGGACCTTGAACATTGGTCTTAATATTGAGGTTGAATAAAGAGTAAAACAGTGAAACTGGAATAGAACAGTGTGTTCTTAATATTCATGTGGTCTTATTATTGAGGTGGTCTTTAAGTGAGATTTTACTGTAATTTGTTTCCTGTCAGATATTCGAAGAAACGTTTTAACCGTAAACTTCAGCTCTTAATTATCAAAATAAATACAGATAGTGTTTCTTTTAACCTAAGTGGGAGGAATGTGGATAAAATGCTGACTATGTATACACAGACCAGTTTGCACTTCCTACAATCGTGTTAGATTACCAATGTATAATAACAATATACTATTTTAGTAGATATATGAGAGGAGTGTCGATTGAGCTACACTTTATAAAACTAACAGTGAAGATGGACCGTTTACAGAACACTTGAACTCGCTGTATGATAAGATCTTAGTTTACAGATCCAAGATGCATAGCATCTCGTGCATTCGACGCGCGTAAAGACGTGTTTATTTTTTGAAGTTTTGTATATGATGACAAAGATAGATTCTTATCATGCATATGTTTTTGCTGGGTTTTGTGACTCAGTGTGTAGAGACTTAATATAAGTGAGATGATAAAGTCTTGGCTGGCATACCACAACATCTTATCTTTTGATCCTAATGAGTATATATACAACTTCATCGAGATCACGTTTACGTTTGACTTAAGTTTTTAGAAACTATTTATTTTACGCCGATTATGAAAACAAGTCCTTACAACTTATAGAAGCCACTCTCGGCGACGGCTTCCTGGGTTTTGGCCCAGTTTAACTCGAACTCCGGATCAGGAATCAGTCACTATACCCCTCGATCAACAGGCATCCCAAATCAGTGAATAAGCCTCCTTTACGGACTTTGCCACGTTCCTCTCTGTCCGGCTAGTTTACGTAGACATAAACTTTGTTACACCGTTTTTGACATTTAAATGAAAAGTAATTGCAAGGCGGATTCCCGGCACGAGAATCGTCTGCTTCGGCATTTGTTCTTTGGTAGTTTAAAATTATTTTTAACGTGTCGAAAAACATTCCACTTGATGTGAAGTGGATTTTAAGTGGTTAGGCAATTCACGAGATTATGCAATTTTGAAAACGGCTATGTATAACTTTACTAGGGATTAGTTTAGTGTTTCAACAGACACGTACATGTAATTGTCGTCTTTGTAACGCATGTACCAGCGGTGACCGTGCTGGCTCATCGCATCTCTATGTATTATATCAATGTAAAATATGTAATAATTGATAAAATATCATTATGATAACATCCTATTTCGACAGAAAGGGAAACCTTATGTATGAAGATTCAACATTTTCACCACAGTTCAGGCAAGGTTGTCTCCCTTACCGATTAACATGTAAGCGAGTCAGGGATGACGGAGTTCAGGTTTTTTTTGCGGCCGGAGATGAGTTTGTTGCATCGTGAAATAGTTGATCGAGCAGCGGATAATTTACTTCAGTCTCTATGGAAACATTTCATGACGGCTGGGGTCAAAGGTTCCAACACATTTTAAATTCTAATATCATCAAGTTAATTTCGTATCTACTTACACCAGAGAGAAATTATTTACACATACACATGAACGTGTAAATTGAAGCTGGGACCAATATATACTACATGTATATACACTCGTATATACTGGTCCCAGACTGAAGTAACAAACTTCTGAACTCACTTTTATTGCATAAGTTAGACCTGATGATGCCGAAAGTAGATGTCAGATTAATCGTTGCCTGTAAATTTCACTACAGTATAACCTCTTCAGTGGCCCTAAAGGGCGTCTTGAGCAACAACCTCTCTTCAACAACATTATCATGTTTCTGTACTAACAGTTTGCTACCATTTTAACCTCTCTCCAGCAACAACCTCTCTTCAACAACATTATCATGTTTCTGTACTAACAGTTTGCTACCATTTTAACCTCTCTCCAGCAACAACCTCTCTTCAACAACATTATCATGTTTCTGTACTAACAGTTTGCTACCATTTTAACCTCTCTCCAGCAACAACCTCTCTTCAACAACATTATCATGTTTCTGTACTAACAGTTTGCTACCATTTTAACCTCTCTCCAGCAACAACCTCCCTTCAACAACATTATCATGTTTCTGTACTAACATTTTGCTACCATTTTAACCTCTCTCCAGCAACAACCTCTCTTCAACAACATTATCATGTTTCTGTACTAACATTTTGCTACCATTTTAACCTCTCTCCAGCAACAACCTCTCTTCAACAACATTATCATGTTTCTGTACTAACATTTTGCTACCATTTTAACCTCTCTCCAGCAACAACCTCCCTTCAACAACATTATCATGTTTCTGTACTAACAGTTTGCTACCATTTTAACCTCTCTCCAGCAACAACCTCTCTTCAACAACATTATCATGTTTCTGTACTAACATTTTGCTACCATTTTAACCTCTCTCCAGCAACAACCTCTCTTCAACAACATTATCATGTTTCTGTACTAACAGTTTGCTACCATTTTAACCTCTCTCGAGCAACAACCTCTCTTCAACAACATTATCATGTTTCTGTACTAACAGTTTGCTACCATTTTAACCTCTCTCCAGCAACAACCTCTCTTCAACAACATTATCATGTTTCTGTACTAACAGTTTGCTACCATTTTAACCTCTCTCCAGCAACAACCTCTCTTCAACAACATTATCATGTTTCTGTACTAACATTTTGCTACCATTTTAACCTCTCTCCAGCAACAACCTCCCTTCAACAACATTATCATGTTTCTGTACTAACATTTTGCTACCATTTTAACCTCTCTCCAGCAACAACCTCCCTTCAACAACATTATCATGTTTCTGTACTAACAGTTTGCTACCATTTTAACCTCTCTCCAGCAACAACCTCCCTTCAACAACATTATCATGTTTCTGTACTAACAGTTTGCTACCATTTTAACCTCTCTCGAGCAACAACCTTTAAATAAGAAGTGAAATGTCCCGTTTCCCCGCGTTACTCTGGAGAGGTTGCATTCAAAATGAAGTACATCAGGGCTCTAGAATGTTTGTTCAAAGACACTTGTCCCGGACTAATGGAAATGTAAACTTCGACTTGCACAAAATAGGAAGCTATTGTCCGAGAATATCGGTCAATGTAGTAACAAATAATCATACATAATGATAGCTTCACAATCTAAAACTAATACTCACATGTATGTATTTGTGGACTTACAACTGAACAATGGCTGATGTTGGTCAGCTTTAAAACAGACTTGTTCAGGACTAACTTCAACTCAAATGTTGGTAGCCTGATTAGCATTGGACTAGTCTGGTACATCGGGCTAGTGGATTTCTAGAGCCCTGAGTATGTTAGTAAAAGTTTGACAAATAATGTTCAATACAATTTTCTATGCAGGTATAAAATTACCAATCTTGGTTCAATGTTGAAATTTTATCTATGGCCACACTTTAACCACTGTATTTGTGATACCATCGCTCAATTACAATCATTGAGTCTATTATGGATTAACAACATAACACATAATTAATTACTTTTATTTTATTTTTTGCCAATTCCTCATATTAAATACATGGAATTTATCCCAAAATCAGTCATGTGTTACCATGACAACCATGAATATGCATGAACAACTGAAGAAATGAATATGTATGAATCAATAATAAATATTAACCATATAATTTTATGAATATTTAACTATACAATTGTACAATATAACCACAGATATATCATATACAACATAACAACTTGGTAACGACTGACGTCAGGCAAGTAATGTTTGAAATGCAATAATAATGCCAAAACTAGGAAACGTTTCTTTTCTTCAAAGCAAGTATCATTTTTCTATTCCATCAAAAGCGATTACATTGAAACTATACATCAGAAACAACCATATACTGCATCAGAATAAAGATAACAGAAATCAACTTCACATCCTTCAGTTGTATTCACTAACCATCCTCCATTTAATCATCAAAGTTAAGAACTTAAACTCAAGATAAAACATATATATAATCTCAAAATTTAGGCTAGATGTGGAAACTTGGTACATAAATTACAAAACTAAATTGCAACATCTCCAGAGAGCCAGAGAGAACAGTAACCACTTTTCAACAACATTAGCAAGTGTCCTGAAATAAGAATTTACTATCAATTTAACCTCTCTAGGACAACGACCTCTCAACAACAGTCAAAATGCATGGCTCCTAAAGGGTGTCACTTAAGACAGGTTGCAGTGACTGGAGAACAACTGCATACTGACACAGTTAATTAAGACTTATCTTGAAAGCACCATTGCTACCCAACAAAGAAACAACATAGATGTCATAAAGCAAGAACAATTACATTCACATTGGGATCAGCTAAATAAAGCAGGCAAAGCAATGTAAAAGAGATTTCAGTCTATAAATAGATTCATATTTTTCACATTTTCTCTACAGCGTAAGTATATACATTGCACAGGTCTGAGTTCATCAACATATTTTCTTAATTGATTAATGAAACAAAGACAATAGTTAATAATATATTATATATTACATAAAACCCTCAAAATACTAAAATGGTTGTCATAGCAACCTTCTGATAGCAATGAACTTTATTTAGCGGCCATCTCACATCAATATCTTAGCTGGCCATTTAACAGAGGTCAACATTACAACAAATACTGTGTATCTGACAGACTCAGAAACAATGGAACTGAACACATTGAACATATTTTTGAGCATTGGTGATAACTTCAGCACAGTTCATACACTATATCGACCATTTTAATACAAGCATACACTACACATATAACCACATTTCACATTTGTAATGAGCATAATCTCATAAAAATTGCCTCAAAGTACAAGTAACAACCAGAAAGTATCATTATTATTTTCAGGTATTAAAAACTTCAAATGGAATGATTCCAGAAAAATTGCAATAATTCAACAATCAAGATTATCAATATGTAGGTAACAGTAGCAAGTAATTCCTGGTAAGTAGACACATTTTGTTTCCATTGTTTCACTTTTGGTTAATTGAAGTACTTGGGGCTAAAAAAACTTTGAATTTAAATTCTGGTAAATCTTATCCGTCATTTAATTTGTAAGCCCACCAACAAATATTACAGAGACAACCATGTCTAACAGAAACAGTTTCAGACAAAATACACATTTTAGGTTACTATAGCAACAAATAATGTTTTTTATAAACTTTAGGGTAAATAAAGAATTTATCATATCAACTCATAGAATTATGCTCAACTTAAACACCTGACATATGATACACATAAAATACTCAAAGCAAATACCTTTATAGTAAAATCACAGAATCATTCTGAACTTAGATATATTATTGACACTATACAATGTTTTATGACTATAAATATACCCATTTCATGACTTAGCAATATGGATTAGTGTAATACTAAGACAAAATAAACATATAAATCACAGACACTTGCGACGTAGTTATAGTGTATGTTATCTGCCAAGTACATCTTTCAAAATGGCCCCTGATGTGGTAGCAGCAGCGGGTGTGTTTCGACCCGACCCTGGCGGAGTTCGCGTACTCTGTGACGGTGCAGCAAAAGTTGGCAACGTTTGTGACATGGATACGGCTGAGCTCATTAAAATATGCTGAGAATTTTGGGAACCCATCGTCGCCGAGCTTGAGGTTGGCATGGCAACGTGACGAGGTGCAGTAAAAGGGTTGTATGCAGGCTTGTGAGTCTCTCTCTGCTTCTGTAGATCTTGAACCATTTCCTCCGCTGGTAGTCGAACCGTAGGTGGTGGGGGTGATGATTCTCGCTCCAGGAACTTGACAAACATTTGAGAGAAAGACTGAAAACAGACATTTCAAAACTAATTGAATACCGTCAAACTTGCACAAGAAATTCTCTACAAACAATCCCTTCTATTATTCTTATTACACAGAATGATCTTTGCAAGCTATATATCTGTCTTAATCACAGTCTGTATGGACACTGCCTTAATTACGACCAATAAATCAGTGCTATTTTCAGTACTAAGGGTAAGATTTTATGTTAAATAACAGTTCTTAATTCAATTTTGAAATCGTCTGTACATTTAAAACACCAAACTCAACTTTATAAAAAAAAAAAGTTCACATCTACGCTGGCGATATTCTTTTTATCTATTACCACTTGCAAACAAGATGTGCAAAAACCTGACACTTATTATAAAATGCAGTGAAGATATTCTCGAGTGTTTGTATTTTATTGCACACGACTTCAAACTACTCAATCAAAGGACAACATGCCGATACCAGGACTGGTACAACGTGTCCCCACTACTTGAGACATCTGATAAATGTCATATCAGGTAAAGATTTTTTTTTAAATTACTCAAAAATGTAAATTCTCATAAGCGTATACAGGAAGGCAACATAAAAATGCATTACAGGTCTAATTCAGCATTTTGTGTTTAGAATATTTCTATTAAATAATGCACACTCTCTTTCTGAATATTCGTGCATGATTTTGATAGAACGTGTTCTGATAGCTAGATTTTTTGGTTTCACAAATATTGGAGTACAAGTAATACATTTAAAAACCTACGGATGCAAGGTAACAACTTAACATGATTTCATTTCATTATACGCATGATGATTTCTTTCAATAAACGGACACTTTCATATCAAAATAAGTTTCAAAACACTAAAATGACATTTATAAAGCATATCGCAGGTACAAATATGTGCGTTTTTAAATGTACTAAGTATATTATATATGGAAGAAGTATTAATATTGCTTTGTAGAGACTGCTTGAAAAGTACATAAATTTGTAATTTTTGCAAAGTCTCTTGAAATAATTGCAATAAGTTCATTTTCATGAAAACTCCCTGATGACCTTTTCTAAATTTGCTACAATAACCAAAACTTGAGCAATACATTGTCTACAAACAACCAAATCTAAGCAATACATTGTCTACAAACAACCAAATCTAAGTAGCTTACATTGTCGGCTTTTGCCGGTGCTGCCCCTATTGTAGATCTCCGTGCAGGAGTTGTGGGTGGGGACGGATGTTTCTGACCGCCAGAAAATTTCAGGAAACCCGGAACCCAACCTCCGGAGTGTGTCCCCTCAATCTGCAAGCATGGAAGATTTTATTAATGTATATAAAAAATAAGAAATTGATATAAATGTTACAACAACTACAAGAGATATAACGTTACAGTATTATGGCATTCAAGCAACATCACAAGAGAAAATTTAGGTGGGGTCCAACACAATAAATTAAATAATAGTAATCTGCACTCAACCATCTGTGCTTATCAGGCTTCCAGTCTGACTAACATCTACAGTACACCCACTACAGAGTGCAACAGATTGAATTTTAAATCACCTTCAAATTATGGAAATTGCAAAAAATGGTTTTATAATCATGCACAATCAGCTTGTTCTGAACAAGATATATGGCTCACCTTCTCAAAGTCTTCAGACGTAAACAAAAGCACACCACCAATAGCACGAAGTACCTCATGTCTCTTGTTCTGAGGAGTTGTGAAGTAACCAAGAAATAAATTCTTTATCAAAAATCTAAAAATATAAACCAACATAATTATATACTATTATATAGCAATAAAAATTGAAAGTTGTAATATAGAAAATGGATAAGGATAACAGTTGCCTCCCTTTGATATAATTAAGTAGTGAAAGTTTAGGGAAAGAAATTGGACAAGCACCATGCAGTTGTCTCCTTTTGATATAAATAAGTACTGATAGTTAAAGTAAAGAAAATGGACAAACATCTTGCAGTTGTCTCCCTTTGATATAAATAAGTACTGAAAGTTAAAGTAAAGAAAATGGACAAGCATCTTGCAGTTGTCTCCCTTTGATATAAATAAGTACTGAAAGTTAAAGTAAAGAAAATGGACAAACATCTTGCAGTTGTCTCCCTTCGATATTAATCGAATACTTGTCCAATAACTCAAATATTTAGGAATTTATACTTTGAAAATGAAAACATATACGCAGAGTTCAACAGGGGGGTATATTAGAAGATTAAGACATACAAAATCTGCATCAATGGCATTCGAGAATGGAAATATGTGACTCAATTTGAGATGTTCTTTGAAACTTGGGCTGGGTAAGTAAACTGAATTCTAAATATCAGCAACAGAGAAGCTTGCCATCTTTGTTATTTACTTGTACTCAATTTTCAAATGTTATCATCTTTCAATCTCCTTCAAACATGACTTCTGATTGGCTGCTTTGATGTTTATAATTCACTAGATTGGGAATCATTGACAAATTTACTTCATATAAGAGTTATTGTGATTTGTCTGTCTGTTCAGGTGATTTTTGTGACTGGCTGATTCGAAAAAGTTATGATGAATTGGATTGGCTATCATAGATTGTTTCCACTGTTTTGATTGGTTGTCTGATAGGAGTACTTACTTATCAACCCTGTCATCATTTCTGCTCTTGAGTGCTTTAAGTTCATCTTCCACCACTTTGAGAGTGGATTCACGTATTTGTACTGAAAACAGAACAAAAAATAGTACAACAATTTGTCAGCAAACTTCACATTGCTACAGTTTTGCCATCAAGGTCACTCACTATCAAAGAAAAAGGTTGTCAGTACATACAGATTATATGAGTGAACAACAAGCAATCACCGATGCCTGGACCAATATTTAACTGACCAATAAGCCGTTCCATTGTTCAGTGGTCACCTCTATGAAAGTTGTTTTAAATATCAGTTGGTTGATAAATAAATTACCCTGTAACTACAAACAAGCATGCTACAGATTGAACATAAAACACAAATATACAGGGGACAGTGAGGAAAACTGAAACATCACAGGAAGGATGAGAGGAGAATGATGGTGTACAGGCAAAGTGCAAACATAGCAGGATGTAGCAACAGACATGTACGTTGTAGTTGAGTTATTCAAATAATCATTTCAAGCAGGCTGAAGTCCTTTCATTCCTCCAAACATTCCTCCAAAATTGACTCCATCTTGACAAATTTAATTCATAATTCAAAACACATTTTGTTCTGTAAGTCTGCTTACAAAGTCTAAATGTATGTTGGCCATAATTGTTCTGTCTGTAACTTGTATACAGTAATCCTATCCAGACTTCCAATGCATGAACATGGACAAGCATTTTGTTGCACTGTCCAAGCTCCACATTATGATGTATTGAGAGACATTGTAAGAACATCACATAAGGTACTGAGATATCATAGCATCAGTACCTGATGTAATACTCATACAAATGATCACCCTTTCTGCAGTAGTATACATTTTGGCTTTACATGTTCCGGCTCCCATCCTGAACATATTTTTCCACGAATATGTCAGGACAATATCTGACTTCCTTGTTTACAGCCTTTCATAATATCAACTTCTTCCTCTTCAGTATACGCCTATACATTCCACATAAAAACCCCTACTGTACAGTGTTGATCCACTTCTCTTCCTTAATCTGTCCTTTACAAGATCATCCAACATAAACCAGTATTACTCCTTGTTCTCAATCCTCTAAGTATCTACCAAATTTCATGGTTTAAGTCATTCTAAAGTGGTCATTTCCAACATGAACCATGCTCTTATACAAGGTCTGTCAGAAACAAAGGTCCAATCCTTCCAGATTATATCTTTTCCATGCCTTTTCAAATCCATCAAAGAGCAATTTAGCCTTTTCAGTAGCAGATCCAAATAGTTCCTATTTATTCCCCAGCAGTTCCCAGTCCTTAGTTCATCCCGCTGTGTTTTCTCCAAGCGTCCTCATAGTCTTAATTTATCCCATCTCCTCATTCCATGAGGCTGCATTACCTTCACTAGATTAACAATCACCTTGCCAAACTTGGTGACATCAAAAGTGAATTTCTTTTTACAAAAAGTGAAGTTTCCATTTTACATTCAAACATTTACCGTAAGAATATAACATTGGTTAAAAATTCAACAGCCAGTCTTAAAAGTTCTTTCCTCATGCTTCAAACTTGTCTGAATCCTTTTTCCGATATAAATAAATCAATTCCCTAAGTGCAATCGTGCCCTTAAATCAAATAAATTAAAACATGTTTTACCATATCAGCAAATACTGACCAAATAAATAGACAAAAGTAACCAACATTTAACAAAAAAGAAACCAAATATAGATCAAGTCTCACCTTTGAAATGTTAAGAAGAATGAAAATGTTTCAACCTAACCACAAGTTTGAAGGATATATTTGAAGGGTAAGCTAGCTTATACTGATAACATGTACCATCTATCTGCCCCTATCTCTCACATTTTTCTGTTACTAGAGTACTTAATCCGCCAAGCCGAGATATTGAGGTCATTACCATGGCAACGACACCACACCTTCATGCCAGATAAAATGTCACATTGAAGTATAGAAACGAAGTAAAGCCAGTTTTATTTAAACATGCTGATTATGGCAAACATTGATATATTCGTGATAATACTAGTCTGTGATATTGTACATATATGTATCGTTAGAGCAAGTCACTACAGGAAGTTTTGTTCTATTGTCAACACACTTGAAATGATATTTATCTACATTGTTCATCTTAGAATATTATAATGAAATTGAAGATCAGGTTTGGCCACCTTATGACTTCAACTTTTCAACTCACAACTCCATTAAACAGCATGAGAGTAAGACATGACATATGTTTTATAAAAGGGCAGTATTTTTTGACTTCCTGAGGTCAGTGATTCAAAGACAACGTGCCTCTTCAGAAGAGTATTAGTGAGGTTTTTTTCTTCTGTTCATTCATTCATAACATGCCATTCATGATAACATCTCTTAAAATCCATGCAAACTTCTTGTGCACATTCATTTCAGGTAAGATAACTCCATGCATCCTCACAAAGACTCTAAACTGGATTGTCCCCCTTTGGAAAGTGGTCTCAATTGGTACCCAGTGTTAGATGTTAGTAGTCATATTTGTGCAATCTCTGTTGGTAACTTGAGGCCGGGAACAATTCACTCAGAATTACCAGCTGAGATTAAACAAACAACAACTGAAAAGTCTCATGCAAAATTAGCAGGAACTCGGGTGAGTGGAAAACTGAACGAAATGGTAAGCACATGCTGAAGTTAGCTGATGCCTTTGTTAGCACAGGCAGGCTTGTGAGAAGACAGCGGTCACATAAAAGCGGAACTGAAATAACTGTCAATATATCAAACCATTTCTTAATTTTTCATACAACAGGTAAAAATCACCAGCATTGTAGCTCTCAGTTTTCTACAGCATTTGATGTTCCGTGTTTACGTAAGAGTACGCTCCCAGCATCAAGTCCCTGATCCATGTTGGCTCTAGGTCCAAAATCCTCCAAGTTCGGTGCACCACAAATCCGTACAAATCTGAAGCTCCCGTAATCCAAAATCCATCAAAGTCTTTTGAACATAAATCCTACATTCAAAACGTCCACCAATTCCTCCAAATCTCCGGGGTACCAAGATGTACCATCAAATACAGAACTTATAATCCTTTAGTGTGTCATGTTCAGAGCATTGTATTCCTTCAAAAAATGATCTTTACATCCTCCAAAATACAAATTACAAACAACAGAATTTCAAAACATGTAGAAAGAAGTCAGTCAGACATCACAAGCAAATCACACAATTTGAAAATTAAGTCATTACACACAAAAGTAATGACAAAACATATAGAAATGATACAAATAGTACACCGAGACTTTGACAAATCATGTACTCTTTCAACCACAAAAATTAACAAATTGACAATTTCTTCACGATGCAGGTAATTTATTAGTTTTATCACAGGCCTAAGTGGTAAGTCAAACAGACGTGGGCGGGAGTATAGGTACATAACGAGGTGCATGTTATAATTTACGCCTATGTAATTTTTGTAAATATAGAAACAGTGGGATGAAAATGATCATTTGAATTTAATTGTCATGCAACATTAAGCAGAAATAGTGATGATTAAAATTCCGCTGATGTATGTTATAAAACTGAAAGCAATTAAAGTTATACTCAATGAGAACTGATTTATTTTCGTGTCAACCTGCCCGATGTACTATTGGGACATGTATGGTTGAACATAACACGAAATTTGAAATTATTTGAAAACCAAATCAAACCTATATTTAATACAGCCGATGATGAAAAGCAAGCATTATGCAGTGTCTCTGACAACTGTGACCCATTGCAAATAATTCAGATATTGATATTTTGGAGCATGACGCTTTCTGTAAGGAAATCATGGGACACTAAACTGCTTCCAGAGATTACATAGTCTACTACAGCTGACTTTACAATTTAATGTCCTTTCTTTACCAAAACTTGTGAAGAATTCGAAAAATTTAAACAAAAAAAGTCTTAGAAACTGCACTACAAGTATATGTATATAAATAGGGATGTCAACGAATGGCAATTTTGGTTTTCGAATATTGGGTCAACCTTCTAAACAACAGCATGACAGCTGTTAAACACGTTTCTCATGTGATTTCTGAAATATTAAGTCTCAGTGTACATAATGATCACACACACGAATCTAGAGAGAGTGGGGAACATACGTAGCAGCTATAAGCCAAGCATGGAGAAGAGAAAGTAAGAAATGGATAGACAACAGAAACACTGAAACTATTAACTGCCCTTACCGTTGGTTCGTATGTCCGTTTGTACAATACCAACCAGCAACCTGAGAGTTGAAACCACTCAGGATTACCAGCTGATATTAAACAACCGAACAAATCATCAGGAATTTTTCTCAAGACGAAAAATGCAAGAAAAAAACAAGCATTTTCAGACTAGAATGCGTAAAAAAGCAAATATTCTGCCTTAGCTAGAAGCTTGCTCTACAAAGGTTAAAGAATGTTTGGAAATGAGTTCTTTAAAAGCATCTTTAAAGCAAATAAAATAAGCTGGCGATTAAAATAAAGAATTTGAAGCATTTTTCCAAATTTGGAAATTCTAAAAAAGTAGGCATGGGCAGTAATAGCAGGAAAGACACGAACACACTAGCACACGCTGAGAGTCACACAAACACGTTCAAACACACAAAATATGGTGGAACACATTAGCACACGCTGAGAGTCACACAAACACGTTCAAACACACAAAACATGGTGGAACACATTAGCACACGCTGAGAGTCACACAAACACGTTCAAACACACAAAACATGGTGGAACACATTAGCACACAGTGTGAAACACATTTAAAACATGGTGGAATACAAAATGAAACATGCAGTGAAACATGCTAGGGTGCTGAAATACAATGATATGAAACATAAAACATGTATTGAAACGTATTCTGAAATACAAACATGACATAAAACATGGAATTACACTGTGATATATACATGTGTATGAAGGGACTGAAACAAAATGACCCGGAGAAACACATTAAAATCATGAAACACAAATTGTTTAATGATAAATGGCACAACTCAAGATACAGTGTTCTGTAAAGTTTGGCATGAGAGCCCTGGTAATGGGGTATAAAGCTAACTCTGAAGGTAGTGAGTTCGAGCCCCACTCGAACGTCAAGCCCCCCCACTCGTGCAGGGATAGATCAGAAACCTCACGATTTTTTAATATGGCACCTGTTCTGGTTGGTTACCCAGAAATCAGTCATCTTAAGTATAAGTTGTTCGAACTTGTTTCACATTTGATGTAAAAATAAACATGTTATATTTAAACTAAGCGAAAGTCTACCTAATCATTGTAACCTCAGTTAAGACAAATATTGATGTGTTTTAAAAACAATTGCATCAAATATCATCCACATATTTAAAAAAAAAAATGTATTGCTAAGGATTTGGAGACCACACAGAGATAAATGCTAATTTTAACAGAATAGACACAGAAATAGACAGCTTACAGTACAGTATATCCTGATTGTTTCACCACAAATAAAATACTGAGATTTTCACAAAAAATTTAATTCAATGGTGACTGCAGTATCATGGTGTGAAAGCCAAACTACTCTATCTGCAAATGGATAAAGAAGCAGATAAACTTGTTTCTTTTTCACCCCTCGGATATCTGTTGCAAAAGTCAGATAGAATGTCTGCTTCACGTAAAAAATTGAATTAACAAGGAAATGACTACAAAATGTGAAAAGCACTAGAGAAGTCATTCAATGGAAAAAAACACTAACTTTTAATGTACGGACAATATCCATAAATCACAGATTGAATACAACAGCTCTTGATAAGTTCCTTCTTTAAGCAGGATATACTGATAAAACTGCTCCCTTTATCAGTAAGGCTTAAGATTTGAATTTTTTCCCATGGCAAGTTCATGTATACATGATAAGGTAGTTTGAAACAGAATTAAGGACAAAAACTGTGACATTTTAAAAATGAACAAGTCCGTTTCTATAGAAACTTTGTAGTGGGATATTTAAGTTGATATTTAAGAAGAATATCATTCAAAATTTCAAACCTAGAATGAGTTAAAAAAAAATTCTGCTCTTTTTTATCTAAACCTGCTGATTTTTGGAAAATGGATCTACTAGGTGTATATAAAACATGGGACAATCCATGTCAGTTTTAAGGGTGATCAGGTGGCCGTCGTACAACACAAAAAGTCCAAAAATAGCTTTATGGATTTTTACAGCACATTTTAAAGCACTCAACTTTATTCAAACAAATCTAAACCGCAAAAGCCCATCTCATATTCTGGTTATTCATGAAATTTCTCTGAACATACTACAATGGAGTATCTCAAAATTGTCTTTCAATTGGCATGTGAAAATTTACAGCTAAAATACATCTGACTCATTTAATAACAAACTAAAGATCAAAATATAATCTTAAAAAGTGCTGTATTAATCATACGTGCTATAAATATTAAATCTTGAAAAAAAGGTTTATAACGGCCCGTATGACAAACATTATAACGCCCCAAAACGTACACTCAATTTTACCAATAAATCATACAAGTGTATGTCCCATAATAAGACCAAACTGCCGTGTCATTAACTTCTGTTACAACTAAAATGCACTTAACTTTTATTCAAGGATATTAAACAACACATTTAAATCCAAAAAGTCAATTACGACATGTAGCCGAATAAAATTTTAAAACATATTTTCCGAAACAACATTAGGTCCATAGCGTGCACATAAACTTCCCACAAATTGAATAATGATATGACAACGAGACAATATTTCAGCCGAAGTTTAAAATTTGCCCTACAGCCATTTTTAAACGTTCGTACGTTACCTCCACTAGATACAAGACAATGCAGACAAAATGTAATTTCAATTAATATGTAAAACAAGACAAGCATTGTAACTGAAGCAAGTATATGGGTCACTAGGCTACAATCATATGTACAAGACTGGACGAATCTTCATGAAATGACTTTTTTTTTCAATGTAAAACAGTGCACAGAATTTGTAATGCATGTCTTCGTATATTTACCTACACACACCACACCAATGAGTTGCTTCTTTCTTAATTATTTCACTCAGAATGAATGCATCTTGTTTATATCAAACAAGATACCAATCATAATTATATATGAATATATATACACAGGACAGACAGAGATAAATTGCTGTTAGCAGTTTCGCACATGTTTTCAATGTTTCAAAAATCAATTTAATTGAGATATCAGGTCATACATTACAGTAAAAAAACTCGCCATGTATCCTAGCAATCAATGAGGAAATGCTTATACATTTTAAGTAACCAGAAATTTATCATTTAATCGAGAGACATTCAATATCTCTATTGTTGAAAATCTATTGTAACTCTTGCGCCAACTAAATGTCCTATTTAACGCGCCGCTAAATGCCGACCTAGCTGGCACACAAAATTAGATTTTTTTCAATTGTCCAAAAATTGAAATTGTACCATAAATTTTGTCTCCATGAAAAAATAATAAATACCAACATAATTATAAGGACATAAAATAAATGTAAGTTAACATAATACATCAATTAACTATTCATACTTTCCTACAATGATCTTAATTCTGACCTACCAGGACATATTACTACCACATGTACAATTACATTACTATAATTACAATATCAACATGTATAATATTATAAACACACACACAAAAAATTGAAAGAGAAATACAGATGCTAGATAAAACATCCCCTAAATAATGGATTCAAAAATTCTTATTGAACTGGTGTGAAATTATTTCATTCATATTAAAACCCTTATTATCATAAATCTTCCATTTCCTGAAAACCTTGAAAGGGGGGAAAGCTTAATTAAACCATCAGATGAATACAAATTTTATCATCATGTAATAAAGAACATCCTGTGTTAGACATGGTCACATTGTGTATGTTAACTTTGTTAAGGTTATGAGAAACCCACGACATCAAAAATGAATCATCTTACGTTTACATGTACAAAATATTTCAAGTACATACAGTAAACCTTGCATAAAGGCCATTTTGAAATTAACACCACCTCATTTACAAGACCATATTTTTATTGTAATTAATTATTCCAAATATTTAACTCAATAATCCAAACTTTGCATAGAGACCATTTTGAAACTAAGACCACTTAATTACAATAAAACCGTTTTTATGGGCCAATTTGTTTTTCTTCCAACTAAATATTCAGACCACCTCACAACACCGACAGACGTTCTTTAAAACCATGAGTGGTCTTACTATTGAGGTTTCACTGTAGTTATCATTTCAGTGGTTTATGGAGAACATTTTATTTTTAAAGGCTCTATAGAACCTGCACACAGGAGCCCTCTAATACTTATTTTTAACCTATATGAGATAGTGAAAGAACGACAGTTGAAAATCATTTCATTTTAAGGCTTTAAGAAACCCAGGTGATATAATGGTGAACGTTTAAGATTATGGAGTACCCAGATATTTACTAGCTTATATGAGATACGAGTAGAAAAGTGCCTTAAAATATCATTGGTGTAGAAATAATGATGTGTGTTGTATATGACAAAAACATTATACATGTAATCAGTAAAATGTAAATGATTCACACATTCATGAGTGAATTTATTATGCTTATAAAGTGACATATTCTGATATAATGTGCAATCATTTACAACCCTAGCCGTGTTCACAGTATGACAGGTTGTATAACTACCATATACGATAAAACAAACCGAACATTATACAGTACATAAAGGTTACACTGAAATTATATTATTCAATAAACAAGAATTCTTACACCACATTAAAATAATGTCTGCCATGCGTTCAGTTTCGGATTAAAGTTTTGTTTCGTATCCCTGGCCCACCTTATCGCATTCACTGCACACGGAAAAACCAAATTACAAATGTATGTTGCAATTAACACCTTTATTGAATGCAGGGCTGTGTGTGCTGTTGCATGTATCAACCTTTTGACCCCTAACCGACCTGGCAAATAAGACAGGACTGATCTGGCAACAACGTTCTTCCACAAGCAACTGACAACTTCCCCACAGGAATCAGAGGCGGAGAAAAAGTCACTTTGGGTATATTATCTTTTAACAAATAATTAAGTGGAATATGATCCATCTTATACATGATCATTAACTTGGTAGTTGAGATCCCTGATTTTTTCAAGAGCTCCCATATATGGATAGTCGAGCTCCCTCCCGAGGCTTGTACAGCCTCTATTACAAATTTAGTTAAAGATCACACTAAATATACAAAGAAGAATTAATTTTATCGACAGTATTAAACAGTATCACTGTACCTTCCTCTCTAAGCGCATCAATTGCTTCTTCTTTCCTGTCTAACTGTTCACTGAGTCTTGATGCAGCTTCCAGTCCATCCGATGCCTCATCAAGTTGGTCCTGTAACGAGACACAGAGTTCATGTAATCATAAACTTGATGGAAAGATTATGAATGCAAAAATCGGATTCTTAAATGAGAACCCAGACTTTCAGGGTGTTCTGGCATACACGTTTTAAGCAAGTTGTCCTAAATGGTCAAATCAAAGTCTTTTGCCATATATTTGAAGTAAACAATGGTTAATTAGCTCTCACTGAAACAATTATATTCTCAGCTTCAAGTAAGTGGGTTCTGAATCAATGTGTGTTTGTCCCAGCTTCAGGTGAGTGGGTTATGTCACAGACTCAGGACCTCAGTACAGTGACTGTGAACTAAAGACGATCAAAGACTAACTGCTAAAAGATGCAAATAGCATACATTTTGTATTAGTGTTTCTTTCCTCAGAAATCTCTACCAACCAATATAATTGCACATTTAAGCAAAATTTGCCATCATAGTATAGACTCAGTATAACATGGTAATTGGGTTCAATGTTCTGTGATGTCTAACATAGAGACTCAGTATAACATGGTAATTGGGTTCAATGTTCTGTGATGTCTAACATAGAGACTCAGTATAACATGGTAATTGGGTTCAATGTTCTGTGATGTCTAACATAGAGACTCAGTATAACATGGTAATTGGGTTCAATGTTCTGTGATGTCTAACATAGAGACTCAGTATAACATGGTAATTGGGTTCAATGTTCTGTGATGTCTAACATAGAGACTCAGTATAACATGGTAATTGGGTTCAATGTTCTGTGACTGTCTAACATAGAGACTCAGTATAACATGGTAATTGGGTTCAATGTTCTGTGATGTCTAACATAGAGACTCAGTATAACATGGTAATTGGGTTCAATGTTCTGTGATGTCTAACATAGAGACTCAGTATAACATGGTAATTGGGTTCAATGTTCTGTGACTGTCTAACATAGAGATACTGTCATAAAGCGTCTATATGCAGTGTATACATTAACCAATAAAAGTGAACAAACTCTGAATGTCTCCGAACCAAACTGTCCAACCAGAAACCTAACAGTTGAGTTTTAATGTGCAAAAATCATCTCGCTGAGTGACAGCCATATACATTATGTTCCTCCTTCATAGGCAAGACAACATACTACAAGCAGAATAGTATAACTGTCATTTTTGTACCAGATCCTGGCCACACATGCATTTTGACACTTTCTGCTGCATTCAGGAATTACTTACAGAGTTTAGTGCAAAAGTGCCGCATTTCCACATGAAATATGACAGTTTTTACGATATTATTACACTGAACCACAAAATTTCACCCGAAGCACAATCTATCCTCACTATGACATCCACACGACTATCTTTCACAGTTTTTTGCACATTAAAACACAGTCATCCCTTTTAATTACCTTTTGAAGATATTAAATGCCCTAAGTCTCAATGTTTTGCAGACAACAGTCAACTCACATAAAAAACACAGAATAAATCCAAAGTTGACAGAGATTGAGGGGAGGTAAACAAACAGGAATACATTTTAGGCAATTCTTAAAAAAAGTTTGTTTGGCATATCCCTCAATACCAAAAATAAGTTGTAGGAAATCAATATTTTAAATATTACTTTTTTTGGTTATGCAAGCTTCAACTACACTGTCTAAATACACAGCCAAAAACCATTCAAAGTAGGGACCATTTGCAGATAGGATTAAGCCAATTGAGCAATTTATTAAGGATTGCCAGATCTATAACTCAACATTTAAAACCTTACAAAATTTCCTTTTTTCTCAAATATCATGAAATCTGATAACTGAATCTCTGTTATCAATAAGCTAAGTCATGGTCGCAAGAAATACGAGACAAAATATACTGGCCACAGGCTTGCACCAATACGCATACGATTGGTCACAAATATTTACCGACGACTTCAGAACCAACCATCCTTAATATTTACAAAAAATGTAGTTAAAAAGAATGGATCAATTGAATTCAACTAGTTTATATCCTAACACGGACATCCTGATGTACATTGTGTTCAAACTTAAGATAAAATATGGTAATAAATTACTCTAAAATCTCCTTTTATAAAAGGTACACACTTAAAGATTGCAAAAACATGAATGCAAATGCACTAAATGAAATAGAAAAAAGTAACCATTACTTGAATCTTAGGAAAAACAAATAATTCAAAAGACTTAATAGTGTCTTTTATATGAAATAGGCACAAATTATTCACATAATTAAGTATGCATTAGATTTTGTGCAATGAAAATGATGAAAAAAAACACATTGTGTAGATGTAATCCAGTGCTTAATCTTTGTGAATGGGGTAATAAGGAAGTGATGTTTTATTAATGAAACACGTACACCAGATTGTTCAGTCTGGGTAAACAAATATTCAAAACGACATTCAAGGAGTAATGAAGTATGATCTTTTGTAAAATTATTATAGCGGATAAAATCAGCTTGAAAATGTACCCAAAAACGACCAGTACCGTCTTGATCGAAAATGAATGAGATTGTGTCTATTTATAGAATTTTGCGCTTTCGGCCAGATTTAGGTAAATCCATATCCACAAAGGGTGCCTGGGCTGCTGGGTTGTGACTCAACTGTATAAATCAAACCCCTGACCTGAGGTTCAGTGGCAGGAAATCATATACGGCACCACTGCACTGTTTCAATATTCATAATATTGAACTATTCGCTTGCAGGTCTACACTTAAACTATCAGAAACTTAAATGAAATCAGAATAGACGAAAACAGGAATTCGCTAAAAATGGGTTTTAAACAGCGGTACAAACAAAATTTAATTTTGGATCTAATGAAGTTCAGTTGAGGTTTGAGCATGATTTTAACGGCACATTGTTGTTTGTTACGCAGGATCAGAGGGAGAATCCCATACTTATACAAATCCGGAGTATATCATTCAACCAACAATTAGAAGTGTCAGCTAGAAGTGCGAGGGAGTATCACACAAGGAAGACTACATTCACAAAACTCAGGACCTTAATCCTGACCACACAGATCCCTAGACCACAAAACCAGGCATGAGGATATGTGACAAAATAAATCAACAAAGTTGGGTTAAACAAACAGGATTTCACCATCCTATTCAAAAGGCTAACAATAGAGATTATTACACTCAATTGATTTCACAAAGATTTTGATTATTACGTAAAAGGAACATTGTAACACTGTCCTGCTTTGTACTACCTGAAATACCCAGCAAAAGCACATTGGACTCACCCTAGCTAGACAGGGATCATCCCATTGTGACAATTTAGGGTAGGCGTAATTAGTGCCATATTAGTACACTTCCAATACACATTCTATTTCCACTATTATCTTTTATTTGTATACATGAATTTCAATTATACAGTTTCATTGAACGACGAAACCTTTTGTTAAAATGTTTCATTTACAATAAAAGCCACAATTCAAAGCCTCTGTATAAGTTTGTTGAACTCTTCAGCTGGGTAATACATGCATAGTTCCCCACGCTAGCATGAAAAACTCGACAAATATTGAAAAGACAAAATTAGCAGATAGCAGAATGGAGCACTTTCTTTCTATTCATGAAAATAGTCAATAAGTAACAATAGAGGCGTATAATAGATTTTAGAGCTTATTTATTTACATTGCATGAAATATATTTAAGGTATCAAACAAAACAGTAAATGCTTGAAAACACAAAAATAAGGGCATTTAATTATGAATGATTTCTGATTAGGGGGAGAGTATAAGTTACATTGAGGTTTCTGTGCGATTTTATTGTCCGAAAAAAAATATATATTAATGTATTAGATTGTTGTTACCATTTTATATATAGCCCCTAAGAGATAACAGAAACAGATTGGCGGGGGGGGGAAATGATGGTAATTTCAGACAAACAGACATTAAATATGGGCAAAATGATATTGAGCTACAAATTTTTGTGTGATATATTTAAACCTTTCTTATAGTTCTATCAATTACAAGTGGGTGGGGCAACTTTAAACATTGTATACCGTATACTGAGGGGTGATGTAGTATATTGAACTCCGCAATGACCGATTGTAAATGTTGAGAAGTGTATAATACAGGTTGAGTTTTACTATTATCAGATCTCAATATGAAAAAATTCTATCTTAACTTAATCATCTTTTTTTTCCTTCAAAGGTGTTCTGACTTCTCTACATTCAATTAGCATAAAATCTACTTAAAGTCAGTTTTATTGACAACAATGCTTGAATCATGTGTTTCTTAAGTAATCTAATATTTCAAATCAAAACATGACTGTGAATATTTTCAATCAAATTAACTCTGTCAAGCATGCTATACTATTAAAAAAAAGTTTGTATTAAAAAAAACGTTGTAAGTCATCATGCTGTGAGTGTCCTTGACTGAGACTTATGTGTTCTGTGTATCACAGCACATAATTAATTAATTAATCGAACAAGCATGCAGCAGGGTCAGGTTGTGGTAATCGACCATGAAAATCCATGGTCACACCATGGTAAGTGACCATGAAAAACCATAGTCACAGGCCATGTCTGCGGCCATTTAACATAACATGGTCAACCATGGCTAACCATGATCTGTGAGGCATGGTAGTTCATGTTATTTCATGATATAACAGGATTCATTTCACCTGGGAATTGTACGCCTCTCTGAACCACGAGGAGGTAGCAGGGTTTTCCCTAGGATATTTCAGCTAGGGGTCCTTGGACCCTGGTTTTTGACAAATTGGGGTCCTTAGTAAATGTGTAGGGTCCATTAGATATGCAGTTTATACTTGACAAAAGTTTTTATGGGTCCCAGGGATTCACACTTAGTTGAAAATGGGAGTCCCTATATAGAAAAGGGAGTCCGGGAAATCCCTGAGGTAGGTTCAAACCTTGACATTTAGTGGTTGGTACAAGAAACCATAGACTAAAGAATAACAAATTCAGACTGATCTTGCATTCATCACAATAACGCTTCATATTAACTTATTCAATATATAAAATGCAACAATAATTGTACTGTCTGACCTCTTGAAAATCCACAACCATTTAACAGTCTTGTTAAACCACATTGTTTACAGATACAATGTACCAACAAACCGTGTAAGTACTACCGGTATATCAGTGTATTTATAGTGACAAGTCAGAATACATATACATTGCAAGAGATTGTCATGAGTTCTCTCCCTTTCTATATCCCGTATATCTTACATGTATGTATACATCATGAGTTCTTTCCCTTTCAATAGTGTATGTATATAATAGTAATAATATCTCTTCAATAGTATAAGAATTATATACATATATGTATTATATATATATATGTACTATAGAAGGGATATCGAAAGGTAGAGAACAGACATGACCATCTCCTGTGGTTTAGTGCATGAGTATAGTAACTCTTTGGTTACACTTTAAGTTTTGTGACAATCCTCTTGACAAGATCTCTTTTCATTTTCCCAGAATTTATGATTTTCAATTAAGAATGTCTTATGTTACCATCATAAAATATATTACATCTCCAGTACACAAACTACTCTCACAATTAATTCCCATTTCATAAATTCTGGAATGGCTTCTAATGCATCATGGCAAAAACACTTCCAGTAAAATCTGCGATGAAATATCAGTTACCGGTAATTAATACTAAAGGTTTTGTGAAGAAATTATCTACAAAATTCCAAAGCACTTCATATCATAATATATCAACTTGTACTGGTATATATATCGATCAGCATGGCTGTGACATCATTTAGCAGGAAAAAATACCAGAAACATTTTTTTACTTGTCTAATCTATGTGAACCTCTAAATTTACGTATTATTAATCAGACATCCAAGATCATGGAACAATGTCAATCTACTGTTATATAAGAAATTTAACTACCACAGTTAAATTTTTAACATTAATGCACAATATATACATTGTCTTCACTTACATCACCATAACTGGATGGTTAAATTATGTAAATTACTGAATACCTGTATGATATTGCATCAAAAAATGATAAATGATAATTTTTGAAACTAAGAAGATTTTATGACTGAGCTATTGTATCATAAAGTATTAAAAAGATGCATGACTCTTATACACCTTGCGATACCTACATGCACTTATTAAAAATGTGATGTCTTTTATCATTTTTACTGTTTCATCAAATGATCGTAAAAATGTCCTTAGAATATGTCTGTGTTGTACTGGTGTCGTAGAGAGATTACCGGTAAGTTATTACGCGGCATACCTTGTGTGCTCTAGAATGTTTTTTCAAATACACTTGTCCCGGACTAGTGTACATTTGTTTTAAATTTGACTTGTCCGACATGGGAGGTTAGTTGTTCGAAAATAGAATGGGGTATACTGATTAACAGTTAGTAATAAGTTAATACTGAACAATTAGCACGTTATGATGATTCAAATTTTAAACATAAAGGAACATTTAATAAAACAATTGCATAATGGGTATATACTGTGGGAGCACACTTTCAACTCGCAATTGCAACATAATTTGATTTGAGCATGAACATCTCAAACTTATGGAAGTCTTAGAACAACATAACTCACAGTGCACATACAGAGGAAATGGTATAGTATATTTCACACAACTATTACATACAACTAAATAATCTTTTCTGTCATATAACAAAGACAAAACAATGAAATATTTGTACCATCAATAAAGGCAAACAACCTGTTAGTTGTCAAATGTAACATGAAGGTGATGTAAAAACCTTTTGATCAAAGACCAACATTAATTGAGCAAAAACCAGTGTAATTAATAAGGCAAACACACCTTCTGTTTTTACATCATTAATAGAAAAACTCGAACAAAGCAACCAATGAGAAAATCAACCAAAATATGTTGTACAAATTCATGCAATTGCATGGGATTCATACTGTGGCCATTAGGGGTGCAGCACCTGACCCCTGATCTGAAAGTGGTGGGTTGGAGCCCAACATTAAGTGGGGTTTAATCATGAACTCCAAAATCTCTGCAAGCACAGATTAGTAACTCAGAAAACAGTCATCGAGAGTGATCAGTATAAGTTGTTATAACTTGCTATAAAAATGATGTAAAATATACAAGTTTAAGCTAATGTCATGGCATTTATTAACTAAAAAAAGCATTGCCAAACAATAGCGAAAGGGACACATGCCTTGAAATACTTATGGTACCAAAGAATTATAATATACCGATTTTAATTATAGTAATTTGCGATGAAAGCATTGTGGTTATTAATTATACTCTCTCTTAGTCTGCTTCCTGAAAAACCGGCATCGATGTCTAACGTGGTGTGACCTTGACCTTTGTGGGATTGAAACCCATAAACTGCCAAGTTGAGCAAATCCATAGTTAACACATTGTTGCATCAAATCAAGAATCATTCAATTAATTTCTTTTATTGTGATAAAGCCACACAGTGACCATGCATAACAAAAGTCTGTATTGTGGATTCAAAACCAACAGAGAAAACATTATAATGTCCACTTTGTCCAGGCTGGTCAATATTTTCCAAAACATGTTTTCATTGGCTGACCACCTCACAATTTGCGTAGAACCATTCCCAGGTAAATAGAAAAGATCTATACAAAAGAATATAACCCACGGTTTAATTACATTTTGGTTTAATTACATTTTGTACCAACCGAGTATTGATTGACATCAATCAATTACATGATCCGTTATTCCTATTAGTTACCTCCAATCAAACAGGAGAATAATTCACAACTTTGAAACATTATGTTAAACTTTTAACCTTTCGTGAGTTCAAAGTCTGATGCCCTTTAGAAATGAATACCGGTAAGTGTAGCATTTGATATATCAATGAAGTACAATACACCAACATTATTGAAATATCATTCTAAAACATCAGGTGATGTTATTTTACAAAGCTTAAGTTTTTCTACAATTGTAATTGAACTGTTTAGAAGATAAAAACTAAATGTTTTTTTATAAAAATTTCCATATATCCATGCAATAAAAAGAAACAGTTCTTGTTTAAATATATTTAGCACATTCCTTCCCTTTGCCCCCCCCCCCCCTAAATCTCCTAACCCATCAAATCCCTTCTCATTCCCCATTTAAAACAGTTTCAAACTGCAGTCCTGCCTTATGTCAATTAATGTATAATTAACATGAAAACAGTATTATAAAACTTAACATCAACAGTTTAACTTTTTACATGAATGATGTACATAAACACAATTACCCATACTCAATTTTATTCCATCGATACTCAGGTAAAACAGAAAGATAATCATAAATACTCAATTTTAATCCATCGATACTCAGGTAAAACAGAAAGATAATCATAAATACTCAATTTTAACCAATAGATACTTAAGTTTATAACACAAAGAAGATTTAAAATAAATATCAGTTTAGCCAATTTCAAATCAGTCTTCATATACTTATTCATAAAATTAACATAAATAATTAACCGCTATTGCACATGAATCAGATGTCACCTTCAATACTGAAGGATATTTTGTACAAAGAAAACCGCTTTAGTATCAAAGAAACAGGCTTTTGAAGATCATTTACTCTTAGTCATTTCCACACAATTTTCATAGATCCTTACGAATATTACTCAACAAATCTGATATCATTCAAATACATGAACAAAAAATCCTACCAGTCTGTGAGCTAAACTGTTGCACTAAATTTAAACAACTCATTGGAAAAGTAGCAATTATTTTCAAATTTAAAGCAAGTATTATATATAACATGTATACCTTTGCTCACAACTTTGCTATAAAGCAAGTTAGGACACGAGTCGGTAACAGCTTCGTGGAATTCAATAAAACCGCTAAAATTGACGTCATTTTCATAACTGCTGACAGGTATTTCTTGTATATACAAAATATTAACCAATATCACAAAAACCCACATTAAATCCGCCATATACAGCTATTGTAACAGATGTTCATAACTTTTCCAATTAAATGAAGTAAAACAGCCACAACTTACACAAAATCACAAGTTTTTCCCTCCCGATAAAAATATCCGCCAACACTCGCTGGAAGTCCGGCCACAAAAACGCGGTAAAAGGAAAGTTAAGCAAGCCAGGGCTGTTAGGCAGAACACAAAGATTATATTGACATATCTTAGTCAGGTATGGAAAAGCAAACAAACGGAGACACTGTGCAAATATATACTATACTTGAAAATGCACACACATGATAACACTTAAATATGGTGAAAATCAATGTCTATGTCCCAAAAAATGATTTTATGCTGTAAATGTCTTGTCACATTTTGAAGTTAAAACCAAGTTTGATGACGAGTACAAAAAATAATTGAGTATAAACTTTAATAACAAAAATCAGATGTTCATTAAAATACAAATTCTTCTTACATCATATGACCTTCAAAATGAAGAAGGACGACCAAAGTTTTATAGCAAAAAAAGAAGTTTCACCTTCAAACTTGTAGAAAAATCAACCAACATTTAACGAAGATCACCACAATTTTCATACAGCAAGTTTGCGCAGCTATAAAAATGTTGATTTGTGATTTCTGTGACTTTAAGCAAGTTTAATTAGATTCAACTGTCTAAGGGTATATTGACTGTTAACGATAACACACACTCAGTAGGTCGATAACTGACATATTGACTCCATTTCCATATAATGAACATAAGATATAAACTGTTCTCTACATTCTGTCAAACAAGGGACATAACTGTAGCAAAATGAACATTTTCTATGGTGTGCTTTGAAGGCAGATACTGCTTAAAGAGGTATTTAAATTGGTGGAAACAAAAAAGGGCAGCAAATTATATCTACAAGAACATATTTCACATACATTTAAAATTGGCAGATGCTTACAATTAAGAGAACAAAATAGAGCAGACTTAATTAGTAGAATCTTTGGAATCGGTCGGAGGTTGCAATTGACTGCCAAACACAGTTTTATGTATGTTAATAAATCAGTTCCAAAAAATATCACTAAATATATACGTCATACCATGGAATATTGTCTAAGGTACTGGGTGCAATTGTACCCACTAATTGTCAGTTTCAAATGTACGAAACTCAAATAAGTCAATTAATCATTCCACATTCTTCAAGATTGCATCAATTATTATATAGAATGAAAATCTTTGCAAAAATCATAATGCAAATATTATTACAGACAAAAAACAAACTAAGATTACATTATATTATCAATACACATGATATCCTTTCTACCCTAAGACAGACGTAATTCAACACCAAAAATAATTTTATGAGGTGAATTAAAACTTATTAAGAAAATAATAACAGACACGCATTTATAAAGAACATCTCAAGAAATGAATATGAATAGGGTATTATATACACATTTGTTTAAAATCTTAATCTCTGTAATTCATTAAAGTACAAACAAGACACAAAGAGAGATTATGCAACATTTGAGGGTTTGGCGGAAGAATGCAGTAACACTGCACCTTCACCAAAAACTGAGTGGCAGTAATTTTGGATCAGCCCTCCCTCGGTATTGAGGAGTTAAACATGAACTTCAGTAAGTTCTACCACGTACAAGGTTATTAAACGAGCAATTTGTATAACTTCAATTAAATGCGATACAATAGAATCATAATGAAGACATCAGAAAATATTTAACATCTGCGGGTGTACCAAGTGCAAAGATCTTAATAATAGATGTGTTTGAAAAATTTGAATAAATCAGAAATCCTACAATCTTGAACGACTTTACCATTTTTGCACATATCTGACCTGACATCCAACAACGTTTAAGTTAACCATTTCAGGGTTTGCCATACATGTCTGACTGCCAGTTAAAATTCATTCAGTAGGTTTCATCAGGTTTTACGCCATTTTTTTATCAATAAAAGGCGACCAGTTGTCCTAACCAGTAATCCTGGAATTATTAATCAGCCAGTACCCACTTGCTCTTCCACATGAAACTGACAACTCCTCCACATTGTAGAGGACATGCCATAGCTGATGTCACGGAAGAATATAACCTGTCCAACCAGGGAATTGAACCCGGATCTGCCTGGTGATAGTCTATTGCTCTGTTACCAACCGAGCTAACCAGGCGGGTTGCTCCTTCCGTCAGATAAAATCTTGGGAATTGGTAAAGTCTGGGTCTATTTGACTGTGAAGTCTGCATTGTTTTAACATAACAGAGGAAATCATGTGATATATGTGGCAGATTCTCAACCCTGTAACTTGTTCTTCCATATAAGATAATAATTTCCCCACATCATAGACAGTGGAGGGTGAACAACTTCATGTATATAGTGTATATAATATTTAACAAATAACTGACATCAGGCCAACAGATAAACAATGTTTGTTTGTTGATCCCTCGAAGGGGTCCTAACCACCCATCAGAATTGGATCCTACTCATATGCTAGCCATTCTGTGCAAAATGTTTTAGTTTAAATTGTACAGAAAGTTCTTCACTTTTTAACAACCTGAATAAAAACTGCCATACCAAATATTTGCGTAGGGATCACAAAAATCTGTTTTATTAGGATGGCCTCAAAATCTAAATTTGAATAACAAAAAAATCCCTGCAGCCTGTAATTCATCAAATTTTCATCAAGTCATTTCGAAAATGATTAATTACGCATAGGTATAAATTACATGGCTAGGACGAATGCAAGCATGCGTGTATACCTTTGTTCAAATCTTGTACAAGTACAATTTTACGATTGAGATCAAAAACAATTTACGACTTATTTAGCCACCTCATAACATTAAAATTCATGCTCATATATACTGGCTTCATGTTAGAGATGTAACAAAAGATTTTTGTTGTGTAACAAAAATGAACAGCCCTATGACAAATTTAATTTTAAATCTTAATGTAAGAACTAGAATGAAAGGAAACCATTCCAAACTCCAGAATGGCCACCATGGCTGTCTGTTAAGAGCGGCTCTCTATAGAGTATGGCCCCCAATTGAGAACGGCTGTCTGTTAAGAGCGGCCCTCTATAGAGTATGGCCCCCAATTGAGAATGGCTGTCTGTTAAGAGCGGCCCTCTATAGAGTATGGCCGTCTAATGAGAATGGCTGTCTACTGATAGGGACAGCCTTTTGAGAATGGCCGTCTATTGAGAGAGGCTGTCAATTTAAAATGGCTGTCGATTGAGTTGCCATCTATTGAAAGCGCCCGGCTGTCTTTTTAAAGCGGCCATCTATTGATAATAACTGTCGAATGAGAGAGGTCGTCTTTTGAGAACGGCTGTCTATAGAGAATGGCCCTCTATTGAGAGTTGCTGTGTATTGAGAATGGCTGTCTATTGAGAGAGGCTGTCTATCGAGAGTGGCCCTCTATTGAGTGTGGCCTTGTTTTGGAAGTGGCCCTCTATTGAGAATGGCCCTTTATTGAGAGTGGCCCTCTATCAAGTGTGGCCTTGTTTTGGAAGTGGCCCTCTATTGAGAATGGCCCTCTATTGAGAGTGGCCATCTATTGAGAGTGGCCCTCTATTGAGAGTGGCCCTCTATTGAGAGTGGCCCTCTTTTGAGTGTGGCCATCTATTTAGAATGGGTCTCTATTGAGAATGACTGTCAACTAAGAATGGCCGTCTACTGTGAATGGGCCTCTACTGAGAATGGCCCTCTTTTGAGATTTGGCCTCTTATGAGCAACAACCCCCTTTACAACCAGAGAATTTACAATCAATCTTAAGCCTCAACAACAGCCAAAATGTGCGACTTCCAAAGGCTGTTGCTCCAGACAGATTACATTGTTTATTTTTTCACACTAGTTAAATCTTTTTTTTCCCTATCAAAAGTAGATACAAGTACATGTTTCTGCAAAATCAAGATCACAACAATATCATGATTTATCTGACAGTAAAATCAGGGTCACACAGTTAATGAAGTAACACATCAAATTTGGCACATATTACAATATCATATAATACAACACATTTCTTTTCACTTTTTCACAAATCTAATTAAACTTAAAATGAGATACATCACTCACGACAACATCACTTAATCCTGTACTTATACAAAAAGAAGATTAGAAAATAAATTAACAGTGCACATAAACTTTATACATCCCCTGTAGTAATACGACATCAATCGAATTCAACTGATATTTTGCAACAAATATGCAAAGTAGTCATTTAATGAAATTTGTAAAAGTTCAATGAATTGCGTCAAATATCCTTTTTAAAGTTATTTCCCCTTAACAAAGTCAGCAACACAAAAGGGCCTTAAAACCCTTACCTTTCATTTGTCAAACTAATTCCCATTGGGGGGGGGGGGTAAAAACACTTGAGGTATTCATTTATAGATTTCATTAATTTTTTTAAAAATTCTAAGCATAATATTTAGAATACCATTACAGACTTCAACGAAATGATACAAACAAGATGTCCGACTATGGAAAACCATAAGTAAAATTGCTGAAATTTGTACTTTTGCCGGAATACAAACAGCCTTTTTCTCTCTGGATTCCCTCGGTAACGCTAGAACTTACTTCTGCACATGAATCAGAGAAAGAAAACTAACTCTAGATTTTATCATCTTCACATAAAATATTGTCCTGGAAAAAGCAGACGGATTGACTAGGGATCAAATGATAAGATTTTGTTAAACGAGAAAACAAATAATTAAACACTCAGCAATTAAAAGAAAAGGACAAAGTAACCGAAAATTACATAACAACTGCGTCTGCTCCTAAACAGAGACATCCAGACCAGGACGGGACCAAAACTGCCGCAAATCAATTATAACAACGTAGCACTTAATATAGTTTTGCGCCCAAACCTTGACATGCTTTATATGCATATCCGTCTGCTTCTCAGTTGAGACACCCAGACCGCATTGAAAGATTTGCGCAAAACTATTGTAACAAAGATTCCAGCACAGAAACAGTTAAAATAGTTTGGTATGAAAATCCCTCGACATGTTTTATGCGCGTGTTAAAAATCTATGAATACAAGTAGACAATATTCACACATGTACATCATGACGCTGTCATAAACATGTCTCGTGTAGAATAATAACATGCATGTGTAATAAATCAAAATATCAACCCTACACACAACAGACATGTGACTGAATTTAAAACAACATGACAGACAAAACAGTATTCATTCAACCTCAAAATATTACTTCAATGAGCTGTACTCATAAATAGCTGTACTCACATATAACATTCAAATGTCACTCATATAAAACAATGCACAATCATTATGAAACCATTATAAGGCCACAACAGATTAACTATTTGATAACTGTCCCCATATGCTGCCTATTTCTCAACATCTCAACATTTTCCTACAAAGACAACAGAGCCTTGCAAGGCTACCATCAGACACGAAGATATCAATGTCAGGACATACATACTGTATAGTAATGCCCTATTCCTTTACCTCCAATCCACAATTTAAGGATAAAACAGTTGATAATTCAGCAATAAATTTATAATGGCCAACACAAGCAGGAGGAAACAATACAGCTTTGACATTCATTTTTGAAACTCAATGGTCACTGGAGCAAGAAGCACAAGACACATTGTTTACTCCAAACATATCTTTCTGGTATGGTAAGAAGCCGTAGCCAGAATCTACACCTGGAAGGTATTAGTGGAAGGCATTACGATAAGTGAGGATTTAGAAACCCAAATTGTTATGTCAATTTGTAAAACAGAACACTGATTTTCAATATAGCTACATTTTGTCTCTGATCACAACCCTAGAATTGAATTACCTGGACGGTTTCGACAACACCTGTTGTCTTCCTCAGAAATTTCACACGAATGACATCTTAGTCATCTTCGGGAATTTCCGCCACTTTCTTAGATCATAGAAAAATGTAGCTAAATGGATTAAACCAACCCAATGAACAGTTTTAAAAACTAATTTTCAATAGTTTCAATTCATCATACTACATGTTTACAATGTATACACTACGGCCAAGACATCCCAATGTCTATAGTTTGAATAATAATCACAGACCTTTCCAAGCGATGCCTACACTAGACGTTTCAGTTAAGTGAATTTTCTCTGAATATGATTATATATTCTTACCTTTGTATACTTGAGATCAGCTTGTAGTTTCTCTACTTGAGATCGGAGGGACGTCACTTCTTTCAGCAATCTCTCGGTTTCCTCGGCAACCAAACGTTCCTTCTCTGTAACATAGCAATGAAATTGATTATCTTTTAAGACAAAATGAAAGGATTTGAAAATGTGTGTTTTGAAACAGTCTCCATATAAATGCCTTGAAATTTTGTTTGCTTTAATAGATCAATCTATTTAGAGTAGAACATCAGAATTATTCTGTAGAGATTTAAATTAAGAAAAAACATTACAATGAGTTTTAATGCATTACAATTCAATTTCTCTTGAAATTTAGATAATCGTTCCATTTCTAGGTACAGAGCAACTTCTCTAGAGCAACCCACTATGTGAGTCACATATAGTGGCTGTTGTTGAGAGGCTGTTGGTTCAGAGCAACCTCTCTAGAGCAACCCACTATGTGAGTCACATATACTGGCTGTTGAAGAGAGGTTGTTGGTACAGAGCAACCTCTCTAGAGCAACCTACTATGTGAGTCATGTATACTGGCTGTTGAAGAGAGGTTGTTGGTACAAAGCAACCTCTCTAGAGCAACCTCTCTATGTGAGTCACATATACTGGCTGTTGTTGAGAGGTTGTTGGTACAAAGCAACCTCTCTAGAGCAACCTACTATGTGAGTCACATATACTGGCTGTTGTTGAGAGGTTGTTGGTACAAAGCAACCTCTCTAGAGCAACCTACTATGTGAGTCACGTATACTGGCTGTTGAAGAGAGGTTGTTGGTACAAAGCAACCTCTCTAGAGCAACCTCTCTATGTGAGTCACATATACTGGCTGTTGTTGAGAGGTTGTTGGTACAAAGCAACCTCTCTAGAGCAACCCACTATGTGAGTCACATATACTGGCTGTTGAAGAGAGGTTGTTGGTTCAGAGAGGTCAAAATTATAGTGAATTCTTAATGCAGGAAAAATTGATACTGTTGTTGAAGAGAGGTTATTGCTTAAAGAGGGCCACTCTAGAGAGCAGGCACTGTACAAATAGATTGTATACTGCTTTTCAAAAATTGCCAGTAAAACATTGAAAAATATTATCATTAGTATTGATTATTTTTGCCACAAATCTTTCTAATGGGTCCTTACCTTGCTGGAATTCCTCAAGAACCATTTGTAGATTAGTCATAGAACTTGAGTACATTTGATTCTGTTCCTGTAAACTTGAGATTTGAAGATAAGCTTGATCTCGTTGCTGTGAGACAAAATGTAGTTGTTGTTGCAAACTGTCTAGTTGATGACTGGTTTGTTGACTGTACAAATAGAAACAGCAGTCATATAAAAATGCAACATATGTCGAAATAATTGGCTCAAAATCTCAATTACATTATAACCCAACTTTAGTTGACAATGGCTGAATAAATGAGATTCAACTTGAAAATTCACAGCAAAATGCACCATGGAAGTTATTTTTTTCATCCATTTGCAAAAAGATATGAAAAGCAACTAATAAGTACTTCCTTGTACTAATACAGAGGAATTGATTGAATATTTAGTAGATTTCTATATCTTTAACAAGTATAATGGCTGGCGCAGTGTAAGAACACACTGTTAGTTTTTCATAGGAAGGAATAAAGAGTGATTTCATTGGAAACTCTGTGGATTTTATACACATCTCTTCATTATCGAACACAGTATCAACTTACTTAGCACTTTCAACAGCAGACGATGATGAGTAGGCATTCTCTTCTGCTGTAGCCAATCTTGTACGCAGATCTTTCTCACGTTCTTCAGCAGCTAATGCTTCCTTTGTATAACCATCTTCAATCTAGAAGGTAGAAAAAACATATGAATAATTACTGGATGTCAAAAATTAAGCAATGTGAAAAAATACCAGTAGTTTTATCATTCTAGAAATGTAAAATCAACCTTTTCTATACCAGTGACATAGTAAGTACGCTTGCCAAAATACTTATTAACAAATGCAGAAACCAATAAATACTGGTTAGATGTATTAAAGATATATCTGGCTCATGTGAACCAATATACTTTTTAATGGGCATCATCCAGTATTGTTGTTACATAGTCCAAAACATCATTAATAAGAACCATTGCCATGTATAACCATTTAAAACAATCGTGTTCAATCATATTACTAACACGCAAAACTAGTAAAACACCTGCTTTTAAACAATGGACTTTTTTTAAATGTTATGATGATACAAATGTCTTTTTTCAACAAAACAGAGAAACTCATTATAAATGTATTCTGTGATAATGCATATGTATGGAAGTTTCAACTAGATAAAGTATATTTTTCATTATTGTTTAGGTAAACAAATGAACAAAAAATGAGCATAAGATATCTTTAAATGAATAAAAACAACAAAAGAAACATGCACTTCAATAGAAACATCAAGAACAGGAAAGTAATCATGTTGTTTCAAAAGGTTATTTTGCACTAACTAAAATGTATAAGAGAATAAACCAAAGTAAATGCTCCCACCTGTATTAAATGCTGTCTCAATCTCTCCAACTCTCGGTTCAGTTTAGCATTCCTTTCCTCCAAGGATTGGATCTGTAATTCAGATGTAAAATTCCATGTGTACAATACATAAATATGTAATTTAACAAAACAATTAGAAAAACAAAGCATACAAAAAACTAAAACAGAAATTTTCAAACCAATAAACAAAATTGTTGGAACAGATTCAAACACAAATACATGTAGACCTCAACTTTATGTAAACACAAGTTTAAAATTAATATTTAACATATTTATTCACAAAATATATATGTTGTGCATATTTTGTTTAAAATGTCATCTAAACCTATACCATAATCCCCCTTAAACCCCGACTCCTAAAATTTGAATTTGAATGTCACTGTGAATGGACCAGAGCATATTTGCCCTACAATCGACACAAACCATACACTGAAGACTTTCACTCAAACAATTCTAAAACCAACTTACATCTTTTAGTAGCTTGCTGTTATGCTCCTGCTGTTGTTGCATTCCTAACAATGCCTGGTCCCTCTCCATTGTAAGTTGTTTAATGTGTCTCTGTGTTGCTTCGTTCTCATGCATCACATGTTCTACCTGTCCTTTCTCCCCCTGCTGTTCTTGTATGATTGATGTCAAAGAATTCATCTTCTCCTGTAAGCTCTGTATCTCGAAGTCCTTGTCCTGAACTTGTAAAGTCAATTTGTTACTCATCTCTTTCAGAACATGATGTTCTTCAACAGCACTATCTCTATGCTGCTTCAGTTTAGCAATCTCAGCTTTTAAATCACCTTGTTCAGTTTGTAAACCGTGCATCTGGAATGTGAAACCATCTACCTGCTTCTTGTAGTTCACTCTTTCACTATCACATGTCCTGTACGTTTGTTCTAAATCACCAATTTGTTGATGAAGTGTCTGGATTTTAGCATCCTTCTCTTTAACTGTGTCTATCAGTTCCTTGTATCGTTCTTGAAGTCTGTTACTTTCTTGACATTTAGCATCATACAGAGCTTTATCAGTAGTTTCTCCAGATTCTGTTTGTTGAATCATATGACCATACTTCACTTCCAACTCCTGATACTTTTGTTTATAATTAATAAGCTCATTTTGGGTCTTTAGAAGAGAGTGTTTGTTATCTTCATATTGAGGCACTAATCGTTCATAATCAGATCTTATCTTTTCATTCTTCTCATTCTCTGTACTGATGTAAGCTGACAATCTTTGAACTTCTGCGTGATATGCAACACTCTCCTGATGCTTCTGATTAAGATAAATAATCATTTGCTCTCTTTCACTCTGTAGTTGAGCTAATTGTTTCACTAAATTGTCCTTATCCTGCATCAGAGACGTAAGTTCTGTACCTTCATTAGATGATTCTTGCAAAACTGATAATAGTGTCTGATTTTTCTGAGTCAATGCTTCGATTTCCAAATCTTTATCCCTAATCATTCTCGATAAGTTCTTTACAGTTTCTTTTTGCATATCATCTATATGAACACCATCGGTATCTTGACTTCTATTCATGAGTTCTTGGTTGTCTTTTTGTAATTTGTTAATAGCAGCCTTTTCAGCAGAAACAATATTCATTAGTCTTTGAACTTCTGCTCTTGAACTACTACTTTCCCTGGATTTTTCATTTAAAACATCCATCATCTGTTCGCGCTCGGTTTTCATAGCCTTTAATTCATTTTCAAGTTTATGCATTTCAATTAAAGAATTATCACCCTGAGATTTTGACTTAGAATCAAGCATCTTCAATAATGAAGCATTGTTTCTTTGTAATTCATTTATGACACTGTCTTTCTCACTGAGTTGTTCTTGAAGTCTTTCAATCTCTACAAGTACATCGCGTTCATGTTTAATATGTTCTTCATTGACTTCTATATTTGGAGGAAGTGTACCTAAGCTTTTAACCGACTCGCATTTTGCAAAAGTTTCTTTAACAATTATTTCCTTTTCAACATCATGATTAACATCAGTCTTGTATTCAATAGCAGGTAAATCATAATGAGGTGTTAACATGCTATCTTCCATGTGTTTGGCATGTTCTTCACCCATAAGGGACTTAGCACGAGAAAGTTTTCGCTGTAGTAGAGATATCTCTTCATCCTTTTGTAAACCTGCTTGTCTTAGCACTTCTATTAGGTCATCTTGTGTTTGTATCTTTTCCCCTTGTACATGCAAATCCTGCAAAGTTTCAGCTCTCTTTATATTCAAGTCTGAAATGCCTGCTTCGTGATCAGCAACCTTCTGCTTAAGACTGTCTAACTCAAACTCAAGTGTTCTGATCTTTTCAGTTAAAGAATCTCTCTCACTTTCCAAGAATTCAGATTTTCCTTGTAGGTCTTGTTTGCTTGCACTAATTTTTTGTAATTGATTTTGTAAGTCTTTTATATGAGAGTTCATTTGGTCCTTCTCAAGTTTGCTGTCTTCCATTATCTGTGTTTTCTCACTATTTTGTTTCTGAAATTCACTTTCAAAAGCAATTCTTTTAGCTTCCAGTGTTTCTACTTTTTCCAGAGCTTCACTTAATTCTAGCTCAGACAATTCAAACTGTTTAATAGAGTCAGAGAGATTCATATTCTCTTCATTTAATTTTTCAATCATTTTCTTCTTTGCAATCACTTCTTCCTTAGCTGCATCACATTCAGTTTGCAGAATTTGACATCTTTCTTGAACATCGGTTAATTCTATTTGGCATTCCTCAAGTTGACTGAACATGTTGGCTAATTTCGCCTCTTGCTCTGATATGTGTAAATCTTTCTTATGAGATTTCTCCAACACTTCACTGTACTGAGCTTCTTGGCTTGATGCATCAGTTTTCTGCACTGACTTCAGTTCTTCTGTATAATTCTCATAATGTTGTTTCTGGTTCATCAATGTCTGTTCCAGGTTAGACATTTCCTTTGTTAATCTACTAACGTCATTCTTCAACAATAAGTTTTCATCATTAATGACAACAAGCTGCGATTCATAACTTTCCTTCAGTCTATTTTCTGCATCATTAAGCTCCTTCTTTAGCCTTTCAAATTCAGCTGTCAAGCGATCATTTTCTTTTCGTAAATCACAATTCTGTTCTTCTAACTTTTCAATTTCTTCATCTTTAGTATACAGTTCTTTATCTAATCTTTTCCATTCCTCAGTTGTATTGGCAAGCTCTTCCTTTACTAATACAAGTTCTCCAGTTGCACTTAAGAGCTGAGCTTGATACTCATTGTTTGCAGAAATACTAACATCCTCAATCTCTTTTGTAAGGCTCTCAACTTTTTCTGTCAATTCTTGGCTCTCCTCACATTTGGAATGTAATCTGTCTGTAGTATCTTCAAGCAAATCTTTCACATTCTTAACTTCTTCTTGTAATGAAACACATTCATTAGACTTTTTCTCCAAGTTAGTTCTACATGTTTGAAATTCAATATTTACATCATCTAATTGACTAGTAAGCTTTTCAATGCCATCATTTTTAACAATTAACTCTGATTTTAAGGAATGTACTTCTTTTTCTAATGAAAGTAATTGCCGACTAAAACTTTCACATTCTTCATGTTTTCTATCACTTTCCTTTTGCAGTTTTCTACAGTCCTGACTAGAAGATTCAAGTTGACTTTTCAAGTTTAACTCGTTAGCCTCCAGATCATTTAGTTTCTCCTTTAAAGAGTTTATTTCTAATTTTTTTTCTTCACACAATTCAACAAATTCATCTAATTTTTCTTCCAATTGTTTCTTACTGTTATTAAGTTCTGAACATTCGGCAGATTTAGTTTTCATCTCTTGTTGTAGAATTTCCAAATCAGAATTCAACTTTTCAACCTGTTCATCCATCAATTGAATTTCTGTCACATTAGAGCTCTGTGCACCGCCTTGTAAACTTTCTCCTTCATTCGATACATTTCGTCTCAGATTTTCATTTTCTTCTCTAAGCACCTTTAGCTTGGCTGATTGATTACTTAAATCATTTTTATGTTTATTAATTTTGTCAATTAGTTCTTGTTTATCCATATGTAAATCATTCAAGCTTTCAGCACTTTTGGTCAATTTTACATTCAAAGAACTTATATCTTCATCCCTCTCCTTTAACTCCTGTTCCAGTTTTCTTACTGCATTGTTACTCTTCTCAAGGTTTCTTCTTAGTTCTGCAGTTTCATCTTTAAGTTCAGCTATTTGATGGTTAAGTTCATTGGAGGATGAAGATTCAACAGTCTGGTTAACCATTTGTTGGCTCTTCAATTTATCAAGTTCTACTTGCATAGACTGCTTTTCTCCTTCCATACTTGCCACTTTCTTCTTCAAACCATCATTTGACTTTGAAAGCTGGTCTTTGATCTGAATTAAATGACCCATGGCTTCTTGGTGTTGATTGTCCAACTCTTCCAAACTTGACATCATCTCTTCCTTCTCCAAAGACAAGTTCACAATTTCTTCATTTTTCCCTCGAAGTTTCTTTTTCAGTTCCTGTACTTCGGTCTCCAAATTGTCAATCTCTTCCTTCTGAGAAGTTAACTGTTCTTCCATTTCAGATTCTTTCTGTTGAAGTTGTAATCTCAATTCAGGAACTTCAGCAATTATTTTTTCTAGATCTTCCTTCTCATTCATTAGTAGTTTAAGTTCTTCTTCTTTTTCTTTCAGTAAATCGTTCATATACGAATCTTTCTTTGACTTTCCTGTTAAAAGTGTGATTAAATTACAATTCCATTCAAAATTTACAGAATAAAAGAATATATCAGCCAATAAATACTGGATGAAGTTTATACATGTATCATATTATAAATCATAAAGTGCTGTCAGAACATACAAATAATCACTCATTGGACCTTTTTTCTGAACAGGTAATTGGCAATTATAGAGCAGAAGCCACAAGCGGAAAATGTTTTTATTACAGCATTAGGGGTACATACATATTAATGGAGAAAAATTATTCATGGTTCAGATATTTTTTCATTGGATTTCCATCAGCACTCATGGTTGACATTCAAATGTTATAAGTCTACAATTCCAGACCAAGCAACAGACACTCTGCATCTACATTTAAGTAAAAATTTGGACAATTAAAATTACATTCATCAAACAACACAAGCAGTAAAACACAATTTTTACCTTTTTCTTCCAGTGGTTTTCTGTCACTTTCACTGTCTGTTCTTTTTCTACCTTTCAATACGACAAGTTCTTTTTGTAAATTGTTCTGGAATGAAATATAGGAACTCATTTATCTGTGGACCTGTTAACCAGGTATTCAGATAAGTTTTCAACATTTCAATATATGATGGAAACATTTCTGAAAAATAACATTTTTTTCAATAAAATGTCACTAGAATGTTAAAATAATATGATGTATATATCAACCACATATGTTAATTAAGCAAATACTTTGGTGATTTAATACATAATTGTTGTTAGTAAAAGAAACTGGGCATTACATGACCAATATTTAACAATAAGTGTGCAGGTGCATCTGATGAAATAATCACATGCACTTAGTTCTGTGTTGTGTTCATATATAACTCATACTTGATGAAGATTGGACGACTAATTGGTTTGATAGACAAGTGGCATAACTTCACTCAATTAATCAAAGTGAGACTTGAGCTTTAAAGTCAGGTGGTATTTCAGGTACCTTTTCATTCCTCAACTGATCTCTCTCCATCTCCAATTGGGCATTAGCCTCAGTTAGGAGACCTACTTTCCTGTCCAACTCTTCAACCTCCTCTGCAATATCTACCAAACTGTCTCCATTGGCATCATTGTCAGAAACATCAACCATACTATATATACTTGAGCTAGGATCTGGTTCACTTTCTGGACTAGATTTCAGGTCCACAAGATCAGGCAGTGCAGTGAGATTAGCTTCATGCTTGGCTACAGCTAGCAAACCCTAATGAGTTTAGTAATAACATGCTATTAGATTGGCTACTAAAGATTAAATGATTGCAGAACATTTCTATAAAGTTAAACCAGCATATAAGGATTTAAGCAAACCATTTCACTAGAACCTTAAATTAGTACTGTCAAAGTTTCAAGGTATTGTTTGAGACAATAACAAATATATCACAGATCAGAAAATTAGTAATCACTTAATGAATACTTAAACTATACCTCACTATATTTCTATAATGAACTGATCTATGTATGAGCTCAGTGCAGTCCATTTGCATTTACAAGGCTATGAATCACTTATAGAAAGAGCAAAAAAATTGCATATTGTAACAGCACTAAAATGTTACAGACCACTTTAGATTAAGGTACCAAGCTAAACAGTGGAACCAGTCATTCCTCTGCCACCAGAACAATATTATCAGAATAATGGTAAAAGCAGAGAAGTTTCGGGTCATTAAGTTGTGAGTATACAGCCATACAGAACATAAGCATATGAAAAGCACGCAAGTAGAAGTTAATTCATTCCAGATAACATACTGTTGTAAACTTTTTTAGAAATCAGAGGAACAAACATTCATAGATTAGATGTGTCCATAGGACAGGGATGCAACTGCTATGGGCTTTTAAGTGTAGAAAGGGCCATTACTTCTCCAAAAATAGGTGGATTGTAACCGAAATCGAGCTTGACCTGTATTTTATATATCCAATTCTTGTGTGCTCTTCTTTCAAGAGTTATTGATCGAAAACTGATTTTTCACACAGACAGACACCCTGACGAACAGGGGTGACACTTTTATGCCCTGGCAGGGTTTAAAATATGTGTAGATATTATGGAAATTTTATAAATCTCATATGAGATCAGCCACAGATTTTATAAAAATAAGACCCATTAAATAACAAGGTATTCCTAGCAACAAATTTATATGCAACTATACAGTACTGGAACAGTGCAGAGAAGTATTTGTTTTATAACATCATTCACGAAATAAGGCAAAGATTAGTTTTTAAACAACGATTAACATAACCAGTCAGAATATTCTTAAGTGTATCAAATACATACAAGCAAATATACATACACAGAGCATATGATTTTCTAGCATGCATATACCACGCTTTACTGATGACGTTTTTATTCACTTTTATTTCTAACTTTAGCATTCAACTTGATTATTTTTCAATATGTTTTACCTTCTGCGCTTCAGCAATATTCAGTGAATTCTCTTTCGCTTTGAGTTGATTTCTCAGTTCCACCAGCACCCCTTCCAGAGTCTCTTTTTCATTCATCCAATCAGATTGCAGCAATTCAAACTGACTTATCTCGGTCTCATAATTGCTTATTTGTGATTTTAGAGTGTGGACAAACTCATCAAGCTCAACATTCCGTCTCGACATTTCCGACAAGTCCGAGGTAAAAGATGCTGTGTCGCTGACCATCACCAAGTCATCGCCGACCAATGCTTCAGAGTCACCTAAAACCAACGTACCATTAATATTATAATTCAGTAAATCATGTCTAAATACAGAAAGGTTAAAGGAAACCATGCTCAAGGAATCTGTCAGAACAAAAACCTTACTGAGATAAATAGAGGAGCAGTCTAACAAAAGTTTGGATTCCTGACACCCAGACTGGTTACACCATGCAACCTGGCCCCAATGTCCCGAAGCATCTCAATCTGACCTAGATTTAAGCTAAATATTGTCTCAAACAGTTGAGATATTTCTCATCTGAGACCATACTCAAAAATCGGTATAACAAAACGAAATCAAAAGGTCAGTTTTTTGTTTTTAAGAATTCCAAGTGAGATTATCTCAAACTAATTGAGCTAAGATTTCTATTATAGATGCTTTGGGAGAGAGGCGCCAGAGCAATAATATTGCCAAAACTGCTGAGATCAGCCAAAATTTGGTTTAACTTTAAATGAATTACGCCTCTGATTAGATCAACAGTCAGCAAACAGACACACCTTGGAGGTATGTAACGTAATATTGAAAATCATGAGCAGAGTAAATACTCCACATTGCAAAGTAAATACTTGAATATGTATGACAGACATTCGACTGACTCTCAAATTTCAAGTAAAAATAACTATACCAATAGAATCGTGATTTCTGCTGGTAGAAGCTTTCTCTAGGGCAACATTATGTAAAGCTTTCTCCAACAAGGTGACTTGTTCCTGTAATCCAACATTCTTCTCCTTCAGTAACAGATTCTCTTTCTCTAAAGTATCCAAAATACCTAAAAATAGAAAACCAGTCTGTGTTAGTACTTGACTTATAAAAATTGAAGCTCAGTCTACAGTCAAAATGACCTTCACAGCTAGACAATGGTAACAGATGATATTGTACCTGCTATTTCGTAACGGATCAAATTGTGATCACTGTTAGTCACTTTTTTGACAAAAGTAAGCCTGGTCATCCCCGAATATTGACATAAACTATCAGCAGTACAAGTCAGGGTTCGTTTTTAAGTGAAAATCAACAGACAATTAAATCAATAGACAATATCTGCATTTGCTGAAAACTGATTTTTCTACCGAGGGGACAAAGTTTAATTCTAGATTCATTGTGACTCAGCCATATGTTAAATCCTGTGTTTGTTTTTTAATGTCTTTTGGGCACCATTCTAACAGTATATTGTTGCTTGTGTCCAGAATTAGAGGAAAACGCCCACCTTTACAGAAACCCAGAGTAGATATAAGAGCTGCTTTGGGATTTACAACCTCTTCTGGATGTGACGTCATTTCAAGAAACCCAACATGTGATATCACTATTTGCAAGCAAGAAATAATATTTACTCCATATGGTCACTTATATGGACCAATATTGCTAACTGTCAGTACATGGTAACGTCACATGTGACGTATTCCGGAAATGACGTCATTTAAAGAAGAGGTTGGAAATCGTACAGCGACGCTCAAATGTTTATAAATGAACCAATAAAATGTTTAAATATCACAAATCAACCAACCAGCAGTAAGTTTTTGTTGTTCAACATTTCCCATTTCTTGCACCATATTTGTTGTCTCGTCTCGCAAAAATTGACTTTGAACAGACAGACTATCCACATCTTGCTCAAGTTCCTTTTTCTGAAATCAAAACAAAACTTTATTCCAATTTACCAAAGAATAACAGAAGCCAGCAACCAACAGGACTAGGGAAATATGAGGGAGGTAATATGAATCATTCCCGAAAACCAAAGGAAAGGGAGTAATTTTGAAGGGAGACAATTTAAGAATCCAAATGAAGGGGAAACAACCCACTTTATATCAACTTGTAAATACCACATATTTGTGTATCAATGTTTGAAGTATACAATGTTATAAGGATCAAACAGAAAAGAACCTTGAAGCAAACATAGAATGGTGATTACCAGTGTACCACAACACACAATTCTGCAAACAAAGATTGCTTTACAGTAGAGAAGATAGGGAGAAATTGTCAACTGTGAAAGTGCTGATTGGACAAAACCAATACACTGTAGCAATTCAAAAGGCTCAAAGGTTCATAGAATTATTTCAGAATTGTTCAGATAGGTCTGTCCTAGCAATTCACAAAGGGTTTAAGGGACCATTGCTAGGAATGAATTCATTCCAGCAAAAAATATGGAAATTAAACAATACAATAAAGGTAGAAAATTTCACCTGAAATGGCATTTCAAGCAACTGAACTCAATACATGAATTTTATCACTTTTCCTTTCAGAACTATTCTCAACAAATGTTACAACATCAAACATCCATGCATACTGGTCTAACCTTAGCACTGGACGTTATCAACAGATTGACAAGTTTGTCTTTTTCCATGAGTAATTTATTTCTACGATCAATGGCGCTCATGTCCATGTGTTGTCGCACATCTCTCAGGTCACTAAGAACTTCTAAAGTATCCGCCTGTGAAATAGTTTGTTGAGAGTTAAATGAGAAATAAAACTAACTGTTCGTGTAAAAATTACCATCACAAAAATATGGCTATGCTAAACAAGGTTCTGGTTACCATGGTAATGTTTCATCATCATAGAGAATATAGCTTTTTTAAATTTTAACATCTAAACTTCTACAATTTTGTTACAATAAATAGATCGTCTACAGAATTGATCTTCATTAAACCTTAAAGCAGCATGACATATTTAATGTAAAAATTTAAGTAAGACATTTTTTAAATATTTGGTAAGGAATGACATTCGTTGCTGATGAAAACGATTTTTATTTCACTGAAATTGACATAATTTGTAATAAATAAGATATATAACTCCAGACTTTCTTCTAAGAAACTTCCCTGTAACTGAAGAACTCTAAGCACAAACAAAATTTCTGACATGAAAACACATATGAAAAACTGCTTTGATGTTATGAAACCTGATGTCATTCCATGTTTGTAAATTAGAAAATCGTGTCGGACCTGTCAAAAATCCCTACTTTCGTTTTGATGACTAAAATCAGCTACTTTCGGTTTGATGACTAAAACAGCTACTTTCGGTTTAGTACCATGTCAATATCCAACTAACAGAATCTCTTTTGTAAAATGAAATACAATTTGGTTGGTTTAAAACTACCACATAGCCATCTGTGAAGAGAGAGAAAAAATGTAATGCCACTTTAAGTATTTAATAACAAAATATTGTGATGATGTAAAAAAGAATAAAGTCAGCTTTCTGTTAGGTCAATTGAAAAATATATTCATATAAACTAACCAATGATAAAACAGAACCAGACGCAAACTTAAAATAATCAGAGTTTTTGTCAACAAAATGAAATTATTAAAGCAAAGCACAAATTGAGAAATGATGATGTATACTTGTCCAATCATTCAAAACAGTAAGCTAAACAAAGACATTGGAATACGAAAATACTTGAAATTTTATTCAACATATTTGTTGAGCATTTGAAATTGATTTTAAGTAATGAATTTTAACTAAGCATTTCAACTCTTCAATAAACATCAATGTCACTTTTAATATCACAGAAATTTCTAAATATCCAAGAAAAACTGAATTGTAAATAACATAAGCAACAAAAAGAATCACCAAAAAGCATGCCAAATAAACCAAAAGAACAACCAAAAAGGACCAACATTTAACAACAAGCAACCTAAAACCAATAGCTTGGATGCAAATATAATAATCATACTCAGAAACAAAGAATTGAGGACTAGAAAGGGAGATAAAGAAGGGACAATAAGGTGGAATGGTACAAAAAGCTGATAACACAAAATACATAAATGTAATTAAAAATAAAGTGTGACATGTTTAATTGAAATTCTTTATTACTCAGGCATGACTGCCACAGAGTGGTGCCTCTTCATATTATACACCAATAATTGTACCACACCTCTGTCGGCTAAGGGTCATACCTTCTTCATAAATGTACAAGTCCTTAAAACCAAACATTTTAAATGAACCGGATCAATATATTGCTCGTCACAGGAGCAACAAACCATTAAGTGTTCAAATTACTGTTTAATCATAGATTTTATTCAGTTCATTTTATAATTACTGAATGAAGCGTCAAAAGAATTCATTTTTTTTCAGTCATGTAATGATCAGTGATATTTAGCAACCAATACAAAGGATGTATACCATCATGTTTTATTAAAATGAAAACACACAATCTTGAGCTTCCATTCAAGTAAATTGCTGAAGATTTCAATTTAATTCTAATTTTTTACAAACAAAAAGATTTCAATTTAATTCTAATTTTTTACAAACAAACTAAGAACTAAAACCACTTCTAGAAATTCTTTTAATGCAAAATACAATGAGTTAATTTATACAGCTCAAGTTTGTTTGATTTTCATTTAAATACAGGGACCACTTCCCAGGGGCCAAAAACACCAGCCTTAGCAAGAATGTACAGCATACAATTTGTGTAATAAAAAAAAAGACATCATTTCAACGAAGTATGAACACATGCAGGAGTCATTTATATAAAAATGTCTTTGTTATTTCAAATTTTGTAGACTGTTGCATTAGGAAAAGTATAAATAAACAGTGAAGGTAAAATAATACATAGGAACCCAAAGGATATAAGCATAACCAAAAGCATGCAATGCGAAAGTAACATCACAATAATTGGAAGTGTGGTCACTGTATTTTATACATGATTTGAATCCAGCTGATCTAAAAGTTGTTCTTTTGCGTCAAACAAATCTCTGCCCACCTGATCCCTTTCTTCTTCCAGGCGACTTATCTCTTCTTTAGCCACTGAAAAGAAATAAAAATAATCAATTCTTCTGCCATTTTATTCTGTACAGAGTGAGAGAGGAACAAATTACAAGTAAAAGGGAGAGAAAATATTCCAAGTAGATTTACGGTTTAAAACTGATCAACTGTCAGTTTCACTATGTGTCATGGATGATGACATGTAGCAATACCTATGTATTATTTTTAATGATTCCCTAGTGAAAATAACACATGACTTGACATCACAATTGGCACTTATATTAAGTACGAAAAAGTTAATATTTACCCATAAAATGCAATTTTGCAATTTATGATAATCATAATTAAACTATTACAATCAGGTTGGTAAATTACTAAGCTATACATTAAATTAAATGGAGCTATATCATGTGAGTTTTTGTCCCGCCTTCTACTCATTACTTTGTGACTGTATATTAAACTATACGAAAGTTAACATCCTATTCAAGTTTACCTTTAAGTTGATTCTCAATGTGTAGACTGTGCACCTGTTTTATAGCCAACTCAGACTGGTACTCTGTAACAGACTGTGACATGAATTGAATCTCCTTCAAATGAGCTTCTTTTTCTGACTTCAATGTAGAGATCTCATCTTGTAAATCTCTGATTGTGTCATTCAGGTGGCTTGGAGGTTCTGCTGTCTATAATTCAGGAAAGATTTTCAATTTCATGAAAACTGCAACTTGAAAAGTAACTCTATATCTCAGGGCCAAAAGTGGAGAGCAAGTTTTTAGAAATTAGGCAGAAAATGAGGGGCAATGTTTTAAGGGTCTAAAAAGGTAGTGGTTAGCATAAAGGGTAGATGTGTAGATGTGTAATAAAGGAACCTGCAACTTTAGTGTTGGGGCTCAGGGCCATAGTTGGAAAGTTTCCAAAGAAAATCTTAGTTTGACAAATTAATGGTGACAAATTAAGGGCTTCAATTATTTTATCTTAAGTCTAAAGAAAATCAAACTACAAAACTATGACACAAGCAATCCTCCTAAATTTTGATTTATAACAAAACATAAACAAGAATTTCCACCCTAAATAAATGTTTACCTGTATTTCCCAGCCCTCAGAGCCCCAGTCCATTTCCTGTATCTTAGCCTTGAGTTCACCAATCTCTTCTTTATGTTTCTTACGCATTTGACTGGTCTTGTGTGTTTGTGCATCTTGAAAAGAAGACAACTCTTGTTGTCGTAAATCTTTCTCATGATCAAGTTGTTGTAGGAGATCCTGAAATTATATATCAAGTAGATGTCAAGTTTTATTCAACAACATACATGTTTATAGCAGTCGACTTACCATCAATCCATTTAAATTTTAAGTAAAAATAACTGCAACTATGGCTGAAAATTATTACAATCTATTCCAAATAACTCTAAACCAAATTCAAATTTTCCAAAACCCATTGGCTAAATAAAGAGAGACAAATTTCACTCGCAGATTTGCATAAATGCCAAAACATAAATGGCTAATCTGCACACAAAAATTGTGTCATATCTGAGTACATGTTTGACTGAATTTCACATCAAGATACATTGTATGTTTAAATCCAAATTGTCTAAATTCCACTTAAAGATGGGCTAAATTTCATTTTTTGATTGAATGAATTCCACAAAAATATTTACTAAAATCAATTCCATGAATTAACATGGAAACTGATGAAAACCCTGGAACTTAGGAAACATATATACCCCTTGTTCAATGAAAACCATGTTACAGGCAAATATAATTGAATACATGAATTGAATACAGCCATCCCTTCAAGTGTTACATGAAAAAAGGCCATAACTACGCCAAATATTGGTGGATTGCAACTGAAATTGAACTTGACTTGTATTTAATATCCTATATATGTATGCGCCCAATATGAAATGAATCCATCCATCCTTTCAGAAGTTATTGATCGCAAACCAATTTTTCACGGGACAGATGCACAGACAGACATGGGGTAAATTTCCAGTTGGTAAACTATCAATGAGTATATATAACATTCCACCAATGCATACTTTTTATCAAAAAATAATTACACATGTCCTACATATATGATCTATGACAAAAAAGAAATCTCTTAATTCATCAAGGTCTCAATGAAAATAGAATAACCTTGCTTTTACCCTCTCTCCTCGACCTTATGGCACATCCTGCCAAATTTTACTATTCATACAGCAAGTTTTCAATCAAAGGAGGATATGAAATCCACATTTTCCACACATGTTTATTGAAGGTTATCGAAAGTAATTCCATTTTCTCACAAGACAAGAAGAAACAACTATTCAAATCATTTATGCCATGTGATATTAACTGAGACAATTGCACTGCAGAGTTACATAACTTAAAATAAACTCATAAATTTTGCTCTGCTTTATTGTGTAGTACATTAATAAATCATCTTTATTATGAATTTTAAATGTTGCTTTAGGCAATTTAAAATGCACAGCAATACACTTGAATGTTAATCAGCAAATAAATTATTTGCATTCTCCTAAATTCAGCAAAAAAATGCATAAAATAAAACTTTTTTGTCATTTTTTCAACAATATTTCAGTTATGTATGATAGATAGTAGGAAACTGTAAGAAATAAGACAAGAATAAATTCAGCACACATCATACAACATCCTCAACTTAAACCCTTCTGAATGTAATTTATACCCTACCTGAATCTCCTTTCTAAGAGAGGCCTCATTTTCTTCCTTCTCAAGCTGAAGAGCTCCATCATCTGACTTCTGGAAATACAATGCACAATTTCCAAGTAAGCTAAACTTTATAACAAAATACTTTAAAATGATGCATATTGTCTAATATTCACACACTGACACCGATGGTTCCCCATCAGATACTCTGAAATACCAACACAGACCTTATTCTATCAGTGCTTATGACTTATACTAAACATCTTATCTCGGTTGACCCGTTTATACTGCATAGTGTCAGCATTAGCTGGTCAAATATATCAAACAAAGCCAGCTAGTTTTGACAATAACTAAAATCTAAAACTATTTATCACCATATAATCTGCAAATGTTGACAGACTGGTTCTAAGTATATTTACAGAGCCGAGAAACCACTCTTTATCAAAAGAAAACTTGTGTCACAGTTCATGATTAGCTAACTTCAAGAGACAAACATTAAATTAAACACAGTCACTACAAATATGATAGAAAAATATGAAGTAATATACAATAAAAACATGGAGAGATGAACCCAATAAAGTGAATTTTTATTTTAGAGAATAAGTGCTATGCCTAGAAATATATTTCCATCATATATAGTCCAGACCAGCTATTCATAAACCTTGGACAATCTATACAAAGAATTCAGTAATGCATACAAGATCAATTTATAAATTGAAATCTCCATTTGTCGCATAAAGGTCTCCAAACCCCACACAACAACCCCCAACACGAAAATCTGACGTTAATTTTTTTTCCAAAAGTCATATTAATCACCCAAAAGTCATAACAATCACCCACAAGTCTACATAATCACCCACATGTTGAATAATCATACGTAAGTCATGATAATCTGGGAAACGTAGACACATAGATTCTTTACAATAATTGCCCAATGCTCAAACTATGAGTATTAATTAAAATGTTGAATCAAAAAAAGTTCTGTACCAAAGTTAGACTTTTATTCACCAGTAGTTCGACCAAATTGAATTACAAGTATGTCCATTGATAATAAAAGAGTGAAAACTTGCGGAATAACTTCCCCTAAATTTTATCTTAACTTCAATACAGGACAGTCAAAAACCATGTACATGGACTCCAACATGAAACACAATGTCAGATGACAAGGTCTACTAAGCTGTTATCATGTAGCATGAATCTTAAAGTCAAACTGATCTATTGACTTGTACCAAAATGGTACCATAAAATTTAATGAGTTTTGTTTAACCCTAGTATAGCATGATTGGGAGAATTATAGTTGAATTGTGTAACATTGAAAAGAATTAACCTTGTTTCAATGTAGATAAGATATATCAAAGATAGTATTCAAGTCTGACACAACAAGCAACTGAATTACTAAGAGGTGAAATTACATTCAAATGTATATACATGTACATTGTATCTTTTAATGTGACTAACATATCTCTCTTTTATGTGCTATAATCCGCATTTCAATATATGTTGAAATGAGGCTAAGTCATTAATTGAAATGTTGCAGAGAGATGAGTACAGTGAATTGATTCATATTTGTTTGAAGTACAGGGCCAAGATTTCCAGTAATATGAAGAATGGTTGGGAGATCAAGGTTATTATCTAGACTGACTATGATTTCTTCTGTTGTATAGGAGTTTTACGCCATTTTTTAACAGGATTTCAGTTACGTGCATCAGTCAGTTGACTAAAAACTTTGACCAGTTTTCCTGGGTTACCAATGGGGAATCAGAACAAATCAGTATTCTTCAGCAAAAATCTGACAACTTCCCCATATAAATCAGCTGTGGGGAAGAAATTACTTTAAATGTATTATCTTCTATCAAACTGTCACTGAAGACACAGCCCCTATCCACATTTTGAACCATCAGCCCTTCTCACCGAGTATTAAGGGCCCCATTGTATCACAAAACATAACAGCCCACATGACAAGTACTCTTCGCCAAGAAGAATATAAAGACATAAGCACACCGTCCAAACATTCAGTCCCCCCCTCCCCTCAGAATTCCAACGCGCCCACTCCCGCATGTTACAGTCAAACACTTAAGCTCAAAGCATAACTTGTAAATGACATTTTTATCTTCTTGTCATCAAGGTAAAATTTACCACACTCATTATGAATCAAGGGACATGTAAATTACTGAAAGATATCAAGGGTTTTACAAGATTAAACAGATCCCAAGTTTGTGTAGGAAGTGAACACCCCAAAACATTGATAAACTTTTGACCCGTGAATTTTGGGGGGGGCTGCGATAAAAGCATTTGTGCTTCTTTATTTATATGCCCATAAATCGTTCTTGTATTTTATCTCAGTCAGTTATCTTCGGGTCAAATTTACACCAAACTTTCCCAGAATGTACCAGAATGAAACTCCTAACTGATTTTATAGTCAAAATACCTTTAATTTTGAGAAAAATTTACTCTTCAGCCAGAATCCTTGGTGTCAAAATGTGGCATTTTGGACATTCCAGGTGTGAAAGGGTCAACCTCAAGGATAAAATGGAACCCTGTACATGTATTTCTTTTCATAATTGTGGAACTGCTAAAGGATTTAAATACCCACTATCCAGGAACTATATACACTGTTTTTGCCCTTAAGTAATTTCCCAAAAGAAACCAATTCTGAATTAACCAAAAGTCAACATTTTAAGATTCACTGTTTTCATTATATAAATAGAACACACATAAAAATTCTCCATAGCAACAAAATCATGTCTCATATTTCATACTTCAACCAATTATTCTGTAAATATTTAAAGCAGAATCATTTGTAGGACAAAATAAGAAAACAATCATGATTGAAATCTGTCATTTTATGGATTATTCTGATATAGGCCTCTTACAGCAATCATAATAGAATATATAAGCTGCTTTTCGAAAATCTTCACCATTGGAGGTAAGAGTTCAAAAAGAAGATCTTCACTTTTGGAGGTAAAAAAAGATCTGTCTGTGTGTTAATGACTGTATGAGTTATAACATTTGTACAAAGAATATTAAGTTGGCAAGCGTACAAGTAATTACATGTTTTAAGTGTATTTCTTATCAGTTTAAGATATTTGAAAAAAGCTACCATAAGATTCACCCTATCTTGTGTAAATATGAAATATCTTAAAACTGAGATAAAAAATACATTGACCAATCACAAACAAGCATTTCAAATTTTGAAAACTGACAACGGACACCATTACAATATAAACCAATCAGAATGATTTTTTTTTAAATAACGCCGATTAAACATGCAAGACGTTCAATTTGTTTTTAATACTTAAATAATTATGATGTACATTAGGGGGAAAACAAGGCCTTGTTCTGTTAAAATTATTAGAGGTCCATAAAATGCAATTATATCAGGGCAGGGTATCCAATATTAGCACATTTTGGCAGTTTAACACACAACTCCTTTTCGTCCTTTCTATGTCATTCAACAATTGTAACAGAAACAATTTAAAAAAAAAAGTATGGCAGATATTATTTATTTGGTGATATGTTACCAAACAAATATTAAAGCCACATGGCAATATTTGTATGTTAAGTTCCAAAGGTATAAAATGCTGGAGACCCTTACGTTTTGTTCCTGGGCAAGGCTCTTCCAATGTTGACATTCTGTTTGTAACTGTCGTAGATCGCCACGGAGACGATTGATGTCATGTTGCATAGCAATGCTATCACTGAAGTCATGCTCATCTGTTCCGTAGTTAACATTTTCAAAACCTGAAATTAGAAAAAAAAAAAATTCCGTTAATTCTGACTTCTTAGTTATATATACTTACTGCTAAACTTTTTGCCCATTAAACAATAAATCAACAATTTATTTCTTTCAGAAATAATTACAGAAATGCAAAACAACTTTCAAGTCAAAATACTATATTTCCTCTACTCCTAACTGACATTGTAACTTATCTACTTGTGTGGCTATTCATTTGTTCACTCTGTTGTTGTTTTAGTCATGTATGAGGAAATTTAGCCACACTAATAAGAACTTACTGAATGAATGACATCAAAGAAACTTGTTGTTCCTATAGCAACCTACACATCTTTTTGTAAGCACATGCTTCACAAAATTAACCATTGACAACCAGACTTCACATACATTTGAATCAATGAAACTATTATTAGAAATCAGGAGAACAAACTGTCTTCAAAAATATTTAAAAGTCAATACAAAAAGATTGGCAATATTTTCACGTAAAGGACATTTCTGACACTTGCAGACACTCATTTTTCAAGTGTATCAAACATACGGTTTCAAAGACATTAAAACGTTCGTTATACATTTAACTGTTTATAACTTCACGAAAACAAATATGACCTGAAATGGGCAAGACTTAGGTAACATTGGAATTTGGCTGGACAAAATGGTACTTACGCACACTAACATTAACATACTAACTAATTCAGGCATCTTGTGACGTCACGTTAAAAGAATGTAAGTACAGATATATAGGTTATCAAAACCATTTTGATCCAAATTTAGAAAGGGTCAACTTTATTAAAGGTAGCCAAAGAGTTCACAAAATCAAAAGGACTCAAAGGAAAGCAATTGACACCTATTCATAGAAAATCCAGTAGAAGAGGTGACATAGCTTTCTCCCAATAAAATGGTTTAAAGGTTTAAAAAAGAGTTACTATAGCTTTCTTCCCTTCAAATGAAGAGCTTTGAACTGTCTGTAACTTCAAATTGAAGAGCTAACACTTAAATGCTGCATGGACAACAGATAAATATGTGAGAAATGCAAAGGTAACATGTAACAACTTACAATAGAAGTTTGGTATATTTTACAGCAAGTAGTATGACAAATAATTAGTAACAATTAGCAAAACAGTCAGTAATTGACGCGTAAATTAAAAATGGTGGAACACAAGTTTATACTGGGTGTGAACCAATAATAGGAACAAGTTTGATCAAACTGATTGTCTTTTTCCATGACAAACACAATCACTTCTCAATAAGTTATGACACTCGGCATTGAATCTGCGGCGACATTTTATCATTACCTAGCAACTATCAGCACGGTTTGAGTCGACACATTCAAGTTGCCTCAACAAAGCATTTACCATATCAGGATAAGACATTGTAAATTGTACAAATCTTGAGCCTCCTAACTCTGATAAGATTATTTGATGTCACATGTATACAGCATGATTTCATGAGAAAACTAGAATGAATAAGCAAAGTTTTTATGCATTTTTACTGGTTCACCCCGCTTGAAAGTAATTTATCAAGCTAAACTTCAGTCTTGTACATAGAACAAACAAGCACTCACGATATATAATCATGAATCGATGTACATGTTCGAAATTGAATCTACTGTGTATACAAGCAATGGAAAATGTTATCAGTTAAAAATATATGAGCAAGTATAATTTCTATGAATACAACAAAAAAAATCAATAAACAGGTGCAAATATGCCTTGTTCAAACACAAAACATGTCAAACATGCAGAAACATATTATACATAAAAAAACCCCAGCAGACTTGTGAAAACAAGAACAGAAGCGAAAATACAACAGTTTGGCTGCAAAATTGAAGTTTTTTTCGAGACAGTAAGAACTTTTCTGGATTGTTAATGAAGACAACAAAGACGCCAGTCACACTCTGTGTATTCTGATTGTATTACCAACATTAGCAACTGTACAATTTATACATGTTACCTTTTTGCTCAATGTACCACTGTATCAGAAGCCGATCAAGCTTTGAACCAAAAGTAGTAATGACTAGACCAAAGTAGTCTGCTTTAGCCAAAAAGAGTCATGTTTTGTATTTGCTAGAACTGTTGACATAAAACAGGAAAGGCAGTGGTCTGATTGCTCATAATAAGCTAAGAACGAGCAAAGGACCAACACTTTTAAAAGAGACACACAAGAGTGAGATTATCAGGACCAGATAATATAAGAACTAATAGTTCTGCTACGAGGCGTTTTCCACCAACCAGCAACAAAAACAACATTTCAAACAGAACGTACCGCACTACGATGTTAAGCTAACTGAAATTGCGCCAAATTCTCAAACTATGTTAAAACAGACATTAGTCACTTGAACTTTAGACTCTAAAACGATTGAAAGATAACATGACCGGAAGAAAGGTATCTCCCACAATGATAAAATGCTACCTCCCTTAACGTCCCAGGTATTAAGTTGTACCTATAAGAGGTTTATCACACTAACTGTGCGGTAAACGAGAACTTTTAAGATTTTTAAGATGGCAATTACAGAAGGAGACACACATTTGTTTTAGAGACTCAGATAAACAGTTAGGAATTAAGTATTTCCGTGACTGTATAAATGTATTTGACTATTCAAATATCCTAAACAATCAGATTATTTCAAACATTCAAAATTATAAAATAAGTAGAATGAAACATGCCTAGTTTTATTCTATCTCCAAACACAGATCTCTAGATTGGAAACAAAAATTGTACATATAAAAGCCACCAGCTGGCGATTTCATCCAATTACAACATCATTCAACATGATGGAATTTATAGTTTAGCAGCCTGACATGTACCTTAAGGAAGAATAGCAAGAGGACCGCAGGTGCATGCAGATGCACGTCTGCAGGTTACATTATGGTTCTGTTTAGTATAAACAGCCCTTTTTTATGTCAAATTTGGGGCCGATATTGGGCCCCATTCCAAAAAGAATGATATTCAGTCCTTGACCAATACTTGATATTCAGTCCTTGACCAATATTGGATATTCAGCCTTTGACCAATACTCAATATTCAGCCCTTGACCAATACTCGATATTCAGCCCTTGACCAATACTCGATATTCAATCAATTTGTTCTAATGTACGCCAGGATTGGAGACAAATACACTAAAACCTGATGAATTTTCATACTAGGAGAAAAGCTAACAAAGATTGTAATTAGCTTAAAGCCAAGACAAATAGACGGACATTGGATATGCTATACAAGAGTTAGAGAGTTAGTCATATAGCGGTTTAAAATGTCTCACTCTAAATGAAAATCCAATAAAGTTAACAAAATGAGATATCGTGGCATAGATTGATCGCCAGTCTAAACAAATGAGAAGAAAAGTAAACAAACACACTTCCTTGTATTATTGACTTTGTTGAGGTAATTAAACAAAGTAAAGACAGGGTGTCTGGAGCACAAGTTACAGTGCTGGGTTATTACACTCGGTCAACTATCAATTATACCAGATTTGAAACCAGGTAACAGAATCCTAACAATTATTAAAGTCATCCGACACCTTCATTACATTAACACATGTAGAATCCGGAGTCTAGGAAGTCAGCTTGTAAATCCTGTTAATTAAGGCAAAAAGGCAATGACGCCAAAAGCTGAAATGCAGTTCAAAATGGCATTGATTCTTGGGTCAATAAAAAATGTAGACATTTTCATTTTTCTGAATATATGAACACAAAACTGGGACTAGTTTTTCTGACAGTTCTGTGATTTATTTATTTAAGTAAAACCAAGAAATATTCCCTAGTAAAATGCATCTTTTGTAACACTGGCTTTTTCACAGCAATTTTATATGCTATAAAGTGGATGTGTCCATAGGACAGGCATGCCCCTGCATGGGCTTTTTAAGCATTATTGATAGGCAACCAATAATTAAGTCGCTAAAGGACCATAACTTGTAGTCAAAATAGAACTTGACCTGTATTTTATTATCCTATGCATATATGTACCCAATATGAATTGAATCCATCCATTCTTTCAAGAGTTCTTGATTGAAAACTAACTTTATCACCCAGACAGAAGGAGAGCGTAACACTTTATGCCCCTTCGCCATTCTTCGAGCATAAAAAGTTGCCTATGGATGATTTCTGACATATTTGATAATAACTAAAATATATATGAATAACTCACCATTATCACTGTCCAGTCTTAGCACAGCAGGCTGTGTATCAGGTGTTACTATGGAACTTCTTAGTTCTTGTGTTTCATGTTTCAGTGCTTTGATTTCTTTCTGAAAATTACAATACAAAAGAATAAACTCACAGTCAAGTTTACAGACCTTCTGATAATAAAGTTGGTCTCAAAAAAATCTAGCAACTCAATTTTAGCGGTTGTCATGCCATAAAAAAATAACACTGACTCAATCACCATTGACAAGTGATTTTGTGACAGGATCCGTAAAATGAAAGCAAACATGACATAAAAATAAAGTGGAGGAAAATAATGCCTTATACCCACTGATAACTTTATGTAACAAAATAATCAACACAAACAGATCACAAGTAATAAAAGAAATAATAGTAAGCTCTTCATAAAGAAGATAAATTAATCAATTTAAGCATTGAATTGATACACTTTAGAGAGGAATTCAATAATTTAATTCATTGATAATAAAGATATTTAAAGTTTTGAATGAATTATCAAAAATGCATGCACGTTTGTTATCGATTATTCCTAGCAATGAAATATTGAAATAATGGAACAATATCAGTGCAAAATATATACTCAACAAAAAAGAAATTCACAGCATAATTTTGTATCCACACTTTAATATTAGATGAGATACTAAAAATTAGAACTTTCAAAGAGAAATTATAACATAAAGATTAAATCTAATAATCGCAATTTCAAAATAGGTGATTTGTATAAATGGGTGCCTATTCCGGAATCTTTTTTCAAACTTAGGTGTGCAAAAAAATATTGCACATCAAACGCTGTGTTTTTTATTTCATTGAGTATACGCACAAATATAAAAATGTTGTTACACAATTCAGAACACAGACAATAAAGAATTGTTTTATCAATGATATATTGAATTCAACAAAAAAATGCAAAATAAATGTACAATACTTTAATGAAATTCTTTGAATGACAAGATAAAGATAATGCAGTTATATGAGGATCAACGCGGGAGACGGCGATCGTCTAATCCGCGTATGATGCCAAACCAGTAATAATATAGACAACATCCTTAACAACGCAGACATGAGTAAAACTGCTTAGGTAATAATTCTCTAGTATTGGCGAGAGGTAAAACTTTGGTATAACGATATAAATCTCATATTTAACGCTGATTAATCAAATAAAACTTGCCAATACAAAGAATTAAGGCAAAAAGATTTATTTAAACCTAGCTTATAATAAATTGCGCTGATTACTGATTGTTCATTCAAAATTGACATAAATTATCAAATATTATATTTACAAGGAACATGACTTGCAATTTCAAAAATTGAAATCACAGCAATTGACGAAAGAAGGTTCAATTTAGTGATTAGAATTTGAAACTGTTTCCCTGATCTATTGTCATGCAATAATGTAAGGCATTATTTTATGACTTGTATACCAATTTTAATTAGACCAGGTTGTGAACCATTATGCTTAAAAAAAGTCCTGTATGAAAGACTGGTAGTGACATTCACTCCAGAGTCCTGTATGAAAGACTGGTAGTGACATTCACTCCGGAGTCTTGTATGAAAGACTGGTAGTGACATTCACTCCAGAGTCCTGTATGAAAGACTGGTAGTGACATTCACTCCGGAGTCCTGTATGAAAGACTGGTAGTGACATTCACTCCGGAGTCCTGTATGAAAGACTGGTAGTGACATTCACTCCAGAGTCCTGTATGAAAGACTGGTAGTGACATTCACTCTGGAGTCCTGTATGAAAGACTGGTAGTGACATTCACTCCATAGTCCTGTATGAAAGACTGGTAGTGACATTCACCCCAGAGTCCTGTATGAAAGACTGGTAGTGACATTCACTCTATAGTCCTGTATGAAAGACTGGTAGTGACATTCACTCCGGAGTCCTGTATGAAAGACTGGTAGTGACATTCACTCTGGAGTCCTGTATGAAAGACCGGTAGTGACATTCACCCCAGAGTCCTGTATGAAAGACTGGTAGTGACATTCACTCTATAGTCCTGTATGAAAGACTGGTAGTGACATTCACTCCGGAGTCCTGTATGAAAGACCAGTAGTGACATTCACTCTGGAGTCCTGGATGAAAGACCGGTAGTGACATTCACTCCGGAGTCCTGTATGAAAGACTGGTAGTGACATTCACTCCAGAGTCCTGTATGAAAGACTGGTAGTGACATTCACTCCAGAGTCCTGTATGAAAGACCGGTAGTGACATTCACAATTCATTATTTCTCTCCTAGAGAATATGGAATTCGGGACGTTGAAATCATGAATTCTTGAAATTGTGAATTCACATGAACTAACAATGTCAACTTCATAATTTTTAATTCCTGATTACAACTTCACAAATTCACGATTTCAAATTCACAAATTCATGATTACAATTTCATGAATTCACAATTTCAAGTTCACAAATTCATTATTTCAACTTTTAGAATTCACAATTTCAACTTCCCAATTTTAATATTTCCTAGGAGAGAAACAATGAAGTGAGAATGTCCCCTACGGTCTTTCATAGTCCTGGAATACCAGTAATACTGACATACAAGGAGGTGTGGTCAAAACCTCAGCGGGCTTTGAACCCAAAGTCTCTCAGTTAAGCAGCTAATGTCTTACCCACTACATCTCCAATCATCATTACAGTATTTTTAATAAGCAGACGACATTGAACTGCACAATATATTCCAATCTAAAAAATGCATATTCCTATTACCCCACCCACTTCAACATATATCCCTTAACAACTACTCTTCACAATTAGCAACTATATAAACACTGTACCTCTTTCTCTTCCAGTAATGTTCTGTATTCAGTCGATATTCTGTTGATCTGTAATTCTGAACCCTCAGCCTTTTCCTCACATTCTCGTACTTGTAACTTGAGTCGATCAATCTGAAAATCAAATGGAAATTATAGCGCTGATATTTCAAACAACACAAAACAAAAATTCCTGATCCTATATCACAGGAATAATTAATGTATCATTCTATATTTCAACATTATTGTATGTGTCACTTACACAGAGCGTAACCATTTGGCCACACGATAAAAATGACTACAAAATGTACACAGGCTTTGTGAAACTATGAAACAAAGAATACCAACGAAACATCGTCACTTTTACAGTCTCCGTAACTTGCACTGTAATTTTACTTCACAAATATGAGCTGTCATTTTTAGAGTTCTAGGAACACAATTATTTATTTTACACAACCATTTTTCAAGTCACCAAGCCACGCGGTCATTTACAGTATTCATACATATTTAGTAAACACAATTATTTTCCTTCACCAAAATTTCCCAAGACCAAAAAATTATCTTCTAGTTTGTGTACATTATACCGGTATATATATAAATATATAGATTCAATGTTTGTTACCAGATTGGATAAACTTTTACCATATATTGAAGATTATTGACAGTTTTACTAGACTGAATAAACGTTTACATTACCATATACTCAAATATTCTTATATCTTTTATCAAACAGGATAAACTTTTACCTTATACTGAAAGATTCTTGATTGTTATACCGCGTTGTATAAACTTTTACCATATACTCAAAGATTTAACACTTTTACCAGACTAGGGGTGATCTTTTACCAATAATATCAAAAAGTCAGACATACACAGTTTGTTTGATTTAACTAAGTAATTCCAGCATTGTCTTCTTGATGTACTAACGCACCTTATTGTTTTACAATATCATAGGTATTCATTACTTAACATATGTTTATCAGAGTCAATCTTGCAAACTGAAGAAATATGCCCACAGGACACAGGTGCCCCCACTTTACTCACTCATCCCTAAGTGGGAGGGATGTGTGACCCATGTACACAACTTCACATGCTGATATACAATCATACCAACTTTGAAGTCTGTAGGTCCCAACGGTTCAGGAGATATGTACGATTCAAGTTTTGAGGGACAGACAGACTAGACTGACTGATTGACGGACAAGGGAAAATCTAAGTCCCCTAAACAAGTGTGTGAGGACATAAAAATGACCACCTGTACTAAATCTCACCTAAAAGAATCACATAATTTCACATCACACAGTCATGTTTTAGTGACAAACCTTAACACAAAACAGAGATGTTTGAACTTTAAACACTACACAACATCTTGTTAAAATTTAACAGAATACAATGACTATGTCAAACTTAAATATAAAATATTCTAACCATTGGAGCATGTCTTTTTGAAGAATATCTTTATGTTCCAAACAAATGCAGTTTTAAGCAACAAACATATTTTCGTCAATTTATTACAATATTTAGAACATATGTACATGAATCTTGACTTAATTTCCTGTTCAGATGCAAACGAAATGTAATCATACCTTATATAAGTATCATACGTTAAACGTGCTTTAAGATTAGTCCGACTCCCAAATTCAGGTTCATGAGACTTAAGTCCTTTACAGGATCACTCTTAAACATGCACAGGACTACTTTAGTCATGAGAACCGCTGAGTATTGTATAGTGTTTTATAGTATGATATATACGACCCTCAGCATTAACACAAAGGATACGTTCATTAAATTATAGTTATATGGCAACAATAAACATAGTCAAGGGCTATTTGCATGGTTGTGAAAGGTGCCGTAAATTCAAACATAATTTACAGCACTTTTATCAAGTTGAAATTCAAACAAAGACTTGGGTAGATATTATTCGCTGTATATTGTTTGTTCTAGTCAATGATACATACACACCAAATGGTTTTATTTCATTATCTCAAGCAATAAAACTTAAACAAACGAACAGACACACTCAGTGACATTCTTATAGAGAACAAGACGTACTGCACAGTAAATGGAAGTTAAATAAATAAAATCAATTTATTTCCATTTTAATCAGAGCACTATTGTATAACATATGTAAAATATTTTTATTTTTGAAACGCAAGTTAAATAAAAATATGGAACACAATTTACCTTTTGTTAATAAAAATGGAATTTCAAGCCACGCACCCGAACTATGATTAGAATACTGTTAATTCCGGAGAGACCATCACGCCGAGTGATAATATTCCCGAAGAGGTTGGCATGAAACACGCCATTTACATATATATTACTTTAATTCTGTATATGTGTACATAAACACTCATTAAAGATGTCAAGTGCCAATATAATAAATTAAATTACGTACCTCGATTTTCTGTCCAACACAGACCGTATCCAACTCCTTAATTTTCTCCTGGGCGAGCCGCAGTTCAGTCACATGATCTGGAATACAAATATAATCTGGTTGTATATCGATACCAACGTTACACTCACCTGGACATAATGTCCAAATATGGAAGAACTGATAAGCCGTACAGCCCGTCTGATTGGACGAATCCTGGAGACTTTTAAGAGGCCCTCGAATGATTGATAACGACTAAGCTTTCACAGGTATTTCTTATCTACAAGACGTAAATATCCGCACATAAGAAGGTTTTTGTAACTGGGCAAAATTCAAACAAATTTTTAATGCTTAACAGATTACGACTGTAACAAATGAAATATGCAAATGACCATTATAAGTAGCGTTTATTTCTATCCAACAACAAGTCAATCACAAAACAGACGCAAATATTTCCGACAATATTCTGATTAAAAACTATGAATATGAGACGTTAAAAAACAAACACAATTTATGGTTTCAGCATAATACTCATTATTAAGCGGATATTCAACCTTTCTTTATAAGGAGCCAAGCTTTTGTGAATATATTAAAAAAAATATATCAAGCATTCCGACAACAAAACAGCTTCATTGAAAGCATTTGTATCTTCAGCAAGTTTTTTTTTTCAATTCATTCCCCGCTCCTGCATTCAACCAGTATAATAGACAAGATAGCATAAGCATATAGCTATGCTTTACAACTTGTGTGAGTCATCCGAAATTCAAATATTTAAATATCTAACGGAAAAAAAATCTGCGCCTGAGAATATGAATGTTGATCTTAAATATCAGACAAAAATCGTTCAATTTACAAACTATGCAAAAATTAGCATATTTGACTTGTTCACATCAGAGAACACAAGATGATGACATTTTAGAATCCTGTCTATGTGTGTTCGTTGAAAGAGAGTTCATACACTAACATGGTGATATTTTCATCTTGTAAAGTGAAGATTTATGAGGCATGTATTGTTAAAGGTTGGTTATATTTATTTGACATTGGTTAAACAGTTCATGTGACTGGGTCATGCATTCGGTATATCATCTTGAAGATATATGGAACAGACTCTCAAATGAGGGCTCAAACCTTTGATCTTGACTGATTGACAGACAGAAAACTGGATCCATGAATTAAGAGGATCATAAGTATCCAGTCCAGACTATGAGACTATGCCCATCATGACATTTCATTTGAGTGTTGCCAAAACAATATCAAAACCATTTCTTTTTCTACAGTAAGAAATTATTCCCGTACAGAGAATTGGGTAAAATTTCATGAATGAAAAGCAATGAGAAGACCGATTTTAAAAGGTTGACAGTTATTAAAATTCATTACAATTCATTTTGAGTTACCACAAACTTTTGAGAAAACAGCAGTTATAAGTCATGATATCCGCTTGTTGAAATAAACAAAACTCATGACTTTGAGTAAATATAGCATAAAATGCAACAATGTGCCAAGTCCTTAGTATGTTGTTTACATCAAAGGCTGCTGGGGAAGAGTTCGTCACACAAATAAAAGCACTGACTAACAGGTTCAAATGAACACAATAATTCAGCTACAGCAATTGGCACTCATGCCACCCCACTGACTGCTAGGAACTGTCGGTTGGAGCCATACCATCGTCCTTCGACAATTGAGCTCCATTCCAATGTGGGACATGTTGCAAAAGTATGCAGAGAGAGAACAGAAAGTCGCACAAGTCAAAGGAAAATTCCAATTAAAATTTACGAGAAAAAATCAGTTGCGTCAATGACTTTTAAATGAATTTTGCTGACAAATACAAACAAATAATAAGGACTCCTACAAATAATGTGATATATTGGTACAATAACAACATAATACACTGCTGTGAGCTACATGTAGAAGGGTTAGTTATCATTCTCCAACATTTATCATATCTGGCCAGGACATTTTATTGATAAATGTCAACTTCAAAATCAATATGCAAAATACACAAAATTTATTGACACGAGACACAATCAAACATGTAGCCATTACTATGACACGTCGAATCAAGAATAAATATCCAGACAAAAATGTTGGTCACAGACAGACGCTAACTGCTATCAACACTTGAGTTTACTTTTTCAAAATTGCACCAAATTATCAATGCATAGTGCATGGCTGAAATACGCCCAAACTGCAAGGGCTTAATGTAGTTTACATTTTGTGCAAACATTTTTGCATTTATAAAAGATCGGCTTCCAAAACAGGTAAATCAAAATCTGTAATATCGCCAGTGATAAATAGTTGAATATCTAGGTAGCTAGGCCTTAAAGCTACCACATAATTCCCTATTTCAGCAAGGTTTGATAAAAATATCCATCTTCCTCGCGTTTCACTGATAAGAGACTACAAAATCCCAGTTTATATGAAAGTTTAATACACGGCAGTACAGTAAGGTACCCTAGTGAAAAGTCCAAACTTGACTCGACAAGTTATATCATGAAAAAAGGTGGCAGAATTTCTAGCCTTCTGATTCTGCCTGCAAAAGGCATGAGTGAACAAACAGTCTTCATAACTCACTATTGTCATACATCTTATAGCACACGTTTACAGGTATCATCCTCTACAAATATACTGGTATTATTTTACCCGTATTTCCATTTTAAAAATCCCCTTGCAAATAAGACAGAAATTCTTATAAGATTACTGGTAGTTGAGGTGAATTCACATTTCTTTGAACAAATTAAGACATAAAATTTGTCATCATTGATTAAAAATGGTGCAAAAAGAGTAAGATTGACCATAAAAGTTTGACTAAAAATTCCCCATTGCATCTTTTCAAGACGGAAAATTCCCCCATTTGCAGGTATGGGTATTACGTCCCAAAACCTGTCTCGTGCATCTGCATGGTTCACACAGATTGATTGATTTTTACATTGTATTGTCACTTAGGGATATGAACCTCGCCTTATTTGAATAATGTTTTCTTGTACATGTTTTCTATACAATAAAGCAAAAACAATACCCACTTCTCATTTTCAGAAACAAACCACCTTTAGCTATATGTTAGTTTCTGGAGTACACCTAATACAGTCAGCCCTTAGCAAACAAGAAATACTTCCATCATTGTTTTTTTGGTCAAATTTCATATTATTCTGAGACCAAATGTCAGCCCTTTCACAAGACATGTCAGTTGCTCAGACATATTGGGACAGCTCTGAGTTTGTATCAAGTTATTTCAGATCAGTTGTTACGGAATTATCTTATACTAAAAATATTTGAATCCTATGTAACCCACTTCCGGGCAAAAAAACCAGCACAGATCTTTTCTTAGGACACATAATGATGACCTCTGTGATGTTCAAACCAACGAAATTTATGTTCAGCAGACAGCTATCTTATCCACTAGCAATCCACTCCTTCTGAAGCGATTTTGGTGGATGATCAACTACATAATGTATCATCGACAATTAAGCAGCCATACCCAAACCATTAAATTCTATTTTCTATATGTCTCGTGTCACATTGTGTATAGGAACAGAACAAGCACAAACAATCTCTTTCAATATTTACTCTCAACAAAACAAATAAGGAAAAAGGATTTTCATTTAATCTTTTCAGTAAGATAACTGAATGACTCAGAGCGTTCCAGCTAAACTTAAGACGTAAAATGCTTGTAGAAAAATTACCAGGACTAAGGGAGGTAACTATTTACTTATTCAGAAGACAACCTAGGTATCATACTTAAAACTTTCCTTGATATATACCCAACTCAGATAGTTTGGTCGATAGAACTGCCATTACGGTGGTCATGGGTTCAATTTAACTACGTGACAATTTGAAGGGAGAAAAAACATTAAATGTAATACATGTATGTCCTTCACCTAGAATATCGGGAAGTTGTCCGCTATTTGCTGAAGATCAGTTTAGAACAGGAACATAGTTCATATTTCGGGACATGGTAAATTTTTGTATAATTTTTTGGCAATGACGAAATCATCTAGTGCATGAAAGGAAACAGAACTTGGGGACAGGAGAAGGGCAGAAGGGGAACATCAGACAGTTTTTGGCAAATAGCAATTTTCTATGAGCAAAATTCTGTGAAGAAAAAGCATTGCGTTTTGTGCAACAATAGCTTTAAGTAATAACTCCAGTTTCACAGCCAATGTTAATCACACTGGTTATATACATGTATCATGCTTTAAGATATAGGTTTACATTCAGGTGAAAGACAAAATTAAAATATTATTTGAGTCTCATGTCTGCAAACTCAGACATATGGAGCATTACTTATAGGTATTGCTAATAAGGTATTGCAAAGATTGATAATTTCAATCCGAAGTGCTTGTCAGCTTTCGCAGACTGATACAAAAACCCATAAACAAGGAAACAGATAAAAAGCCAAGCTAATCTCATAACATGTGAGGCGAAATTTTAATGGAAATAGAGGAAGAAAATACATGTGTACAGTACTTTAGTAGGGAATGGTACCCTTAAACAGCCCCATTTATGGCCATTTGAGTGTGCTTATCCATATCCCATCAATAACAAAATCATCATACTACTAACTAGCATTGTTATTTCAGACCAACCTTATTACTGACGAAAGCAGAGAAAACTGACAGCAAACATGAAATGTGTGAGACAAGGAACATAACTCTGACAGCAAACATGAAATGTGTTATATTATTATTATAACGGACATAACTCTGACAGTAACATGAAATGTGTGAGACAACGAACATAACTCTGACAGCAAACATGAAATGTGTGAGATAAGGGACGTAACTCTGACAGCAAACATGAAATGTGTGAGATAAGGTACATAACTCTGACAGCAAACATGAAATGTGTGAGACAAGGAACATAACTCTGACAGCAAACATGAAATGTGTGAGACAAGGAACATAACTCTGACAGCAAACATGAAATGTGTGAGACAAGGGACATAACTCTGACAGCAAACATGAAATGTGTGAGACAAGGAACATAACTCTGACAGCAAACATAAAATGTGTGAGATAAGGAACATAACTCTGACAGCAAACATGAAATGTGTGAGACAAGGGACATAACTCTGACAGCAAACATGAAATGTGTTATATTATTACTATAAGGGACATAACTCTGACAGCAAAAATGAAATGTGTGACACAAGCAGGCGCGTAGCGTCCTGTACTCAGAGTACGCAGCTGCGTACACATTGTCTCGAACAATCGAAAAAATAAAAAGTTCAAATCTGCATTAAAAAAACTTCGTTCAATTCAGGGATAAGAATGCCCCCAGAAGTCACTACAGACAATCTAGAAACAATTTTTTTTCCGGGGGAGTTCCCCCAGACCCCCCGCAAAAATTATCTTGCGTACACATCACAAATCTCATAGCTACGCCCCTGACAAGGGACATAACGCTGACAGCAAACATGAAATGAGGTACATAACTCTGACAGCAAACATGAAAAGTATGACATGAGGTACATAACTCTGACAGCAAACATGAAATGTATGACATAAGGGACATAAGTCTGATATTTCCAAGTGGTAAATCCAGTGAATTAAGTATGATCAAAAGTGTTCCATGAAAAAATGCAACAATAAACATCGGTACAGGCAAGAGATGTGTCAAATATAAACAACAGATTGAATTATTGTTGTATTCCACCTGCCATAATATTGATAAAGAAACAACAGAAAGTGTTGACAATGTTAACAAAACACAAGAGCTTCGTTCTATTTTTTACAAGAAGCACCAGATACATGAAAGATTTGTCTATTTTGGTGTAAGAGATGAGACCATATAAAACAATGTGCAATTTGAACATGCTACCAATTACATCATAATGAAGTTGACATTTAATCAATACCAATGACAGAACAAACATGGACATGTGTCTCATGTATTTTCAGTGTGGTCCTTGAAATTGATATACATGACATCTGTCAGGGACTGTTATACAAAATGAACATCAATTCCAATATACTGCAAATATAATCCTCACCAGACTGAGATAAAAATTGATTCAAGATATATAATTAAAACCCGTGAATTCTGACTCAAAATTTTCCAGTAGTGGCAACATCATTTCAGTATTGTAAATAAAGAATGCTTTAAATTCCTCACATCCATCAAATGTAGAAGTCTTAGAGGTGAAAAAGCAGTTGGTCTAGAACGAGTAAAAATATGAATGTACATCATCTACTCATTTCAAAGTACCAAAACATCTCTAATCATCTGCTCCTAGTCCTACATCAGAGTTTGTATAATGCTAATACCCACCTGACATGTCCAAAAAAAGCAATTCAGCAGGGGTTCCATTTGACCCCGGAGTTGACCCCTGGAATTTTTCAAAATGCAACAATTGGCCCTTCAGGTTTCTGGATAAAGGTTAAAAAAAATTATAATTTATAGGTGATTTGGCTATAAAAATTACCCTTGAGATTCAGCACCCAGTGGAACCCCTGATTCAGTCTGGTGCAAAAAATTAAACCCCATACAAGGAAGGAAATATTTCTTCACAATTCAGTTCAGTAAAGATTTTATGTTTATCATGAACCATACCTCGCACATCAAGCACACAAAGTAAAACTAACTGGGGACAAACAAACTTTTTTCAAAAGGTTGTACACTCGGCACAAATGAAGCAATCACTAGGGGCGTAGCTTAGCTGAAATGTGTATGCCTAGTTGTAAGGGGGATCCGGGAGCATGATATCCTGGAAAAAAATGTAGCTAGATTGTCAGAGATGTTCTAGTTCAAAAATAATAATGACAAAAATAATAATGTTTTATAAGTATGAATTGAATACCAATGTGTTCAACAACTAACCACTTTTATTCTTATTGGGCAATTTTATAGGACTGTTGCAAAAAAGGTTAAAAATAATAATTTGTGTTCTACTTATCCCTAATGAAATTCTGGATTATTACTTGAGGATTGCTTTGTTCCTGGATTTGTTATGATACTTTTAATATAGGAATTCCTTTATAGAACTAGGACTATCGCTTACAGTAAGTAAAAACTTCAGACTTCCTTAAGTGAATAGGGGTTTCGTGCGAGCTTATTCACATATAAATTAAAACACAATAATATAGCATGTTTATCCATGCTGCTAACGATTTTAAATTCAATGCAGAAAGAGCTTAGAATAAACATTCCTCTGATGTTGATTGTTCTTAGTACTTAAGAATAATCATTCATTTATTAATATAACACACTACAACAAAATCAACCTGTTTCATGCTTTAATAGTGTAAATTTAACAAGTTAAATCAATGACTGCACAATTTTTAGCACTGTTTGTGCACAACTATCATTTTGTAGGTATTCAGTCATACTTTTGATGAATATAAACTAACATAAAAAATTATACAAGTCATGTTTTGGCGATAAACACAAGTTAGTTAGTACTTATTTCTGGGTTTCATAAAATAGCCAGGAGGCAAATTGTTCAGCTAGGTCTCAACTAATCAGGTCCTATTTGCTTACCAAGATGTCATGAAAATCAGCGCAGTAGTCAGACTGTCAAGTGAACTTCTTTCAAAAAGTTGGAATAAAATTTACTAAAAGTAGGAGAAAAGTAGGAAAAATAAGGACTTTGTACTGAGTTTTACATACCTTTGTGCAGAACTTACAGACATAAATTGCTAACTAGAATACAACGTCATGAGACTGCATAGACAGGTCTTTTGATTCTTAAACATCTTTAACCATTAAGTAAGCAGACACAGGCCCAGTCTGCACACCAGTCTGTACAGTCTCATTAAGATGATTCCAGTCTTCTATGCATTCCCAATTGAAAAAATCCTACAAATATACTACCATTTTCTTACTATTAATATAAGGTCTCTGTGATCACTGATGTACACAGTTTGAACTCAAAAAAGTAGGAATTTTCGGGAATTTTGGAACAAAAAAATGGAAAAAGTAGGAAGATATAAAAAAATAAGGAAAATAAGGAAAAAGTAGGAATAATTAAGACCGTTTGACAGCCTGAGTAGTGGAACCAATCTATACATGAAGGCAATTGCAATGATGCATCATATTTGTTTTCCCCCTATCACAATGTTTTGCTTTGAAGTCAATATGAAAGTTTAATCAATACAATTGGTGCTAGCAGCATTGAACTTGATCTGGAAAAACTGATTTAAGATCAATGCTTTTCAGGTGGGTGGTCTTCTTTGCTGGACGCATGACTACTCTCAAACATCTACTGGCGCTGCAGGATTCAACAAATATCCACCGTGTTGAAGAAACTACAGTGAGAGTGGGTTAGTTTTTCTTATGGGATTTTTGCAGGATAAGACATACAGAAATACACATAAAAACGTGTTCAGTTAGGTTTCTTAGCCACTTGACAAAGCATGCTGAAGCTCTTGACACAATACTACATATTAAAGATTACAATCTAGCAATAGCAAAGACAGGACGATATCTGGGTACAACACTTTCAGCTGTTCTATCCACTTCTATTCTATCCTAGAAGTGGCAAGTCAACAGAACTGCCAAGACAGCCAACAACAACATGACTTTTATTAGAAGATACCTGTCTAGTTGCCCACAGGAAACCATCATCTATGGCCATTTCGACATACAACAACACCATGTCTTCACACTGCCAATATTGCAACCAGAGGACATGCAGTCAGATATATGAGATATATGTGTTGTCCCATATTGCCAACCTGACTATCTATCCCATTCCTTTTTCGTCTCTGCTACACATCTGTCACTCTGTGGAACCAGCCACAGCATCCACACCAGATTCAGGATTTCAAGGTGGGATTGCCATAGTACTAACTACATTGCCATGCTGGGCCTTTTTCTATAGCTCCCATGGGTCAGACTATCAGACCTATTCCCAAAGCTAAATACAATGTATCTGTTTTTTTCTCAATCAGAAAAAAATTCCCATTCAGAAGTACCTACGAAAAATCATCTACTGGGGCAACCTGGTATATCTCTTTGAAGCTCTTTGATTAACTCTGGCCATTATAGACCCTTGTGTCATAAATGTTTGTGGACATTTTGTGTGTCTTTTTGACAGCTGATATAAGAAATGTAGTTCAGAATGCTTGTTTATATAAAACTTAGATATGAAAACTTAAAGCCTGTTCATTTTACTATGAAAATTCCCAAAATTGGAGTTGCAGCGAATAAAGTTTTCCCAAATTGACAAATTTTCCCAATTCATCTAGGGTCTTTTTCCCAAAATGGACAGAAAAGGGCCTGCATGCAAACATTTTTATCTTTGATCTGCACTACTTGTTTTCACAGGTCTCATGTTTACCTTGCACATGTATATAAAATGTACAATTCTCCAGAATGGATCCTGTACATTATTGGGAGAAGGGTGAACAGGAAGAAGTAACTTTTCAACATAGACATTACAATGCATCTACCCTTACTCATGAATTAGGCTAGTCTGTATGACTCATTTAAATAACTGGTGTTTTACAATTGCCACACATCTATCTAAGGAGTGGGTAATAGTGACAAGTCTAATTGTAAACACTGTCACAAACTTCTGAGCTAGCTTAGCAGCAGTCTAATCCCACACCACTACACTTCTCCCCCTTCCGGCATTTGAGGCTCAAACACCGCTGCCACCATTGAAGTAATTCAAAGGGAACTAACCGGCAGTCATCTAACACCACACCACTACTGTGACTACATTACTATTTGGACAGAATGCAATCAACAAGTGAAGTTGGCAATGCAACTTATTTCCATGACTTTAACTTGACAAGCATTCAAGTCAAACACAGTTTTTTAATGGTGTATTTAGATTCCTTCAATGGACACTTACCACTTACTTCCTCGGTACCTTCTGTCAAAATATCTTTGGTCAAGTTTGACAGCTGACCCGTCAACGACGATAAACTACCGCCTATCCAAGACATTTCTCAGATACAGATTGTAACAAAGACAAATTTAATGTTCTTCTATCAATTCGATTCTGTTCTGATGTGAAACGAGCCACTTTAAGACAAGAGTGATTAAAAATCGGCTTGTTTATGTATTATTTTCGGAAATGCCAACACGGCGGCCGCCATGTTGTATGGAATACGCATGCTCAGTTAAAGGGAGACAATAAATTATTCAAGGGAGATCAAACGTGCAATCACATAACGAGGCCCGTCTTCGGGTTCTAGTAATTCAAGTTATAGCACTAAATTATTATAACTAAACTGTACATCAGCGTAATTAAATGAATATGACTATTTTATTTTTTTATTTTTAGTAATTTATTGTCGACAATGCATTTAAATAAAATAGAGACTGAATTGATCTCAAGAAGAATTAACATTTGCACAGGCTAAGTTTCTTATCTATAAATTTATGAAACTATGGTTTACACAAAGACTTATAATTATTTATTTCAATTTCAGTTTTGCTCTCAGTTGAAAGTCAACAGAAGTAAAAAATATGCATCCATCAATTTAAGCGAGACCTAAATGTTATTAAGGTCTTTGATTTAAATATCGGGCAGAAACATAAACATGACTCATTGATTCTGTGTACACATCTTCATTGTATACATGCAGACATCTAGACACACAGGAGATTGTCACGAGTTCACTCCCTTTATCCCTGCTAGAGTTCTCTCCCTTATCCCTTCTAGAGTTCTCTCTCTTTATTCCTTCCAGAGTTTTATCCCTTTTATCCCTTCTAGCGTTCTCTCCCTTTATTCCTTCTACAGTGCTCTACCTTTATAGCGAAGGAAGGCAGTTCAAAATCTTTTGTTAGGGTTTCACCATTCTCACTAGCTATCAGGACAAGCTCTGTAAAGTCTTTAAAGTGCACTCTAGAAGGAATAAAGGGAGAGAACTCTAGTAGGGATAAAGGTAGAGCACTGTAGAAGGAATAAAGGTCAGGTGAAGATTGGACAAAGAATTCTTAAGTTATTGATCGGACAACTTGCTGGACGCCGCCACCTGCCTGCCTCAGGTGAAACTTTAATATGTTCCGTTCTTTAGACGGGTGTATAAAAAGCTGGTAAGGGAAGCAACTCTGAATGACTGAATATTTGCCACATGGTCGATTAAAGAAATATAAACATTGGAACGAATCTGCTCACCATTGCTACAAATCGTCAAGGTGATCCTGATTAATTATATGTAGCTTAATAACAGGAAAATAATTTCTGTAATAAGCATTTAATTCATTAACGCTGAAGAAAATTGAAAATCATACAGACTTACTGTTGAAATTAAATGTCAGTATATAACTAAACACAGCTCATGTTTTACTTTCGTCTGCTCCAACTTCACATTAAATTTTGTATCATGTAAAATTGTGTTATACATGTATTAGTAAATATTAATAGATACATGTGTAGTTCCCACATTTACATTATTTACCTGCCTTGTTCTGAATAGTTGGCCATATTGATAGGCAAATTTCCTTGAAGTTTATAGGGAATATAATGGAACGATGATAAAATAATCAGATATAAAAAAATAACGTATTCATTATGCTCATGAGGGCAGATGACTCAGAAAGTTGAAAAAATGGTGGCTGTCACATGTAAATTCTCTTGGTATTTTCTCAATTATCACATATTTGGTAATTACTCCTATAAATGCTTATCATTTTTGCCTATCAAAATGGCTAATGATTAAGAACAAGGGAGGTAAATATTGTAGATTTGGGAACTACCTATTAGTGACCATGCAATAGCAATTACGGAGTGTGTGAAATATATTTGGCATGAGATAATGAAAATTGTATCCTATAAATCCAACCTGTCTCACTGGTAGCTCATTAGAAAACCAACCCCAAAAAGAAATATCTTGAAACAAGATGCTCGGCGCAATTTGAAGGTTATGGTTTGTTGTGCAACATAAAAGATGCCGAGATGTTACGATTGCTGGTCACTCCAGATCCAAAATGGATATAGTAAATTCACCGAAATTCAGTGGATTTTGATAAGGTAGTGTACCCTTTATTGAAAGGTAAACCAATCCGCGTCAAGGTTACAAACGTTGTTCGTTTGAAGAGAAATTTCCTAGGAGGCAAACCATGTTAGTACGGCCGAAAAATACAAACAAGTCACAAAGTCTACTTCACTTCTTTAATAATAAATACGACATAATTTACAAAAAATTCATGAATATAATCAAAGTGAACAAATTACATGTTATGATAACATGATTATAATATATATGAACATGGTACAAAAATCACATAAAGTTTGGTCAAAGTTCAGAAAAGGAACACATAGAAAACAACATAATCGGTCGTTCAACCTTAACAAAAACCAACCGCGTTAGACATGAAACGTTAAGAAATATGATGCAAAAATATGAAGTAACTTAAGACTTAATTCATCAATACATTGATACTTCTATAGTGACTACAAACATCCTATGTGGCAGTGCCTACTTCAATATTCATTTGGAGAAATATATCAGAAATTCACAACACGACCAGGAATTTGAACACAATAAATATTCCAAAATCTTTACTTATCACTTCTGCTCCTTGATATTAAGGGTATACAAAACATTTACACTGAAGCTAGTAAAGAATGACTATGGGTGTGTATATGTTAAAGGGAAAATGTCTTTGCCTGCTTCGTAAGAGGTACTAGGTTAAGTTTCTTATGATAAAATGAAGAAAAAAAATTAAGTATTTAAACAGAATATTGAATTGTGTAAGAGTCACTACGGCAGTGTAAATGTTACTGCATTATTTTTTTCTACAAAAACATTGAATGACACAACTGAGGAGCTATAAACAAGTGTAGCAGTATTCGGATAAATGACAATTTGGACGTAACAAAATACTAGCTTACAGTGGTGTATGATTACAAGTATTTCATCGAAATCTGGATACTATAGGTTACAAGTAGGTTGACACAAATAACACAGACATACAATGATTGAGAGACATAATGCAATTTCATAATAATAAGTATTACTCATAACATTTTTGCATTGATAATATGAAATATAAGCATGTTAACACATCACAAAATGTAAATTTTTCAGAATTACACTTTAATACTGTAACTGTCCGATATATATTTATTATGACGCTTAACAAAGTTTTGTTCAATGGCAGCAGAGAGAATGAACTCGAAATGTGAATAAGATTGAATAAAACTGTAAGAATTATATGAACAAACTATTCCATTGTATTTTCTTTAACCAGAAATTGGTTGAAAATGAGTACAAACTAAACAACTATGTGACAGTCTGTAAGATATTTGGCCCAAATGCACTGAGTCTGGTTTCTGAGAAAAACGCAATAAAGATGACGTCATGTTTTTTCAGTAAAAGATCTATGAGCAGAAGCAAAACAAGGTAAACATTGAGACGTCCCCTTCTCTTTAAGGAAAAGAATAATATACATTTATTTGTAAAATATTATTGTATCTGCATATATGCAGTAATAAATCTGTGAAACTCATAGATGTTTTTGTAGATCGTGTCTTGATGACCATATTAAATGTGCTGTCATTCCCGGAAAAAATATTGTTTTGCAATAAGTTTTGTTTTATAGTGACCTACAAATATACCTGCATTCAGAAATATTAATAACTCAATTTCACCCAAATGGTTGACCAAAAATCTCAGAGAATGGCACATATTACACAAGGTGAAGGCAGAAAAGTAACAATATCATGATTAAATCACAAAATGATAATTACTGATAGTCATGAACACCATGAACATAAGAACAAAATTGAACTACACTAACAGCATAATAATTGTCTACAACTGCCCTATTAGGTTGAACAAAAACAGTCAAAATGACTTGGCATAATTCAAAGCAAATTGTACAGTGACATGGAATAAAAGATTCGTATTACATTGAATGAATGCAAGAAATTCTGTGTAGCATAAATATTTGATCAGGCAACAAGAATGTAATTAATCAAGAGACTTCAATTTGTAACAGGTAACAACAATTTACCTATGATACACATCTACCCCACACAACAAGATTACTGTCAGAAAGTTCAGTGAAATACTGTCATACTTTTCATCATTATTCAAAATCACGTGTTTGCCAAGATCGTACATTTCATGGAACAAACCATTTGCAAACCAATTCAAGCAGATAAAATGATATTTTCAATTTAACAGAAATACTATACCCTAAGAAATGTACACATAAATCAATTTAAAATACCTCTGATCTGATTAACCCTTTCGCCGCCGTAGGCGACTCCAGTCGACAGCTACGCCGAGCGCCATAGGCGACTTTCGTCGACATTTGTAGGTGCTTAACCTTAGTGTGATTTTCACGAGTGTATATTTATTATGCGCACCGCGAAATGACTAATAAATTCAGAACGAGGCTGTCAAAGAGTTTTGCAATTTAATTGAAGAAAAAATCACAAATATTAACGTAATTATAGCCGTTTAAAGTTGTTGAAAGTTTTTGATCGATTGATCCTGATTCAAAATGGCTGCCGCTAGACGGAGGGGTCGATATACCTGCAATCAAGTCGTGGAAATGATCGCAAATGACAGTGACAGCGAGGGTCCGTTGATGGAAAGTGATGAAACTAGCTCTGATGGTAATTATTTTTTGTCTAGACGGGATTCTTGTTCGTAAAATCATGTTAAATATCCGATGTTTGTTGATATTGATCGAAAAATTTATGAAATAAAAATTACAAATGTTGAAAAAAAGTATATTCTCGGTACATTGACTGCAGTGTATAGCTTATGTATGCTCACTGTCACCAGTAGGCAGTAAATGTGTTATGGGTTTAACAAAGATGTATATAAGTAGTGTTACTCCTGTCGTGTAAATGAAATGTAATTCAATTGAAGCAAAGTTCGGTTTATGCTGAACAGCGAACGCCTTGGCACAGACCAGCTACACCGATCCAGATTATCAGCTATTTTTAATTGTATATACATGCAGACTTGTATATTATGTTGCCCTAACAGATACTTATTGTTTAGAATGCTACATTGAATATAACTTTTTACTTATGTGCTTTTATTATATTTTGCAGAGTCAGAAACCGAAGTTGTTCAAGTACAAGATCCGAGAGCTCGGCATGACAAGGAAAATCAACATTCTGGTCGTGGTACTTCTAATCGTGGTCGGGGTGCACAGCGTCGAGGTCGGGGTGTGCAGTGTCGTGGCAGGGGAGCACAGCATCGTGGCCGGGCAGGACATCGTCGTGGAAATATACTACAACCACAACTAGGACATAATGAAAATAACGGTGGTGAAGAATTGATTCCTGATATAGATCAACCTGTACCGGTAAATGAACGTAATCTTGAATGGGATATATATGATTGGATGGACCCTTATGATAGTGATTGGTTACCCGTATTTTCAGGGAGAAAGGGTGTACTTGTTGACACAGCAGACTATGATCCTGTTCATTATTTCAAGCTATTCTTCCCTGATGAAGCATTTGAACTTATCGCTAATGAGACAAATAGATATGCTGAACAATTCTTTGATAACCCTGCTGAGTTGCCGAGGTGCTCCAGGTTTCATAAATGGGTGGATACCGACAAGCATGAAATACAAGCATATATAGCTCTCCAAATTTGTATGGGAATGTGCCAGAAAAATGACATTGAAGAATACTGGTCTACGTTTTGGTTGACGGCTACACCTTTCGGTGAGATCATGCCCAGAAACCGTTATGAACTATTGACATCGTTTTTACACTTTGCTGATAATAACATTGAAAGACCTGAACGTGAAAGTCCCAACTTTGATAGACTTTGGAAAATAAGACCCCTTATGGAAATTTGTGAACCTAGGTACCTTGAAGTTTATGGTCCGAAGTGTGAGCTGTCCATAGATGAAAGTATTATTCGGTTCAAAGGACGTGTTAGCTTTCGTCAATATCTGCCGGCCAAACCATATAAATGGGGCATTAAACAATATGTGTTATGTGAGAGCAAGACAGGATACGCCTTGAAGTTTATGACATATACTGGGAAAGGCTCGATACAATTGGAGGATGGTTTCACCATTACAGAGAGTATCTGTTTGAAACTTCTGAATGGATTTGAAAATCGTGGGCACAAATTATTCACAGACAATTACTATACTTCCCCGTCCCTCTACCTTGAACTGATAAACAGAAATATTGGAGCAACTGGAACCGTTAAAGCTGGTCGCAAAGGGATGCCCACTGATATTCACCCTCAGAGACTGGCCTTGACTAAAGGTGATCACCCGGTATTCAGGCGTAGAAACAGAATGGTAGCTTGTGCCTGGCATGACACAAAACGCGTGCACTTTCTATCTACAACTGAAACCAACAATACTTTGAACAAACGAGTGCGTAATAGACTAACTGAAGGGGGGTTTAGAAGTGTTGAGAAGCCTGTAATAGCAGAGGTTTACAACCAGAACATGGGGGGAGTTGACCTGCTGGATCAGCGACTTGGAACTTATGCATATCCACACAAAAGTACTAAGTGGTATGCTACCGTCTACCACAGAACCAGGGAAGTGGCTCTAACAAATGGGTACACTGTCTACTGTCAGGATGCTGGAGCTGATGCTGTGTCATCTAAAGTGTTTAGGGAACTAGTTGTAAATGGACTGTTAAAGGATTTCCAACGTAAGATTGTGCGTAGAGGTAGACCGTCAACCGACAAGCCGGATCGACTTACGCAACGACACTTTGTTGGAAAGTTCTTGGATTCAAAGTACAAACCAGACTGTGTGGTGTGTAGTTCAAGGACTGATCCCCAATGGAAAAGAAAACAGACAAATTATAAGTGTCAGCAATGTGACTTACCAATGTGCTTTCTCCCATGTCATGAGATATTCCACACAAAGATGAACTATAAGCAAGAGGCTGCGCGTGTTGTGTATAACATAGAATAGAACAATGAACAGTGTTATGTGATATGATAAGCTGTAAATGAATGTATACTGTGTATACATATATAGTGTATAAATCAGTGCTGTTTTAAGTGCTTTAATATTTAATTATGACTGAACTCTATCATTCTAAATGAAATTAAATATTATTTTATTGAAATAATGTGCTGCAGAATTAAGTTTTTCCATTTCAGAAATATCAGATGAGACATGTTTGACATTTTATAGCTAAATGTTTGATATTAAATGATGTATTTAATTGTTATCTGTTTGTGTTCAAAAGTTGAACTTATTATCTCAAAAAATAAAAAAGTTATGACAATTTCAGTATTGTGTCTGTGAGTTTCTTAGAATGTTCCAAATATATTTGGCACTGAGCGGAACTTTTCGCTACATATTTGGCGGCGAAAGGGTTAACAATAATTGAATAATTTGTTCAAAAGAACATTTAAATCTGTTTTTATATCGAAGCAACAATAATGTACACTGACTTTAATAACTTCTGCATTAAATCAATAAATAATTTTTGCCCTGAAATCAATATCAACTCCTGACCTCAAAGATTGACTTAAGCTTTATATAATAAAATAATTTACAAAAACCAACTACCGGTAATTATTGAAATAATTTATTTTTAATGTAAGTACAATTAAACAGGAACAGGATCTGAAACTAACTGAATAGCAATAAAATACTTCGAAAGCGTTAACTTAGTTTTGAGGTAAAATTGATTTCACAAACATCGGCAATAATTTAGAATTCTGAAACATATAAATGCAACAAAATGTTAACATCATAACAACATACTGACCAAACCTAAATGTCAGATAAGGTTTGTAGTTAAACATATATATAGATATTACTAAGGAGGTAAAGGAATTTGGAAAAAATATATACACACAACAGTACCTAGAATAGGGTCTTTTTAACACAAAATCAGTCATTTAACCCAAAGTAAAACATTAAGGCAAGCCATCTTGTCTAGACAATTACCGGTATATCCAGTTCATGACAAATCATTATTTCATTGACTTTTGTTACAATTTTTTAAAAAGGGTAAATTTTCAATATTTACAGAAAAATGACTTAAAACAGAATAAAATGACACTGGGCACATTTTTACAAAAATTTCAAATATTAAGTGATATCAAAAGGTCAGCAAAATCGGCCTTAACTCACAAATTAAATCAATTAAGTTTTCATAGATAAGAATCAATAAGCATTAAACAAGTAACCTTAAATAATAAAGAATTAACAAACAGTAATTAAAACAGAGAGAGATATGAAGTATCAAATTGCACAAAATGCCCAAAAACAATGAATTAAACCAGGCTAGCTTCAAATCCAATCAGTACACAACCAATTAGGTACAGCCAATTATTCAAACCACACCTCACAGTCACACACAGTCGCATGATTAAATTATTCATTGTTTAGGGGTGACGTACACATTTCTCAACTGAATAACTTAATACCCAAAATGAAACAAAGTGAACTAATCTTAAAACTATATTTTTTTATAAAGCAACAGTTAAAAGGCAACAATTTCGTGCTATATTTTTAGACAAAAAATATTTGCTGAACAACTGAGGAGTCAACAGTTTTATAAACTCAACAAATATATTGTTCATGTATTATGCATGGATCGTGACTAGCAAAATGAAAACAAGAGATGTTTGTAAAACATTATGCCCCGCCTTGACCTTTGACCCCGTGACCCCAAAATAAATAGGGTTCCTCTGCAACACAAGATGAATGTGTGGACCAGGTTTGAGGATGATAGGTCGAGGGGTTCTTGAGTTATTGATCGGAAACGAAAGGTTACGGACCGACGGACATACCGACCAACATGTGCAACCTAATATGCCCTCCCTTCTTCGAAGAGGAGCATAAATGTGTTCAAGTCACTGTTAGACAGCCAATGTTAGAAAATGTGAGACATTATCTATAATAATTCTTTATGTAAAGTTCAGATATCAGGAACTACATGTAGGGCTGTCATTAATACAATATATCAACAATTTTTTGTTGTCGATCGATATTTGACACACATTTACAAATATCCATATTCTGGCGGGAAAATACAGGAGAAAGGGTATAGTCATAAAATGTGCCAAAATAGCGTTATGTCCCTCTGTGGTTGGCTGCTTGTTAAACAATCCTCTAGTGGTTAGTGCATTCCAAATGTTGGCAACATAATATAATATTGTGAAGTTAAAATTATGGATTAAATTATTAAATGGTATCTTGTTATCATAAAAATACATGTCGAACATTTACATATGTAGGGCATACACACATACACATACAGAAAAATAGGAGTTTATAGTCTTTTAAAGAAATTTACAAATGTAATCAATACGTCAATATTTGTCTTTTGATATATTAATAGGTAACTGATAAGTAAAGGGAGGTAACTGATAAGTAAAGGGAGGTAACTGATAAGTAAAGGGAGGTAACTGATAAGTAAAGGGAGGTAACTGATAAGTAACGGGAGGTAACTGATAAATAAAGGGAGGCAACTTCACTGAAGTGACATCTATTATTGTTTCAACAGTATTGAAAGAGAGATAAAACAGAAGAAATAAATATGAGACAGCAGTAGAAGGATTAAGGATGATAAAAAAATACTTGGCACTAACATTATAATACAGAGTTAATCTGAACTTGGTTGACACAAAACTGAGAGTCAGCTTTCTTGAACATCAGTCTATGAAAATAATTACTTGATCTTCAACACTTGGACCAAAAAATCCAATCATATACTTGTTTTAAGTTTCCAGACACAATGAATATTGTTCTCTTTCAGAGAAAAAATGGTAACTTTAAAAGTTCATTGAATTTACACATTGTCTCGTGACTGGTGCGTGTTTGTACAATTTGTGCTATCATGCAGATGGTCAGTGCCCAAGGTTACAAGACAGAGTTTGGAGACCAGTCCCATTGCCTTGCCATTGGTCAATTTAAAGAATACTCTCAGAATGCAGCCTTGCCATTGGTCAATTTAAAGACAACTCTCAGAATGCAGCCTTGCCATTGGTCAATTTAAAGACAACTCTCAACCTTGCCATTGGTCCATTTACAGACAACTCTCAGATCAACCAATCAGAAGCTTAAGGTATGAGACTGATCTCCAAACTCACATTTATAACCTCAGACGCAGTATGTCAGCAAACACAAAGACAAATGCACAGGACAATCTAGAAGCAGCAGCATTTACAAAAAGGCCAGGAATGGTGTCTTTACAAAGTATGATTATGTCTGACGTTAAAATGAACTTTATAAGATATGACATTTTTAGACATATTAGCACTAAGTCTTATTTCTGAAGTCTGAACTGAATTCAATAATTTGCAAACTCAAACAGAATAATCTCAGATCTTGTCTAAAACTCGAAATTTTCAAGACTCAATAGTTCATGGTGTTACAAGTAAAAAAGAAGACATGTTCATGAGCATTAGCGTATCATAGACACGTATCATAGACACGTATCATAGACACATATCATAGACACATATCATAGACACATATCATAGACACGTATCATAGACAGAGGTATACTAGGAGTCACAAACAAAGATTGTTGGTTTATATTTTTCAGTTCAAACCTCACAGGTAATATTTTGCTCGAGACAAAACACACTTCTAGGAATCTAAGTGCTATAAAAAATAGGAAATACATCTACTGTGTTTTATAACAAGATGTGTCCATAGGATGAGGATGCCCCCCACTAAGGGTTTTTAAGTCGAAAAAGGGCCATAACTCCTCCTAAAATTTGTGTATTGTAACTGAAAACGAATTTGACACGTATTTTATTATCCTATGCTTATGTGCCCAATATGAAGTGAATCCATCCATCTTTTCAAGAGTTATTGATCAGAATCCATTTTTTTACAGACATACACAAAGGGGCAACACTTTATGCCTCCTTGCCAATCCTTCAAATGGCACCGCATAACAATAATTTACAACTTATCTGAGACAATCTTGAAAGTAATCCACAAATTATAATCACGAAAACTGCTCAACAGAGGTATTCATACAATAATCCTTCATGCCTGAAACAACATGCTTCATTAATGGCCCAGTAAATACACATCATGTTTGTATAAGATAGAAGAACACATATCTATCATCTAATATCATTAACAATAAACCATAAATATCCTCATACAAGCACCATGTGTTAGTCATCTATGTATTACATGTACAAAATATACAAAAATAACAGTTTTGTTCAAAGCAAAACCGGCAAGGTAAGGGTGGGTGAAAACTCACAGCAACATGACATCATATGCATTAATAATAAACAATGGTGTGAAACTATACACCAGTGGAATCTTGTCTCCCCCCACATCATTCAAACATTGTTAATGGAGTCTGGGTAAAATCTAAGTGTACAAGATGTATGCATTTATCAACATACTGCATGAAACATTCCAACCAAACATAAATTTTAATGCCAACATTAATAACTTATTTGTTAACAGTTTCCCTATCTCAAAAAAATTGTAGTTAGTCAGGTCATTTTTAAGATTTTTTTGTGGTTTTATGTCACAAAACTAAGCGTGACCATACACAGGGTAATTGCAGTAAAATGTAGTTAAACATACCTTACAACATGGTTATAACTAATAACAAATACTCATAGGGCAAGAAATATCCAATTAATTAAATGCAATGAAATCTATTCAATGTCTAAATTCTGATATGTAAGCAAATAGAGCAATACTGACCGAACTTTAACCTCACAATACATGTCCATCGAGACATGCGATACACGTCCATCGAGACATGAGGTATCTTATCAACACACAAAAGTACAACAGTTTGACTAGTATTAAAATACCCTTGGTTTCCATGGAAATAAATATGGCGATGAATTACAGTTAATTTTGAAGTTCCATAAAGTGCAAATTTTTACCTTGAATATGACCCGACATATTTTCAAACAAATTAATACACGCAAGTATGTTCTACTAAACACAGGCATATACACTGGTAAACAGTTTCAAAAGGCCCTACTGACTGCTTATCCCTTCATATAACTTATCAAATTTCCGGATATAAATAGGTTTAACAATTGATTCTATGTTTGAATTGTATATTTTTTGGAAAATTTAGATTGTTAACTTTCCAAGAAACCATGTCAGACGGATGTTTTAAAAAACAACATTTTCTATCAATTGCTAGCATAATACATCGGCTTTACTCGCAATTCAGGTTAGGTAACTCTTTGGTTTCACTCGACATGCTTCTGTATGATGTTGTACAGGGTCGAAACTGTTCACAGGTGCATTGTTTGAAAAATTCAAAACCAATTTTTGAGTCCGATTTATCAATGAATCCATTTGAAATAAATACAATGAAATCATTCTACATCCGACTAATATTCATATGAAGCCATTAAACAATATTTTATGGCAAATTTCCAGATTTTAGAGAATTTATATATCTGAACAAATAAGGAATTTTGTACTTTTATGACAACCCATTTTAGAAGGGCCGGTTTAGGGGTCAAACTAACATGAATCCAATGCTTTTACGAACATCATAAAAACTTCAATCAATGGAAACAACAAACAACAGTGTGAATGTGCTTCTCTTACCGGTATCATTGTATCTGACTAATAATATTTCGCTCAGCCCCCAAAAAAACTTTTTAACAACAAAATTATGGGTTAAAATTCTAGTTAATTCTACAATATGACCTAATCTATGAATTATGCAATGTCTACTCCTACATTAACACACATGCAGTTCTGGAATGTTCAGGTAAAATGCATTATGATTATCATATTATACGAGATTCAATTGGAAAATATTTTATAGCATTATGAAAGCAATGAATGGAAGGTTGATCTACAATTTGATTCATAAGCACTAGACTCACAATCAGTCAAAAATCGCAACTTCCTCATTCAAGGGCCATAACTCATGATTATCTTCAAGTTTGAATATCAGTGAAACATTCATCTTAAGACTAAATCTCAAATCCAAAATAAGACCAAAAATCCCATGGTATAGCGTTCTTTCATTTTCCAGGATAACAAAATGATATCCAATCAACAGCATAATCTTTTCCATAACATGAGTTTATATCAATTTCAAGAATTTCATATTAAGAATACAAAAAGCTGACAAAACTTGGGTTTGATTTCAGCTGAATGTTTAACAAGGAGACCCGAGGGCCCTAGTCACAATATATTAAGACTGAAACTCTGACTTATACTTTAAATTTGCAGAGGTTATTTCTACCAGCCTTTTGGTTTCATTAAACCTAATAAGTAATTGTTGGTACCAACTTTTCATATTAGACAATTTGTATTAAAATCTATAATGTTCAACAACATAGGAGCAAAAAAGCACTAAAGTCAAAGTCTGACTTACAGTCTGATAATGTTTATGAATAAAACCCCCTGGGTCACTTCAACAAAGATAATGTGTATACATACATTAATGATCATTTTAAACAAACATAATGCCATGATTGTAGATAACAAATGAATGTAGTTAGTAAATACAGGCAACAAATGATTGCATATTCAATTGAAATGTAATTGTGACGTTTCAACCACAGGTCCTGTAAGTAATATCAAAATCTAATCATTAAGCAAGCTTCTATTGGAAATGCACTTTACTGTGTTTTAGTGTACTCTAAAAATACTCAGCCAGTAACTAGATTGCTTCGAGTTGCAAAATTGAATTCATACACTTGCAAAAATGACTAGCATGAAACTAGAAGAAAATTTACCTAACAGTATCGATGAACATTTTTAACTAAGGCTAGAATGTAGCGATAGAGTTACAACAAATATGGACCCGAGACCAATTTAAAATTGAGCATATTTTTGTGTTTTCTCGAGAAAGAGAGCCTTTAAATGCTTCAGGAGGTGGAAACTTCGATATGAAATATCTGGAACTAAGTGCGGTAGAAACGTTACTGTAAGTACATGAAATGACACATGAAATAGTTTCACATTGAAGTTTTACTATGACATTGTCTGGTACTTGTGTAATAGTACAGTGTGGAAATGTACACAGTATATAACCAGAAAGCTAAAATGGAGACCGACAAGTGTTCAAATACGTACAAAATGTATCAAAATCATCAGAAAACATGTTTTGACCTTAATTACCTGCTTATGACAACAAATATTTTGTTCACTAAAAAAACTTATCTCAAACACAGAACAGATATTTATATTAAGCAGTACTGTGAATTTAACTAATAAATCATATTATATCACACAAAACAGCTTATGCAGATTTAAGTTTTAGATGAATCTGTTTTTTGTGAAAATTCTAAAAAAAAAAAAAAAAAAAATGTAATACCAAATACCAAACTGGTTAGTACAAGAACAATTTGCAACCAACATATAGATATTAGTTTCATTTCAGTCTTCATCCTAAAACTTCTCCGAAATGAAGAGAAATTCATCCACTAATTGATTCAAATTCAATAAGTTCCTCAATACTGTGAGTCTCAAAATTTCATAAACTGTCGATAATATTTTTCTAGTTTTCATCATTCCGTGACCATCAATTGTTCATTGTATGTAATTCCTGTTACTTCCTCATGTTGAATAAATCAATTCATAGAAAAATATCATATAAAGAAGCTTTAACCTTGCCACAAAAGTGCAAAAACATGTATTCCCAGTTGTGTTTTGATTGCTTAAAATGAAGCTGCAAATGCTTCATTAAAATCAAAGTCATTTGGTAATTATCATAAAACCATAGAAAAAGGCCTAAAATAAGGAAAATGGTCAGCAAAGTTATAAAAATGTACTATTTGTATCTTTCAAGTTTAAAAAAAGTACGGTTATGTGTAATTTAAACATCCAAAAAAGACTAATCATCAAAATAATCATCATAATAAGTTTTAAGTAGTTTTTACACAATTGTGAGCAAGAATAAATCTAAGCAGATCCACATTTGTAGGAAACCGTAATATCAGACAGTAAGATAATGTCGCAGATCTTTTGATATCATAAAGTGGTAAGGCAAAATTTAATCACAATTTTTCAGGATATGAAAAAACACAATTTCTTGAACACATCACAATTGACGACAATCAGTCTGTGTAGTCCTGAAAGATTAACTTCACAATCCCCGGAACTTCGTCAAGGGGCGTGGCACAGAATGGGCAAATAGCATGGAAACCCTGGCAACCGTGCGGCACAGCAACTTGTGACCAATACCTGAGAAAGATATCGAATGGTAATTTTATTTTGAATAATACATGGTTTCGAATTGTCCATTTCAATTTGACTTGCATAAGAAGATACATTAGTACTTGATATCTATTTTGTATCATACCGAGTATTCAGATAAAAGGTTGTTGAACAAAAGAGGTCCGACTTTGATTAATATTGTCGGACATCGTTCAAGCAAAATAGATACAGTATGGTCGAGACAGTGTAAACATGAAGCATTATATATTTGTAAAGGTGACTGAAAAGACACATTTATCATGTTAAAACAGAACTTAAACTGAAATATTTATGTACAGTTGTATATATGGGTTCAGAAGTAAAAATAATAGAGATCAGTTCATTTCTTCAGAGAAAATGCAACAATGTAATAATGACTTTTAAGACTTACTGTCAGTCAACCTCGACTATATAAATATATTAACTAGCAAATCTTTTTGATTTTTTTCTATTTTCATTGATTAATTAATTCAATATTTAAAGTAAATACAAGAAAATACATATGAAAATAATGTTAAGCTCAACAAACAATATTTGCATACAAATGGATCTAAACTACTGAAATAAGTAAACCGGTAATCCTCACTTCTGATCCAAAAGTTGCGAGTTCGAATCCTGCCTAAAAAACAAGTTGAACTGCAACCTTCTCAACCCCTGAATTAGACCCCAGTACTGCTTAGTACTCAGCAAGCATTCATCAAGAGTGATTAATACAAGTTATAAACTTGTTTCAAAATTGATTTAAACTAAAAAATTTAAAACTCAAATCTACTGAACAACTGAAATAATCAAAATGCTCCGGAAAGTTTGAACCCAAAGTTCTGGCCGTACTTACTTGACAGTTTTCTCCGAGGCCATATGACCACAAGGACTAAAGCAGTATGTAGGATGTTCGTTATCAACATATAGACTTAATTCTGCACCCATCTTCAACTTTACAAATGGACTAACCTACAAAGATAATAACAATAATTGATTTTAACTGGATGTGTCTATAGGACCTTGATACCCCTTCAATAACTCCTTCAAAAATTGAACATTACCTGTATTTTACTATCCATGCTTATGCGCCCAATGTGAATTGAATCCATCCATCATTTTAAGAGTTATTGATTGGAAACAATTTTTCACACAGACGGACGGACCAGACGGACAGACAGGAAGTGACACTGTATGCCCCATAAAAATTGATTAAAACTTTGATTCATTGAAATATGTATTTTAAACAGCACTTGATAGTTTCAAATATACAGAAGTTAATTTTAACCGAAAGTATGTATAATTATTAATATTATTTATTAAATAATAAAAACTTGGTTAATAAATTATTTAATTTACAAGCCAAAAAACCTCTATAGAAACCAGATCAATAACAAGAAATGATTTTTAATATTGTCATATTTCTATGGCAACAACCAACTCAGATCATAAAATTCTATATTGCATCATTCCATGGCAATAAGCAACTCAGAATATAATATTTCATAATTCCCTGTTACCATGGTAACTTACACATAGACAGAGTGGACATGTTCGTCCATCGTTGTTAATTCCTTGTTTCCACTGGTGCTGTCCGTGCACATGTCCACACTTGGTGTAGACGAAAGGCTGTTTATCATTTATACCTAAGGTACCTTTCCGGGGAAGTACAAGAGTCATAAGGCCCACAGGACATTGCGGTCGACCAGCGTTTATATCGTCTACCATATCTTCAAATTCTCTCTCACTCTGAAAAATATCTAATAAAATAAGTTTCATTCACAGGAGATGGTCACAAGTTCTCTCCCCTTCTACATATATCTCTGTGATTTCATTGACAACAACAAGAGTGATTAATGCTGATGATTAAAATAAGAGAAAAACTTCATTAACCATAGGATATCCCATACAACATTTAAACAATACATGTACATGTATTACTATTTTTACCTGTGTCAGACTATATAAGAAACTTTTTTATTGCGCATTCTTTCGTCCAAAAAAATGAAATCTGCTTCAAGAAGAGGTATTTCACCCATGACAATACTACCATCTTTAATCTAATAACCACAGACTTAAAGCTAATGACCATTTTTGCTGGCAAATTTTGAATGATATTAGGTGATTCTTGCCTTTCAAGGATGGTAAACTGGTCAAAATTTTGAATGTTTTATGAGCTTTCTACACAGTACATAACATTATTCCTGTGTTAATCAGATGCTTTCTACACAGTATATAACATTATTCCTGTGTTAATCAGATGCTTTCTACACAGTATATAACATTATTCCTGTGTTAATCAGATGCTTTCTACACAGTATATAACATTATTCCTGTGTTAATCAGATGCTTTCTGTCGGAATATAGTATTAAAACAGTATTTTCACATTTTTGCACATTAACAATTCTCAAAAATATTATTCTCATTTTGTGTCACACACAGGGGTCAGTCTGTTCAGAATAACTCAATATATCAACTCACTCTTTGGCGAACATTACGGGAGACAGAAATATAAATTTAGTAATCAATAATTTCACATTTTTGCTCATTAACTATTCTCAAAAACATTATTCTCATAATTTTCTGACACACAATTATGCCGAGGTCAGTGTGTTCAAAATAATTCAATATACCAACTCACGCTCGGGCAAACATTGTGAGACAGAAAAATTAGTTTACCACACCATAGCATGGCAAACAAACAGAATCCTGGAAAGAAATAATATTTCCAGAGAATTGAAACAGAAACACCTAGTGGGCATAAATTTCTGTTCAATCTCAGGAAACATGGAATGAAAAAAGATGTGTTGAGTTGTCTTGTCTCATTTATCACTGAATCAAATTTGCATATTTGTTTTCAGAGAAAATTGAATTTATGGCAGGAAAAATTTCAAATATAAGAAAAATATGAGTTCAGGCAGACAATGGTAAATGATGCTCATCTGTTACTTTATTACATGTCTATATGAATTCATAAACTAATATACAGTTCTATAAAGCAAAATAGATTGTTTTACCAACAGTTTTGTTGGTATTTCTGTCAGGAAAGGGGGGCCAGTTATTCCCACCTGTCCAGGGCCTCTATAAGTAACATTTCATTACTTTGTTTGCAAGTAAATGACAACATTCCAAACATCATCACATAAAAATCAATAAATTACACTCCATTTTTATCATAAATGACATCGCCGACAAATAACAACACCCATGTATAATGACATGATAATATATGCAGTGAAATAACACATGAAGTAACCTCACTATACCTCACAGTGATGGCCTTTTTTTATGTGCGAAAAAGTAGATTTTTACCCATAAAATGTTAAACCGCAATTTATTGATTTTTACCTATAAAATGTTCATTGCAATTTTTGATGATGTGTAAAAGTAAATTTTTACCCATAAAATGTTAAACTGCAATTTATGATGCACCGGTAAATAAAACATTTCAATTGTGTTCATCAATTGAATTTAACAAACTCATTTTCAGGAATGATTAAATTATCCAAGGCTCATTTTATTGATTTTGTAAAAACCATTTAAATAAATGCGAGAATTTATGACCCTCTTGTCATTATTCATTCAGAAAATTATCCTCAACCAAAGATCAATATTATTTTCAAAACCTTGACTTAGTTCACAAAATATTGATAAGAAATATTATAACAAGAGGGACTTGATGGCCATGAATCGCTCACCTGAGCGCCTGAAAATGTTTGGTACTATGGTCCTTTGCCATGGGGAGCAAAATTAAAGTAAAGATTCTCACAAAGTTAGCAAACGTTTTGATTTCCAGCATGTTAAGAATACCTCTATAATTATAATCAGTATACAATCAGGAAAGTGACCCACACCCTGACAGCCTCATTTTTAGAATCATACAACTGAACAATCTTGATAGAGGGTTACCAAAGGAACATTTAGGCGAAATTATTTAAAATTGGGCCAGGAAGATTATTGTGGTTACCACTAGATACAAATAGGAAAAGTGGCAATCTTGGTAGAGTGTCACCCTAGAACCATCTGAGTGAAGTTATATAAAAATTGGGCCAGGAGTTTTCGCCAAGAAGATTATTGTGGTTTCCACTACATACATATAGGAAAAGGGGCTCGGCACCTGGTGTCCATGTTTTTGACGAATCCAAACCCCTCATTGTATTTTTGTAGAGTGTCACCCTAGTAATCTTTCACTAAAATTTTTAGAATTTCCGCAAAGTGGTTTCAGAGGAGATTTTATGAGAATCAAAATAGAAAGTCGGTCATTTTTTGTTGTTTCTGATCAATCATGACGCCTTGTTGTATTTTTATAGAGAAGCTTCCAGGAAAGTTTCATGAAATTCTGCCTAGTGGTTATAGAGGAGATGTTTTATAAACGATTGTTAACGGACAGATGGACAGACGAAGACCGATCAGAAAACCTCACTTTGAGCACATAGCGCTCATGTGAGCTAAGAATCTACAATCAAATAATACAGAATATAAAAAGCCTCACAACAACAATCATCAATTCCTAGAAAGTTTGAAAATGCAGAAATTTAATTTCCAGAAAGTATAGTATCATTTTGTGATTGAAAGCAACTATTTCAATAAGGAAACCAACATTAATCACAGCGAGTTGTCATTTCTTATTCACGGAAAGCACATAAACATTTCTCAAATGGAATATTGAATTAAAGATAAATTGAAATGCATGGAAATTGGCAAAGTCTACGCAACAATCACACTTTCCCGGATACATTTCAATGTGGATAAACAAAGATAGGCAGCTTTAAAGCAAATTAGATTTAAAGCCTGGATGCTCCGAGGCATGTTTCAATGCGAAAACAACGATTGAACATTTGCCCTTTTCACAATCTTGAGAACACAATATTACCTCTCTGTACTTTTTTTCTACTACAGACACAAGAAGTATGCAATCTTGTTAATTACAAGTTTCAAAACATTTCTTAAAGGTAGAGAGTCCAATTTCCTATCAAAATATGCTACATAATAATTTTAAGAAAATGGCATGCTAATGCCTTCACACAGACATACTCTACAACAATGCATTGTAACTTTTCTTAAAAATGTCCGTATCGCACACTTCAATGTGCTTTTGGTAAGCATGTAAGAAAAGTGACAAACGCAGTGTTGTAGAGTACATCAGATTCTGTATGAACTAAATTACCACCAATTTTCTCATATTTATCACTAAGGATATTTTGTCACAAAAATAAGACAATGCACCTTTAAGAAAATTGGTGCTATATTTTTTGGCTCAAAACCAGTTCGAATATAATGAGTTCATAAAATGACCCTTTTAAAGCCAGCTCATTGTTAACCTGATTTCAGACAAAACAAAGTCAAAATACAGGAAGTTTCAAGCTGGTAAGACACTGAAATTTATCCAGCGATGTCATATGTGAACGACTGATGCAATATTAACAGAGCATGTGTATATAATATAGGTTAAAAGTGTCAGTTGTTATTTTGTATCAACAAGAGGACATACTGACACCAAAAGAGTCTTCTGAGATATTGCTTACTACATAAAATTGACACAAATTTGCAACTTGAAAGTTCTCATTCCTATTGTTTAAGGTTCTATTAGATTTATGTTTTGTTATATCCCTCGTTTATTGCTGATTAGATTGCTGGTTTGTATTTTTTTTTGATAGAATGAAAGAAATCATAATATAATCTACTCCCTACAACTAATTGCAAAATGAGTAATAAATATCATACATGGCCCTAAATGTGCTCATCTGCGCAAGTGGGTGCATAAGTAACCCACTCTTTACTGATGATACAAACGTCTTTTTTCGACAAATACATAGAAATACATGATAAATGTAATCTTTGATAATGCATATCTATCAAAGTTAAAACTGGATAAAGTATATTTTTCATGTTTAGGTAAATAAATGAACAAAAATTGAGCATAATGTATCTTTAAATTTGTAGTGGTAGGGCTAAAATACGAAATACTGATAAATTGAAAATACGTACCGGAGACACAGTCAGACCAGCTGCTGATCTCCATAGCAACGTTGCTCCACACAAATCTATCAATGTACCGTCCTGTAATATATTGTTCTCCTCTAGAATCTGAAAAGCAATATAACAGTATCGTGATAGTTATACAATGCAACAATCCACAGGGAATTGCAAGTAGAAAATTTCAATTCAAAATTCTCTTGAAATCAATATTTTTTGCATAATATCCAACTGAAAAATGAAATATATACCATTGAAAATATTACAGAGTGCATAGCATGTCACATTGAGAATGAAAAAAATTCTTCAAAAAAAAATATTTTTTGGTTAATATTGATTACGAATATTGAAAGTTCTGTTTTTCTGTAGAAGAGCAGTGCAATTTGGTGGACATATTTTTTACTAAGATACATGACTCCTCATTGTAAATGTTCAAATGTTTGTTTTTTCCCGAAATTTCAAGAAAATCTTTGCCATACATTTCTGACAACACAATACCCTTGAAAATTAGACATTATCTTGGCTTCTTCTAGAAAACAATATGGGAGACTGATGTTGACAGATTTTTCACAAGTGACAGTTCATCTTTATCCGACAAGAACAAAATGTACAATTTTGTTTATGATATCCCACAGTAATTTACTATTCGTAGGCTTATCAATGAAAAAATTGCCTTGGTAACTTGTCTGATAAGGAGGAATCTTTTATCAATGAACTCAGCGATTTTTTTAAAGTATTGATAAACTAACTACACACAATGTTATCTTAAATGGAAATTATACTTATTAATATTAGTCAAAACAAGAAATATTTTTAAAAAAAGATAAATGGCGTAGGTAAAATGATATCTTCCGGTATGTTAATTGAAATAACATTTTTTGCAACATGTTGAAAAATAAATCCTAAACATTTTTTTACTTGGATCTATATATTATACTATAATCATGGACCTGTCTTATCAGGGTCATTTTAACATATTAACTACTTCCCCCGCAAAATTCGAACTCCAACGAACGCACTTTGGTAAAAAAGTAGTTCAAAATCACTTTTAAATGATTTTTTTGATTTTTTTTGAAAGTTTTTGAAATATGACACAAATGGGGGGGGGGGGAATAATTATATATAGAGGATCTAACATGAGTGTTCATGTTTTATTGAATTTATTAAACTCGTCGGCGAAAAAGATATAATGCTCGGCAAAGCCTCGCATTATATCATTTTGACAAATTCAATAAAATATGAACATGAATGCTAGATTCTATTTATCACATAACTTGTAAACGGGCTTAAAACAAACAAAAATCACACAGACTCATTTCTCTAGCCGCCCCTGCATTATGTCTCTACTTTAGTGATTCGGTCGAGAAAAAATAGTTCCAAAGATTTCACAGAATAAAAACGACGATTAATACCGATAATTAAACCAAATGTAATGTCGAATGTTGAAACTTAACACAAAGCGAACAATTAACAACATGATCGATAATTTACTGCAGTTTTATTTTCAAGGAAAACATTGAAGAAGTTCAAAATTTAGTGCACATGCGCTGCTGTGACGACATGAAGCTGTGACGTCACCGAGTCGATTCTAAAGTAAAATCATTTACTGAACGTAAATCAACAGATCTACGTTGACACAGTTGAAAATATGTCACTGTGAGTCACTGTCAATCATTCGTACTCGTTTTCTCGGAGGATGGATTGCATCAGCGCGTTGTCTATTCTGTTTATGTTCACATAAAAAAATTCCACCGTGATCCGGATGATGGACAGCGAACCAAGTGTTGATACCTCCAGACAAGCTGACATGTGCACTCGCATTGAAGTCCGCGTTCAGCTGGCAATGGTTAGAATTCTTTCGTTTATGAAGCTGTAAGACATTTAGACAATCGCGAAATGCTACATATTTGTCGTAGACCGATACACGAAAGTCGGCCATGTTTGTTTGGATTTCTGACAGCGCGTATTAATATGTGATGTGGCCCTAATTTGCATAAATAATCCACTAGTGGTTTACGAGAAATAATGCATAGGTTATAATCACTCCCAAGAGGTTCCACTAAACTGCTACATACACTGACTTCACAAATATTCCGTCAAACGCAACTTAAATCAGTCCTTCTTACCTGATTGCTTTTATGAGGTGTGGATCTCGATTCCCGTAATGCATAAACAGTACCCCCAACAGAGACTTCCCGCCAAACACCGGCTGTCGTCGCATGAGTGTAGGTCCCATGTGGCTGCATTATAAATACACCGTTTGTCGTCAGACCGTCTATCTCTTCCCCAGAATACCATTTCACTGCTTTTTCCTAGTAAAGTAAACAATATGAAATATTGTAGTTGATTTTTACAATAATTGTACCTCGGCATTTTTTTCCCAATGATTTATTTTCACTATATTCATGACTGAATATAGTGGCATCTGATCAATATTTTTCATTAGTTACAGATCCAAATATTAAGAAGTACATGTATCACTACATTTTGTATTTTGGAACTTAGGTAAGAAATAACTGTTCCAATAAATAGACTTGATACACATTCCCATCTATGACCTTCCAGAAACAAATTAAAACCAATCCAGACAGATCAATATAAACCCACCGACATGCCATGTTTTTTTCCAAAGCACTATAATTTTTATTCAATTCAACTTAATGCAAAACAGGCCCAAATTAAATGATTTCCCAAGGTTTTTGCTAAGATACAGAAATAAGTTTTCACATGCAAGAACAGTAATAGAACCCATAGTTAGCATGTCTTTATTAGAATCTAATCATCATTGAAAGTATCAAGGGAAGGACAACTACAAAGTGTATGTAAAACAATCTTCTAACTTAATGACAAGTACACCAGGAGGGATAATAGTGAAACTTGTCTATCTGGAAATATTCCAATTTTAATACTTTCGGTATTAAATGAAAGTTCTTTTCTTAGTTGAAAAATATATCTGTTAGAAAATGTAAAAACTTGAAAATGGATTTTTTGGTCACTAATACAGGTTTTGTTGTGGTACAGCTCAATTAATTTCAATATTTTCGTGAGATGCTTACTAAATTATTTACCTTTTAACATTGCATTAAATTTACGACAAAACTCAAAGTAGAAACATTCAAATATTTGTCCTTCCGAAACAACCTAATGACTTCAATTTGTGAAATATTGGCTGTGTGAAAATGTTGGATGTTGCAGTATCTGACATATTTCATATTCATCCCTCCATATCACTAATTAAGATTTAAGTATCACCACATTAGAACATACTCAGTAAAGTACATAACTTATAATTGTTACAGACACCGAGCAAGTATATTAGGGGATACCTGGTCCCTAACTGGTCATCAGGGGGGGGGGGGGGGGGGGGGATTACAGAGGTAGATGCCAAAATTGAAAATAATAATTTGAAGTCATTCCCGATTCTATGAATGCTTGATACAAGAACAATATTGTTCACAGGAACTTTTTACCTTTTATTTTGTTGGTTTATTATGAATATTTTAAATGTCCCTTGCTGCCGATCCCTCAACCACAACAAGTTGAAGATTTTTATCCACTGTCACCAATAAAACAGCCAAAATTTCTCAATAGCAGTAGCAGATTTTACAAAATGTTGAGAAATCTAAATTGAGTTTTGGTAAATCCATTTCTTAAATCTGCTTCCAAAATATACAGAGCATAAAATCACTTAAAATTTTATCTCAGTCTAAGAAATTTATACACACAAGATTGTGATATAGTTAACAATTTAATTACCTCCCCTTGATATAAACTATTCATAATGTAATTATTCCCACCCTCCTGGTATAAAACCCTTCATAATGTACTAATTACCCCCCCCCCCCGGTATAAAACGCTTCATAATGTACTAATTACCCCATTCCAGTATAAAACTATTCGTAATGTAATGACCCCCGGTATAAAACCATTAGTAATGTAATGACCCCCGGTATAAAACCATTAGTAATGTAATGACCCCCGGTATAACACCATTAGTAATGTAATGACACCCCCCACCCCACCCGGTATTACACCATCAGTAATGTAATGACCCCCGGTATAAAACCATTAGTAATGTAATGACCCCCGGTATAAAACCATTAGTAATGTAATGACCCCCGGTATAACACCATTAGTAATGTAATGACACCCCCCACCCCACCCGGTATTACACCATCAGTAATGTAATGACCCCCGGTATAAAACCATTAGTAATGTAATGACCCCCGGTATAAAACCGTTAGTAATGTAATGACACCCCCCACCCCACCCGGTATAACACCATCAGTAATGTAATGACCCCCGGTATAAAACCATTAGTAATGAAATGACCCCCGGTATAAAACCATAAGTAATGTAATGACCCCCCCCCGGTATATATAAAATCATTAGTAATGTAATGACCCCCCCCCCCCGGTATATATAAAACCATTAGTAATGTAATGACCCCCTGTGAAAAACAGAAGTTACCTCCCTTTGAAATGCCGTAAATCTGAAACATTTTATTTCGCAAAGAAAAAAGATTTTCATTTACAACATTTTAGCAGTTGTCATATTATAAGATTTAAAATATTCATCATCCACCATGTTCTGATAACAGACTAACTTTATTAACTCGGAAAATAATCATACATTATTAATTAATTAATCTGGCGAACGTAATATTAAGGACAAAAAATTGAGAACTTACATATTTAACTAACTATCCCTTACCGTTGAAGTGGATACTTCATTCAGTCAATATTGTGCAACTAATGTGGATATACTTCACCAGGCTTCACTCACATGTAATAATCACCATGGGAATTTAAAGCAGATACGTAATCTACCATGCATTAGTTAATTTAATAGTAAGAAATTTCGTGACTCACTAGCCAGTAATGACATTTACGGTTTTCTTGTTGTTTATGTTATTAAATTTGGCTAAATGAAAAAGACAGTCAATTTCAATCATAAGTTGGATATTTTTATCTCAACACAGTCCACAAAGTGTTATAAGAACCAGGTTGTTTTTTCAGCTGTGTGAATAGCCGTTATTCGGCAATATTTCCAAAGTAAAATTTTTTCCAATTTGATTTTTAAAAATTCCCAATAAATCTGAAGAAAAAGTTTTGGTACAAATTGAGCCAAAAATTGAGTTTATATCTCACAGGCAGTTTGTATAAATAGCAATTGTTGATTAATTAATCACTACATACGTAATTTTATTCCTAAAATTTTGCTGCAATTTCTAGACATTTTTCCCAATTTCTTAGATTAACACATAATTTTTTCCTAAAATAGCCAAATAAACCCTGCAGAATTATACATGTCAGCCTACGTAACAGACTTTATATGACAAACATTGTATCAATTCAGGAACAATCCATGGTTGAAACCAGCAAACACATTAATTTTAGTGATGCAATGTTCTGGTCAGAAAAAAATTAGATACAGTCAACTCAAATTAGAATGACTAGTATGTCTGCACCTTGGCTTAATGGGTAGTGTCTGAATTTGATCAATGATGCTGTGAGCAGATTTCCCCACTGTATTTGAGACTTTATACAAAAGTTGCGTACTCACAATCATCAGTGTACCAACGGATGTTTGTAAAACATTATGCCCCCTCACAGTTTAGTTATTGATCGGAACGGTTTGTGAACAATTGACCCCAGTGACCTTGACCTTTGACCCTGTGACCCAAAATCATAAGGGTTCCTCTGCTTCCCAATATGAATGTGTGGACCAAGTTTGAGGATGATAGGATAAGGGGTTCTTGAGTTATTGATCGGAAACAAAAAGGATACGGACGGATGGAACGACCGACTGACATGTGCAATACAAAAGTTGATTGTGTATCTAATATTATAGCAAATATCTCATAAAATGGAATTTTATCATGGATTAAATTGCCTGATTCGAGCATCCAATTCCTGACCTCAAGGTCGTGAATATGAACCCCGCCAAGGGTGAGAATGAGCTGCCAACTTGACAGTCCCTGAATGTTGCATAAGTGCTGGGGCCTTACTCACAAATACTATAAGACTAAAACTCAGACTTTTTTTAAAGTTTAAATTACCAGTATTTAGTTTTCATTAAATCGAAACATATGAAATATGGTCACAATAATTGTTGTAACCCACTCTACACTTTTGCCAAGTTATTTAAAATTCTATATTGTTATAAAAATGTAGGAGCACAAATAACATTTAACATTCTTAAGTCTGAGTCAGAGTTTCAGTCTTAAAATGTTTGTGAATAAGGTCTGTGGTTAGTAACATAGGAAGCTGTCATCCAGAGTGGTAAATACAACATGTATAATTATGTTATAAATTTACTAATGTAATATCATTAAGTTAATCAGTGATGAAAATGTTTACCCCAAGAAATATGTTACTCCCAGAGTCAAATCCTGCTGCATATATTCTAGCTGTATATGGTGGGTTTCGTTCTACTAATATTCGACAAGCAAATCTTGATATGGTTGATTGAGCAACACTGTCTCCTTCTTTCCGCTGGTTACCAGGAATCGTATCCATGACAACAAAGTCAATCTGATCCTCTGATGACCTTCCAATCTATAATTAGAAATAACGACATAAACATTATATATGAAACTTTCACCAAGATCATCATAAGCACAAATACGCTTGTCAGCAGGTAACATTATCATCAGTACTTATACCATGGGTGTCAAATAAGAGCCAGGAGCCAGTAAAATCACCAAGTAACTTTAGCATCATCACCCGGCTACTTTTCTTGTATGAATGATCATAATTAAGTGGCCTACCCACAGACTCCCACCCACTTTTGCTGATTATATTGCTACTTAAAGCATTACAGTGACACCCCTATTAGACTATCACACAAACTGGGCTACGCTCAATATTTAACATTTTGTGGATGAAGACACTGATATCAAGCTACGATAATACTTTTCAGTGTTCTGTCTAGGATTTTTCAGCCAGGGGTCCATGGACCCTCGTTTTTGACAAATTGGGGGTCCTTAGTTCAATTTGTAGGGTCCCAGATATGCAGTTTATACATGACAGTTTATTTTAAGGGTTCCAGGGATGCACAGTAAGTGGGAAATGGGAGTCCCTAGAAAGAAAAGGGAGTAAGGAACTCAAGATTTCTGCATCAGGGAAATGTCAGCTTTTATTTCTTCAAATCCAATTTCTTCTTCCCATGTTACTCCCTATTTGACCTTTGATCTCACAAACTCACAAATCAACTTGGAACAGCCATGCGGTTTCAAGAAGCCTTTTACACTGTGTTTCATAAAATGTATGTCAGACATTTGAGCAAATTAATAAACAGGATAAAAAGAAATGGAGCCAATAGTTTGTCACACACAGGCTGAATAAAACAGACAAACCCCATATGCCACCCCAACATTTCTATGTTGCCTCCACAAGAGATTGTTATGAGTTCTCTATAGTATATGTATATAGTACTATAGAGAGATCTATAGAAGGGATAAAGGGAGAGAACTTGTTACAATCTCCTGTGGTTGCCTCCTTTTTGGCTGGACATCTCATATATGTATCTATTTTTTTATATACATATATAATCAAAGGGAGATAACTCCCGAGTGACTCGATTGATATGGCTGGTTATTGAACTTGTCTGAGATATAATGCCCATACACATTCTAAACAAATTTGGAGATGATTGGACAAATGCTTCTTAAGTTATTGATCGGACAACTTACTGGACGAAGCCCGCCCTCCTAACTGCCCGTCTGCCTGTATGCCGCAGGTGAAACTATTATATGTTCCATTCTATAATGAACGGGCGTACAAAAATCAAAAACCGTTACGACAACTGGGGTACTCTACAACAATACATTGCTTTATTCATAAACCATTAAGAACCATCGGCCACGAGGACTCCTTCAACTCCCTGCATCAATGTCTATCTGATTATTATAAGTAGTTCTAAAATTAAATTCACATATAAAACAACATCTATCTGGGAACACCTCACCAGAATATGCATATGGCTATCAAATTACTAGACAACATTATTTCCTACAAGTAGATCTTTGTTAACTGTAAGAACGCTGTACTTAATACAACAGGATATGTTCAAGTGGCCAAGTGAAACTAAAACTTGCCAATTTGTCATAAATAAACCAAAAATAGGTTTTACACCAAAAATAGGTTTTACATCGCTACTGTTTATAGTGCACTGAGGAATACAAGTTTATTATTTTGTAAGGAGACGAAAAACAAATGTAAGGCAGGCATATATAGGGTTTGGGATGAGCATCTCAGACCTCAGGCCCCGATCTTCCGAAGCATTTTAATTTGAGTTAAATCTCAGCTCAAATATTGTCTCAAACTGGTGAGATTTTCCTCATCTGTGACCAGACTCAAAATCGTCATTACATAACGAAAACGATGAGATGAGTTTTTTTCTCAAAATGTTTCAAGAGTTCTTATAATTAGATTTGTCTCAATCTCAATCTCTAATTTGAGCAAAATCTCATATTGAGCTGAGATTTCTATTTGAGATGCTTTGAGAGATTGGGGCCTGATCCCAGGGTCTTGAGTGCAAAATCAAACTTAGTCGAGATTGAAATGTGAACCCCTGAATTAAGGCGAGAGTACTGGTTATAAATAACCCAGGAGCAGTTATCAAAAGTGATTAATATTAATATATAAGTATTAAAAATCTTATCAAAGTATAGATGAAATCCGGCATTCACTAAAAATGGGTTTTTACAAAGGTCATAAACGAAGTTTAATTTTAGAATCATTGAAGTTCAGTCAGACGTTAAATCCTGTTTTAGTTTCTTTGTAATTGGAGCATGATATAAACAGTTTAGTATATTGTTGTTTGTACTGCAGGATTAGAGAATTACAGAAAAACATATTAATACCAATCCAGAGTATTCTCTATTGATTCAAAGTCAAAATTTTCAAAATATTCACTAATAATCAATCACAATTTCAGGTAAAAGAGCACATTCAGTAACAGGATGTGTTCCAGGATGTGTTCCAAGATGTGTCTGTAGCACACGGATGCCCCATTAAGGTTATTGATTATGAAACCAATTTCATAGAATTTCATAAAACCAAGACTTTTTAACTCCTTCAAAAATTGGAGACTGTAGCAAAAATTGAACATGACATTTTGATTATCCATAATGCTTTTGTGCCTCATATAAATTGAATCCATCAATCCTTTACAGAGTTACTGATCGGAAACCAATTTTTGCACAGACAGAAGGACAGGGGTAACACTTTATGTACCTTTGACATTCTTTGAATAGTTGGGGCATAAAAAAGGGTAATTATTTAAGGAACAGTAAGGTATACCTTCAAAGATGAAACTACTACATGTAGTGGAAGCATCCTGTAACCCCTGACATACATCAGGAAGACCTAACCTGGGATTTTTTCAAAATATTTCTGGACCTTATTTTAGTTGTTATAAATGTCACCTGATATGAGAAACTTGGCCAGCTTTTTTCTGTAAAAATTCATTTGTATTACATGTATTAACAGAAAACATGAAATTAAAGCAACAGGAATGTAAAGTGCAACTTCTCAGGAGCAACTATCTTACATCCAGAGAGTTTATAAAGGCATTGTAAGTTTTACTACAAGAAAATTGAGAATGTTGCTGAAAAGAGGTGGTTCCTGATGAGAGGTTGTTACTGAAGCGAGGGCTGATCTGGGAGGTTACACAGGCCTTTTTCTGTCCATTTTGGGAAGAATACCATAGATAAATTGGGAAATTGTGCGTCGTTCAATTGCTTCAACTCCAATTTTGGGATTTTTCATAATTAAAAGAACATGCTTTTCAGATCAAAATTTTATATAAACAAGCATTCTAAATTACATTTCTTATATCAACTGTCAAAGAGACGCACAAAATGTCCACAAACATTTACGACACGAGGGACAGTAATGAGTTATTCAAAGAGCTTCAAGATATACCAGATCACTCCAGTAGACAGGTGCTTCTGATTGGGAAGTTTTTTTCTGAATGGGAAAAAACCACATTTGATTTTGGGAATGGATCAGATAGTCTGACCCGTGGGAACTATAGAAAAAGGTCTGCAACAACATATCCTATGCCTATAATCAGTTTCAATCATAAAATATTACTTTTCCTATGATATTGAAAACTTTACAATATGCCTCGAAAGCAAGTCAATCTTTACTCCTGTCCCAATTATTCTTGTATCTAAAATTGGTCTTAAAATATAGATGGAAATCAATGCATCTTTCAGAAATAAATAATTTAAAATTGATCTTAAATCACAAATAGTACAGTGCAAGTCAGTAGTTACCAGACAAAAAAAACCAGACTGGTTCAAATTGAAACTTTGGTTACAGTAGCTAATTTCCCCAAAACAATTACCAGGCAGTATGAATTTTTTTACCAAACATGTCTGGCAGCGAGACACATTTGTTGAATTCTGCCTGTCTCACGAATCTTCATCCACGATCCCCGATCATCTTGATCCAACAATATAATTATGTATAGCCTTAAGTGAAACAAAAGAATATCAAAGCATCAAAAAAATTATCAGTCTTGCTTGTCCTTGATGCATCAGTGTAATAAATCAACCACAGAGAAAAACAGCAGATGTTGCATGCCAGATAATTCTGGTAGAAATCGTAGACAGAATCGTATAATCAATAAACAAATTTCCTTCCAATGTTTTGGAGGTTTTGACAAGTCAAACAAGATGCCTCAAAACATCATTTTGTATTCAGTGCCATGTCTATGTACATGACAAAGCAGTGATTTTATTTTGTTAATATATAGGCTGTTTCCCTTAATCAAAAAGTGTCTATTTTTCCCAAAATCATAATTGTTTCCCAATTCTTTGCTCATTTTTCCCCTCTGACTGAATTTCTGTTTATTAAGTCAGATTTTTGTGTATTTAACCTTTTATAAAAGAATCTTTGCTCTTAAATCACCCTCATATATAAAACAAACACCTGAGCCTAAGCTGAATTTATTTTTTATAAGCACAACAACCATTACCTTATTTCGCATATTTGGGATTTATCGCACCTATTTTCCCAATTCAAAAGGCACAGGCAGTAAAATAAAAAAAATTAAATCACCGATATACATGATATACAACATTATACAGGACTTGTCCTAACTGACTGAATACCCTGTTACAGTAAATACTTGTCAGACCTCGTTTATTCCACAATTACCTCTTATCCGAATTCTCGGCATCATCCAAATAAGTATATGTATCAGGTCCCGATGTATCTTCTTGAATTGAAATGGGCTATATATTCAAAACCAAGTATTTTTCGAAAAAAAATGTAGGACTCGATGAATTCGAATAATGAGATCCACAGTATAATTATGCATTAAAAATAGAAGTGTCCACAGGACACCGGTGCCACCACTCAACACTATCTCAGCCTTTTGAGTGCTTTGGTTATGACAGAAATATTTTACTGTGGACGACAAAACATATTACAGTCTACCAATGCATGAATAGTCTTTAGGACTGGCATACCTGATTAAAGTCAAAGTTTTTTACTTTGCAGGCAACCAGAATTAAGATCTAGAAAAAATGTTTAGTCTTCAGATTTGGACAAGTGAGACAGTGAGGAGTTATTTGCCTAATGACTTTTTAAGTTGTTTCATTGCAGATAGTCAGTCAAGTTGTCTGAAAACAGAGTGACAGGCAGATGGATGTGGGTGAAACATTTTTTGTGTTCAAACAGGCCATATTGACAAAATCAAAAGCCAAAAACTCTGCTCTTACTGATCAACATTGCTGTAATGAATTGATTCCAAGGTTGACAGCCCAGATACACAACCTCATGTGCCTATGAAGTTTTATTATTCAAGGATGTATACTTTTCAAGAAAACCATATCTAATAAGTCAAGGGCCGCCATAACTCTCACTATTTTGACTAGAAGTAAAAATAAACAGTCACAAAACTTATAAATATTCATATGACATTTAGATAACACACTTGTGTGGGACTGAAGAACAGATACAGATAAAGTAATCTAAAGGACAGCTGTATCACCCGCAGCAAAAGGAAACCCTGATTTTTTATCACCAGAGCATGAGCAATCAATGACACAAAGATGTCCAAATTCTACGGTACTCATTTCCCATAAATAAAGGGCCGTTTAACTCCACCATATCTTGATAAGATCATCATTGTGTCAAGTTTTTAAAAAACATCAGATATAAGCATGGATAATGAACAACATTTCTGAGAGTAGATATGAAATTTATCAAGCGATTTAAGCACAAGTTGCCATAAGCGTATTTATAAATTTGGAGAATTATTTCACAATGTTTCATAAATATAAAACACAAGAAAGAAGGCATTAACAGACATAAGTGTTAAATTGAAAACCAGCCAAACACGAAGTATGGTTGAAATAATTCTAGACGATACAGAGGACATGAACATTCTATCAGAATGTACAAGGAGTCACATAGATGGATGTAAAATGGCGATGAACGGATGTGTCAGACTTTATCAAAAAGTCACATTGTCAGTGAAAGTCGTTCCTCACTTAGCAAGACTTGGTCGTCTATCAGTGAAATTAACAAAATGACCAAACCAAAAAAGCTATCCACTTTTTTCAGACTGAAAGCACTGTTAACAAGACTAAAAACTTTTACCGCACTGAAATCACACTCACTTTTACCAGACCAGCGACATTATGGTTAATATAATGAAACAGCTTTTACTAGACTAACAATATACAACCTGCACAGAAAACATTGTTCTCAGTACTCAGAATTTTTTTTACCAGACATAAAGAGAATCTGCCCAAATACAAGTGCATAAAATTGTAAACTGCATAAATGCATGACCGTTTTTTCGAAACCAAATGCATTTTACCAGACAGAGAGCACCCTTACACACCTGAGAGCATTTAACTAAATGAAGGTATACCAGACTCTTCTTTTATTATAAAAGAAGAAGCAAATTTAATACTTACAGTAAAACCTCACTTAAAGACCACCTCAATAATAAGACCACCTCAATATTAAGACCACACTTTTCAAGTCCATTTTGACTGTCCAGCTTTTTATTCAACCTCGATATTAACACCAACTCATTATTAAGACTAGTGTTCAAGCGTCCCAAGGATGGTCTTATTATTAAGGTTTTACTGTTATTAAACATTGCTTGCATAGCTCAACCCACCAGATTCTTCTGTTTCGGCATACTCATTTACAAGACATGAGCAGTTAACAGAATATTTCATAAATATTTAGTTAATATATCGACCAGCTATGTGCAACATATACTGATACATGCATTGATAACAAATGATGAATTTGTAGAGATGGTGGTGATAAATCCGGTATAGATCGACCAATTATAAGCAAGATGTGAGAATTGATTGATACCAGCGGACTCTCACAACCACATACCTTGTATACAAAACATGCACACATATTCTCCCCACTCAGACATCAGCACAGATTATGCTAATAGGTAGATATAAGAATAAGTCAAACAGTATTACAGTATTATAAGTTCTGACAACCCACTGCTATGCATTAGCAGATCCAGAGGGAGAGGGCATCCAGCGTGTCCCCCACAGTCCCCCCACCCTACTTTACATCTATGTTTGAGTATAAATATGAAAATATACCGAGATCTTTAAATATTATATAAGATTCTGATTTATTGTAGCATTATATTTTATAATGATGATTTCTATAAACAAAAAATAAAACACAGTAATTGCCGTTTTAAAAGGCTTTGTTGTGCAGGCGGTGCGGGGGGGGGGGAGGAGTATAAATCAAATAAACTTTCTTAACAAAGAACAGGAAAATTCACAAATAAGCGAACAGTGATTTAAAAATCAGAATTTTTATTTCCGCCTCAAAACAGCAGCCTTGTTTTATTGCCAAAAGTTGTGATCAAGTATAAAGCACCGAAACACATAACAATCCCAAAATATAACATTGTTCTTCAGTTAAACAATAGAGGGAAAGTTTATAAGTCATTTCACACAAAAAACAGCTGATCAGCAACTCAAATTTCAATACCCAAATCGCACATCAAATGGAATATGTCATAAATTGGGAACATACAAAGCTCTGAAGACATAAACACGCAACATTGAGTGGGAACATTGTCATATACCCTGTACCTATCAGGTTTCTACAAAACACAACAGAAAAACCAACCAATTACAGCTTTGAAAGAAAAATTACGATTACGAAATACATTTGTAAATAAAGCCTACTTCTATTTGCAAGGCAATTTAATGCAATTTGTGTAAATCTGACATCGATTTAATCTTGATACCAAGACAAGAGGGACAATATAATTGCCTGTAATAATGTAACAACTACAGATAAAGTATGATATTCAATGGGATTATATTTGTATTATATATCTATAGGCAATGTAACTATACACAGCTGTATTCTTCATTCAGCGATAATTGATCAGAATAACAGAATAAATTTTTATTTCATCAACATTACAATTAGGGTTTGAGGCAAAAACTACTGTATTTACAGTATAGGGATTCCATTTGACCCAGGAGTTGAGCCTCTGACCCCTTGTGTATCCAAAAAGCCACTTTAAGGATTCTGACTGAAGGGAATTTTTTTTCTCTAAATTATAGGTATTTTGAATATGAAATGGTAAATTTCAGTCAAAAATTATCAAAATGACCCAAGACTGAGATTCAGCACCTAGTGGAACCCCAGACTGTAACTGACCCTTTTTTCAAAACTGAGCTAGAATAGTCTGCACCACCCCCTTAAAAGTATATACCGTTCGGGGTATAACACATCATATTTGATTTTAATGAAAAACAGCAAAAAAAATATTTATTAAACACAAAATTTATTATCCAAGCATGCTATTTAAATTCTGAAATTGTCTGAAAAAAAGGGAAGTTTTCATTTTTTTTATTGAAACTTTGATGGAAGATAAACACGATTGTGTTGTACACATTTTTGTTCATCTACTTCATTATTGATACTTTCACACTTTTTGTTACTTTTATAATATTTATGGTAATCAGGAAGTTTACTTTTTTAATATAAGGATAAAAAAATTGACGATTTTTCTGAGAAAAAAACAATATCTATAAATACAAACAAATATTCATAAAGCACAGAAATAAACAAACACAGAAGGAAATTGAGAAGTTTTCCATTCAGTCAATCTTAACAATGACAATTTTATAATGACTATGATTGACCCATCAAAGGAAGATCGTTAAAGTGTCATTAAGAGGCCATTAAATCGTCATACATAAAACAATAGCCAAATATTATTCGTTCAGTAACTTTTTCAAACTACATGATTGTATTGCATCCTTCGAGAAACCGTTTCCAAGTATTTGTCAGTGTACCACATATAATATTTTTATTTTGTTCAATTAAAATCCAAGCATTTAATATATCAAATCAAACGAAAATGCCATGTTTTACAAAACCACCAAACTGAATGTCTCTCAAATAACTTGATCTTACGGTAGATTGGGTTCGCATACGGATCAATTGATCATACATAAGGACATGGATCAATTGATCATACATAAGGACACGGAATCAAGTGTTTATAATATGTAGATCAACAGTGAGTAAGCTAGACAGACATATTGTTGTATTACAAGCAAAAATATTTGTTTTTTATTAGCCATCATCAAACAGATACAACTATAAACATAACAAGTTTGATGACTGTAGCAATTATCTGTCAAAACAACTCTTCCAAACATTTAACTGCTTTGACAGCAACAAATATAAATGTACAGTAAAATCTTCAGTCAGTCTGGTATGTAGATAGAGAGAGCAAAAATCTTAATTAGGCCGTCCTCAAAAAAAATATTTTGTTTGGCATAACTCTACCCAGCAAAATTCAGGTGGGTAGGTGGGTAGATAGATAGGTAGGTACCGGAAATTATTTTTTTACTGTCAGACCAGTGTTAACTATTATTAGGCTGCTAAAAAAAATTCCACTCAGACCCCTCAATAACACTTTTCAGTAGGGGCCATTTTCACGGGTAGGTAGGGTTATGCCAAACAAACATTTTTTAAATATGACCCTACCAAAAGGAGGAAAGGATTCTGAACCCAAATTAAGAGGGATGTTCTATGCAATGAAGGTATATTACCTCTGTCCAAGGTTGGTAGAAATTAACAAAGTTATAATTGTCAACTTACAAGTTAAAACTTCCATTCAAGGGCAGTAACTTTGTTCAGATCAAAGAAAATATATTTTACAACTTTAAGTTTTATGAACCAGAGAAAAAAGTAAAGTAAAAGTGACAGGGATAACACAAAATACATTATTAGCGCCTTTGACAGATTTTTCATGTTCCTCAAAACATGATTTTATATTAACAAGTTTGTAAGCATCAAACAAAAGTCGATGGATCATTACTAACCTATTAAATGACTCACAGCTGAAAGAATTAGTTACTTAAGACCACCATAAGTTATTATCCACAAATTACACATTTTCACATATACATTAAATATTAACACAACAGAACAGAAACAATGTTGTACTATGATTCATCACTTTGCAGTTTCTGGTCTCAGTACAAATACCATACAACACCTCCAACAGGGCTCCATTTGACCCTGGAGTTGACCTTTGACCCCTTTAATTTCCAAAAATCCACATTTTGACCCTGAGGATTCTGGCTGACGGGTAAATTTTTCTCTAAATTATAGGTAATTTAGCCATTAAATGGTAAAATCTGGCCAAAAAAGATCAAAACGACCCTTGACATTTAGCACCTGCTGGAACCCCTAGAGTATGATGGAAAGAATCACACACAAACTAAATGTGATAGCAAAACATAAGCTGCTTTTATTATTATAAAAGGGAGGTAATACTGAGTAACAAGGAAGACAACTCTTGCAAGCACTTACTTGGAACATATCTGTATCGGGATCCTCCTTGTACTCCACTATCACAGCCTGGTTACGAGACAATGTGTATGATACTGAATGTTGTTGACTATCCTGGACTGCCTGAAATCGTAAATAATATGTCTACAAACATGAAAAAGTTTAACAGTAAATAAGTTCAGGAGTTGTCTTGCGATGATTCTCACATTTACACTGGTTTATTTTGGATGATAGTAGGCCTGCACCTCTAAACCCATCCTCGGTACCCAGGCTATTGCATGTATGATACCCTGAGCAAACTGACTGTAAAAATCTCGTACTCATGAATAATTAATGAGGTGAAATCCAGCCGCTTGATTGACCGCATAACACACACCGCATGCGATACAGAAATTGCCAAAGAGTTACGGCTTCAAATCATGTAAGGCTGCCATTTTGTCGAATTCAATTGGCTGATAGTATTTCACAAAGAAGATTCTTTCTTTTTTGTTATCGTCCATTTCATTGGTAGGGAAATGCTAATGAATATTCATGCATTACGAAGTTTCTCTACCCAATTTGCCCAGGGTATCGTTTATGTTATGAATAGCCTGGGTACCGAGGATGCTCTAAACCAGGTTTAAATCCTGATTTGTCTTTTTGCCACTGACAGTTCCAACATCAAGATGACACTCCAATTTTCACCCATCATTGGTAAGCAACCACACTGCATTACCGATAGTAATTCTACACATGTATGTCATATTTTTACATCTTTTTGCGCTTACGGGGTGACTGTGCACTTTGTATGTGATATTTTTTTTGAGACTTATAATATCGTAATTTAAATAAATGACCAAACTAGTTAGCTCAAGTCAATATACAAAATATTACTACAAATAAGAAAGTCATGAGTTTAAAATCAACGTGACATGGCCATATTACCGGGTCAGATGAAAACTATGTGCTTACATATAAAGAAGCATAAAGGCTTGATTCTCTCTCACCCTGCAGTATAATCTTTGATTGGAGTGACAATGATACATCAATTTTACGCCAGTCAGAAAATTAACCCTCAATTTAGACGCAAACATGATCATTTTCATCCAAACGATGTATTCAAATCTCACACACCAAAAACCATTACATCTCAATTTCAATCAATTCGTGTCATAGTCAGACTAATTCACTCTGAGACAGACAATTATCTTGTGCATGCTCAGCAAAATTGATCCAAATCATCTAAAATGTACATGTACCTATATAATAATCTCCTACAAAATATACACAGGGCTTCCTCAACGACGAAGATCAAGACGTAATTCAAGTACTAGTATTATTATTGAGGACGGAAAGATCTCATTTCGATCATTACAAGTTTTTTAGAAGTTGTTTGATAATAAAGAAAGGTATCGAAAATCAAGTAACCCTGGGGCAATGAAAGTATATACCATCAACGAATATACATGTTGTAATAGTAATGAAAAATGCCATGAAACTTCATTTGCCCTTTGACCTCAGCATGAATGTCTTCATACGACCTTGCAATAGTTTCATGGTGCTATTTGACCTTAGTTAACTAGCAACTAAAATGTGTTTCAACAACCAAAAGAAATATGACTGTTTAAACAAACAAGTCACAAAACTCTACCATAATCAAGTCTCTAGCAAAACAAAAATTTCAATGTTGAAGGTCAAATATAAATTTGTTACAACACTGAATATGTGACTGAATTTATCTTTTTATACTCAAATAAGGGTATGTGACAGCTGTGAGGACTCATAATAATAACACAGTCAACAGGGGCGTACCTGCACGTTTTTGAAGTGCATGCCAAGTGTGAGCATCATAGGTGCGAAACAAGCAGCAAGGCTGTGAATGGGGGGGTTGGTGTGGGAAGGGGCCCCCTCACGCTGGTGGACGCCCAAGCAAATATTGAAAATTAGGAGGCAAATAGTGCATTTTCATGCTATATTTCAGTGTTAATATGGCATTTTCTTTGTCATTAGCATTATACTTAAATTACAGTCTCAAACAACTGATATATTCAGACGAATTTGCCCATAACCCCATATCCCCCTCAGCCTTCAGTCTTTATTGCATTTTTGAAACATTTATTTATTTTTCAAAATTCAAGTATTTTCCATGTTTTGTAGGGTTTTAGCCATTATTCAAGGACTAGTGCCAATTCAAGGACTTTTCAAGGCCTGAACACAAAATTTCTCAATTTAAGTAATATTGGTAAAGCATAACACAAAATTACTCTCTTTAAAAAACATGGAAATTATACATAATATACCCGGTGTAACAGGCCAGTTCTTCCCCCCAGTCCAGTTCTTCCCCGGGGAAGAACTGGACTAGTCCAGTTCTTCCCCGGGGAGGTTTTGGACTAGTCCAGTTCTTCCCCACCCAGTCTGTTTCTTCCCCGGGGAAGTTCTGGACCGGTCCAGTTCTTCCCCCCTAGGAATTTATTTTATTTTCAACTTTCACGCCCTGGAAATTATCTAATTTTTCGTGTTAGGGTGGGGAAGTTCTGGACCGGCCCAGTTCTTCCCCCCCTAGGAAATTATTTTATTTTTTCAACTTTTTAACCTTGAAAATGTTCTTATTTTTCATGTTAGGGTGGGGAAGTTCTGGACCGGTCCAGTTCTTCCCCCCTAGGAAATTATTTTATATTCAACTTTCTCACGCTGTAAATTGTTTAATTTCTGTGTAAGGGTGGGGAAGTTCTGGACCGGTCCAGTTCTTCCCCCCTAGGAAATTATTTAATATTCAACTTTCTCACGCTGTAAATAATCTAATTTTTCATGTTAGGGTGGGGAAGTTCTGGACCAGTCCAGTTATTCCCCCCTAGGAAATTATTTTATATTTAACTTTCTCACGCTGTAAATTGTTTAATTTCTGTGTAAGGGTGGGGAAGTTCTGGACCGGTCTAGTTCTTCCCCCCTAGCAAATTATTTAATATTCAACTTTCTCACGCTGTAAATCTAATTTTTCATGTTAGGGTGGGGAAGTTCTGGACTAGTCCAGAACTTCCCCACCCTAAGACGAAAAAAAATAAAATAATTTCCAAGGGGAGAAGAACTGGACTAGTCCAGAACTTCCCCGCCCTAAGATGAAAAATAAGATAATTGTCCAGGGGAGAAGAACTGGACTAGTCCAGAACTTCCCCTCCCTAAGACGAAAACAATAAAATAATTTCCAAGGGGAGAAGAACTGGACTAGTCCAGAACTTCCCCGCCCTAAGATGAAAAATAAGATCATTGTCTAGGGGAGAAGAACTGGACTAGTCCAGAACTTCCCCGCCCTAAAACAAAAATATTTTACTAGGGGAGAAGAACTGGACTAGTCCAGAACTTCCCCACCCTAAGACGAAAAAAATAAAATATTTTACTAGTGGAGAAGAACTGGACTAGTCCAGAACTTCCCCAACCTAAGACGAAAAAAATAAAATATTTTACTAGGGGAGAAGAACTGGACTAGTCCAGAAATTCCCCGCCCTAAGATGAAAAATAAGATAATTTTCCAGGGGAGAAGAACTGGACTAGTCCAGAACTTCCCAGCCCTAAAACAAAAATATTTTACTAGGGGAGAAGAACTGGACTAGTCCAGAACTTCCCCTCCCTAAGATGAAAAATAAGATAATTGTCCAGGGGAGAAGAACTGGACTAGTCCAGAACTTCCCCTCCCTAAGACGAAAACAATAAAATAATTTCCAAGGGGAGAAGAACTGGACTAGTCCAGAACTTCCCCGCCCTAAGATGAAAAATAAGATCATTGTCTAGGGGAGAAGAACTGGACTAGTCCAGAACTTCCCCGCCCTAAAACAAAAATATTTTACTAGGGGAGAAGAACTGGACTAGTCCAGAACTACCCCACCCTAAGACGAAAAAAATAAAATATTTTACTAGTGGAGAAGAACTGGACTAGTCCAGAACTTCCCCAACCTAAGACGAAAAAAATAAAATATTTTACTAGGGGAGAAGAACTGGACTAGTCCAGAACTTCCCCGCCCTAAGATGAAAAATAAGATAATTTTCCAGAGGAGAAGAACTGGACTAGTCCAGAACTTCCCAGCCCTAAAACAAAAATATTTTACTAGGGGATAAGAACTGGACTAGTCCAGAACTTCCCCTCCCTAAGACGAAAAAAATAAAATAATTTCCAAGGGGAGAAGAACTGGACTAGTCCAGAACTTCCCCACCCTAAGACGAAAAAAATAAAATATTTTACTAGTGGAGAAGAACTGGACTAGTCCAGAACTTCCCCAACCTAAGACGAAAAAAATAAAATATTTTACTAGGGGAGAAGAACTGGACTAGTCCAGAAATTCCCCGCCCTAAGATGAAAAATAAGATAATTTTCCAGGGGAGAAGAACTGGACTAGTCCAGAACTTCCCCGCCCTAAGATGAAAAATAAGATCATTGTCTAGGGGAGAAGAACTGGACTAGTCCAGAACTTCCCCGCCCTAAAACAAAAATATTATTCTAGGGGAGAAGAACTGGACTAGTCCAGAACTTCCCCACCCTAAGACGAAAAAAATAAAATATTTTACTAGTGGAGAATTAAGAACTGGACTAGTCCAGAACTTCCCCAACCTAAGACGAAAAAAATAAAATATTTTACTAGGGGAGAAGAACTGGACTAGTCCAGAACTTCCCCGCCCTAAGATGAAAAATAAGATAATTTTCCAGGGGAGAAGAACTGGACTAGTCCAGAACTTCCCCGCCCTAAAACAAAAATATTTTACTAGGGGAGAAGAACTGGACTAGTCCAGAACTTCCCCTCCCTAAGACGAAAAAAATAAAATAATTTCCAAGGGGAGAAGAACTGGACTAGTCCAGAACTTCCCCGCCCTAAAACAAAAATTTTTCACTAGGGGAGAAGAACTGGACTAGTCCAGAACTTCCACTCCCTAAGACGAAAAAAATAAAATATTTCACTAGGGGAGAAGAACTGGACTAGTCCAGAACTTCCCCGCCCTAAAACAAAAATAAAAATATTTTACTAGGGGAGAAGACCTTGACTAGTCAAGAACTTCCCCACCCTAAGACGAAAAAAATAAAATATTTTACTAGGGGAGAAGAACTGGACTAGTCCAGAACTTCCCCTCCCTAAGACGAAAAAAATAAAATATTTCACTAGGGGAGAAGAACTGGACTAGTCCAGAACTTCCCCGCCCTAAAACAAAAATATTTTACTAGGGGAGAAGACCTTGACTAGTCCAGAACTTCCCCACCCTAAGACGAAAAAAATAAAATATTTTACTAGGGGAGAAGAACTGGACTAGTCCAGAAATTCCCCGCCCTAAGATGAAAAATAAGATAATTTTCCAGGGGAGAGGAACTGGACTAGTCCAGAACTTCCCAGCCCTAAAACAAAAATATTTTACTAGGGGAGAAGAACTGGACTAGTCCAGAACTTCCCCTCCCTAAGACGAAAAAAATAAAATAATTTCCAAGGGAAGAAGAACTGGACTAGTCCAGAACTTCCCCGCCCTAAGATGAAAAATAAGATAATTGTCCAGGGGAGAAGAACTGGACTAGTCCAGAACTTCCCCTCCCTAAGATGAAAACAATAAAATAATTTTCCAAGGGGAGAAGAACTGGACTAGTCCAGAACTTCCCCGCCCTAAGATGAAAAATAAGATCATTGTCTAGGGGAGAAGAACTGGACTAGTCCAGAACTTCCCCGCCCTAAAACAAAAATATTTTACTAGGGGAGAAGAACTGGACTAGTCCAGAACTTCCCCATCCTAAGACGAAAAAAAATAAAATAATTTCCAAGGGGAGAAGAACTGGACTAGTCCAGAACTTCCCCGCCCTAAGATGAAAAATAAGATCATTGTCTAGGGGAGAAGAACTGGACTAGTCCAGAACTTCCCCGCCCTAAAACAAAAATATTTTACTAGGGGAGAAGAACTGGACTAGTCCAGAACTTCCCCATCCTAAGACGAAAAAAAATAAAATAATTTCCAAGGGGAGAAGAACTGGACTAGTCCAGAACTTCCCCGGCCTAAGATGAAAAATAAGATCATTGTCTAGGGGAGAAGAACTGGACTAGTCCAGAACTTCCCCGCCCTAAAACAAAAATATTTTTCTAGGGGAGAAGAACTGGACTAGTCCAGAACTTCCCCACCCTAAGACAAAAAAAAATAAAATATTTTACTAGTGGAGAATTAAGAACTGGACTAGTCCAGAACTTCCCCAACCTAAGACGAAAAAAATAAAATATTTTACTAGGGGAGAAGAACTGGACTAGTCCAGAACTTCCCCATCCTAAGACGAAAAAAAATAAAATAATTTCCAAGGGGAGAAGAACTGGACTAGTCAAGAACTTCCCCGCCCTAAGATGAAAAATAAGATCATTGTCTAGGGGAGAAGAACTGGACTAGTCCAGAACTTCCCCGCCCTAAAACAAAAATATTTTTCTAGGGGAGAAGAACTGGACTAGTCCAGAACTTCCCCACCCTAAGACGAAAAAAATAAAATATTTTACTAGTGGAGAATTAAGAACTGGACTAGTCCAGAACTTCCCCAACCTAAGACGAAAAAAATAAAATATTTTACTAGGGGAGAAGAACTGGACTAGTCCAGAACTTCCCCGCCCTAAGATGAAAAATAAGATAATTTTCCAGGGGAGAAGAACTGGACTAGTCCAGAACTTCCCCGCCCTAAAACAAAAATATTTTACTAGGGGAGAAGAACTGGACTAGTCCAGAACTTCCCCTCCCTAAGACGAAAAAAATAAAATAATTTCCAAGGGGAGAAGAACTGGACTAGTCCAGAACTTCCCCGCCCTAAAACAAAAATTTTTCACTAGGGGAGAAGAACTGGACTAGTCCAGAACTTCCACTCCCTAAGACGAAAAAAATAAAATATTTCACTAGGGGAGAAGAACTGGACTAGTCCAGAACTTCCCCGCCCTAAAACAAAAATAAAAATATTTTACTAGGGGAGAAGACCTTGACTAGTCAAGAACTTCCCCACCCTAAGACGAAAAAAATAAAATATTTTACTAGGGGAGAAGAACTGGACTAGTCCAGAACTTCCCCTCCCTAAGACGAAAAAAATAAAATATTTCACTAGGGGAGAAGAACTGGACTAGTCCAGAACTTCCCCGCCCTAAAACAAAAATAAAAATATTTTACTAGGGGAGAAGACCTTGACTAGTCCAGAACTTCCCCACCCTAAGACGAAAAAAAAAAAATATTTTACTAGGGGAGAAGAACTGGACTAGTCCAGAAATTCCCCGCCCTAAGATGAAAAATAAGATAATTTTCCAGGGGAGAGGAACTGGACTAGTCCAGAACTTCCCAGCCCTAAAACAAAAATATTTTACTAGGGGAGAAGAACTGGACTAGTCCAGAACTTCCCCTCCCTAAGACGAAAAAAATAAAATAATTTCCAAGGGAAGAAGAACTGGACTAGTCCAGAACTTCCCCGCCCTAAGATGAAAAATAAGATAATTGTCCAGGGGAGAAGAACTGGACTAGTCCAGAACTTCCCCTCCCTAAGATGAAAACAATAAAATAATTTCCAAGGGGAGAAGAACTGGACTAGTCCAGAACTTCCCCGCCCTAAGATGAAAAATAAGATCATTGTCTAGGGGAGAAGAACTGGACTAGTCCAGAACTTCCCCGCCCTAAAACAAAAATATTTTACTAGGGGAGAAGAACTGGACTAGTCCAGAACTTCCCCATCCTAAGACGAAAAAAAATAAAATAATTTCCAAGGGGAGAAGAACTGGACTAGTCCAGAACTTCCCCGCCCTAAGATGAAAAATAAGATCATTGTCTAGGGGAGAAGAACTGGACTAGTCCAGAACTTCCCCGCCCTAAAACAAAAATATTTTACTAGGGGAGAAGAACTGGACTAGTCCAGAACTTCCCCATCCTAAGACGAAAAAAAATAAAATAATTTCCAAGGGGAGAAGAACTGGACTAGTCCAGAACTTCCCCGGCCTAAGATGAAAAATAAGATCATTGTCTAGGGGAGAAGAACTGGACTAGTCCAGAACTTCCCCGCCCTAAAACAAAAATATTTTTCTAGGGGAGAAGAACTGGACTAGTCCAGAACTTCCCCACCCTAAGACAAAAAAAAATAAAATATTTTACTAGTGGAGAATTAAGAACTGGACTAGTCCAGAACTTCCCCAACCTAAGACGAAAAAAATAAAATATTTTACTAGGGGAGAAGAACTGGACTAGTCCAGAACTTCCCCATCCTAAGACGAAAAAAAATAAAATAATTTCCAAGGGGAGAAGAACTGGACTAGTCAAGAACTTCCCCGCCCTAAGATGAAAAATAAGATCATTGTCTAGGGGAGAAGAACTGGACTAGTCCAGAACTTCCCCGCCCTAAAACAAAAATATTTTTCTAGGGGAGAAGAACTGGACTAGTCCAGAACTTCCCCACCCTAAGACGAAAAAAATAAAATATTTTACTAGTGGAGAATTAAGAACTGGACTAGTCCAGAACTTCCCCAACCTAAGACGAAAAAAATAAAATATTTTACTAGGGGAGAAGAACTGGACTAGTCCAGAACTTCCCCGCCCTAAGATGAAAAATAAGATAATTTTCCAGGGGAGAAGAACTGGACTAGTCCAGAACTTCCCCGCCCTAAAACAAAAATATTTTACTAGGGGAGAAGAACTGGACTAGTCCAGAACTTCCCCTCCCTAAGACGAAAAAAATAAAATAATTTCCAAGGGGAGAAGAACTGGACTAGTCCAGAACTTCCCCGCCCTAAAACAAAAATTTTTTACTAGGGGAGAAGAACTGGACTAGTCCAGAACTTCCCCTCCCTAAGACGAAAAAAATAAAATATTTCACTAGGGGAGAAGAACTGGACTAGTCCAGAACTTCCCCGCCCTAAAACAAAAATATTTTACTAGGGGAGAAGACCTTGACTAGTCCAGAACTTCCCCGCCCTAAGACGAAAAAAATAAAATAATTTCCAAGGGGAGAAGAACTGGACTAGTCCAGAACTTCCCCGCCCTAAGATGAAAAATAAGATAATTGTCCAGGGTTAAAAAGTTGAAAATAAAATTATTTTCTAGGGGGGGAAGAAATGGACTGGGTGGGGAAGAACTGGACTAGTCCAGATCTTCCCCGGGGAAGAACTGGACCGGTCCAGAATTTCCCCGGGGAAGAACTGGACTAGTCCAAAACCTCCCCGGGGAAGAACTGGACCAGTCCAGTTCTTCCCCGGGGAAGAACTGGACCGGGGCAGTTCTGGACTGTTACACCGGTAGTTACAATCAGTGTAGAGCAGTATGGATCGTTTCTCATTTTTGTTTTGAAATATTGAATTTATTTATACAACTTAAAAATTCTTACCTTTGAGGAATGAGGGTTTTTAACAATGTGTTTTCTGAATGGCTTGACTCCATTAGCCTTTGGTCTTCTGTACAAAGCATATTTGCTTTTTCTCCGGCCTTTGTTTCCCTGTGGGAGATGGCCATTATACCTATCAGACAGAAAAACATGATAACGTAAGTTGTAACATACCATGAAAGAATTGTTAAATTCCCATAGGATTAATTTACAGAATATGATATATGTTGACTAGACAATTTATAATGCAGTGCAGAATAGTGGAAGTACAATGCAATCTCTCTACAGCAAATTATGCGTTGAAAAGCAATTAAGTATTTTTGTCATTAGCATTTCTTTTTGGAAATATAACAGGAAATATAATGATATTTTGATGACAGAAAACAATGACAGTAGTTGATTGGATTCAAGTATCTCTGCTTCATACTGAGAAGTTACAATGTTGCATTTAAGAATAGAACAGAACTGTTCAACACACACTAATATAAGAGTTAAAGACTTGTATAATAGTACATCGTCTACGTACTATGCATAAAGTGTTCATAAATATTTTATCAACACGAATATAAATACGACATGTAAACATAGTATTGAAATTATAAAATCATCGAGGTAATGGCAAATAAGGAGAATGAACATGAAATATCAACATTCCAAGTAAAAAGTGCTGCTCAACTTTTTTTTTAAATTTTCAAAACCAAGCACAAAAATAATCAATGTTTTTTTTGTAGCTTTATTCAAATCTGTACACAGCGTGTGACAGGGAGAGTCCCCAAATTTACTTCATTCTTGTTTAGTCTAATCATTTAATATCAGATTAAACGTGAAATAAGTCATACTTCATAGCAACTTATATAAATCATTCTCCTTCCTGGGTTTGGGTTTCCAACTACACTAAAACCACAAAAATAAGACCACCTTCGGGACCCTTGAAAACTGGTCTTCTCATTGAGGTGGTCTTAATATTGAGGTTGAATAAAGAGCAAAACAATGAAAATGGACTTCAAAATTGTGTTCTTAATTTTGATGTCGTCTTATTATTGAGGTGGTCTTTAGGCGAGGTTTTAATGTATAACTCACTTCTAATTCAAGAATTGTGAAGTTTGTTGTTCATCCTTGCCCAAGGTGGGAATCTAAGCCATGACCACCGAAACAGCAGTAGGGGACACTACCCCTTGCACCTAACTCAAGTATTATGAAGTTTGCTGTTCAACCGCACCAAAACAGGATGTGAACCCACAGAACAGGAATAGCTGGTACTCAACCCCTCAACCACCAGGATTTTCCCTTTGATTTTTCAGCTAGGGGTCATTGCCACCATCGTGTTCGACAAATTGGGGGTCCTTAGTAAATTTGTAGGGTCCCAGATATGCAGTTTATATATGAAAAATGTTTATTTTAGGGGTCCTAGGGATGCAAAATAAGTGGAAAATGTGAGTCCCTAGAAAGAAAAGGGAGTCAGGAACTCGAGATTTCTGCGACAGGGAAATCCCTGACCACTATCCCATTCTTGTTTAAAGTAAATTTCTCCGTTTCTCAACACGTTTTTCGCCAGATGTGTCAAACGGTCATGCACTTATGGTCAAGTTCATAGATCATTCCACTTACATATTGTTGAAATTAAATCTCTATTTTTTTACCATCAGATATGAATGACTATTATCATCGTATTGAGTTATTCAACTACATCATTTTGTCCTACTTTCATAAAAGTGTTATTCCAATATCTATCAGATTTTTTTTCATAATATCAAAGAAATTATTCCACAACAGAATGTGACATTCACACGCAAAAATTTCATTCTCAGGAAATGTTTGTTATTCAGCATCCAACTGTAACAAGGTCTGATATTAAAAATCAATCAGACTCGACATGATATGAAAACACAAGAACTGAATATATTACTTTTCCTACAAAAGATTTCGTATAAATTTGCTTATTTTCATAGAGTTTATCATGTTCACACAATTCAGAAATTTCTATAGGACCACAACAGCTAACTAACAGACAGGAATATATATAGGACCACAGCAGGTAACTAACAGACAGGAATATCTATAGGACCACAGCAGCTAACTAACAGACAGGAATATCTCATCATTATTAATACAATTACATAAACATGTTTAACAACTATTCAGTACATGTATAAGCAACAGTAACTAATTCATTTTTTATTCCTATTCTCCATTAGCAGCATACAATTAGACTAAATTACTTTTATTAGGGGCTTCAAGCAATGATATTGTAAATTGTAAGGCCGAAACAAAAAGTTTGTTTCAGGCCCAAAAAAAATAGGGTAAGTAGGTGTTTTTTGAGATTTGTTTTTATTTTCAAACGAGGCAAATTAAACATATAGATATTTAAATGAATATTGGTTAAAAGACAAATCTCCTTTCCCTTTTAACATGGATAATGTTAAATCAAGGTGAATATAACACTCTATAGCTAGAATAAAGCGTCTAATTACTGCAGAAATATGAATCTACAGAAAAATTCACACAAAGAAATTTTACCAAAAAAGTAAAAAAATGTTTATGCGCGAAAAATTGCTCTAGGGTCGGGGCAAAAAAATCAGGTAGGTCAGGAAACGTGAAACAAACATTTTTTACGCCTTATGTAAAGCCATAAACTCAAAAGATAAGACAGTATGGCTGATGTTACAAAATGGCCTTGATGATGATAGTATTGGCATCGATGATGATGACACCAATGATAATAATGACATCAATGATGATGACAATGGCACTGATGATGATGATAGTGGCACCAATGATGATAATGACACCAATGATGATGATAATGACACTGATGATGATGATAATGACACTGATGATGATAATGACACCAATGATTATCTTGGCATTGATGATGATGATAATGGCACCAATGATGATAATGGCACAGATGATGATGATAATGACACTGACGATAATATTGGTACCAATGATGATAATATTGGCACCAATGATGATGATAATGGCACCAATGATAATAATGGCACCAATGATGATGATAATGGAACCAATGATGATCTTGGCATTGATGATGATGATCTTGGCATTAATGATGATGGTTATGGCACCAATGATGATGATAATGGCACAAATGATGATCTTGGCATTGATGATGATGATAATGGCACCAATGATGATCTTGGCTTTGATGATGATGATAATGACACCAATGATGATGATAATGGCACCAATGATGATCTTGGCTTTGATGATGATGACATTGATGGTGATATAAATGACACCAGTGGTGGAAGAGATGCTGAAAATATTCTGATAATGATGATAATTTTGAGGATACAAATAGTACAGAGAAGTGTATGTGGTATGTACGTACCCCAGGATGACTATTTCTCCATATTTAACAGGTTGCTGGGGACTTGACATTTGCTGGCAGATTTTCTCACTTCTGTGGTTCTTGAATCTCAGATTATTATTCAGTGATTAATATAAGTATGACTTCTTTGGAGTAGATCTAAAACGAGACAAAAATATTGTGTGATTTGACACGGAAAATCTCGAGCATTTCAAACAACATGCTACATAAAAAAATAAGGTAACAAATAAACATTGTTGGAATCTGTGGCAATATTACATACAGCTGTGAGATCTTCAAAATGTACTTTCACATCATGTGTAATTAAAACAGAGTGTAACACATCAAAAATTAAAAAAAATCAATGAGAAGCAATTTCACATCCAGCATTATGATGCAGGATGTATTACCTTTAGTCTGAAGGATTTGTCAAAATGAGGTAAATTTGTAATTATCAGATAACAACTAACTCCAAATTTTTATAACACATTTTGGCTATATCATTACTTTACTTCAAAACTAAAAGCACTTATATGCAGTTTAATAATGGAAGTCAGACTACAAATGTACCTTCAAAACAAAGAGCACTTCACATCCAATGAGTAATACAGTTTGGGAAATATCACCTTCAAAATGAAGAGCACTTTCATGTATCCTATATATGTGAAACAATATGGGAAATATCACCTTCACGATGAACAGCACTTTCTAAGTGCCAGTCCATTGTTTTGATCTATTCACTCCAAAAAGCTTAACAAAGCAAACACTTGTATGTTATTGAAACAGGTCGCCAATATATCGTACACTAGTAAGTTCCCGGAAGAGAATATCAATACATGTTGCTGTTGTGCATACTCGACAGATGCATGAATGACATGAATAGCAAGTTCTTCAGACAGACAGAGCACTGTATAACACAAGGCCAAGCTCACTAACACAGCAGCCCAAGGTCACTAAAACTGTAGCCCAAATGCCAAGGTCACTAAAATAGCAGCCACACAGCCAGTAGCCCAAAGGCCAAGGTCACTAAAACAGTAGCCCAATGGTCAAGGTCACTTAAACAGTAACCCAATGGCCAATGTCACTAAAACAGTTGCCCAAAAAGGATAAGGAAACTAAAACAGTAGCCCAATGGCCAGGGTCACTAAATCAGCAACCAAAAGGCCAAGCACACTTAAACAGCAGCCAAAACGCCAAGCTCACTGAAACAGCAATCCAAAGGCTAATGTCACTAAAACATTAGCCAAAAGGCCAATGTCACTAAAACATTAGCCAAAAGGCCAATGTCACTAAAACAGCAATCCAAAAGCCTAAGTCACTAAAACAGTAGCCAAAAGGCCTAAAGCTACTAAAACAGTAGCACAAACGACAAGGTCACAAAAACAGAAGCCAAAAGGCTGATGTCACTAAAACAGCAATCCAAAGACCAAAGTCACTAAAACAGCAGCCAAAGGTCAAGCTATCTAAAACAAAGTCCAAAGGCCATGGTCAATTAAACAAAAGCCCAAAGGTCAAGGTAACAAAAAGTAGTCCAAAGGACAAGGCCATTAAAACATGAATAAAATACTTGATCTTGCTTCAACCATTTCAAATGCCAACATTTAAACTTGTAACTTAAACGAATTGTGTATAATTAATAAAAACAATGAAAAAACAAATTCAAAACATGGTAATGTTATTTATAGTAATTTGTCATAACTGCTATATAATCCAACCAAGTATTGATAACTTTAAGTAAATCATATCATTAGAGGTGTAACGATTCATCGCGGTCCACGATTAAGCGCGATTTCCGCGCTCGATTCGGTATACGATTCGACCGTGCCTAAATTCGGTTCGGTACGGTATTTAGACATTACCATTAAAGCATTTTCTTACCGTAATTCTCATTGGCTGGGCAGTTTCTTGTGAGCCAATTAAAACTTTTGGTTTAGAATGCGTTAGGTATAGTTAGCAAAATGGCTGAACAACTGGATGGTGAAACCTGTGCAAAATTAAAAGATACCCCAGCCAAATTCAGATCGCCAGTATGGCAGTATTTTGGTTTTCGTGTAAATTCTAAGAACAGCGCTTTCACTACGTGCAAACTTTGCTACACAGATGTTAGCAATAAGGCAGGTAATACTTCGAATACGGTAACTCATTTGAAACGCCGTCAGATGCTTTTTGTTGGATGCTAGATTTTTGTATTGTCTTTTTCAAAATAAACTAGTATGTTGTTAATTAAATTTTACTCTTTTCATTTATTGAAAACGTATTGTATTGAAAAGTATTGTATCATCTCTTTGTATCGTGATATATATCGTATCGTTGAAAGAGTGTATGTCGTTGAAAGAGTGTATGTCGTTGAAAGAGTGTATGTCGTTGAAAGAGTGTATGTCGTTGAAAGAGTGTATGTCGTTGAAAGAGTGTATGTCGTTGAAAGAGTGTATGTCGTTGAAAGAGTGTATGTCGTTGAAAGAGTGTATTGTTACACCTCTACATATCATATTTTACATAAAATGGAAATTTAATAGATCAAATCAACATCTGATATACACTTGTCATGGAAAAACAGTTTAAACGGCCAAATTGAAATATCACCCACACATTATACAAGTAGTAAAAGCTTCAATGTAAACGCATGTCCCCGCTGCGACATCCCTCAAACATGAACAACATCACAACAACATAATTTAATCACCCTTTTATATGTCAGACTGTCCATTTAATCCCAAACAATGATTGCGTGAATAGTTTCAAGTTACAAGAAACATTATCACAGTACAGGAAGGATTTTTCATACCACATCAAACTCAATTTTAGTCCGTTACAAGATTGATGGATTATGTGAACAGAGAAAACACAGCTAAGAAATTGGTCTATTGTATTACATCACGATTCTCTATCGACTCCCGGATAATTGACAATATTGCTCAACAGACAGCTACCAGACCATTGGAACAACAGATTACAAAAAACGTGGAGAGTCAGTGGAGACAGTCTGAGGTGTAAAACATGGTGTAATGTATCTGCTACTTAAAACAAAAACGATGCTTTGATGACAATTTGATCCAAATGAAATTTAATACTTTTATCAAGACCCCTTTTATCAGGTTTTTTTTTTTTATAAGAATTATAGAGGACAACCACACCACAGAAATGTACACAGAATTGGATAACAGCCTACAGGAGTTCCACTCAGGCTGAATCCAAGGGTCATTTTGATAAATTTTGACGAGATTTTATCATTTTACAGCCAAAATACCTATAATTTAGAGAATCCTGAGGGTCAAAATATGGCTATTTGGAAATTCCAGGGGTCAAACCAAGTTAGGGTCAAATTGAACTCCTGATCTATGGGACTGAAATCATTCCTGACAATCAAAATAATCAATAAATTCAGAATATCAGGGTTTACTCATTGACAGAAGATATTTTCATCACTTCTTTATTTTATAAAAAAAATTCTATGAATGGCAATTTTGTATTACCATCTTGTCCTGTGAAGGCGTCACATAATTGCCATGGGTGTAAGAGACTGCAGTTAACAAACATAAAGGCCAATAGTTAACAAAGAGGATAAAACATCATCTTTTATTTGACACCACATTCATCAATGTATGTTATAAAATTCATGCATCTTAAACATATCTTTAGTACATAAATCAGTTTTCATACAAATACCCCAATTGTCAAGGGAAATATGAGCAACAGATTTCAATAAAAAAAAATAAAAAAACTAGTCTGTGTATAGATTGAGTACCAAAATATCCATTTTGTATTGAATGAACTCTCTTACAAGTATTTCATTGGTAACCAAATATATCTGAAATAATATTTTGACTGATACAATATATTTACAGGAGGTGTTACAGTGACCAAGAGCATCTCATTCCTGATCCTAAGGTTGAGAGTTCAAGCCCCACATTGAGCTGGGTTGGATCACAATTTGGCCCGTGAACTGACAGGCCTTTTTCTAGTTCCCATAGATCAAACACATTCCCAAAGCCAAATATATGTTTTTTCCCAATCAGAAAAATCCCAATCAGAAGCACCTACGAAATATCAACTGGAGCAAACTGGTATATCTTGAAACTCTTTGAATAACTCGCCAGGCATTATTGTCCCTTGTGTCATAAAATGTATTCGCCGGACACCAAATTTCTATTTTTAGTAATGGTGACCTTGACCCTGAATGTTATGAGCCCAAAAGCAATCCCAAGCAAGCTCTCCATATGTTCTTACTATACACCAAGTTTGATGTCAATACGATGAACAGAACTCAAAGTTATTTGTCAGAAACCAAATTTCTATTTTTAGAAATGGTGACCTTGACCGTGAATAGAACTAGCCCAAAAGCAAGCCAACCTCTATATGTTCTTACTATACACCAAGTTTGATGTCAATACGATGAACGGAACTCAAGTTATTCGCCGGAAACCACCAGTTTGACGCACGCCCGACCGCCCAACGACACACACCATTCTTATAACCTGGTTTTCGTTGAAAACCTGGTTAAAAATTCCCAAAAGGCAAATTTTCCAAATTTATCAAGGGTCTTTTCCCCAAAATGGACCGAAAAAGGTCTGACTGGTTAGTAACCCAGGATAGTCACTGACAGTGATAAGTTAAAGTTGTAAGAACATAATCAATGTAAAATGAATAAACTTAAACTAAACTAATAAAACATTTCAGCATAAACTGACATAAGTCAGCAAGAAAAGAACATCGGTAAATGCGAAATAAATGATTTAAACATACGATTTAACTTATCAGCATACAACCTTCAATTCCATATGCCAGAAAAGAAGTTTATGATACAAAATCAATTTTCAGTAGGTGTTTACAGACATGGCATCAAGACTAACTAGCAAACAATTACATTAGAAACCTGCTGAATCAAATTACCAATTTATCGTATCACGTACATTTGACCACCTAATGTTTTCTAACACAATGAAAAGGGAAATAAAGTTAATCAACCAAGTTGTAGGATCCAACAAATCAATAGAAATGATTAATTACATAATAATGGTACCTGCGAAATTAATTCATGTACAATGTTATTAAAACCATTGCATTGGGGATAAGATTCCATCCGTATACAGACAAGCACATAAGATAAAAGGTCTATCCACAATGCCCTTAAATCCGCAACAACTTTACTTTATTTGCAACTGGTGCAAGAACATGCATAAATTAAAGTTGTAACCAAAAAAATTATAAGCTCACTTCATGAAACTATTTATGTATTGTAACACAGCCATCGTGTTACAATACATTTACGTATCACAACACTTGTTTATATAGGTTAAACACAATTTGTCAAATCTAAATACTCCATGTCATAATTATGTTTTTATGATAAATGCATATTTTAATAAATACGGTTTAGCACCAGGTAAGGATGCAGTGTATGCTAAGTAAACATCGAAACCAAAATTGGGAACACATTTTCTACTTGAACATGCATGGTGGTGACTTTAACTTGATGTTTGCCGCAGTGTTGACTTTGATTACCTCCCTTAGATGGTGTAGATTAATTATCCAATTAACTAGATGAAAATTATATCAAGTACCGTACTGTACACAAAATGGATTATACCTAGAAAGTAGATTGACATGAACCGAAATGTGCCCATTAGACTGTCACAAGGAACCATTACACCTATAGCATTCATGTATTCAGTGTACCTGACATTGTCTACTGTAGTCATGTGGAAAAAGGCAGAACCTGTACAGGGACTCATCTTATCAAAATACAGTCTTACTGTTAGAGCAAAAAAATGTCAACAATACATTGACTAAGTTCACTAACTGCATCAACTTGACAAAAACTTCCCAGTATTTAAGTAAGAACTTATATAACATTTATACTTCATATTTGAACTAGCCTGGCACTAGAAGGTAGCCAACTAGTCATTAGCTATTACTTCAATCTGGCAACTAAATGCTCTCAATTTTGACAATTTTATAATTACTTATTTATCAAATCTGACATGCACCAACTTCCAAAATCTAGTGTGTGCCGAACTGCAATGAAGTAATATCAATGGTCTATGCATCTACATAGTGTATGTAGTCTTGAAATTAATTTCCTGCTTTCGTGATATATATAATAATAATGAAGCTTTCTTGTTTTGAGACAAGACGAATTGCATGGAATAAATTTCAGAATACTAGGAGTCGGTGTCAATCATTCGCTTTCAAAATAAATACAATCTTCAACAGCAAATAAATTATTTGGGATAAACCGAGAGAAATTCTGGAAAATTTGAATTCACAAATTATAGCAGTAAACCAATAGAACATAAAACGAAGTAGCAGCTAGATGGCTTAATAGTATTAAACACAAATGGAACACAGGCTTAACTACCAGCCATATACAACCTGAGTAGTTATGAGATATCTCCCATTCCTGGCAACATTCCATGGTAATAATAAGATTAGGCCTTAGGAAATGATAAATCTGAAGCTATATAAAGCTGGAATATTCAGCTGAGATCATTTTATATACAATTTAAGAAATACCGTATTTGAGATTGGAAAAATGGTTGTCATTATTTTTGTTCACACTGAAACTTTACAAATAATTGCATCTAGATTGAATTCCTGTTCTTAATTCCATTATTGCTGTAGATCAACTGTCATTGTAATTTTGCTACTTTCCCTTACAAAGTGAATTCATTTGTTTCTATTTATTCCAAGGTCACATCGAAATTATACCAGTTATTTCCAAAAATATTTGCCTTCTGTTCCTGAGCAATACTTTACTTCTTTAGGGGTTCCATTTGACCCTGTGACCCCCAGAATTTCCAAAAAGCCACATTTTTTACTCCAAGGATTCTGGCCAAGGGGTCAATTTTTCACTAAATTATAGGCATTTTGGCTATAAAATGGTAAAATCAGGTCAAAATGACCCTTGAGAATCAGCACCTAGTGGAACCCCTGAATTGGTGATTGGATGTAAAAGATGCTGAGTAAAAAAAGGGTCACTCACCCTGAAATGTCATTGTCTGATGTTCTGGACAATTCTATATGACAATTCTGACTACCAACAGTAGAGTTTAAATTAGTCCCAGACTAGTCTGCTTTTATAGCCAATTAGTATCAGACAAGTGACTAATAAACATGATTGGTTTATGCAAACCCAATCAGACAGGGTTCAGCATCACATGATGTCAAATAATTGAGTTTCAAGCTCCACAAACTGTCTACTGGACCGTAACAGACAGGAGTAATCATTAACCAATCAACACGGTCAGTTCATTAATCTGCCAACAGAATCAGAGCTATTTTAAGATTTTTTCTTTTATACATATTTAAAGACACTGCTGATATATTCCCATCAATGTGGCCCTGTGGCTCAGTGGTTAACGCTGCTGACTACGAATCCGAAGGTCGTGGGTTCCATCCCTCGTCTCGCCGGATAAAACAGAAATGCTTTTCAGTGTTTCCCACCTAACATAGTACTGGCATGTAACCAGGAAAGTACTGGGTAGATTCCAGGAAGTGGTAACTGTACGATAGGTCTCATTGGCACTGTGCAGTAACCGTCTTTGGCTTCAAAAATTGTCTGTTTGATCTATACTGCAGCAGATACTGGCAGGTAAATTTCCCCCTTCGGTTTCAAAAAGTCTATTTATGGTGTGCGGGGGACATACCGGGTCGACCAAAATACCATAAAGTGCATTATAAAATGTGCGCGGCGACGGGCGACCTCATAAACAGTAATACCAAACCAATTCCCATCAATCAGTGAATCATATTCTAGGAACATGTGAATATATACATTCAACATAAACACAGGGTTCTCACTAGACTCCTTAATTATGCTTTTTGGACTCTACTTCAATTTCTGCCACAATTTTCTCTAAATTTGCATCGAAAAGACTGCATTTTTTTCAAAAAGGTTGGTTTTGCACTCCTGTTTCCATGATATCCTAGTGAGAATCCTGCAGTCAATGTGAAAGACCGTCGGACCTCGGACCTGACTGGTAAAATTTGAAAATGACCAATGAAATTTACAATTTCACTGGCCCTCCTGGCATGGAGTCCCCATGAACAAAAATAGCCATATCTTGACTGGATATTTCAATATGCACCATAACTGTCTTCAACGATTTTCATTGGTTTATAGCAAGTTATTTATTAGACTTTAACCCTTTACTCCATAGACTTCTAGCCCATTTACCTACTGTATCCTGATAAGAGACTGGTCACATAGCCTACTCTATCTCCATACAGGCTATTGGTAAATAATTGGTGATTGACACCTGTATACACCCTTTCAATTATACCGTAAATAGAATTATCTGCCCTTCGATGACGTCATTAGAGGATAAACAATTACTATAACGGTAATATTTAGAGCGTGAAATGGCGACGTAACCAATTTTTCGGCGATGGAGTGAAAGATAAGGTATGTTACAGATGTAATTTGTTTTAGGATGTATTTTGAGATATATAAAAAAACTTATACCTAATGGATTTTGCGAAATTGCTTTAGTTAGATGCTTAAACGGGACATAGCGCTATAATCCATAAATTATTTTTAGACGTCTTTCGTGGCTGACTGGCCATTTAGTTTCAATGTTTAAACAATTTCAGTGTTCTCGTATGAATTGATAATTGACAGTTATTAATTGCCTTTCTTGTATTTTAATTAATTTGATTGGTGGATGCCTATTGTTTTGCAATTCATAAACCACGCCCTCGGCAGATCAGTTCTACTGGTCACTACTGTAATTGAAAATTGCCCTAGGTGTCAGCTGTAAAAACACAAGAGTCATAAAACCCCAGGAGATCTTTATTATATGTGTTAATTCATATTGCTATTTCCTGTTTGATAGAATTAGTGCCTTTGATAATTGAAATGATTAGGTCATATCAGTCTGTGATCTCAATTTGTAATAAACACAATGAGATTACAACTGTCTGTCACCCAAAAATATTTATACTTCAAAGATTTAGCCAGCCTCTTCCGACATTTTTGAATGTTAATTCATGTTCAGAATTAAATTGATGCCAAAACCCTTGTCTCACAGAGACAATAAAGACATTGATTTGACCTACTTAATTTATATTTTGCACACGCTTGTGCTGGGTAAAATAGACGACTTGTGTACACACAACATGACATGATGGCGTGATCTACATCATTTGTTTAGTTGATCTTTACACATTTACATGATTATGTAAGCCTTGATTGTTCTTCACAGCAGCCTTTTTAAAATATTTTGTTGACATGAAAGTGTATTAATAAGTACAATTAGACTTCGATGAAAATATCAAAAAATGAAGCGGAAAATTACCGACTTGTTTTGAAAAAGTTATGAAGCATTAATGCTCTGAAAATTTCTTTAACTGGGATTGTTTGTTCACGTTTATGGAATAACTTTTAATATTAACCACATATTTTTTGAGGATTTGTCATCTTAAACGATTGCTTTTTGCATTGGGGTAAGTTAAATATATGGTACTTGTTGTGAAAATCAGAGAATTTATAGGAAACTAACCGCGAGTATGTGAAAAAATTACGCTCCACATGTGCAGCGTTAATTCGTTACCTATGATTTTTTGAATGCTGTTAATGCAAAAACTTTAATATATTGTAACCTAATACTTTCTCTATAGCTCTACTTTAACAAATAAAATGTCCGATTTAAAACATTAATAAATTTGCGCAACGCATAAACTTTTGTTGATGTGCAGCGTAAGTAAGCAGCACTGGCCGTTTTGGAATTTTTTTTATCCTCGCTTTACGTCACGTCCGGTAGGGGACGCAACTCTTAGGCGACTTTAATCGATTAATTGAAAGGGTGTATACTTAAACATGAAATAACTGTGTAAAGTATTGGTTTAATCACTTTTACATGAATGTTAAAGTTGTAGGGAATTAAATATTCTGTATAATAATTTAAATTTTATTATTGTTGGTTAAAAATTATAGTAGATACAGAAAATTATAATTTGAGATACACATACACTTTGTGTATTTCTAAAAAAAGTTTGTGCTGAAATCGGGTTTATAATCCCAATAGAACATATTAATTAGCAATTATAATTATTTATATATATGAACAAAGATTATACTACATTCACCATTTTAGTCAATATTTATATTTTGTCATATTAAAAATGAATTTATACAAGCAAAATCTATATTCAAACACAAATGCAGATTTACTAATACAGTTACATTTACATTGACGTATGTTGGAACATGTAAATAAACGAGTAGTCCTGAATGTTAAAATTGACTTCAGTGTTCTCACAGCTAATTGTTTGTTAGTATTTGCGTTTATTTATCGTCGCCACTGGTTTCCCATATGTGCGACGCCTCCGGAAGAATGTTAGTCATTTTAGATTTTTGGAGGATAGTGCATGATACAGGAGATGCCCCATATCCAGAAGCACCCCTGGTTCTTTTACATGCCGATGTAAAGCATCATACACAAGACCTGGGAGCGGGGAATCGAACCTGCGATCCCTGGATTACTAATACTAGTCCAGCGCAGCTAATGATAATTGACATTTATTAATATATATTTCTTATGGTTCATTTAATCTGATTGGTTGATGCTAATTGTTTTGCAATTCATAAGCCACACCCTAGACAGAAGATTTTTCCTACTGGTCACTAAATTACCCCCCATGTGTCAGCTGTAAAAACATAAGAGTCATAAAACCCCTGGAGATCTTTATTATGTGTTAATTCATATTGCTATTTCCTGTTTGATATAATAAATTCCATTGATAACTGCAATGAGTTGGTCATATCAATCTTTGATCTCAATTTGTAATTCACACAATGGGGCTGCAACTGTCATCCAAAAATTTACTTCAAAGACTTAGCTAGCAAACATCTTTGAATGTTAATTCTTGTTCAAATTAAATTGATGTCACAAGAATTGCTGCACAGACAAAAAATACCTGGCTTTGACCTACTTTAATATTGATTTTTACACACTTGTGCTGGTGAAAATAGCAGACTTGCTATACACAAAAAATGTCATGATAACATATTGCTCGCGTGATTTACATCTTTTGTTTAGTCGATCTTTACACCTTTTTAAAGATTATTAAACCCAGATTGTTTTTCACAGCAGTCTTTTAAACTATTTAATTGGCGTGGACATGTATCAATACAATTAAACTTTGATGAAAATATCAGAATTGAAGCAGAAAATTACCAACTTGTTTAGAAATAGTAATGATGCAATCGTGCTCTATGAAAATTTCTTTACATGGGAATGTTTGATCGCTGTTTTTGGAATAACTTTCAAGATTAACCACATGATTTTATTGAGGATTTAACATCTTAGAAGGCAGATATTTACATTGGGGCAAGTTTAATTTACGATATTTGTAGAGAAAATCGACGATATTTGTAGAGAAAATCGACGATATTTGTAGAGAAAATATATTTTTGGAACATTAAACATCAGATGCGTCCTAGTGCGTCTGCATTGAGATAAGACACATGCTTCCTAATGCGTATCCATGGAGTAAAGGGTTAACCAAATTTAGCTTAATATAATAGCATTATACAATTTTGGTCATTATCAATTTCCAGGCCAGTAATATTTCTGTGACTTTCGCATAGACTGATCCTGATGCAATATATATTTTAGGTAGAAGCCAAGCATCTGGAAAAAGCACCAGGAGTCCAGGGACACAAGATAATTGGGTTGACACTTTGACATATATACAACAAAATGTCAATACACTGATTACTGAAGGAGAAGCTGAATCCCTATTCCAATGAGGTAAGCTAATGTGTCCTGTTACTCAAAGTCAGCATTCTACACGTCCGCTTGCAGGATACCGACCGTCACATTTAATAAAGAAGATATTCATTATTATTCTCCAAAACAGACTTTGTCTGATCTACTGGTGTGGGGTAAGCCAGCCATCCGGTAATCTCAGTAGAGTGCCATACTATTAGTATTACTAGTAATGAATGAGGCATGGGTTGGAGCTCACATTGAGGCCCTTTATTCTCTACAAAAATGGCAGTGATGTTCAGAGCCCATCGTGGCTACGCCTGAAATGGCAGACAGAGGGTGTAGTGGTGTGGGGTTGAACAGTTAGCTCAGTCGGTAGAGTGCTGTATGAGAGTTGAATGGGGTCATGGGTTTGACGGACCCCTACATCAGCACACTTCACCCAACATTTACTACAGACCCATGTGAGATACTAACAAGATTGCTTCACAATAATACTAAACAAGTCAGCGATCAAAAATTTCAAGGAAAACACTGTATAACTGCATGCTTTATTCCTTTAACACTGTTTTCTTTAAATTGTCTAAATAAAACTGTAAATACGATGGATGGTTAAAACATAAACATTATTTATCAAATAGATTTAAACTCTTTCTAACTGCTTGGTTATGATCAAGTTATTTGTGGAAGTGTGCCAAATAACTGAAAAGATGTGCATGTCAACAACAACAAAAGAAACAGCTGAGACGAGTGACCTAATCACGGTCACGCAGAATACATTCAAGTTTCCGAGTCAACCAACCTGTTTTCTGTTCCAGAAATCAAACCACTTCAATATTATAATCGTGACTATTGAATAAATAACACATTTTTCTACATAAAATGTCTCCAAAATGAATAATAATCTTAATCGTATGTGACAATCCGAGTATCAACAAAAGATGGCGCTGCAGTTATGTCTTCATAGACAACTGATGCTTGGATTTCAATTTAGAGCGTCTGAATGAACATGATTTGCGAGGCCCGACCACGTGTACGTAGTGGGAACATACAAACTTATAATACGATCGCGGTCGAATTGTAACAGAAAACTGCTTGACGGAGTTTTATTAGGAAAATATTTTTTCCGACGTGATTAAAAAAAATGTAAGAGTAAAACGAAAATGTCTTTACTGCATTACCAACTAAAGGCAGACATTTGTAAAGTAATATTATTCTCATTTTCGGAAAAATGTATGTCTGACATGTAGTTAAAATATCCATAAATATGCATTATCAAAGAATGAACTCATTATAAAGTCATCTGTATTTGTTGAAAAAAATAAGTTTGTATTATCACAAATTAAAAAAAAAAAAGTTTTTTTATCAAGCGGGGTAGGAATATTTATCTAGTTTTGTCTGTTAGTATTATTATAAATTGATATAAATTCAGTTGGTTACACGTTGCAATGGTTCTTAATAAATATGCTTAAGTCAATGTAACAACGATACTGGATCAAACCCATTCAATCCCTATTCCTTCAGATGAGCCAAAAGTGGAAAATGTTTAATTGGTATTTCAAAAAGACAGACTGAAATATGTTATCATTCCACTGAGGTGCGTTTGTTAGAGGTAGTGGAAGTAAGCGAGAAAAGTTAGCCAATGTAGAAAAGGTAGCTGTCTAAAAAACGCGTGAACGCTTCGCTAGCTATAAAATGGCACCCGCCAGACCAGACGACACTGTTCCGCATGGACGCCATTTTGTTTAGCAAAGCTAGCACTGTCAAAACACGCTACCTATCTAAAGATAGGGGCTACTTTTCCTAAGAAACGGCGCCGCTATATTTTCTACGTAGCGCTAGGTAGAATTCTACCTTTCCTACCTCTAAAAAACGCACCTCTGATATCGTAACCCTGCAGGCAAAAACGCAGTCATAACAACGTGGACGTGAGGTTTACTGACAAAGCAAATAAATACTTCTCTTCCTGTGGTTCTGTGTACACTCAACAAAATTCCTAATCGGTCAGTTCATATTGTATTATTATTATTCTAATAATGCATGTATTCACACAAAATTTCACATACCGATATTTGAACAGGTAATGCAGCGAATTATTGATTTTTTTAGCCGACTCGCTATGAAATTAATCGTATTAGGCGTATTGACGTTTATAGCACGTTTTGCACGTGCGGGGCATGGACACATATTTGCACGTGTTCGTGTACACTTTTGTCATTGCTGATGAAAATCCTTTTTGAAAAACACAAAACATGGTGAGAATGACTGAAGAAGAACGCGCCCGAGCCGTCGGAATGATACAGGCCGGAACTCATTTACGACAGGTGGGTTTTATTTTTTGAAATTCCTAAGAATATTGACATTATTTGTTTGTAGCCATTATATTGAAGGTTCTTGCCACCTGAAATAAGGTGAAAACGGAAATAACCATCAATATCATGTCCCCTAACTTCGTGAACAACCCAAGAGAATATTCAGGAATTTCGGTGAGAGCGTATTTTTCGGCATATCAAGCACCTGGGACCAAAAATTCTAAACGTCCACAAGAAAATAAGAACAGAAACAAATGTACACATCTGCGCCTATTTAACAGACGGACAAACTGAAATATTAATAAAAAGTGGTAAATAATACCAAAATTATATATTTTTATTATTTTCCAAATTCTATTTGAACTGAACCCCGGCGCTTTCTTCGGTGGTCTATTTCTCTATTTCGGCATCTTTTCTGTTTTTCGTGTTGAACATACAACGTGGATTGCATTGAAACAGGGCTGGTATCTACTAGCCCTGAGTGAAATGAGTATTGTCCTTAAAAGGACGGTTTTTGTGATTAATGAGTATTGTCCTTAAAAGGACGGTTCTTGTTGTTGTTTTTAGTTGTTCTTTGTTTTGGCAATCGAGAAATTGTCCTAAAAGGACAGTTTTTGTCCTGAAAAGGACAGTTTTGTGACAATCTATAGAGAGGTGTAAATTTATTTGACACAAAAGCCAAAATGTGTTTGTTCACGGCATTAAAAGGTGGCAAGATGCTTAGGGGAGGGGGTCCGGAGGTACATGGCAAGGTGGTAAGATGCTTAGGGGAGGGGGTCCGGAGGTACATGGCAAGGTGGCAATATGCTTAGGGGAGGGGGTCCGGAGGTAATGTTTGTTCATGGCAAGGTGGCAATATGCTTAGGGGAGGGGGTTCGGAGGTACTGTTGAGACTGTTTAGACTGTAGTTGTTGAATATTGGGTCCTGCACGAACTGTAGTTGTTGAATATTGGGTCCTGCACGAACTGTAGTTGTTGAATATTGGGTCCTGCACGAACTGTAGTTGTTGAATATTGGGTCCTGCACGAACTGTAGTTGTTGAATATTGGGTCCTGCACGTGTATTGGTCTTCCAAAATGTTTGAATTATCCCCTATCTTTATACTTACCTCGTTAAGTAGACTAGTACAACATACATTGTTGAAGTGTGATATTCCTATATTTAGGGAGACATCCGTGTTATCCGTTGGAATTTGAAGTAAATTAAGCGTTTCCCATACTCTATTTTGATACTTTTACCACAAGAAATAGCGTGATATTTACAGAAAACATAATTAAAGATGTATCTGGCTCATCTGAACCTAATTTTTTTCACACAGTATTGTTGTTACATAGTCTAAAACATCATTAATAAGGACCATTGCCATGTATAACCGTTTAAAACAATCTTGTTTAATCATATTAGTAAGACAAAACTATCAAAAAACACCCGCCTTGTTAAAAGGAAAGTTTTTTAATGTTACAAACGTCTTTTTTTCGACAAATACAGAGAAATACATTATAAATGTATTCTGTGATAATGCATACAATGTATTTATTGAAGTTTTAACTAGATAAAGTACATTTTTCATATTTGCTTTAATAGGTAAACAAATTAACAAACATGAGCATTATATATCTTTAATCAATGGTCGGGCTGTTGAATTTATTATAAGCGGATTGAATTCACTCAATATCATCTCGATGTATCATATAGATGTAGAGTAGTGATCAAAACGTATGACCACTTAACTTCTCTTTTCGAATATTTGGTTCATCTTACGCCGTACCGAGGACCTATCAGTCAGGATTTATGACAGTACTGCAGGTCCAATGACAGACATGTTGGTTTGTATGAATGTACAGGGGAGATAACCACTACAACGACACTGTATCTTTGTATTTGTTGTGATTCACAGTTGTCTTTCTTGGTGTAACTAGCAACACAAGCACAAACTCAACAGGCCGAGATACATACGGCAAGTCGGATAACAAGGAATGCATATAATTAAAATATAAGGATAAAATACAATTGACACAATATTTTATCGTGCATTATCGTGTGTATTATCATGTGCATACTTGAACTTTCTTTGCGTTTTTTTTTTTATAAATTTCAGACGAGTTTGCTCACGAATAAATAAATATGCTTTTTTCATCGTTCGTAAAACATTACGTCGTTTTACACACAAGGGCGTTTAAATATCTGATAAATGTGTATCTGTTCTACATATATAAACAGACGTCTTTTAACTGCGTTCATTTTTTCGGACAAAAAAACACAACAGCTTTATAGTGTGTTTACTTAACTACTTATATATTTAATAACACGTCTGACATTGGTTAGATGTCAGACATTTCCAATCCACACTGTGTCTTTACTGTGACATAAATGAACTGCATTGACAGGGGAACACACACATAAAACCGCCTATTCACTGAAATGTAAGAAAAATATTCACCCTCTATTCATGCAAACTGTGTAGTTCTCTGGTAGGCAATCAAACCGTTTTCTTTTCATGTTATCATTTCATAAAAAATAATCTCTCCATTCAAAACACACTGGGTCCCTATTATATACGTTTAAAGGTTTCTATTGATCTCCGATAAAATATTTGTATAAATGAAGTAAATATTAACGATTTACGGTAACCGCTAACTTAATCCTAATCTTGTACGCGGTGTATATCCGCGGAAGTCGAATAAAAACTTAATACGTTGTATTGTACAGAAAAACTTGGTATTAAACCCATTGATGGGCTCAATGCAATCATGATAGTGTCTTCACTATCGACTTATTAATGTCGAAATCCGACTGTCATCGCAACGCCAACAGATTAAATTCGGATATTAATTTTCGGATAATATTATATTAAGTATCGCTATGATTTGTATCAGTGTTAAGAAATTTATGCGTTACGAAAGTTGATATAACCTTGATATAATTTTGATTATACACCTGTTGTTACCTTGTGTTTGAGAAAGGAGGTTCGTACTTGGATTTAAATATGAGTGGAACAGGGGTACAGACGCTTGAGTTTCGGGATGAGGAGTCTTCGACAGGAACGGCAACGCCCAAGGTAAAACGATTACTCGTGAATCTCGAGCGTTTTCAGACTACCAAAAATTATCCATTCCTAAATAAGTTTTTTTGTGGGACTTCTGAGCAAAGAATTAAGATGTTATCTGTGAATTTAAATAAAGTTCGTTTCCATATGCATGTTTTCGTTGGTTATGCTTTGTAAACAGCGTATATGCTAAATCACTAAGGGTAACGCAAATTGGTTGATGTAAACATGTCAATTAATAATGCGTGTGAAGTTGTGCACCTATAATTTATCACTGGGTTAATTTTTCTATTTGCTAACTCATGGCATTATGCAAATAACGAATATAAAACACAAGCTATCAACTGTACTTTAAGTAAACAATGTATTGATAAGTAATTGTATACACAAACTGTTTAAGTATACTAAAATATTGGCTACGGATTGGTTACATTGAATTGTGGGGTAATGGCTTTAGTGCAAATAATACTTGAAAAGCACTTTAGGGTCTAATTAAACGCGACGTTTTACAGCTCGCGAATGCAGTTTACAAAGACATAATTATATTTGCACTTAAAAGGAACTTGTATTTAAATGTTGTACAAACTTAATATCAATTAAGGTTTTTCGAATCTAGTTCAAACCATAAAATCAATTGAATAGTTTAATAATATTGGAACATTTAAGTTAAGATAAGAATTGTAAACATTGAAAGACGTGTAAATGTTCAAATAGCGAAACCATCACCCTAGAAAGATTGTCATCTCGGGGTTAAAGTGGTCATGTCATCCTATCAACACATCTACTCTATTGATATTTTGGTAATAGGATTAAAAGATTTCTGTATGAAATGTATTCGTAGGTGTATCATAGAATGTTATAAGTTCAATAGAGCAAATTAGTCCGCCATGTTAGCAGTATAGACAGATCACGAGACGGACAATCTAGCAGTATGTATGGAATTCTTGACCCTTAAGATATGTTTTTTTGCATTGTTTCAGTAAATACACACACATTTATATAGTTAGATATTGTGCTATTAAGGATAGCATTTCTTTAAGATTTGAATGATTTCAATCAATGAAATACGTGTCATGTATCATCACGTTGTCTATGGACACAATGTGCTAAAGTAAGCAGAAACCACGTGAGCTCTTAAGGATTATGCTCCTAGAAATATAAATCCGCCTCCCTTGATACAGTACATGGGGACATTGTCAGTTATTAGTATACCAAGGGGAGAGAACTCAATACTGGCACGGTAACAGACTAAGACAGTAGGCAGTAGTTTTAGCATTGCACTAGAGGTCTAACTACAAACCACCGCACATGACTGGACATAGCTCTAAACCTAGACACCGCCACGTGATCCGAATGGATACCAACAAGGCATGGTACTAGTAAAATCTTGGATCCTATGAGCCCAAGGATGTAGTACCGAGTTTATAGACCAATCTCAAAATATATTCTTGTCATTGGTCAACATGAGACTGAACTCACAAACAGCCACTCGTTTAATATTTTGCGTCGTTGCTAATGGTATTTAGAGGTGTCCTAAAAGTATTATTTATCATGGGTATCTCACTGGATGGCATTTCTCATAGTTTACACACACGCTACATGGTTTACCCAAGACTAGAGGTTGGCACTTAGTGTATAGACATACTATCGGATATAATGGCACGCCAACATTTCAATGCTATGTTCAAGTGATAGTTTCACTCATTGAGCGATGCTTTGTGGAAACTGTTTGCTTTGTAAACACGTGGTACGCTGGTTTGGAAACCGAATCCATTGACACAAACACTAACACTCTGACATTTGTCGATATTCACACGTAAATTATAGAAGTTAATTATGGTACAAAAGACGACGTAAGAGAATTAAAAGTCTTCATTCGATATTAAAGTTATACATGTACATGTATGATATATTATAAAGTTCACGTCTTGTTTAATTTACCTAAACAAACATGAACATATATTTCATGACAGTGTACAGAACAGGACGGAAATTACAGTATGGATTTGAGGGCGGCTCCTCATCAATACAACAGTTGTACATAGCAAAATAGTACAGTAATGATGACAAGTTTAAAAACATACATGAAAACATAATAATGATACACTTATAAATGTAATGCCCGAGAGAGACAATTCATCATTGAAACGTTACATATAAAATAGAACGTCATATACAAACTATATACGTAGTGATTTATCCTTCTTTTCAATGAACAACCATCGTTTTTCAAGATATTTCTTATTTCATAGTAAGAATACTATCAATTTGATATCTACGACAAAAATCAGCCGAACTGAATTGGCTTCTACCAAAGGGTATTACTGTGGAGAGGTTTCACTGTACGTGTCTCTACATCCTACACAATCCTCTCCTCATCCTTATCTGTAATTAATTCTGAACAAGCGTATTGAATAGAAAACTTTCTTTATTAAAATGAACCGACAATATTATGTTTGTTGGGCTATCGATTAAAATTGTCAATTAACCTGTTGAAAATCTATGAGCTTTGAAACTACATCTAATTGTTTGGAACACAATGAAATGTAACCAGAATGGATCGATGTAACACTCACAAATTATCATTAGTTTCAAGTACCCGACCTTCAGCTGAATTAAAAACAAATTCTCTTTTCCAACTTACTGATTCTGATATCGACAAGCGATGCTTATTTCGGTTTACCACATTTTAACGATACGTACATCACAATGTTTATATGTATTATCAGTTTATCTATCAATGACTTGTAAATCCATAACCAAAAACATTGAGATTCCATTTGGATGCCTAAGTAAGGCGCGAATATTCGACTTCAGGAATATTTGCTTACGCCTACGAAAGCCTCAAAGTGGCATTTCGCCTGCAAGAATTCTCAAATTCAACTTCATGAATTCACTAGTCCAACTTCATGAATTTACGATTTCGCCTTCATGAATTCGCGATTTCACGATTCCGAATTCACGAATTCATGATTTCATCTTCATGAATTCGTGACGTTGTAATCACGAATTCAAGGAGTTGAAATCGTGCATACATGAACTTGAATTTTGCGACTGATTATTGAAGCTGAAATGTCACCACGACGCTTGTGTATACGTCTGTAATAATCTTCAAGTATGGTAATGCAGTAACCACTTCAACAATATACCCGTGTTATCACCGATCTTAAATGTTTAAAATCATGTTATCATAAAATGTAAATGCTACACTTAAGCACGTTTATATATTGACAGCAATATGGTAACCAATCTTGACTTTATTTTCAACGTCATATCTTTGAGAATATCGATATAAATCGTGAGTTTTAGTTTGAATAACTACAACAGGATGGGAAAGTGCAATACATCGATAGAATTGCATTAATGTGACACTGTTATTCTACTGCGATATGTATTTGATATACGTTTTAGGGTCTAAACGCCCCATTCATAACAGGTCGGGTTAAGTTTTGTATAAACACTGAGTACGCACGCTTTGTAAAATCATTCATTTTTTGCGAGATGTATGTTCGATAAGAATAAATATGTCAGTCGCGTAAGTCTAATAAAATATAACGTGTTTGTTTGTAGCCATATTTACTAGTACATGTACGTAAATCTGAACTTCAAACAATTGACACTGAGACTAATGTTGACTTTTTGAAGTTATATTCTTTGTAAATATCTAGTATCGACGATTTTAATTCGCGTAACCATGATCTTACCCAGCCGTGGCGTCGATGGTGGCATATTTCTGCCACCAGTAAACTACATAATTAACTAGAAAAATTATGTGGTTATCACGTTAAAGAAACTAGATAACTACTTAGTTAACTAGAAAATTATGTGATTAACTAGATTAGTATCGTGATAAATTTTCATACCAGATTAATATATTAACACGAAAAAGTGTCCGATAGACTGCCACCACTTACCCACTTAACTCCATAGGTTTTCAGTACGGACAACATATCTTTAGTTAACGACATAATTATCTAGTTAACTAGATAGGTAACGCATTAGCTACATAATTTGTAAGCTGGCTAGTTACCTTGTCATCGCAGCAATTGATGAACACATATCTTATAATCTCTACTAAGTATATACATGATGTGTTCTTCCAACACTTCAATTAATATGCTAAAAGATATCTTACATCTCTAAGGTGCGTACATAGCCAGCATAATTGTTTTTAAGTGAAATAAAAGTACTTAATGGCTGGCAAAGCTTACACTAAATTGCATGTGCCGTCCTCGTTGTTAGATGTTTACAACTTTCGAACTATCGGTAAACTCTTTGCAAAAACGAAACTTTCATGGTAAACGCACACGTACAGCTTAATTGCAATATACTCATTCTCGATGTTTTGTTCATTTGTCTCAGGACTTTATCTATCTATTAACATACATGTACCTCTTGATATTTCTAACATATAGTATATGTCCTTTGATATGTTGTCTTGTTTAATGTTCACTCATATGTTTGCCTATCATTTTGTATATATTTGTCTTTCCTGAATTTATGTTATATATCACTGAAAAGTGGAATAAAAAGAATATATACATAATTTTCTAGTTAATTAAGAAGTTATCTAGTTTCTTTAACGTGATAACCACATAATTTTCTAGTTAATTATGTAGTTAACTGATGGCAGAAATAGGCCACCATAGAGATCAGATCCAATTCAAACTGCCACAAAACAAAATAGGTTGAAATTTAAAAAAATACTGAACTTGATGGGGAAAAGTAATATATGACGTCATTTTCTCTCTCGACGAATTACCAACCGTGTGTTGAATATCTAAACATTTGTTGTACACAAATCAATTAAACTAATTTATCAGTGACAGATACACTTCAAACGATGTTTAATCAAAGTGTCGATGTGCTCCGTTGTATTCCAATTATAAGGTTTCTGATAAATTCTATTTAACATGCAAACATTTGACCGAGAGTTAAGTTTTGTTATAAAAGCTGTATTGGAGTCCACGCAGGAGAGAAGAGTCGATGTTTATTTGGTTAACAGAATAATTGTAAGTGAAAGTATATTTTATATTATCTTTAAATGCTCAAACGTAAATGCGAATGTCGTTTTGAAAGGTAAATTTAAAGTAAATTTAATTTATTATGAAAAAATTGAGTTTTTATTATGATTTCTTTCGAAGGATTTTCAATACTTCACGGATCGTGCAGATACAGAGATGAGTCTGGTAAGTATTGTAAGCGTCTGAATGTTTAGATTTGTCTAATCGGAACACCTCTTGCATCTACGTACATTGATAGCAACAGAGATGTTTCGAATGGCGTGTTTTGGTGGATGTTTTCTGCATGCATTTTTATTAAATTGTTAAAATCGAATCACCTCTGACTTCTTCGTAGCAAACAACCAACAGAGATGTTTCGAATGATGTGTTTCTGGTGCATATTTTTCAACTATGCGTTGGCACACCGTATATGGCTTCCATTGGAATATAGCTCCTCGTGCAAATGTTTTCGGTACTTTTGTATACATGATCCAAAATATGCTGTCCAGGAATTTTGGTTACATCTTGAAAATCTTGGTGTCCAAGGTTTTTATGTTCTTTAAATGCCTCTGTACAACATTGGTAGTTACATATTAGCAGGGTTGGCATGGCAAGGTGCATTGCAAGTGCACGTAGATATACGGGCTCTCGGTGAGCTATATACGTAGATATACGGGCTCTCGATGAACTATATACGTAGATATACGGGCTCTCGATGAACTATATACGTAGATATACGGGCTCTCGATGAACTATATACGTAGATATACGGGCTCTCGATGAACTATATACGTAGATATACGGGCTCTCGATGAACTATATACGTAGATATACGGGCTCTCGGTGAGCTATATACGTAGATATACGGGCTCTCGATGAACTATATACGTAGATATACGGGCTCTCGATGAACTATATACGTAGATATACGGGCTCTCGATGAACTATATACGTAGATATACGGGCTCTCGATGAACTATATACGTAGATATACGGGCTCTCGATGAACTATATACGTAGATATACGGGCTCTCGATGAACTATATACGTAGATATACGGGCTCTCGATGAACTATATACGTAGATATACGGGCTCTCGATGAACTATATACGTAGATATACGGGCTCTCGATGAACTATATACGTAGATATACGGGCTCTCGGTGAGCTATATACGTAGATATACGGGCTCTCGATGAACTATATACGTAGATATACGGGCTCTCGATGAACTATATACGTAGATATACGGGCTCTCGATGAACTATATACGTAGATATACGGGCTCTCGGTGAGCTATATACGTAGATATACGGGCTCTCGATGAACTATATACGTAGATATACGGGCTCTCGATGAGCAATACACGTAGATACACGGGTTGTCGAGGAGCTATATAAACGTAGATATACGAACTCTCGATGAGCAATACACGTAGATACACGGGTTGTCGAGGAGCTATACTCGTAGATACGGGAGCTATTGTCCGAGGGATCCATACACTGAGTGACAACGTGTTGTTCAGTAGAATGTTCCATTTACATAATAATGATCTACAACTCACGTTCTCAACTAACCCATAGTACTTATATATGAATGTAAACTCTGTTGTCAGTCTCACTTCCCTATACATGTATAGATTCTACTTCGATCATTTCAACGCTGACTCTTTTATTGTGAAAGTTTTTTTCTTTCTTTAAATCTCTGAAAGAAATAAAGTGTTTCTCAGATACTTTATTTTAATTTTAGGAGAAGTAAAATAATGTTTGGTTGACTAACTATGTAAATCGGTTCCAACATGTAGTAGTCACAGATAATTAAGATTTAATCGACCATGCCACAATATACTCAGCCTATTATGCCATTGTTGTATAGACTTAAAGCCTATAAGTAATTCACTTTCAACAATAAACATAGACACGCAATTGTATACAGAATTGCTGTATTTAAAAGATTAATTATCCGTAAGAAAATCAACGTTGCTTTGATAAGAGCCGGTTTGTTTGAATAAAAATATAAAGTACTCTGAAGATAGAGTGGACTCTTGTACATATAGACATAAATCACCGAATTGTTAAACTCAATTAATCGGGCATGTGTTTGAAAAGCAATTCAAAACCCGTCTATGTAAATTTAACAGTTTTTCCTTGTGTAAACTAAGTTGATTTTTATAATTATCTTTTGCATAAATTTTCAAGATTTCACGTTTTATTGAAGAGGAATTTGAACCCTGACATATTCTTGTGAAAACTTGAAAATAAACGTTATGTTCTTTTTTTGTGAATGAAATACACACGCAAGTTTTTGAAAAATTATATAATACAATATCAATTTCAATATTATAATAAATCGTATAATCGAAGTCAATCTGTCTTTGAAACATCATTCATTTTCATATTACTCGTATATATACGACTAGTCACGTTTGCTTTGCATGAAGATACGTTCGTTTTGTTAATATTGCTTATGCTTTCTAGGCTAAAATGAATCTTTCGGTTACAATGTTTTCAATTAAGTGCTGTAGTTTAATCAATTCACAAGCTGGTGCATTATTCTTCTTGGAATGCGTGGAGTGATTGTCTGCTAGACGTTGAAGGATTCAACTTTTCCAAGTAACGTGTAGCGGAATCATTAACAGTTTTCTGAGTAACATCTCTTTAATTCCAATGTCATCATCTAGTTTGGCCTCCAGATAAGTACAGTACTTTTAATATGACCACTCCATAGACAGTTCCATATAATTCATGAGTCTTATAGTTCTTCATTTTTACGTCTAATTCTTCATCCATTTCGTTATTTTTCTACCTCAGTCTTCTATTTTTTCACTTAAAACCTGCTCTTTTCTCTCTATAACTCTTCTAAATTTTTACAAACGCCATACCAAAAGTGAAGGCGAATCGGGTCTATCAACTTTCTTATTTACATGTTCATTTTTTCTTATTGTTCTAATGTTTCACCGTCACCATGTTATTTTCTCTTTCTAATTCTTTGCACCAACACCATGTTCGTTCCTTATTCTTCTGATGGTTCACAAACAGCATGCTCCTTTACTTCTAATGTTTCTCCAACACATTATATTCTGTTTTATTTTCACTCACACCATGCTCTTACTCTTTCCTATTCTTCATTTCTCACAACTAGCATGTTCTATTCTTGTCCAAGGGCTTCTTATGATTCATTAACGTCATGCATGTTCTGTACCCATTCTTCTTATTTATCACCGACATCATGTTCTTTTCCATTTTTCATCCTTGTCATGTCCATCGTCATCATGTTGTTGTCTTCTTTATTCTTCTAATGTTCACCAATACCATTTTCTTTTCCCATTCTTTATCTTCTAAGTCTTCCACCATATCATCTTCACTCTTGCTTCTTGCTTATCCACGTCGTACTCTTTATGTACAAATGCATGTGTTCTCGTTCGTTCTCTTCATTAGAATGTAAACTTAGACTTGTTTGGGCTAATGGGATGTTACTTACTTGTTACGATTTTGAGGACACCTGTTGGGGGCGACTTCTTCACGCCATAATTTCACAATTTGCTATAACGATTCGATTATAAACATGTCAACGAGGAATTTATATATTCATTCACACGTCTGGAGAACATATCTATACATGTGCTATTTAAAACCGAATTTTTAAACGAATTGATGTTTACTTACTCCTAACAAAAGCGTTTTGTTAACTCGGGTGTATGGTTTCAATATGCCTCAGATTTATGATATTTAACACTCTTTGCTGGTGTAAATTGAACGCCTATTGTGTCATGTTCCTGTGTTTATTTGGCTAGTCTATTCTTTTATTGCTACCGTGGAAAAATAGTATTTGTTTACTCATACATAAAAGGAAAAGTGTGCAAACACGAGTAACTGAATCCGTCTTTATAAGAATTTTACGATTATTTTACATACTAAGATTGGGAATGACAGACCGTAAATATCGCTTACCCTTCAATACACAACTCTCGTACTTGAAATATCTTATTGTTGAATACCGATATCAGAAAGTGGAAATTTGATTTCATGATCGAACTCTCTTTACACTCTTTCGAGAATTTAAAAGTCAAAAGGAATTATTTTAATTCGGTCGTAGACAAAAGAAATCTGTTTAAAATTCAACGACTGTTATTATAACACAAATTAGTTGAAATTGGATTACTAGAATATATGAAGTATAAAGTTTATGTGTTAGATATTTAAAAGTTTGTATGGAGTGGTAAAAATGTGATATACAATTTCAAAACTTCTCTAAGTGGATAAATAATTACGCAAACATAAAAAAAATTCAGTGGTTTTAGTTGAACTGTAATAAAACAGGTTTTTACTTATTTTAAATTAGTTTCATTGTATATTGATATAAATTTATAATGGGTTTTCTTCTTTTAATGGAAATTGGTACATACTGGGGGAATAGCGGGAAACACTTTTAATGTGTTTATGTCAATCTTTTGTATTCTAAAGTGTAAAAGTTGACAGTTAAAATCTTTCGCAGGAGGTAGATGCACAACTGAGTTTTCTTGAATCTGTACCAGAAGAGGAAAGCGAAAACGATACTGAAAGACGTGTTCATATTGACGTAATGGATGATTCTGGAAGAGTATCGGATATGGAGGCAAGATCTGACTCAGTGCGGATGCCTACTACGCATACGACACGCGCAAAGCTCGTGCGAACGCCTGCCAACAAAGATGACGTACCGGAAGTGCCATCACCGGTACCAGCCGAAGAACCCACAGAATATCGTGAACCGGATGTACTTATTACCGAACTCAAAGACCAGCCGGATCTTGTTGAAGGTGATGATGATGAGGAATCTGACATAGAACTGGAATACCAACAGGTAACCGTGGAAACTGTGGATGTCGAAGAAGACTGGGATACAGATCTTGAGATTGAAGGTGAGTGTTTTAATGATAGAATAGCAACCAGTCACAAATGTTTACTCCTCCTAAAGTACTCCAACCACATAGTTACTTCATTGCATTTTTCTTGAATATTTTAGCAATGGAAAAACTATTTACATCCCATGAAATTCTCTTAGTATATACTCGTATTTTATCATATCAAAACATTAGAAATATCCAACATGCATGGATTTTTTGTATTACGATTATTGCCAGGGGTCCCACTAGGGTCTGAAACTTAAATGTCATTTTGATTATTTTTGACATGATTTTACCATTTTATAGTCAAATTACCTATAATGTATAAACATGACCCTTCAGACAGAATCCTGAGGGTCAGATTTGCCTTTTGGAAATTCCAGGGGTCAAAGGGTCAACTCCAGGGTCAAATGGAACCCCTGCTTGCATGTGATAAAAATATAATAGAACTAAATGAATATGATATTTTTGATAATTTTGCTCAAAACTTAATTATGCAGTTTTGTCTTTAATTTCTCTTTACGAAGAATATATGGCAGTTAATGACCTGTAATAAATGACCCCACTTCTGGCTTGATAAAAGGGCCCGATTGTTTATCAGCAAACGTGTTTGATGCAATAGGATAAGTGAGCATTTAAACAAACTAGACATATTTATGACAACATTTTAAACTTGCTTATACTGTAAATCTAGACAGTATTAAAAGCTTTTGATTATCAAGACACACATAATGCAAAAGAAACTGATAAGAACGCAGTACGAATAGAAACACATGGAGCAGTTTACGCAATGTGAAATCTGACCCAATAATTGTTACAGTAGAAACATTAGAACAAACAGAACAATTTTCTTGATTGTTTTCCAATCGACAAATATCTTGATTTCTGTAATTGTTTGATACAGGAGGTAAAAGCAAAGCAATTATTCTACCATTTAAGGCAGAAACTCAATGTTTAAGCATCGCGTGTGTGGAGTATTTTTTCTGATTTAATTAGTTAACAACGCACAATGGAAAGAGTCGTTTCACCTTAGAATAAAAGCCGCCGCACAGTCCATTAGAATTTTAGCTTTTGGTGAACGTTTTTATAGTTTTTACTTTTTTTCTTCTGTCGGACTTTATTTAGTGCAAAAAGGTAAGTCAATATCACGTGCAATGCATTTATATATTTTATTTCAATTCTAAAAGGGAACGCAAAGTGTTTTACAGCGCTTGTTTAAACATCTCCTCTGTTTTACGTATTTATATTGCTTCGACAATTTCAATTCACCATCATAGCTGATATGCTGCATTCGGTCCCCGTCGGTCAATGCATGTTCTAAGCCGCGAAGGTACGTTGCCGGAGTGATACGATGACTCGAGCTGCGTTCTGTTAAGCGGAAGTTGACTGTATTTCCGATTGTCATAGACCCCGACAGTTCCCTTTTCGTTATTTTAAGAATGAAAACTACCTGACATATTAAAGCATAAACACTTAAAATTTAATATTACCTTCTTGCCATGAACTGAAGTAGATTGTCTGTATCTGATCGCGGTTTAGGCATATCTACCGAGAGGTTCCGAATGCCGATGTTCCTTGCTGATCCACAACACAAACGATGACAAAGTATCTTCATGGTCCATTGTGCGAGATGGACTATGTCCGGATTGAAAACAAGTTTTCTTACTTAACCGAAATAACTAGTGAATATTAAAAAGCGACTGCTCAGTCCGTACTTCGGTGTGTCTTTTTCTCCATACAAGTATTTCAAATAATATCTCCTTTCTTTACATAAATAAACTGAGTGAATAAAAATAAGTCAATGTTCATTATGTCCTAACATAGTCTCTGGTTCGTGTATCGTTGCGTTTCTCCACACTTCTGAATTTCAAGTTTGCTATACCTAATTAAGGGATAGTCTTTCGTCATTCAGGAAGTCAATGCGCTTACAGAGTAATATGGTTTAAAAGAGTTCAATTCCCCCTTGTTTCAGACACATGTTTGATCTACTAATGAAAATGTGAGGGATTGTAGTTAAGTTTGTTATCTGCTTTGATTAGATTTGTAGCGAATAATTCATAATTTTCATACTCTTATATCATAACACGTCATATGTTTACATGACATCATGAGTACGTAATATACCGCGCGGTTTGTTTTGTAAACAACACATGACAGCTTTTCACTTCCGCGATACTTCGGTAGGGTTCGTGATTGTTCGATGTCGTTTCCGGAAATTAGCGCCAGAATCACAGACCGCGACTCATATAGTTTTCATGCGGTTACATCGGGTTTGCTTTGATATTTTCGCGGTTTTTATATGACAGATTTGTATTCTAACTATACTTCATACTACTCGAGGGAAGCATTTAGTATGAAATAGACAGGAAATAAATGTATGTCCATGCAGTCCTCTCCGTCACCTAGAATAGGTTGCCTCCCACGTGACTCCGAAACTGAGATAAAATACTATCCGGAAAAATATAACAGAAATCATGCGGGGAAATGATGAATAATAAGAATATGTTTAGGAAATGTTTAACTAAGCCTGGTAAAACACTATGCACACCCTTCTCTACTCTTCAAATGTGTATCACTTTATATATATCATACAAGCAATAATATATATCTGTATAGTTACATTTAGCAAAGACAAATTAGGTCTTTGTATGTCATGTTAGTCATGTTCGTCATGTTCTATTTTAAAACTAGCCGAAACTCGTTCTTTAAGCTTATATCAAATCATACAGAAATTAATTTCAGTTTAGCAATGACTAATATTAGATACAAAGTTCGGTATAATATTAGTACATACATACTGCTGATGATATTTTACTCAAATTCTTTCTACCGAGGAGGACAGATTCAGAAATTACAAGACTTCGAGACAAACATTTTCGATTCATTACTCATGAATGAATTAACCACTAGGACTAAATACATCGTTTGTACATTCGACTTATCACAGTTCGAGTTATCGAATGTTGACTATAGTTCGAAGTGACTAAGAGAATGACACGAACATTCCCAATGGTCTATGTCGCTTGTCAAAATTGTGGCTTTGTTATATTTTCTCTCGAGGATCCATGAAACTGTATTTAGATTACATGTGCTTTAATTTGAACCATTAACTTGCATGATACTATTGCATGTACGATATTATCAAACGGAATCTTAACTAGCAGGCATGTCCATACTGATATAAGTACCATATGTTTTCTTATAGTATACATGTGGTATAGTGAGTGTGTCAAACTTTTCCTTATACGTTTGTTCTTGGTAAAAGGGTATCGAATCTGAAAGATAGGATGTTTTGCCTGAATTATCATAAATGTAGATCGAAACAAATTCAAATGTATTGTTCCTACGTGATTTCAGGCAAAAAGAGTAAGCATTATATGTATTGTAAAATATAATTGATTGTCAACTAAACAATGGTGGGGGTTGAGGACTTGATGCTAGCGTAAAAGGTTGTATAAATAACACACTCAAATAGTGTTGGCTAATGTGAATAAAGCATATAGATCTGCAACATTTCCCAACCAAATGAATAAGAGTTAGATAAAGGTTTTATACACACAGCACGTACAAATTACACAGTTTCCATATTATCTCAGCTGACATTGTGACTTTTGCAACAAGGGCCGAACACTTGGCTCATTTTTATATTCATCGCAATGGGAAGTTGCGGTTAAATTCCTTAGTTTCCGGTCTTCAGAGGGTCCGGATCGGGTAGGTATATTGAAATCGATGTATCTGGGTACTTAAGCACCAAACAATTGACCCTGCTATTGGTTTGTTGACAGTCAATCTCTGGAATATGTTTGCATGGCTACGGTGGTGAACCCTTTGCTCCATAGAGAACCATACGCCCTCATGATCTATCGATAGTATATAAAAGGCAAATCTTTGAACATTATGTGTGCGCATTTTGTGGATTAAATAATAATGTCGCGCTGTAGTAAAAATAGGCTCAACTGTTCAACTACATGTATAAGCATTGGATTTTGGAGATACCTTAATGACATTGGACCACTTACTAGTATTTTGATTGGCATTCGATAAAATCGAATAATTTGATGGGGCGTTCGAGGTATTGGCTTTTTGGCGGACTATGGTGAAACTATACTAATGTTGACATTTTTGATGATCTAAATCCTTAGGCTTAATGTAAGACTGAGGAACCATGGTCGGATTTATGTACATGGAGTAAGGGGTTGTTGTTGTTGTGGTATTTAGAAATAATTTTATTTACTAACTTTAGGCTCTGTATCAACTTACTGATACATGTACCGTGTGTTTAGTTATCTCATAGTTAAATTCTACAAATATTGAACCACATTGTTTGTACGAGTGCATGTATTACTTGTTCGTGTTGTAATAATAAAGTATTGTAATCATAAACGCCATCTTTTAAAGCGATCTGCTATCAGTTTTTCTGCCAAGAGTTTTGAACAATTTTATGGAAACAATTGCACGTCAATGGTAATCAGATTCCATCCAGATTACTTTAGAAAATAAACCCTAAATTGAAAAAAACACGTAAATATAAGAGAAAATATGTTCATTTCCCTTACAAACGAAAACAGTTTGTGATATATTTAGCTTGTTGTGGTTCTCATTTTTGTCTTATAAAAAGTTGTAATTTTCATTCATGATAAACTCAAAACTCAAAAAGTATTTCCTAATGTTTTATTCTTAATGTTTTTAATTCAATCCATACGTACACTTCTGTCATATGCTATTTTTGATTAAGACAAGTCGTGGAATCGTTCTTGTCATGCTGAGCGGCAAGTCTCTTATTCTTATAGCAAACAACTTTCTGAAAGTTGAAGAAAGTTTAATTGGCCTCCAATTCCTTTTAATTAACAAATGGATTAATACGTTTGATGTATCATGATAGTGTTATTTGAGTAGTCTTCTTTCTAGTATGATTAATTTATAGATCATTGGTGACGTAACAGGTTTTGAATTGAAGTGAAATACGTAGACTCGGCTCTGTAACCTGCATGCAAAGAGTCATTCTATATACTGATCACATGTGTATAATGTGGAGCTTACCTATAGCGGTAATCTTAGTCGAGTGGCATTTTGGTAAAAAGCAACAAAACATTTTTTTTCATTTTATTTATCACGATCACAGGGAGATTGTCACGAGTTCTCTTCCTTTATCCTTTTTAGAATTCTCTCCCTTTATCCCTGTTATAGTATATATAGTATATGTTTACTTTATATACCTTTCCCCTTGTGTAGTATATGTATACATAGTACTATATATACGTATACTTTAGAAAGGATAAAGGGAGAGAACTCTAGAAAGGATAAAGTGAGATAACTCGTGACAATCTTCTGTGGTCATGACTATACTGTGACAAACACCACACGCTTTACTTTTTGGTCTCTTTGTGTACACAATATTATTGTTCTTAAATATTGTAATTTTATCTATTTCCTGTCACGTGAGTGCTCGGCAATATCATCACTGTTACATTTTTCTGTATCTATTAATATCCATTATATTGTATGTGTATGTGTAATGACATTAGGAGATCCAATACGTATCTTGATAAAGTAGATATTGTCGTTTTATTTAAAAAAATAATATTTAACATAAAATCACATAACCTCTGTTTATTCCCATTAAAATGTGTTCTACGTTTCTAATACTTGTACTGTTGTTTGAACATGAATTATAAAAGTTGTCGTCTGCTAAAAACAACGGTTAGCGAATTTTTTTTATTTCATGTGTTGTTGTTTTTGCAGACGAGTTTATGAAAGAGGTACGAAACCATGACCCCTCAGGTCGAGCGTATTACGACAAAGTCTGCAGTCGTATGGGACTCGTACCGGTATCATACATCAAGCGACATATCACAGATAACGATATTACAATGAGATTTCATGGATTAGGCGCCACTGCTGCGAAAGCTATTGCTTTAGTACTGAGGGTGAGTGACTACTGTTACGATTAAGGTGTATAATGTACTGGCCAAAAGTGCCAACCCACCGCTACTTTTCCACATGTTTTCTACAAGAGTCCCTAAATGTTTCTTTCTCATTTTTTCTTTGAGCAAAGCAATTCGTGATTACAATGGACTTGAGCTAGCGCAAATGTAGCGGAACATGCCGTTGCAGATCTGTCAAAATCATGTTAAACGTCCAAGAATGTCTAGTTTTAGTTGCCCGATTGACTCCAATTACAAAATGATGGGTTAGCACTTTTGTCTAGTATATCCTTAAATAACCAAGTAAATAATCCTAGCACTTCCGGTAAATTTGACCAATCAGCGGCACTGTACTGTTTTATTGTCGATGTTCTTGCAATAAGCTCCGGTCTGAGTGTTGGCAGAGATTATTTGGTTGCTTGTTTGACAGTACCATGGTTGTTGGTTGTATTATCCTAATTCTCTTAATGTTGTGTGGTATCCATATCACGTGTTTAGGTTGTTAATGATGTGGGGTTGTTAAACTTGCGTATCCTTATATCGTCTTGTTGTTGCGTCACTTCCGTCCTTGCACCTCTTTCCTGTCACTAAGTTTTGGCTGAATCTGTGTAGAATAGTTGTGATTTGTGAATGTATCCTTCTCTGCTCTGCATTCTGTGTGCTTCCACGATGACCATCTGTCCTGTCAAAATTAGTCGGCTGGTAAGCGGCTGGCATGGCACTTTGAGTTGAGTGGTCTGAGACATGTCCACTGCGCATGAGCGAGAGATGTTGTTCCAACCTCAGTATGGCCGTACATTTATATATGACTGCTTCGTGACTTCGAATAAATGCTTCTGTTTCTACGCTCGTCCGTGTCTAAGAACTTATATTTCAAAATTAAAGTAACACACAAACAATATCTGAATTATGACATTGACATATTTATTTGTTAGAGATAGAACAGACATTACTTTGTAAATTATGCATATTTTTCATGTCTCCTGCTTTGCGTGTGGCTGTGCAATTTGTGTGTGGAATTTCATGCATTCTTCTTCGTTCATTTCTGGTAAAAAGACTGTTTATTGATACTTTATACAATTCATAATTTGTTATTTTGTCTGCCGTCCATTGTTGACAGTAACTTGGTTATGAGATTTGTTCAATGTTTGCTTATATTTTTTCAGGACAACATAACATTAGAAAAATTAAATTTACAAGGAAACTGGATAGAAGAAGAAGGAGGTATAGCAATGGCCAGAATGTTAGAAGAAAACGATTACATCACGGAAATGGTATGTTTGGATTCTCAGTATGGTACACTGCGCATGCGTATCATAAAATAGGCGCATACGCAACGGTCGTGGATGCTACACTGACTATGCTAATTTTCGAATAATAACTTCATGACATTGTCGTTTTGTGATAGAAATATCCGTATGTAAATACATTATTTGATACAACATTTTGCTCCATTGATAACATTCCATAAGAATGTAAGTTCGTTATTTCTATATTCAATTGTTATTTGTTTAAGTAAGAGAATAAGTATGCTTAAACCAACATGCCCTATTTTCATGATTATTTTTGTCGAAACTCAAAGGTTTTTGTGTTAAACTTTCACATTGTATTATTTTTATCTAAATTTTTGTATAATAAGAAACGAAAAAAAACAAGTCAGCGTGATATGAATTGTTTTCTAGTTTTGCGTCTGTTTCTTTCCAGATTTTATCAGACAACAGACTAGGCACAGTCGGTGCGAAATGCATGTGTAAAATGTTATCTGTAAATGCTGGGTTGAGGAAACTCGATTTGTCAGGTAATATACTACTAATGAATTGCTGGAATAAACGAGCTGACAAACAGATGTACGCACATACGTACAACTCTTCATGGAGATATCTTAGTTTAAACTTATTTATTTTGCATCGACTGTGAAAGTAAGATTCAGGCTCTTTAACACTCGACCACTCGATGCCTCCACCTTTGGCGTGGTGGAAGTATTTGACATTTGTTTACAATGGTAAAGGGCGACAAGTAGTTGTTAATTCTGATACTATTTCTACAGCGACAACTTACACTAAAATTAAATCGTATCCTAAGTAAATGGCATTTCTTCCCTGAGTCAGGACATTGAAATATACTGCAATATCAACACCCTTTGGGAGACACACATCTCAGCTGCAGTTGACTGTTGCTCGATAGAGGCTGAATTGATAGTAACTTCTTACAACAGGTAAAGTTGATACTGCTGTTGAAGAGAGGTTGTTGGTCAAGAGATGGCCGCTCCGGAGAGGTTGTGCTTTAGTATGAATTTCAACGTGAATCTTGAATTTGATAAACTTTTGTGATGAGAATATAGCGTTGCTATGTTAAAGTGTTCAGTCTGTAGACGTTCCTTGATTATGAAGTTTTATATGTGTACCGTTTGACCTCCTTTAGTGCCTTATGTTTTGTGGATTGTTGTTTTTCCGGAGATCTGCGTGGGGAGGCATTGTCTTATGTATGTGGCTTTCCCTGTAGTTACGTATTTTCTCTCTTTTACACTATCTTTGAAACTTTTGCAGGAAATAACTTTGAGGATAAAGATGCGCACATATTTGCAGATGCATTAGAGGTAAGCATCTGTTGTGTATATAGGTATTAAACCGAAAAACTGTTTTGTATTCCTCTTGTTTCCTGATCGTTCATAATCTCCCGTTTACAAGGACCGCGCATGCGCGGCGGCCATTTTTCTTTATTTTAGAACATCTTTATGATGCTTTTGTTCGTTTATTCCATCAAAAATTGAACACGAATAACAAAACCATGGAATCTCTAAACTCTCTCTAAAAATAAACAAAATGCATGTTCATACGTTCTCCGAAAATGATCCATTTACTCCCCAAAATAGTTCTATAATTAATAGAAATTTCTGTAGATCGTCGTAGTGTATGTATTTACACTACCATGTTACTCAAACATTATTTCCTTCCACGACGCTCAGAAATTTAAAATATTACTTGCAATCTTTTTGTAGAATGCGAAATACTTGAAAGAATTGAGCCTTGCTAGAAACATGTTCGGTTCGGAAGCCGGGGAAATTCTTGGACCAGCCATAAGTGAGTAACCTGTCTTGTAGTTTGCACATCTATTTTTCTTGTCTCTGCTAAAAGCGGAGTAGAATATTATCTGACTGATTTAGGTTTTCATTAGCCTTTCTTTAAGTATAGGATAAGTGTCCATGAATAAATTACATTTTGTAACAGTGTCGAAATGTCGGCAATAAAATATCTGACAGGACAAATTCAATAATTTGCATATTCTTTGAACTGATATACAAACGTTGGCTTAGCTAAATACATGTACTTGTTACAATGCATGCCACATATCAAATTGTTAAGACGCTGGATTGTAGTCGTGTTTTGCCATTTATTGGTTTGAAATCATTTACTTCGCAAATACGTTTGTTCGTTAGTCGTCCACATGCGAGTTTGATTATTTTTTTTTAAATTCTTAAATCACCGTTGTTAAATATATATTTTAGAAACAATAATTTTGATAACAACTATCAATGCAGTTGTTTGGATGTATAAAATGATGATTCTATTCATCCAATAATAACGAATTTGCAGTATCTACATAGAACACGCAGCCACATAACATGTTTTGAAAATGGTATCAACAACGTGTGCGGTGTCTATACGCTCTTGTGTATGTTTGTAAAGTGTTCATCGATCTAAATCCTAAAACGAATTTTACGTCTTATGTGGCATGTTTTGTGGCATTAAACTATTGATTATCATTCATAGTGTTCTGTGATTATGTGTTTTAGGTGGGAATGATATTTTGGAGGTTCTCGATCTGAGTTGGAATCACATTCGAGGACGAGGTGCAATAGCTGTAGCCAAAGGAATAGGAGTAAGTTGTCTGTGTATTTATGACCCCCCCCCCCCTGACAAGTTGGCAAACTAGAGTTGTCTATAGGTAATCCTAGATTAAGAGGGGTGTGGGTCCGGATTCCCCCTTACAAGTTGGCAAACTAGAGATGTTTATAGCTATTCCTAGATCAAGAGGGGGTAGCCAATTCAAGAGCATCGGTGTTTTTGTCCAAAATTAGCGTTAATAGAGATGTTTATAGCTATTCCTAGATCAAGAGGGGATAGCCAATTCAAGAGCATCGGTGTTTTTGTCCAAAATTAGCGTTAATAGAGATGTTTATAGCTATTCCTAGATCAAGAGGGGGTAGCCAATTCAAGAGCATCGGTGTTTTTGTCCAAAATTAGCGTTTGTATTACAAGAAAACGCATTGCATTGCAAAAATCTAGGACTTCAAAGGCTGACTTAGAACCACTGCCTTAACAGGAGTTGGACCCCGACCCCCACCAGACGTAAATAGCTTAATATGCTATGCTTTTTATGTATGATTGATTAAATTGGTTGATATGCGAGTATTCACAACATTCCTAGTTATCATTTGATGGACGTTTATCTATTATAGGATATACATTACTCAGTACTTGTTAATTGTACACACCTTGAAGTGACCATTTTGTGTTTTTATGTTATAATTACTCCAAACGTTTTGTTGTTGTTGGGAATAGTATATGTTATATAAGATCACATATTTTTTCTTTCATGTAAACTGTGAAGTATTACTGAATAAACTGAAACCGATACTGTTATATGTACAAAATACAGTGGTCCCTTCCTTGAGCGACATTTTACGGAGATTGACAGAGTGCACCATATATTTATGTATATCACAACGTATTTCGTATGCCAACGGAACGGTCCGCATCTAACTAGTGTATAATAGTATGCATGCTTTCCCCCCGAAGTTTCCAAAGTTACTTCCACCAAGTTATCAGGAAAGTCATCTGCTCTTCAACATTCTATGGTGTGTTACTTTGGTTAGTCGGGTAATTGTCCATTTCGTTCAAATTTCATTTGAAATCATTTTACAGGAAAATGTAAGATTGAAATCTTGCAATATAAGTTGGAATGGATTTGGTCCAGAAGGGGGCGCTGCTGTAGGGGAAGCAATGGTGGCCAACAATGCTCTCCTAGAACTCGATGTAGCCGGTAACAGACTTACAGCAGACAGTGCTATGAAATTGGCGAGGACGATTTCATCCAATGACAATATCAGAGTACTGAAAGTATGTATAGAATTCACAACGATTCAAATACGTCTTGAGTGAATTCACTCATAATTTTAACAGACAATGCATGAAACCTGTATATATTGTATGCTTGCACTGATTAAAATCATACAGGTTTACCGTGTATATGCATTTTTTAAGTACACATGTTTATCGTTATACTGAGTAGATGAAAGAACATTTGTTATTTGTAAAGTTTTTAACATATAAAATCTGTTTTCCAATATAAATAATTATCGAAAGCTTTTTCATGCTGGAATATTAAATCCACCATTTCCTTATGGTATATTTTCTCATCTGTACGAGTTCAGTGTACGTTCATTGTTTGTTAGAAAACCAGTCGTTTTCGAAGTCCACAATACTCATAGACTTAACAAACATATCCCCTGTAATTGTATAATTCAATGTTTCGAAGGTAACATGCAATAAGTTGTACACATATTGTACGTTCGTTAATAGTGTACGTTACTATGTCACAGATTATATCCCACTTCTTAGATACATAACTATGTAACCATGACCAAAATAAAGTATGTATGCATTACCTTGTATTGTATTGTATTTAATGTAGGAATGTCAACGAATATTCGGATATTCGAATATTCGTTTGTACGTCCGAATATTCAAATACTGATTCGGCATTCGAATATTCGATAAAATGTATATTTTCAATATAAAAGCTGAATGCAAGTGTATTAAATTTCAATGATGGACATAATCCCTTGAATGACATTTTACCGGTGAAAATAATATAATATGTGTGCTAATGGACATGTCATGGTGATAACACTTAGGCCCTGAAAATATTAGTAATCGTTGGATTTTTACAGCTTGAGTGATCAGTTTGAAACACAAATTTGATAAGCATAAAGTTAACCTTCGAATTTCAACTATATTATTATTAAATAAGAAGGTCGAATGTTCGAATATTCGTTCGGAAGGTTGACCGAATATTCGAATACCAAAATTGCCATTCGTTGTCATCCCTAATTCAATGTCTCTATATCCATGCAGTTCGCATGTATTTACAACATGTAATGTCTATATACGTAAACAAATTATTCTTATGACATTTCAGATGGGAAACAACATCCTTACAACAGCAGGGGCCATAGCATTAGCAACATCTATAAACAACAGTGATAGTAGCGAACTCGAGGAGTTGGATTTAACGGTAAGAATTTGTATATACAGTGAAACTTCCGAATACCGAACGACCTCCGGACCAGCCATAATGTTCGGTATTTGGAAGTTTCCGGTATTCAGAAGTACTTGTTTACAAAGATGTACCTAAAATGTCAACCATGAAGTGATAGATTCTGTGGTAACATCACGGACCTATATACCTCCGTGGGGAACATGAAGCCTTTGTTTTGAACTGGGTTTAATTCATTGATTACAATGCATAATAAATCAGTAACACAACTTTTCAAAGTCAGAAATAAATGTGTTTCATTCTTGTTGAATCATATATGTTTATACATGTTGTAAAATACTTCAAAGAAAGAAACGGTAGGCCGACACACTCAGTCATATAAGATACACGTATATCGTTAAGAATAATAAATTCTCCCGTACTTCGCACAGAAATGTCATGCCCAACACTAATTTATCTATTTCAGGATGTTCCAATAGAATTTGAATTTCTACGCATTTTCGAGGATATCAAATCTAAGAAACCAAATTTTAAATTAATTCATGGGCCAGTTTTATGTTCCGGAAATACAGCAGACGATCTTGGAAAACCGGCAGTGCATCCTCACCGGAAGAAAGAACCGGTGTTAATTTTAGATCAACATATTGTAGTCAATGATATGCGGTTATTGGGTATTCTACAAAAATACGACCCGGATGGAAATTATCAAGTTACCCCTGAAGATTTCGTGAAAGCTGTTGAGGTAAATGAAATATCACTGTTCTGTACTAGTTCGCGTATAATTGTGGGATTTGACGCCATTTTTGCGTCATTTAAAAAAAACATCCGTCCGCCCTGATTCGTTTTTGAAATAAAAATGTCTGCTAAACTCAAACAAAAATTCTTAAATGGCCTTACGCTATTTGTTTTCTGCAATGCTGTGTAAATGGTATTTCCAGTGAGATACATGCACCTATCATAATAGTAAGTTAATAGAAGGTAAACATTTAGCAAACATGTGTCTTCATGACTGTTTCGTGTAATTCTTAGTTTATAAAATAACCGTCACAGAACGGAACTGTAGCAAATAACCGTCACACAACGGAACAGTAGCAAATTACCGTAACAGATCGGAACTCACGGTTGCCAATAACCTTCACAGAACGGAACTGTTGCAAATAACCTTCACATAACGGAACTGTAGCAAATAACCTTCTCATAACGGAACTGTTGCAAAAAACCTTCACAGAACGGAACTGTTGCAAATAACCTTCACATAACGGAACTGTTGCAAGTAACCTTCACATAACGGAACTGTTGCAAAAAACCTTCACATAACGGAACTGTTGCAAGTAACCTTCACATAACGGAACTGTAGCAAATAACCTTCACATAACGGAACTGTTGCAAGTAACCTTCACAGAACGGAACTGTTGCAAAAAACCTTCACAGAACGGAACTGTTGCAAATAACCGTCGCAGAACGGAACAGTAGCAAATAACCGTAACAGAACGAAACTGTAGCAGTAACCTACACATAACGGAACTGTTGCAAATAACCTACACATAACGGAACTGTTGCAAATAACCTTCACAGAACGGAACTGTAGCAAATAATCGTCACAAAACGGAACTGTTGCAAATAACCGTCATAGAACGGAACTGTTGCAAATAACCGTCATAGAACGGAACTGTTGCAAATAATCGTCACAAAACGGAACTGTTGCAAATAACCTTCACAGAACGGAACTGTTGCAAATAATCGTCACAAAACGGAACTGTTGCAAATAACCGTCATAGAACGGAACTGTTGCAAATAACCGTCACATAACGGAACTGTAGCAAATAACCGTCACAGAACTGTAGCAGATAGTAGCACATACTTTGAATGTCACTGTTTGTCCTTATTTTCTTCTCATTTATGTTGTTCAGGTTTCCCGACCTGCCCTATTTTTTTGCCCCGGCCCTAAACATATTTTCGCGTTTTACCATTTTTTTCTTTTTGGTAAAATAGACGCTTTACGAATATTCCAGCTGTTGAGCGTTATATTCACCTTGATTTAACATTTTCCAAGTTAAAAGGGAAAGGAGAGTTGTCTTTTAACATAAATTCATTTAAATTTATGTTTAATTTGCTACCTTTGAAAAAAAATAATCTTTTTAGGCCTAATTAAATATGCTCGATAAGAACTTACTAATTCTTGAAGTTGCACGGTCAAGTGGACGTGATGCTTTCTATAAAGGGAAATGAAATCTACAGTAGAACTTCGAAACCTCGAAGTAGTGTATTGTTCGACATATCTATGGTCAAATGAAATGGTAGTTAGGGACCGCAAATCATGTTCGAGTGTTCGACCTATCTTCGTTCGAGTGATCTACTGTTAGGTAATATGAAATAAGAAAGGATTTCACGGGGACTTAAGAACCTATTCGAGGTATTAACTGTGTTCGAGGTTTCGAAGTTTTACTGTACATCTTAAAATGTTCACCGGTTACTATCGCTGCAGGCATGTGTTGTGTTACTTTTGTGTTTCGTTATAACAAATTATAATTTCTGGTCGTTTATTCCCATCTTGGTAGGCCTATATTGTCATTTCTCCAATCATATTTCAGGATCTTGCTGTTCCATTCAACAAGCCGAAGTTAGAAGCGGCGGTAACAAAGCTTGCTGATGATCAAGCTGGTCGAATATTCTTCGGGTATGTCTTAAGTTCCTTACCATTTGATAAATATTGCATAACCAAGCTCCGAATGTACATATCCATAAATTATCGATTTAATATTATCATAAATGGCTTATTGAAGTATGGTTTCAGAATGGATTTCTTTTTAGTTATGTTGCATAGTAGTTGGTTATTACCTCCTACTAGTATTTGATTATTATACATATTTGTGTTCATCTGTTACCATGGAAATTATTAAGCGCGACACAACAAAAAACAATGTCCCCTAATTAAACAGCGTCTTGGACCAATGTGTAAATATATTCATAGTTTTCTAATAGTCTGAAATGAAGCTGACCAAGCAAATGAACTTTGATTCATGATTTACTATCATTTTTGGACAAGGTCGTTGTTATTATGTACATTATTATGAAATAATGTCACAGTTACAACGGTATTACGATGCAGAGCCTTCGTTTAGTGATCAAGCGTATTGATGACATAGATTTCACGATAATCGTACCATATTATAGCAACCTGCAAACTAATCATAATATATATTTTTTCAGTGATTTCATAAAACAGCAACAAGATCAGATTATGAAGGAATCTGGTGATGACGAAGACAGAGAATCATAACTGGAAGCTCTTCATCTAAAGGAGGAACATTTACTCTGTGCTCAATTCTTAAATATGGCGTCCGGGAATGACATAATCTAAAACGGCCGAACTTATTTGTGACAAAACTTGATTCCATTTGTTGAAATTAGAAAGTATGGCGATCAACGCGTTTCACAGAGTGATGGAATGGTCATTCTTGAAATTAAAATGTCCCACATACACTGTCGTGTGTGTAAAAAATTATTTATTATCGGCTCAAATTTAACATGGCACTGAAAGTGATTCTGTCCATGAGAGAGTATTTCATTGTAAATACAGGTCTGTATATTATAGCAAGTCAGCGATGAAGACAAACAGAAATGAAAATACTATAATAAAATTATTACATAAGCCGTGTTTTTTTCTAACGAACGCATGATATGTGGCTTGAGTTGACGCTGTTAAGCTCTCGAGACTCGACATTTTCGTTTTAGTTTTGCTTAGCAACTCTCAGATGCTAAACTTCTGGATCAAGATTGGCCGAGAAGACAGACATCTAGTCACGGACCTATATATATAGGTCCGTGATCTAGTGGGTAGAAATGTTACTGGCGTATAGGGCCTATATGTATATCGTCGTGAATGTCTTTCTGTACTTTTTCTGTGATATTAAAATAGACATAATTATATCTGGAAATGTTATAATTTTATTCTGTCTGGAAAATGTATTTACTGAACACGAAGGGGAAATAACCGCTGCTTGAAATTTTCGATCTCCCTTCGACGATTACCTCCCCTTTCGGTTCGTCCATGTTCTCTAGAGCGACCATCGGAAAGTTATGATCATGTACCGGGCAGTGTATGATATTTCAACCCGGTAAAATATATTTACTCGGACAACCGTTGGCTTTACATTATATGGTAAATCAACAGCACTTTGAACAATGTCATAAAGGCAAGACAATAGCAATGAACTCCTGCAACAAGCGGTTAGATTAATGTATTGTTATTTGCATAAGTCATATCATCGTATGCGATTGTTTTACTCACAAACAATCAGTCCAGTATGCAGAAATCACCTGATTTTACAGAACGGAAGTAGCCATTGATTTGCAGGGAATCTTGATCGCACTTGACACATACCGCTAGGGGAGATAAGCGCTGTCGGGAGTTTGGCAGGAACGGTGACTGCGTTCCGCATTTTGCCGCAGACTGAGAAAGATATTCTCTACTTACGATTTGTTAAATAGTTAAATACTGGTTGATTTATTCTTAAACAAACGTTTAACTCTGTCATAAACACCAGTTGCTTCTGGTCAACCTTGACCTTCAAAACTCACCACTTACCAGTCGTATATGGACGTAGAGAGTATACATGAGTCCCAGTCATTATCATTTTACATTCGGAACTCTTCGGTCAATATTGTACATGACATTGCGTATTATGTTGATGTTATCTTATGTGTATTCGTAATAGCTAGGCATTTTATGTGCGTGGCGTTGTTATGTCTTTTAGTTTATTTATATTATTCACCATTTGTGTTGAAATCATGTTTCGTATACATTTGTATTTACAATATATGTGTGTTTCATATGTGCGGTTTGGATGCAACATAGTAATATAAATGATTGACTATTATATCACATGCGCCTTTTTTATGATATTTCCTTTGTTCCTTTAACCCCAATGTGCCTCGAGGTAATTCCATTTGATTAGCCATCATGTGTGAATTTAAAAGATAGAAAATAAGTTGCTACAGGAAACGCCGCATCCCCACACAGACTTCCGGGAAACAACAATCCATAAAACATAAGGCATTTGAGGAGGCTCAAGGGTACATACGTAAAGGATCAGGTGCGCGAGGAATGGCCTGGTCGACCATAAGGGATAACTAGGAGAATCAAAAAGGACAAACAGGGCATTAATGGATAGAAAAGATCACAGGACAATGTGACATTATTGACATTAAGTCAATTAGGGGTCTACATAAACGTTTTGAATACCGTTCACGTAACATGGCGGCACGTTAGGTTGTATTATGTTGTAATAAAGGGTTGTTATAGAAATATAAAGCAATTAAAAGGAAAGTTTTATTGAAAATATGGTTACATATGGAGAACGACCATGCGTTCATTAACACAAGAGGTGTTTAAACAGCAAAATAAACAGATGAAATAACAAAATATATTCCAAAATGATGGACAAACACTTTGCAAGTCAGTCTCAGTATGAGGTTTTGAAATGTGTTAGGCCTAAGTTTTACTGATCTGTGCATTAATTGCTTTCTCAGGAATCCAATAATGCCAACAAATCCTAGAATTGTCTTGTATATATACGTGAAAACAGTTTCGAAAGTTCAATAACCACCACAATCACCGCCACCCAGGAGACACGTGCTTCTGGAATGATCTGGATGTTTACAATAGTGATTACCGAAATCCCTACATTTTGTGACATAGCCTCCACATGTCCACCAACCCTTGTAGGTACAGTGACACGCCGTGTTAGGTGGGGGCGCTTTCTTGATCGTACAGCCTCCCTTGTGATAGTCACAATCGCATGTAGCAGTCTTGTAGCCTTCGCAATCGCCATTACCTTGGAAACAGGACTGTATCGATTTATCCGGTCTCTTGCAATAGTTCGAAGAAAATTCTTGACACCTAACCACTACCCCATCACAAGTCCACGCACCCTTATATCTGCATTTACACGCCGTATTAGCCGGAGCAGCCTGATCGATTGAACAGCCGCCCGGGTGATAGTTACAATCACATTTAGCCGTTTTATATCCTTCGCAATCGCCACCTCCAATGACGCATGTATTTATAGATTTATCAGGATTCTTGCAATATCGAGATCCCTTATCATTACAACGAGTCACATCGCCTCTGCATGTCCACAGGCCTTTATAAACACATTTACAGGCCGTGTTTTTCGGGGGTGGTCGACTAATAGAACAGCCACCAGGATGGTAATCGCAGTCACATGTCGCAGTCTTGTAACCTGCGCAATCCCCGCCACCCAAAAGGCAAGAATACACCGATTTATCTGGATGCTTGCAATAATTCGAGTTGGAATCCGAACACAATGCGATGTTTCCTCCACATGTCCATGCACCCTTATACTTGCAATTACATGCCATACCTGAAGGAGCAGCCTTACTGATCGAACAACCGCCGGGATGATAGTCACAGTCGCATTGCATTGAACTCACACTTGTGATGACGTCACTACTCGTTGTGGCAGGTATGACACTGGAATGAGTTGCGAGTTTTATTCCTTTTTGGTTGAGAATGTCGTAAACCTTGCCTGGATAATTAGACAACACGCCTTGCACATACGGCAGATTATTTTCAATTGTTGAAGTTTTGTCGATAGTCCACAAATACGACATACCAACGACACCTTTTGCTTTGTTTGCTGCCGCAAGCTCCATTGTTGTCGTTTTGATCAAAGATCTTGGAGCGCAAGCTGATATCCCAGTACTATAGACCAAGTTTTTGGTGGGAAGCGTATGAAGTTTTCGTAAGGTCTCAACGATGTTGTTTTTCTCTAAGCCAATGGTGAAATAGGTGCGGCTTTTATACTGAGAATTCCCCATAGCGTTCACGGCTGACTTCAAATACGGAAATGTATCAAGTTTCGGTGAACCAATAATTACTTTTCCTTGATATCCTTTCTTGAAAAGGTATTTCTCTAAGCTGTCAACAACGGCTTTACCGGCTTCTATCATCGAATTATCATTCATTTTGTCTTGCTCTACTTTACTGTCAATTATGACAAGCGTTATTCTAGATGTGCTAGCTATCTTTGACAGTAAAGTGGACACCGCCGATTGCGCTCTACAAGGTGATATACCATGCACATCATCCAGCAATTGTGCACAGACGCTGTTGGGGTATAAGGTTGCACACAACTTCCATACCGGTGCAGGACACAAACACGTACAATCGCATGCCTCCCCTTTGGCACTGTGGCGGAACATCAACGGCTTTCCGGTGCTACTCGAGAAAGTTAAGTCAATTTCCACTCCGTTTGCTCCACGTCCTGCGGCCCATTCTACCGTACCAGGGGTATTTGTCATGTGGGCAATATTATAGAATCCTTCCTCCCCTGAAATAATTTCAATAATGTACATTTATTACCAGGTCGGGTGATATGACATTCACAAAATAAAAAAGAAAGGGTGGAAACATGAATTATTAGAATAAGGATTAACATTTAATTAAAGAATAAGTTTTTCGACAGAAACCTTGAGAGTAAACTTTGAATATCATTTCGGAAGATGAGTTCTAATTATTTCAATGCGCTAACCATGGTCGAACATGGTCAAAACACCCATTATTTATGTCAAATTGCAGAAGTATAGCTAAATTACATAAAACAAATTACATACGAAATAACCCAGAAAACAACCAACGTACATGGTATAAGACAAACCTTACCATTTGCGATTTGCAGGATACAGGCTACTGCGAGCAAGCACCACACCCTCATCTCGGACAAAGCTGTATGGCGACTGTGAGATTGTGATATTTTAGTCATCTATAAACTACTTGTTCAATATAGCTCAAATACACGGTCGTAGCTGGTTGTGTTACTATGTTTCGTTCGTGTTTGGTATGCGACATGTGATTGGAAGCTTCAGAAACATCTCGTCCTAAACGTAACTTGCTGTAAATTGGCATCGTGTAGTTTCCAATGACGAATGGAACTAGGTTGTTGAATTGTTTCTACAAAATTGACGATAAATTCAATTAGCTCTATACAACTCTGTCTATTTAAAAGAAGAGTTGTAGCGTAAGCGATGGTCCTTTTAAACGGTAAACTGCTAAGCTAGACATATTAATTCCAACAGAATTATGCTTTAGAATGTACAAGTTTTTTGACGACATTTAGCAAATGTAGGCACGGGTTATATAAAGCCTATTTGAAACTTTGCCCTTGCCTATCCATAGCAAATCTACGCTCCAACATTTTTGCGGGAAAATATAAGAGTCGCGTCCTGTTTTTGTTGTGATTTCAATTTTAAGTGGATGGAACTAAAAATTAAAAGTAGGACAGAAAACACTTCATTCCAATTAAAAATCACTTCAGCTAAAGGAAACTGGGGATGTATTGATATAATTCTACAGTGTTGTATGATTACAATCCTCAGATAATACATTTATTGTTGTGATCAGATCAATTTGATATGACAAGATAAGTTTTAATTGACAACAATATTTATTCATACTCTCATTTCACTAATAATATGACTATTGTATAAGCAAGAAAGAAATTGTAAAAACGGAGTCGTAATAGTTGAGTAGGATCTCATCACTAAATTTGTATTATTATGTATTTTCAACGAATTGTCGCCCTTTAAAGTACATTTTACGAGTAAATACATGTATTTGTTTAATTATTGAAATATATACAGTAAAACCTCACTTTATGACCGCCTCAATAATAAGACCACCTCGAAATTAAGAACACAGTTTTCAAGTCCATTTTCACTGTTTTGCCCTTTATTCAACCTCAATATTAAGAACACCTCAATTAGAGGACCAGTTTCCAAGAATCCAAAGGGTGGTCTAATTATGGAGGCTTTACAGAAGCTTATTAAATAAATTATGGTCTATTTATGGTTAAGATCATTAAGCCAAGCATGAACCAAGCATTGCATTTGTAATAAATCATTATTTGATAATGTTGAAAGTAGGGTTTCAGTCCATATATTCAATATACTTGCTTGCATTGGTAGATATATATCAACTTCGAAGTGTTGCTATGTTTAATATTTACAAACTAAAAGGGTTTTCAATAGTCTAAACCATAACATGACTTTTAAAAAGTAATGGATCTGAAATATTTGTAAAAGTTATTTTATAAAAGATATTGAAATATATCGCCAAGTAATATGTCCCTAAAGAGGTGCAACTGTTACAGTTGGTCTTCAAAATACAAAGTACAAATGTATATCGTTATACTGAGTAGATGACAGAAAATTTGTTATTGTAAAGTTTTTAAAGAACATATAAAATCTGTTTCCAATATAAATAATCATTTTCTCATATATAGGCTACGAGTTCAATGTACGTTGATTGTTTGTTAGAAAACCAGTTGTTTTTGATGTCCACATTACTCATAGACTTAACAAACATATCCCCTGTAATTGTATCATTCAATGTTTCGAAGGTAACATGTAATAAGTTGTACACATTTTGTACGTTCGTTAATAGTGTACGTTACTATGTCACAGATTCGATCCAACTTCTTAGATACATAAGTAAGCATGACCAAAATAAAGTATTTATGATTTACCTTGCATATTGTAATTGTATTTGTATTTAATGTCTCTATATACACTTAACAAAACTTATAAGTACTTCAATAATATATTTAGGATATTGCAATTAAATATGAACATATCAAATAGAAATTTAAGACACAGAAAGTTCAATCTGTCTGTAAAGATCCGACTAATTTTCAGCGCATAATACAGCAACTTAATTGAAATCAAGCCAATTCATACCCACACACAGAAATAAAAAGTCACATATTAACTCAATCGGTCATTATCAAGAGAGATCGCCGTTCGACTGGTAATGTTGGCCAGTCAATATATTCCCATATCGTGTCCATGGTGAGTTAATCCACCGCAGAACAGGTCCCAAATGATATTAACAGAAGTGTCAATCCCAGAATTGTATTTGTAAATGCATTATGTCAATGAGATGTAGATGCCAAGTCGTTATCCAGGCAAAAGGCGGTCCAACTCGGTAATGACCAATTCATTTGTTTTGTATTTGCGTTTATTTATCGTCGCCATGTGGGCGACGCCTCCGGAAGAATGTTAGTCATTTTAGATTTTTGGAGGATAGTGCATGATACAAGAGATGCCCCAGTTCCAGAAGCACCCCTTGTTCTTTTACGTGTCCGATGTAAAGCATTGTACACGCGCGGGACCTTGGGTTTTTTCTCCATCCGAAAGACTGTTAGTGCTGTTAGTGGTGGAGCGGGAGACCGAACCTGCGACCCCTGGATTACTAGTCCAGCGCGTAACCACTGGAACACGGATCCGCTACATGATCAATTCAATTTAATCTGTGACTTTTTATTTCTGTGCGGTGATATGTAATTGGCTTGATTTCAATCAAGCGGCTACATTTTGTAGAAACATTACCGACATATTGGTTTTTCTGTGTGTGAAATGTCTATTTAATATATTCATATTTAATTGCAATATCCTAAATATGTCATCGGAGTACTTATAACTTTTGTTAAGTGTATCTCCAAGAAGTCCGAATGTATTTACAACATGTACTGTCTATATACGTAAACAAATTATTCTTATGACATTTCAGATGGGAAACAACATCCTTACAACAGCAGGGGCCATAGCATTAGCAACATCTATAAACAACAGTGATAGTAGCGAACTAGAGGAGTTGGATTTAACGGTAAGAATTTGTATATACTTGTTTACAAAGATGTACCTAAAATGTCAACCATGAAGTGATAGATTCTGTGGGAACATGAAGCCTTTGTTTTGCACTGGGTTTTATTCATTGATTACACTGCATAAACAATCAGTAACACAACTTTTCAAAGTCAGAAATAAATGTGTTTAATTCTTGTTGAATCATATATGTATATACATATTGTAAAATACTTCAAAGAAAGAAACGGTAGGCCGACACACTCAGTCATATAAGATACACGGATATCGTTAAGAATAATAAATTCTCCCGTACTTCGCACAGAAATGTCATGTCCAACACTAATTAATTTATACTCCACGCCATTAAAAACGCAACTTAAAAGTGTCTCTGTCAACACGGTGACATTATAAAGATATAAGTATATGTTCATTCTCAAACATTACTTCCTAAACGTAACAAATTATTAAATATGAATACTATGGTCGTCGTTAAATTTATTTTTGAAGCATTATTTACTAATTTGTAACAATAAAACGCGTTTAACACTTGGAACAAAATGAAGGACATAGTGACATAGTTGCGTTTTTAATGGCGTTAAGTATATTATCCAATAATTCAGTGCAGTCTATATGAGGATTTATCGACCCAGGTAATGTGGTCCAAGCCCTTATGTTTTGTCACATAAATTATGTGAATGTGTTTAGGCATACGACAATGGATATAAACTTTAAAATTAGATCTTAGAACTTAGATCAATGTGTACTGTAAATTACCATTGACGTGTTCTATTCATTGTATTGTATTCAATTATGTAAAATGAAGGGTGCATTGTCTTTTTCTAAATAAACGTATCTTATCTTATAAATGAGCGCCGCTTTACGATTTCCAACCTCTTCTTTAAGTGACGTCATTTCCAGGAACCGTGACATGTGACGTCATCATGTACAGATAGTAAGCAATATTGCCCTATATGGCAATATGAAAACAAAGTGACCATATGGAGTAAATATTGTTTCCTGCTTGCAAATAGTGACATCACGTGTTGCGTTTCTTGGAATGACGTTCACTTACAGAAGAGGTTGTAAATTCCATTGCAGCGCTCAAATATGCATTCATTTATAATTATTTTTATCATTTATCTATTTCAGGATGTTCCAATAGAATTTGAATTTCTACGCATTTTCGAGGATATCAAATCTAAGAAACCAAATTTTAAATTAATTCATGGGCCAGTTTTATGTTCCGGAAATACAGCAGACGATCTTGGAAAACCGGCAGTGCATCCTCACCGGAAGAAAGAACCGGTGTTAATTTTAGATCAACATATTGTAGTCAATGATATGCGGTTATTGGGTATTCTACAAAAATACGACCCGGATGGAAATTATCAAGTTACCCCTGAAGATTTCGTGAAAGCTGTTGAGGTAAATGAAATATCACTGTTCTGTTCTAGTTCGCGTATTATTTTGGGATTTGACGCCGTTTTTGCGTCATTTAAAAAAAATATCCGTCCGCCCTGATTCGTTTTTGAAATAAAAATGTCTGCGAAACTCCTTAAATGGCCTTACGCTATTTGTTTTCTGCAATGCTGTGTTAATGGTATTTCCAGTGAGATACATGCACCTATCATAGTAAGTTAATAGAAGGTAAACATTTAGCAAACATGTGTCTTCATGACTGTTTCGTGTAATTCTTAGTTTATAAAATAACTGTCACAGAACGGAACTGTAGCAAATAACCGCCACAGAACGGAACTGTAGCAAATAACCGTCACACAACGGAACAGTAGCAAATAACCGTAACAGAACGGAACTGTAGCAAATATCTCGCATATCGGAACTGTTGCAAATAACCTTCACAGAACGGAACTGTTGCAAATAACATTCACAGAATGGAACTGTTGCAAATAACCGTCACAGAACGGAACTGTAGCAAAAAACCTTCACAGAACGGAACAGTAGCAAATAACCGTAACACAACGGAACAGTAGCAAATAACCGTAACAGAACGAAACAGTAGCAAATAACTCACAGATCGGAACTGTTGCAAATAACCTTCACAGAACGGAACTGTTGCAAATAACCTTCACAGAACGGAACTGTTGCAAATAACCGTCACAGAACGGAACTGTAGCAAATAACCGTCACAGAACGGAACTGTAGCAAATAACCGTCACAGATCGGAACTGTTGCAAATAACCGTCACAGAACGGAACTGTAGCAAATAACCGTCACAGATCGGAACTGTTGCAAATAACCGTCACAGAACGGAACTGTAGCAAATAACCTTCACAGAACGGAACTGTTGCAAATAACCTTCACAGAACGGAACTGTTGCAAATAACCGTCACAGAACGGAACTGTAGCAAATAACCTTCACAGAACGGAACAGTAGCAAATAACCGTAACACAACGGAACAGTAGCAAATAACCGTAACAGAACGAAACAGTAGCAAATAACTCACAGATCGGAACTGTTGCAAATAACCTTCACAGAACGGAACTGTTGCAAATAACCTTCACATAACGGAACTGTTGCAAATAACCGTCACAGAACGGAACTGCAGCAAATAACCTTCACAGAACGGAACTGTTGCAAATAACCGTCAAAGAACGGAACTGTTGCAAATAACCGTCACAGAACGGAGCTGCAGCAAATAACCTTCACATAACGGAGCTGTTGCAAATAACCGTCACAAAACGGAACTGTTGTAAATAACCGCCATAGAACGGAACTGTTGCAAATAACCGTCACAGAACGGAACTGTAGCAAATAACCGTCACAGAACATTAGCAGATAGTAGCACATACTTTGAATGTCACTGTTTGTCCTTATTTTCCTCTCATTTTATGCATAAACATGTCGTGTTAATAAGGCGTAAATATATGTTTGTTTCAGGTTTCCCGACCTACCCTATTTTTTGCCCCGACCCTGAACATATTTTCGCGTGTTAACATTTTTTTCTTTTGGTAAAATTTCTTCTTTAGATTCATATTTCTGCCCCGTTTTTAGACGCTTTACGAGCATTCCAGCTGTAGAGCGTTATATTCACCTTGATTTAACATTATCCATGGGAAAGGGGATTTGTCTTTTAAGATATATTTATTTAAATCTATGTTTAATTTGCTTCCTTTGAAAATAAAAATCTCGAAAAAAAATGTCCGACCTATCTGCCCTATTTTTTGGGGGCATGAAACCTGAAACAAACATATGTTTAGGCCTACTTAAATATGCTCGATAAGAACTTACTAATTCTTGAAGTTGAACGGTCAAGTGGAGGTGATGCTTTCCATAAAGGGAAATGAAATATACAGTAGAACTTAGAAACCTCGAAGTAGTGTATTGTTTGATCTATATATGGTCAAAAATGAATGAAATGGTAAGGGACCGCAAATCATGTTCGAGTGTTCGACCTATCTTCGTTCGAGTGATCTACTGTTAGGTAATATGAAATAAGAAAGGATTTCACGGGGACTTAAGAACCTGTATTAACTGTGTTCGAGGTTTCGAAGTTTTACTGTACATCTTATAATTTTCACCGGTTACTATCGCTGCAGGCATGTGTGGTGTTACTTTTGTATTTCGTTATAACAAATTATAACTTCTGGTCGTTTATTCCCATCTCGGTATATTGTCATTTCTCCAATCATATTTCAGGATCTTGCTGTTCCATTCAACAAGCCGAAGTTAGAAGCGGCGGTAACAAAGCTTGCTGATGATCAAGCTGGTCGAATATTCTTCGGGTATGTCTTAAGTTCCTTACCATTTGATAAATATTGCATAACCAAGCTCCGAATGTACATATCTATAAATTATCGATATAATATTATCATAAAAGGCTTATTGAAGTATGGTTTCAGAATGGATTTCTTTTTAGTTATGTTGCATAGCAGTTGGTTATTACCTCCACTTAGTATTTGATTATTATACATATTTGTGTTCATCTGTTACCATGGAAATTATTAAGCGCGACACAACAAACAACAATGTCCTCTAATTAAAAAGCGTCTTGGACCAATGTGTAAATATATTCATAGTTTTCTAATAGTCTGAAATGAAGCTGACCAAGCAAATGAACTTTGATTCATGATTTACTAATATTTTTAGACAAGGTCGTTGTAATTATGTACATTATACTGAAATAATGTCACAGTTACAACGGTATTACGATGCAGAGCCTTCGTTTAGTGATCAAGCGTATTGATGACATAGATTTCACGATAATCTTACCATATTATAGCAACCTGCAAACTAATCATAATATAATTTTTTTCAGTGATTTCATAAAACAGCAACAAGATCAGATTATGAAGGAATCTGGTGATGACGAAGACAGAGAATCATAACTGGAAGCTCTTCATCTAAAGGAGGAAAATTTACTCTGTGCTCAATTCTTAAAAATGGCGTCCGGGAATGACATAATCTAAAACGGCCGAACTTATTTGTGACAAAACTTGATACCATTTGTTGAAATTGGAAAGTATGATGTTCAACGCGTTTCACAGTGTGATGGAATGGTCATTCTTGAAATTAAAATTTCCCACATACACTGTCGTGTGTGTAAAAAATTATTTATCATCGGCTCAAATTTAACATGGCACTGAAAGTGATTCTGTCCATGAGAGAGTATTTCATTGTAAATAAGGTCTGTATATTATAGCAAGTCAGCGATGAAGACGAACAGAAATGAAAATACTATAATAAAATTATTACATAAGCCGTGTTTTTTCTAACGAACGCATGATATGTGGCTTGAGGTGACGCTGTTAAGCTCTAGAGACTCGACATTTTCGTTTTTGTTTTGCTTAGCAACTCTCAGATGCTAAACTTCTGGATCAAGATTGGCCGAAAAGACAGACATCTAGTCACGGACCTATATATATAGGTCCGTGATCTAGTGGGTGAGAACGTTTACTGGCGTATAGGGCCTATATGTATATCGTCTTTTTGTACTTTTTCTGTGATATTAAAATAGACATAACTATATCTGGAAATATTATGATTTTATTCTATCTGGAAAATACTGAACACGAAGGGGAAATAACCGCTGCTTGAAATTTTCGATCTCCCTTCGACGATTACCTCCCCTTTCGGTTCGTCCATGTTCTCTAAAGCGACCATCGGAAAGTTATGATCATGTACCGGGCAGTGTATGATATTTCAACCCGGTAAAATATATTTACTCGGACAACCGTTGGCTTTACATTATATGGTAAATCAACAGCACTTTGAACAATGTCATAAAGGCAAGACAATAGCAATGAACTCCTGCAACAAGCGGTTAGATTAATGTATTGTTATTTGCATAAGTCATATCATCGTATGCGATTGTTTTACTCACAAACAATCAGTCCAGTATGCAGAAATCACCTGATTTTACAGAACGGAAGTAGCCATTGGTTTGCAGGGAATCTTGATCGCACTTGACACATACCGCTAGGGGAGATAAGCGCTATCGGGAGTTTGGCAGGAACGGTGACTGCGTTCCGCATTTTGCCGGTGACTGAGAAAGATATTCTCTACTTACGATTTGTTAAATAGTTAAATACTGGTTGATTTATTCTTAAACAAACGTTTAACTCTGTCATAAACACCAATTGCTTCTGGTCAACCTTGACCTTCAAAACTCACCACCTACCAGTCGAATATGGACGTAGAGAGTATACATCGGTCCCAGTCTTTAGTGTCATTATCATTTTACATTCGGAACTCTTCGGTCAATATTGTACATGACATTGCGTATTATGTTGATGTTATATTATGTGTATTCGTAATAGCTAGGCATTTTATGTGCATGGCGTTGTTATGTCTTTTAGTTTATTTATATTATTCACCATTTGTGTTGAAATCATGTTTCGTATACATTTGTATTTACAATATATGTGTGTTTCATATGTGCGGTTTGGATGCAACATACATGTAGTAATATAAATGATTGACTATTATATCACATGCGCCTTTTTATGATATTTCCTTGGTTCCTTTAACCCTGTCCACAATGTTGCCAATGTGCCTCGAGGTAAATCTATTTGATTAGCCATCATGTGTGAATTTAAAAGATAGAAAATAAGTTGCTACAGGAAACGCCGCATACATAAGACAGTGCATCCCCACACAGACTTCCGGGAAACAACAATCCATAAAACATAAGGCATTTGAGGAGGCTCAAGGGTACATACGTAAAGGATCAGGTGCGCGAGGAATGGCCTGGTCGACCATAAGGGATAACTAGGAGAATCAAACAGGACAAACAGGGCATTAATGGATAGAAAAGATCACAGGACAATGTGACATTATTGACATTAAGTCAATTAGGGGTCCACATAAACGTTTTGAATACCGTTCACGCAACATGGCGGCACGTTAGGTTGTATTATGTTGTAATAAAGGGTTGTTATAGAAATATAAAGCAATTAAAAGGAAAGTTTTATTGAAAATATGGTTACATATGGAGCACGACCATGCGTTCATTCACACAAGAGGTGTTTAAACAGCAAAATAAACAGATGAAATAACAAAATATATTCGAAAATGATGGGCAAACACTTTGCAAGTCAGTCTCAGTATGAGGTTTTGAAATGTGTTAGGCCTAAGTTTTACTGATCTGTGCATTATTTGCTTTCTCAGGAATCCAATAATGCCAACAAATCCTAGAATTGTCTTGTATACGTGAAAACAGTTTCGAAAGTTCAATAACCACCACAATCACCGCCACCCAGGAGACACGTGCTTCTGGAATTATCTGGATGTTTACAATAGTGATTACCGAAATCCCTACATTTTGTGACATAGCCTCCACATGTCCACCAACCCTTGTAGGTACAGTGACACGCCGTGTTAGGTGGGGGCGCTTTCTTGATCGTACAGCCTCCCTTGTGATAGTCACAATCGCATGTAGCAGTCTTGTAGCCTTCGCAATCGCCGTTACCTTGGAAACAGGACTGTATCGATTTATCCGGTCTCTTGCAATAGTTCGAAGCAAAATCTTGACACCTAACCACTTCCCCATCACAAGTCCATGCACCCTTATATCTGCATTTACACGCCGTATTAGCCGGAGCAGCCTGATCGATTGAACAGCCACCCGGGTGATAGTTACAATCACATTTAGCCGTTTTATATCCTTCGCAATCGCCATCTCCAAGGACGCATGTATTTATAGATTTATCAGGATTCTTGCAATATCGAGATCCCTCATCATTACAACGAGTAACTTCGCCTCTGCATGTCCACGTGCCTTTATAAACACATTTACAGGCCGTGTTGTTCGGGGGTGGTCGATTAATAGAACAGCCACCAGGATGGTAATCGCAGTCACATGTCGCAGTCTTGTAACCTTCGCAATCCCCGCCACCCAAAAGGCAAGAGTACACCGATTTATCTGGATGCTTGCAATAATTCGAGTTGGGATCCGAACACAATGCGATGTTTCCGCCACATGTCCATGCACCCTTATACTTGCAATTACATGCCATACCTGAAGGTGCAGCCTTACTGATCGAACAACCGCCGGGATGATAGTCACAGTCGCATTGCATTGAACTCACACTTGTGATGACGTCACTACTCGTTGTGGCAGGTATGACACTGGAATGAGTTGCGAGTTTTATTCCTTTTTGGTTGAGAATGTCGTAAACCTTGCCAGGATAATTAGACAACACGCCTTGCACATACGGCAGATTATTTTCAATTGTTGAAGTTTTGTCGATAGTCCACAAATACGACATACCAACGACACCTTTTGCTTTGTTTGCTGCCGCAAGCTCCATTGTTGTCGTTTTGATCAAAGATGTTGGAGCGCAAGCTGATATCCCAGTACCATAGACCAAGTTGTTGGTGGGCAGCGTATGAAGTTTTCGTAAGGTCTCAACGATGTTGTTTTTCTCTAAGTCAATGGTGAAATAGGTGCGGCTTTTATACTGAGAATTCCCCATAGCGTTCACGGCTGACTTCAAATACGGAAATGTATCAAGTTTCGGTGAACCAATAATTACTTTTCCTTGATATCCTTTCTTGAAAAGGTATTTCTCTAAGCTGTCAACAACGGCTTTACCGGCTTCTATCATCGAATTGTCATTCATTTTGTCTTTCTCTACTTTACTGTCAATTATGACAAGCGTTATTCTAGATGTGCTAGCTATCTTTGACAGTAAAGTGGACACCGCCGATTGCGCTCTACAAGGTGATATACCATGCACATCATCCAGCAATTGTGCACAGACGCTGTTGGGGTATAAGGTTGCACACAACTTCCATACCGGTGCAGGACACAAACACGTACAATCGCATGCCTCCCCTTTGGCACTGTGGCGGAACATCAACGGCTTTCCGGTGCTACTCGAGAAAGTTAAGTCAATTTCCACTCCGTTTGCTCCACGTCCTGCGGCCCATTCTACCGTACCAGGGGTATTTGTCATGTGGGCAATATTATAGAATCCTTCCTCCCCTGAAATAATTTCAATAATGTACATTTATTACCAGGTCGGGTGATATGACATTCACAAAATAAAAAGAAAGCGGGGAAACATGAATTATTAGAATATTGGTCGAACATGGTCAAAACACCCATTATTTATGTCAAATTGCAGAAGTATAGCTAAATTACATAAAACAAATTACATACGAAATAACCCAGAAAACAACCAACGTACATGGTATAAGACAAACCTTACCATTTGCGATTTGCAGGATACAGGCTGCTGCGAGCAAGCACCACACCCTCATCTCGGACAAAGCTGTATGGCGACTTTGAGATTGTGATATTTAAGTCATCTATAAACTACTTGTTCAATATCGCTCAAATGCACGGTCGTAGATAGTTGTGTTAATATGTATGACTATCGTTTGTGTTTGGTATGCGACATGTGAATGGAAGCTTCAGAAACATTTCGTCCTAAACGTAACTTGCTATAAATTGGCATCGTGTAGTTTCCAATGACGAATGGAACTATGTTGTTGAATTGTTTCTACAAAATTGACGACAAATTCCTTTAGCTCTATACAACTCTGTCTATTCAAAAGAAGAGTTGTAGCGTAAGCGATGGTCTTTTTAAACGGTAAACTGCTAAGCTAGACATATTAATTCCAACAGAATTATGCTTTAGAATGTACAAGTTTTTTGACGACATTTAGCAACTGTATATACCCAACTTTCATAGCGCCTCCCTTAGCCACCGTCGAAAACGTGGGTATGGGAAAAATACATGGGAATTGTGGGAAATCGTTAATATCTCAACAACGGATTGGGATATCAAAAGTGTGCAAACGGTTTTGAAAAAATTAACATTTCCGCAATACATATTCCGTTTTTCAGAAATACATGTATTGTGAAATAACATTTTGGTCCTTTTTAACATTGAAGACACGAACCATGGCTATATAAACAAAGAAGGGGAAAAACGGACTGGTCGGATTTAAAACCCAATATCTCAGTAAATAAAAGGAAATCTAAATTTGTGCAAGCGGCTTTACAATCTTCATTCCTTAAACTTTACAAATATGTAAATTTGATAAAAATTAATTATTTCATTTTGGTCCTTTTTAACTTTGAACCTGATGATTTCCATTTTTTCTCTTTCGATTTCAATAACTGCATGTGTATATCGATCACAGCGCCATATCTCCACATGTGGTCACTTAAGTTATTATCTCAATCTAACTGGCGTGCTATATTGTTCGCTGGACCATGGTTTATGGTGTATAGTTATACTGGATGCGCTAAATTATTTCTAGAACACCATTTCGCATTTTCTTTAGCAGCAACTTAATTTCAATTGCAATAAACATTTTGTTTATATATAGATACTGGCCCATAACATTGAACATAACATATATTATAGTACAGACAAATAGTTCTAAAATATTTGTGGTGTATATTTGATCTTCCACACATATCATGATCTAATATAATTCATTAATTATCATCATACTGTCGGATTCATAAATTAGTTTGAATCATTCGTTATATAAATAAACTAGTAAATTTATAAACTACACTCCATGAGAGTTTACTGTGTTTTGAAGCGAAAGTACATTTTTGCAGAAAAAAAGCTAATTGGTGCTAGTATATTAACTCCTTAATATATAATAGCGAAATACAGAACTGCTCGGACGAAAAGAAAAATCAGGATACCGCGGACTTTTATTTAGCACGGACCTATAAACCAGGTCCGTGTATTTAGTGAAAGTACATGACAAATCTCAATTACCCCACCTGCTAGAAGTCGTTAATTGGTCACCACCTTAGAGATAATGTTGTCGTTCACACATATGACACCAGGTATCACCAGAATGTTTAATTGGCAGGTGTCAGTCTTTAATTTACATAAACAATCTAAAACTTATAAAATGAATATCAATAAGTTATGCAGGTTATTTGTCTAAATAATTGCAACATCTGCACTACAATACTAATAGTATTAATCTAATAAGTTTCACTTTCACTTTAAAGTATAAAATTCAACAATATCATCGCAAACATTCTATTTATTGTAATCAAGTTTTACTGTTATTAAAACTTGTTTGTCTAAACAATTGCATTATTTATAGAATTATTTTCACTTTTAAGTATAAAGTTAAACAATAGCATCCAAAAAATTATACATGTTCTCATTGTAATCAAGTTTTACTTTGTAACATTTTATTTAATTTTGTTTAATTTCACACCTTTACAGATTAAAAGTCGATTTATTGTCACCCTTAAATTAACCACACCAATATTTTATCTCTAGGATTTTCTATAAAAAGTCATATTTCCCCCAAATTCTTCCCTAAAAGCTCTGTCTCCCTTGTCAACCGTAATGAAAGTTGGACATGAGGTACGGGTTATATAAAGCCTATTTGAAACTTTACCCTTGCATACCCATAGCAAATCTACGCTCCAACATTGTTGCGGAAACATATAAGAGTCGTGTCCTGTTTTTGTTGTGATTTCAATTTTAAGTGGATGGAACTAAACACTAAAAGAAGACAGAAAACACGGATCTGCCACTTCATTCCAATTAAAAATCACTTCAGCTAAAGGAAACTGGGGATGTATTGATATAATTCTACAGTGTTGTATGATTACAATCCTCAGATAATACATTTATTGTTGTGATCAGATCAATATGATATGACAAGATAAGTTTTAATTGACAACAATATTTATTCATACTCTCATTTCACTAATAATATGACTATTGTATAAGCAAGAAAGAAATTGTAAAAAACGGAGTCGTAATAGTTGAGTAGGATCTCATCACTAAATTTGTATTATTATGTATTTTCAACGAATTGTCGCCCTTTAAAGTACATTTTACGAGTAAATACATGTATTTGTTTCATCATTGAAATATATACAGTAAAACCTCACTTTAAGACCGCCTCAATAATAAGACCACCTCGAAATTAAGAACACAGTTTTCAAGTCCATTTTCACTGTTTTGCCCTTTATTCAACCTCAATATTAAGAACACCTCAATTAGAGGACCAGTTTCCAAGAATCCAAAGGGTGGTCTAATTATGGAGGCTTTACAGTAGCTTATTAAATAAATTATGGTCTATTCATGGTTAAGATCATTAATTAAGCCCAGCATGAACCAAGCATTGCATTTGTAATAAATCATTATTTGATAATGTTGAAAGTAGGGTTTCAGTCCATATATTCAATATACTTGCTTGCATTGGTAGATATATATTAACTTCGAAGTGTTGCTATGTTTAATATTTACAAACTAAAAGGGTTTCAATAGTATAAACCATAACATGACTTTTCAAAAATAATGGATCTGAAATATTTGAAAAAGTTATTTTATAAAAAATATTGAAATATATCGCCAAGTATGTCCCTAAAGATGTGCAACTGTTACAGTTGGTCTTCAAAATTCTTAACAATAATATAACTTCTGAAAAGTGTGCCTAGAGTATGTAAAATGTTAATATCGTTGACATATAATGAAATATATAACTCAGGCTGTACCTTTGCCAAACAGTAGCGGATCTACACCCCAGTGTATCTGCAGAATGGTGTGAGTGTCCTGTGTTGTGCAATTTCCACTGACGCAGATAACAAAACTGAAAGGTTAATGGATATATTGTCCACAAATACAAAAAGTATTTTCCGTTAGGTCTTTTCCGATCATACTTAAACAAGTCCTTTCTGCGCTAAGGCCTCTTTTCGATATCCAGTCATACACTCAAACATGTCCCGTCTTGGTAAAGTGTAAATCCCGGGCCTATGGAAGTCACTGTCATAATTACATTATGCTTTATGACGTTTGAAATTTCAGCTTTTAGTTACAATATGCAGTATGCTGTCTTTGAAGCGTTGTTATGAGTTATTTGATATCAGTTTATACTGCATACATGTTATCCTTCATTTGCTGTGCATCATTGGAAATGCTTCGTTCTTACAATTAAATTTCTGTTTGAAAGTCCGTGTACATACATATAACGTTTAATAATTGTACATGAAGTATTATTGTCAATTCAAATGCTTATTACATTTTTTTTTTTTTTATAAACTTAAAATTCACATGCACTGTCTATTGCTTGTAATAGGATATGTGTTATCCACACAGTGAAATACGTAGTGCTTTCCGGTTGTTCAGGAAGATATCCGATGTTATTATAAAAAATCAACTGTTAATTCCCTTAAAAACAAAGTATTTTTACATACACTTCGAGGATGTTCTAACTAGTCCCCTACTGAATTCGTTATAAATTGAATATTTACAAATGGATTTCGTTGAAATTTGGACTGTGCATAACTTAACACACGATACGTATTTCCGTGAAATCTATTTTCAAATTATGCTTCATTCATAATGCTTGCTGCGTGATGCATGCTTACAAGTTCATTGTGCTATTTGACATCGGTACTGCGATATAACATCGAATATTGTTATTTTTGGGAAAATGTGTCGTAATTCTATACACAGAAACGTGAGGTAAATTAAAAAATAAAGCAAACATAAGGATGTATAGTGAAGTTTGTAGAATGAATAAACTGGAATGATGTTTAACATCAAATAACGAGGAATGGACAATCACAAGAGCAAATAGACGTTCAACGACTTCACAAGAGCAAATAGACGTTCAACGACTTCACAAGAGCAAATAGACGTTCAACGACTTCACAAGAGCAAATAGACGTTCAACGACTTCCCAAGAGCAAATAGACATACATGATTATGGTTATTCTGCCATACCGCACGTACATGTAAGAATTAATACATCAACTCCAATACGAAATGGAACATGTACAAAGCATAATGAATAAGCAGCCGTTTAATGTAAAACGTGTAGCATAATATTTAAGCATGCAGAACTAATTTCACCTCACTTCACTGCATATCATATGGAAGAATACACTATCAAGTTTCAACATATATTTTCAAAAATTTAAATAACTTATAATATAAGTGTGCGAATAGTGAACATACAATACTATGGTGGCATATTACTGCCACCAGTTAGCATGGTAGCGTTCGCGAATTGTTTCGTGTTAACCACTTAATTATTACGATTATCTAGCTATCTAGTTAATATTCGTGTTACATTTTCGGTAAGATAAATATCATCTGTATCTGTAGTATACGTAATACTGTCAAATTTGACCATTATATTACGGTGCGCAAGGAGAATAAATACAAAGAGAAGGATAGAATAGATAGAACATAGACTCGGTCAAGGATATGCCATAGACTAAAAGAGAGAAAAAGGAGCAAGACAGCTGTGATACCTCATTGGGTCTAGAAGATTGACCTCTCCGGCTTGCGTGGCGCTACCACGGACGAGTCCCCACCGGCACAGCTCAGACGACCCGTGGAGGTACCACAGCTGGAGAAAATCCCCATTAGAAGGGCTGGGTGGAGAGCTCCCTCTTGAAGAGTACCAAGGTGGGAGCCTCAGCCACTGTGGCTGGTAGTCCGTTCCACTGCCGTATTGTCCTCGGGAAGAAGCTGAACTTAAACTGATCCGAAGATGGTTGGTAGAGGTTGAACTGGATAGAATGCTTTGATCTGATCGTGGTAACTGATCGTTTGGAAAGGAACTTGGATGCTGGTATATCAATCAGGCCGTGGTGAATTTTGTATAAATTGGTGAGTTGAAGTTTAGTCCTTCTGGATTTGAGTGTCTCCCAGTTTAGTTCCTCAAACATAGAGTTCACGCTACTGGTGTTATGGTAGCGGTTAAGTGCAAAACGGGCAGCTCTTCGTTGGACCATTTCGATCTTGTGCTCATGGTTTTTCTGGTAGGGATTCCATGCTGAGACACAGTATTCGAGATTAGATCGTACCATGGCTGTATATGCTCTCGTTTTTATTTCTGTAGATGCTAATCTCAAGTTCCGTCTCAAAAATCCCAGCATGTTGCTTGATTTCTTTGATATTCTGTTGATGTGATTTTTCCATGATAGATTTGATTGGATGTCGACACCAAGGTATTTTGTAGAGGTCTCTTCTGCTAGGGTGACACCTTTAAGGATATATGTATACGTTCTTGGTTTCCTGGCTCGGGTAATCCTGAGGTAGCTGCATTTTTGTGGGTGGAATTCCATGCCCCATTTGAGTTCCCATTCTGCTAGTTTATTTAGATCGTTTTGGAGAATTGCCTGGTCCTCAGCTGTGTGTATCTGCCGGTAGACAATGGCATCATCAGCAAACAGTCTGGAGTCGGATGTGAGGTTTTCCGGAAGGTCATTAATAAACATCAGGAATAGGAGAGGCCCCAGGACAGACCCTTGGGGTACCCCGCTGACCACTGGGACTGTCTCCGATGACTTTCCCTCGACAACTACTTGTTGAGAGCGGTTCAGTAGGAAGGACTCGATCCATTTATGCGTAGTACCCCGTACCCCGTAGTGATTGATTTTCTTGAGCAGCCGACGGTGTGGAACTCTGTCAAAGGCTTTCGAAAAGTCTAAAATTATCATGTCTGTTTGGATACCTTTGTCCAGCGATGAGGAAAGTTCATGAAGGAGGGTGATAATCTGTGTTTCACAGCTCCGCCTGGCCCTAAACCCGTGCTGGCAATCGGTTAGAATCTTGTAGGTTTCAATGTGTTTTAATGTATGGCTAACAATACAATGCTCTAGTAGCTTACAACAAATACTTGTGAGCGACACTGGCCTGTAGTTTGCCGGGTCTTCGCGTGCACCCTTCTTGTAAATAGCTGTGACGTGTGCATGGCGCCAGTCGTCAGGTACAGTGCCTTGGCTGAGAGATTTATTGAAGATGTCAGCTAAGATGGGGGCTAACTCAACCGCACACTCCTTGAGGAAACAGGCTGATATATTGTCTGGACCAGTTGCTTTTCTTGGATTGGTGGTTTGGAGGAGTTTCTGGATACCCTCAGCAGTGACGATGATCTCAGGCATATCCGGGTATGGAGTACCGTCAGGGCTTGGAGCCTCACCTGGTTCTTCTTGCGTGAAGACAGACTGGTACTGCCGGTTTAGTATGTTAGCCTTGTCGACTGCAGCATTGAAGAGACGACCCTTGTCTTTGAGCGGGGATAAACCGGTATTGTCTTTACGTAGTGATTTGATGTATGACCAAAACCGTTTCATGTTTGATTGTTTGTCTTCCTGGTCAGGTTCAATCAAGTTGTTGATATATGAATAATAGGATTGTCTCTCATACCTCTGTGCTTCAGCTTTCCAAAATTTGTATTTCCTAACATCTGATGATTTATTTGATTTTTTCATGCGAGTGTATAATTTGGATGTTTTCTTTCTAGCTGCTTTGACGGTCTTGTTTATCCATGGTTTGTGTTTTTTCTGGCCCTTGAAGACTTTAGATGGCAATCATAGAACTAGAAACAGACTTGAAAGTGCCCAGAACTGCCACCTCTTACCTTTTTATGATGTATTACTGTAATTTACACTAGAATTTTCATCTCCATTGCGCCCATTGCGCCCATTGCGCACACGAATCTACATTGCGTACTTTAGTCATACCGGGTTTTACATATGTGCTGGTTCCGGCTTTTTTTCAACGTCAAATATTTATGCGTGGATTCAGGTGATCGTACGAGATTTCAGCTTCCGGTAAAAACACAGCGATGGCGTTTAAAGATTTACGCAATTTTTTAGAATACTGGTATTTGCAGTACACTCTAAACACAGCAGTGTACATGCTTGAACCAATAGAAGTGAAAATTGTCAGTATCCTTTACGAACGTGTTTGTTAGATTCAACGAGTGGGCGTGTCGGCGTAACATGTCCGGGATTTTAAATTTTGACAGATTTGTGATATCCCTACTGAATTGGAGATATATCATTTTTATATAATTTGATTTTAAAATGTAAAAATCAAAGTTTCATTCAGTTTGCATGTTGTAAGAACAAGATCCGTGTTTTGATGTTGACAGATAGTTAAGAAATTGTTCTTCTTTCATTTAGTTCCCACATCTACAAGTAGTTTTGAGTAAATGTGCAGAAAAGACATGTTTTGACAGCATATCAGCAAAGACATATGTTTTGCCAGCATACATATGGGTTGTTTGGTAGTTTTAGGTTCTGTAACATAAATTTAACTTCATATTTTCTTATTGGTCTTGCCATGACTCATTGCCTCTAAGATGCGAGCTAACTTCTATTTTTTACCGTTGTAATGGTGTAGGGTTCGAGCCCCACATCGGGCGCACTTTTTCCCTTGATTTACTTCAATGGTGACAGCATTGGGATGACGGCTTACAGAGGTCGAGTCTCAAATGCGGGAAGGGGGAGTAGTGTAATGGTATGGGGTAAGACGGCTGTCCCGTTAGCTCAGTCAGTAGATTCTACTGTAGAACTAGAAGCCGTACTAGGGGGTCGTGGGTTCGAACCCCATGTCTGCGCCCTTTTCCCCCTGATTTACTTCAATGGTGACAGCATTGGGATGACGACCTACGGTGGTTGAGCCTCAAATGCTGGAAGGGGAGGAGTGTAGTGGTGTGTGGTTAGACGGCCCCCCCATTTAGCTCAGTAAGTAGAGTGCTGTGTAGTACTAGTGTTTAGGGGTTCGTGGGTTAGAGTGCAACATCAGACACTTGATTTACTTCACCTTACAGTTACCTAGTTTAAAATAGTGGTAGTACATTATATTAGGATAACTGCTGTCACGAAAATGTTTCCCTTAACTATCCTCTAGATTCCATATTTGTAGCAACAATTGCCATATTTCTGTACTCGGCATACGTGTTTCTACCTGGACATGCCGTCATGATGATGCATTTCTTCGAATACATATTCAGTACGGATACGAGCAACCCTCAAGTAAATGTGTCCTGAGAATTGTTCAAATCCAATGAAGGTATATACTTGCTATTTCCAGGAGATGTGTGAACCATTTTCATAAATTGGTTTGCTATATTATATAAAATATGTATGTGATCATTCTTTGATATTTTCTGTACCTGGGACAATACTACAATTCATGAAAGTTCATATTCATAAAATTCAATTGTTTTCGTTAAATCTATGAGAAAATAATAAAATCATTGCAGACAACCTTGTGTGAATTTTTTTATCACAACACCTGTTTTACAATTTAACAAAACCAGAAACGATAAAAAATATCCACATTGGCAACTATTGATGCATCACAGAATTTTCAGAACCATTTACTGAACTTGTTGAATAAAAAGAGAGATGAACATCATTTTATTCAATAAAAGCAATAAATTCAATGCTAACTCAACACCCATTTGATATCCTCTATATATTACACATTATCACAGTGATTTAAATATGGATGGGGGTTGTAAATACAGTCTGACCTCATTTTATCTACATCCTTCTGTCCAAAATACTTGGTATCATCAGAAATAAATATCATATCCCGATGTATCTTATTAGTCATGTCGAATTGAAATGGGCTATTTGAAACCATGTTTTATTCTAAATGAACTTTCAGACCTAATGAATTCGAATGAACGAGGTCCGACTGTTTGTAAATAATGTGATTCTTATCACTGAAAGCCGTTATAATAACATGTAATTCTTTCTTTTAACAAGATTTTAGGAACAAAATTAAAGGGTGTAGTTATTAATTAATCAACAATTGCTATATATATATAAACTGCCTGTGAGAGAAAAGCCTCTAACTTTGTCAATTTTTGGCCTAATTGAACCAAAACATTTTCTTCAGTTTTATTCTGAATTTTCACATTCAAATTGGGGAAAATATATACTTTGTGTCATAAGGAATACAGCCATATAAAGCTATAAAAACAGCTGAAAAGAAACCCTGTTCAATTTCAGTAACATTTTATTGATGTATTTTGTGCTCGCCTAAGTATATAACTTTTTTATTATAAGATCACACTCATTTGTAATGCAACTCGGAGGGATACGCAGTGGTCTAGGGGTAGAGTGCCTGACTGCTGATCTGAAGATCGTGAGTACGAACCCTGCGATGAGCGGAGTTTGATCACGATCTTCACAATCTCTAAATTTGGCACAAGTACTGGTTGGTAGCTAGGAAGCAGTGATTAATACATGTATGTAAGTTGTAAGAACTTGTTTTACAATCGATGTAAATTAAATAAGTTTAACCTAATAAAACTTATGAATGATTATTGTATTATGTTGTGTTTTTGTTAATTATGTTTATATCAAGGTGTTCTTCAAATGTTTCAGATGTTCCACGTTGCCATGTGATAAGAATGGTGAAAATTGTTGCAGAATTGTTCATTGTATTTCATATCAGAGATTCTTGCCAGAGAGACATTGACAATGGATCTATCATATAATCTTATGACCAAACTTTTCTCTGTATATAATATTCATCATGATTTGTGCAATTTCATTAGTCATGAAGTAAAATATTTTAATTTCTTCTCATTCGTTGGTATATACATTCTCAATTGTGATTTATAGATTGTGATAAGAATTGAAGAATTGCTCTACAAGTATTTCAATTTACCATTTTGGCAGGACAATGTTTTGGTGTTTACATAACACCATTGCAACTTTGAATTTTAAGTTCTCATGTACAGTAATCTAATAGAGATTATCAGTTTTTGTAACACAACATTTTAGTCCATGGACGTTTATCAGCTTCTACCCTTGTCTGTCCATATAATCTTACAACTCACAAGTGATGACATGGTAACAAACTGCATGTGACTAAACCCCATAACCTCAAGGGTCCCAGTTTAATCAGAGTTTAGTGATTTAGATCTGCTTTTTGTTTAATCTTTTGTGCAATTGTTTAATCATTTTATGATAGCATATTTCTTGAATTCATTGTCAGTTGTCAACCATGTTTAAGTAATTATCGTCCATCTAATGGACAGTAATTTTGCTTTGTGCAATTGTAAGTTTTGTTTTGTGAATGTTAGTACATTTGTATTGTATTTTATTTATTATACACATTTTATGAATCATATTGAGAAATTTTACTGAAATGCCGGTTTTATTGTATTTGAAAGGTATGTTCTATTTCCCTATAACTGGGTATTTTTGTTCATGTATTTTGACACTCAGTTGTGACTTTTGGTAATCCATCTCAGCTATTACACTTCAGTGGTTGTCTTGTATTTGTCTTTAGAACATGGTAACATATGTTTTAATTGATGGCTGAAACTGACCCATGATTAGGGATGTCCTGATATGCCTGAAGCATACCACGATATATTGATTGAAGCACATCGCGATATGTATTACGATATATTGCTATACCTACCGTAAGTAGCACATCGCGATATGTACATGTATTACGATATATTGCTCCAGTATATATCTATGTCTGTACATATTTTTCTTACTGGAGCACTGTCTTTCAACTCCAAACTCTTCAAACTCTTCAAATATGTTGCAAAAATAAACATGTATAAGTTAAAGCTAAACAGTTGTCAATCTCATTACAGCTTTTGCAAGTTTTTGCTTTCATGACCAGATAATTTCATATTCTATTGAGTTTGTAGTCAGAAACTTTCCAGCAAATGGCAGGAACCATGGTAAATTTATTTAATGTAGTGGTACATTGATTTATCGCCTTTTTTCAAAAATGGAATACTCCAAACGATTAACAGTAAAAGTGGCTGGTCAAAAAATCTCAAAATACTTTGTTAAATGTACATTATAACACAGGGTTTATTTTAGCTTTTCTGGGAATTCCCATTCCTTCAAATTGGGATTTTTTGCACATTAAACTTAGAAATTGGGAAAAAGACTAGCAATTACAGCAAAATATTAGGAATAAAAGTAAAGGATGTAATTAATGGACAATTGCTATTTACATAAATTGTCACCTAGAGAAAAGCAAATTTTGGCTATATTGAACCAATTTTTTTTCTTCTGATTATTGGGAATTTTTACTTGCAAATTGGGGAAAATATATACATTTTGGTATTGGGAATATACATACATGTATATTATAATAATATATTTGTTCTTAGTGCCTTTCATGGCTTTAAGTAATGTTTATGAACTGTAGCTAGCAAACTTTGAAGTTTTCTTAATAATTTGGTGTGCAAAATATTACAAGTGTTCATTTTTATATTCAATGCTTTAAAATGTTTTGTTAATTACTGATGTGTATGATAAAATAAACTATATATATTACTACTTTGCACTGTGTTTTGGTTGTGTGTCTAATAAACTCGAGGACATTTTTTATGTGCTAAGGTGTTCTAGTGCTCCGTCAGTGAACTACATGTATATATCTAAGCTTACCCGACGTTAACTTCAGTCGGTATGCTTTATGCCATCCTCTGTATCCTGGCTATTCATAACATATATGATACCCTGGGCTGGTTTTTAAGTTGCTTGACACAATATTTAACTTGTGATTATTGGTAGCCAAAATTTTACAGAGACTTGTTGACGAATGAGTTCTTTACAAACGTGATGTGTTAATTGAATTTGAAGTAATTAATTAAAAATCACAGCAGTATTTTGGTTTTTCATTCATTACTCGGAGCAGTTGAACCTCGACAGTAAATTGCTACCAAAAATATCAATAGTTTTGGCCTAATCAATTACCTCCCTTTTGTTCTGTAGTACAGAAGTGAGAACAACATTTCCCATGGCATATCTCACTGGTTTTATAACCAATTTAAAAATAACATATTGACAACAACACTTAATTATTGCCATTTATTCATAAAATACAGTTTTATAATACATAAATAAAGGTATAAGAAAAAGTGATAGCCTTAATTATGACGCAAAATATCACATTTAACAAAGCCCGGAAATACCTGTTTCACCATCAGTATTCTCCATAAAATGGGGCATCCAGAAAAAATGAATCCAGAGTTGGCATTAAAAAATGTTCAGTTGGTAATAATTTTGGAAAATGTACAGTATTTGAAGAGGCAAATGAATGTCTACTCCGGTTGAGACTCTGAAGAAGTCTACATTCGTACAAATATTGAATATCATAGAAATCAATACAGATAGTAGAAAACAAAAAATCTGTAAAATAGTTATAAAATAATAATCTCTATGGATCCCATTAGAACAGAGTGACTGATACATGTACAAAATGCATTGACAGTTTATTATATAAATCTCATTTACCGTGGAACAAATCGGTGAGCCTAGTGAATGATTCATAAAGGGCTCCCTGGAGATTCGTCACAGACCACAAAGTTATTTCCAGTCATACAATGACACGTTTAACAAGACAATGTTCTAGTATACCATATTTAGGCATATGAACACTACATTTGATGACATCTGGTAGTATTATTCGCGGAACGTAAGAAATTTAATGTTAGTTTCAAGACTCCTTTTACGACAGTTGCATAAATCTCAGGCAATTCGAATCCAAAGGGCATGTTTCTCTAAAAGAAATTGTCGCATGGTAAAACTTTCATTTGATACAGCTGTAATTTAGACTACGTCTAATATAAACACACAGTAAATGAATATGCCAGACAAAGATAACAAAAGCATTAGCATTTATTGCTAACACTTATCACCCAAATTTAACAAAATGAAAGGGATACTAGTCTACATTCATACAAATAAAGAGGCAGATAGATTTGTTTCATCATCACCCTTCAAAAGATTAACTTTGAACTTTACAACAAAAATTATCATAGTTTGTTATGTTCATTGTTTCCTAGGTTTGCAAAGAAAGGGGAGGTAAATGTGTTACAGTCTAAGATGCGGTACACTTAACAAAACTTTAAGTATGCTGGTATAAATATGACCGTATCTTGGTCAATATTAGTCTGATCATGCTGTAATTTTCAACAAATATAGCGTAGATACCTGGCATAATATTTTGTTTATTTCATGTCAAAAATCCACAGATTGAACAAACAATATCAATAAATGTGATGATTAAAAAAAATCAGTACTGCAGCTCCCACTTTAAGATGATCTTGTTGATTGGAGTCTAATAGCGTGACCCGAGAATCATGATCAACACTTGGCCAATAGCAAATGTACAAAATTTTGTGTAGAAATGATAATCAATAAAAAAATTATTGGACATTAAAAGAGTGCAAACTTATAAGTTTTGTTAAGCGTATAAGACAGCGAATAATAAGTATGTACCAATTATACAGAAAGTCCAGGAAACCATATAAAAAGTGTGAGTTGAATCTTCATAGATAAGGAAGAATACAAAGGAAGTCCGTACTTGACATACCATACCGCGTGACAAAATATAGGGAAGTTATTAGTTGAAATCTTTTATTTCATTTAGTGTATTAAGCTTTTACATATGCTGAATTTTGAAGAGCCACACTGATTTTGTTATAAAAAGGGAGCCAAATATTAGGGTAATCGAAAAACTAACATTTTTTCATTAGGCCTTACAAACATAACATGAACACAATTATGAGTATTTAATACAAGTACAGTCGGACCTCGTTTATCCGACAACCTTTTATCCGAATACTTTGTATAATCCGAAATAAAGATTAGGTTCCGCTGTATCTTCTTAGTGTTCTAAGTCTTCAATGTGTTATGCGAAATAAAATTTCACCCCAGATGATTTCGAATGAACAAGGTTCGACTGTAATCCAATAATTTACAGGAAATAAAAGATCAAAGCAACAATAAAATTACTAACAAACCTTTATAAGTAACAAAGCAAATTGTGTATTGATCAGAGTATTTATACATAAAGATGATTCCTGCTCGATAGAATGGAATCTTCCTTCCTACTTTGTATACATTCACCATCATACTACAATAATGTGCGTAAACCAACAATTGAATATTGATAAATGTCTCACCATACCCCATTAAACATTAAAGAAAAAATACATTTATTCCCTCAAAATATATTCAAAAGTTAATTACTGCTGTAATAATAGTACAATGTATAGATGGAAGCCAGTGTAAAGCAGTCTAGTAACTTTTTAAAAATATTGAAAATGTAAAATAAACAATATGGCAAATACAAAAACTGTGACAAAGTTTGGTAGATAAATCCACTCGAGCTCAATATTTCATCCATAGTTGGCCTTTTAAAGGGCAACAAGAAATATCTTAAAAAAAGATAAGCGGGGTAGATAGAATGGTGTCTTCCAGTATGTTAAGTGACTTAGTGTTTTTTGCAACATGTTGAAAAATAAATCCTTACAAAAAAAACTTGGATTTATATATTATATTATAATCATGGACCTGTCTTATCAGGGTCATTTTAAATAAAAAATATTAACTATTTCAGGCAAAATTCGAACTGCTAATGAACGGATATCTTACGAAAACCCTGTTAGGTGCCTCTAGGGTAAACGAAAACACCTTTTGGTGCCTCTTGGGTGAAACTATGATTGGTCAGATTTTAAAAAGCCCGCTTCGAGGACAACATTCGGTTGGGTAAAAATGTAGGTCAAAAGCAATGTTATACAGCTACGCCGAAAAAACACATTATTATACAATATCTCACCATACACCAAGACTTAGTGCAATATTGATATTGTGTAATATTGTGTTTTTTTGCGAAAAAGGCCAAGTTTGGCCGAAATATTGAGCTGGATTTTTCCACCAAACGTTACACTTATCCCCTTTCTGGGATATTGCAACAACAATATTGTGACAAAGTTTTTATGATTCAAACAAACTGAATGTAAATGTAAGTTTTTACAAATGAAAAATTGCAGTAATATCATAATATCAACAGAGGTAACAAATATTTATACTACATAACAAGCAACAAGGTATAATCTCATAAAATACAGAATTGAAAACAAAAATATGGTTTACATATGGAGTACACATCAAATACCATGATTGGTTCAAACACTACAGAAGATTATGCAAAAAAGTAGCACACTTTATCAAACTGAAAACCTATCAGTTGATAATTGTTGTCAAATCTTTCAATTTATAGGAGTCATCGTAACCTGAGTTATATTAATATAACAGGATTTTCATGAAATTATCTGTAGAAACTAAAGCAACTTATTAACAATCTAATTTTCGACTGGTTTGTATAGCATGTGACTGCCAAAGACTAAAAAGTGTTTAACCAATCAGCATCAATATAGATAAGCATGAGATTCATTTGCTTTAAAGATCTCAAACTCAATATAATCTGATAAAACAAGAATGCAGAAACAAAATATTAAATAATCCATTCGGTCATTGATCAAACTTGGACAGAATAAATGTATAATCATATACATGTACTTGTATTTACAAAACAAGAGGATTCACGTCTACTTGCAAAGCTGAAATAAACTGCTTGCTTCGGTTTTGAAAAAATCAGAACTGAAGAGTGAGACTTTCTCAAGGTTTCCCCAGTATGATCATGTTACTCTACACATTCAAATATACTACATGTATACAACCTGAGGCGCATTTTTTTAGAGGTAGGAAAAGTATAGTTCTTTAATTGTAGGAAAAGTAGCCCGTATCTTTAGATAGGTAGCGTGATCTGACATTGGTAGCTTTGCTAAACAAAATGTTGTCTGGTCTGGTGGTCGCCATTTTGTAGTTAGCGAAGCCTTCAAGGGGTTTTTAGACAGCCACCTTTTCTACATAGGCCAACTTTTCTCGCTTACTTCCCCAACCTCTAAAAACCACACCTCTGAACTTATACAAAATATTCATGTTTTAGGTTCCTATTGGAAAGAAGCAGACCCACTGAAAAACAACCAAAGGACAACCACAATGAGTGAAATCAAACCAATATTTCCTTTCATCAAAAACTTTACCGTCGGCTGACAATAGGGTCAGTCAGTATAGCAGACACAAGACACAGACATGTTACGTCTATTATACAAAAGGCCCGAGGGCTCAATGCAAAAGTACTGTCACATAAAAATAGTTCATTCATGTGTTTAAATTAGACTGATATATTATGTACATATAATTAGTTGTGCTACAAACAACAGTTCGAGTAAAACGGTGACATATAATGGAATGCATGTATTTATGTTAAACAAAAAAATATTCTGTACAAATTGTAAAAGAGAGGTGAAAATATTTGTAAATTTTACAAATCGAAGCGACATGAAAATAGCAGCCAACATAAATTTCCTCATTTACTTACATGAAATTTTTGGCATATTTGGCAATAACATTAATTAATAATAACCATTTCGTCGATTTGCGGACATTTCCACTCCCGAAACATCTGAAATAGCCAAGTCAATTTTGGCTTGCCATTCACCTATACAGATACAGTAGTATACGTTTGTGGCATGCACAGACAACAGACATCGTGTTGACCATGTTTCATCGTTTGTAAATGGGTTTGCTAATTAGTAATATGACAATAAATGATTCAGTATTTTGCATGACAACTTCATTTTAAGTAAACTATGTATATAATGTAAATAATATAAAAAAAAACATTGTAACAGACACTCATACAAAATTCTTCAGATCTTATTATTTTGAGATATTTATACATTAGTAATAATAACAATAAAAACAGATTATTGAGATTAGCACCATCAGAGAATTGTACGAAAAAAAGCAAAAGCAGTAAAAAGTAAAGATTTAGTAGAATTCATTAGTAGATGCATTTATCCCTCAGTATCAATAGTTTTACAGAAATTAAAACATGGACAAGGATGGCAACATGGCCAAAAATAGGACTTTTATTTGTGTTACATCATACAACCTATTCAGAAAAATTAATCTATCCAAAACATTTCATCACAAATATAGAAGTAATTCACTGCACATTTAAAAATAAATGTTGATCATTTTTCTAGAAGAATCATACCACCTCGGCCTTATCACTTCCAAACCAAACTGATGATTAAGGACCTGGAATACCAGGTATGTATTTAACCATTTCATAAATTTTTACAAACTAATGTATTCAGATTTGACTGAAAAAAAACCCTCAAAAATGCTGAATTAATTTCTTTCACCTTATAATAATTGTCATTATCTGGGCTCTATAAATCCACCAACTCGACATCCCGGACAAGTCTATTTGCTGATTTGGGCTACCAGCAATTGCGTTGGACTTAGTCTAGGACAAGTCTGTTATGCACTCCTCCAAACCACATTCTATGCTCATACGAACAACCTCCCATGTCAGATAAGTCAAAATGAACACATATACCAGTCCAGGACAACTGTATTTAAAGACAATTTCTAGAGCCCTGATTTTGTTTTAAATTCTTTAGTGCAAGTTTCTCAAATTATTACCAAGAATAAATGTAGACTTTTATCTTAGTCAAATTGTTGAAAGAATGCATTATTTTTCTCCAACTCATCTTCATAAAATGACCATACAAATATTTTTCAACCATTGAAAATGCTGATCATAGCTTCTCAATATGAATGCAGTTAAAAACTATTGAGCTGATATCAAATTTTACTGAGAGTTTGGTTCAAAACTATCGTAACTCAATTTTGTAAAGGAAACATTTACAACAGTTTGGTTTACAACCCCTAAAACGTCAAAACATATACTAGTTGATAAAATATGATTTGCAATAAGTCTTATTACAGAAGAAATATGTGAAATAAAATACAATATCCATCAACAAGGTAACCAAGGTAACGCATTTAGACAGCATAGTCTGGTGAATGATGTCCAACTTTTTGAAGCAATCGTTCTCGTTCTCTGTTCACGCTGGTCATGAATGTTTCATGCTGCTGGAATTTGATCAGCTTGATCGCAGATGTAACAGCCACGTAAAGCCAACATAGGAAGCTGGTCCAGCTACCAAACTGAAAAAAGAAGAAAAAGTTGCTACATACAGTGCTACCCTTTAAGAACAGCTCTTCTTGAGCAACAACTTCCATTCCACAACATTATCAATATTTCATGTAGTTAGTTTATAATTGATTGAACCTCTCTAGAGCAACATCCTCACTTCCACAACATTATCAATATTGCATGTAGTTAAATTTTATAATTAATTGAACCTCTCGAGAATAACAACCTCTCTTCAACAACATCAATATTTCATGTACATGTAGTTAGATTTTATAATGAATTGAACCTCTCGAGAATAACAACCTCTTAACAACAGTCAATATTTGCATGTTCCACAGGACACTGCTCTGGAAAATTGTTAATACATACATAATGAACACACAAACATTGTGGAGAGATATTGATCTTGTTGAGTGAACACTGTTCAATATTGTCTATGAAAACAGATATCTGCCTGATGTGCTTGCAAATTTTGAACAAATTCTTTCCTTCCAATGGTCAGGCTATTATCACAATCTTATAAGAATTAAATAATAGGTAACAAAAAAGGATAACTGACTTGTTGTCAGCGCTAAAATGCAACAATCTTGCATTTGTAACCATAGAAGCACTTCATTCAGCACAGGACAACTTTTTTAATCAATTGCACATGTGCATCTCTGAAATGTACATTTACATAACTTTTTACCAGGCTTTTTTAATAGTTTGGGAAGATGACCCATATCCCTGACTTTAGGCATTTTGGGAAAAATTGTTAAATCATGACATATAAAATTTGATAACAATTTCTTCTGAAAAGATTCTCAATAATGGTTCAGAATACAAAAGTTCTTTAAGCAGAACATTGATACATTACAGAGCTAAGGCCCTAGATCGCATGTTCTTAAACATGTTAATGACCTTTTTTGAGAAGTAGATTGGGAGTGTTTGTCCACAATTCATGAAAAATGATGCCTTTTTCAACTGGGAATATGACCCAATTTTGGGATTAAATGGACAAAAAGATCCCTGTTTTAATGGTTGATTTGATGAAAATAAAACAGACTGCCTTCTTGTATTTAACCCCAGTGTGGAACAAAAATATTGTATCTACCTCAACAAGTTTCATTTCTGTATAAAATCCTGATGCATCGATATCTCCAATGTCTGAGTAAAAGTCAATGAAGTCAGCAAGCTCACACCTGAAAGATATATAAACACAAGTGTTTTTCTCATCATGATTTCTGAAACAGATCCACACCAGCTTGCTGTAAATATGGCTCCTCTCTAATCCTGCAGTACAAACAACAATCATATTGGGAAAGTCAAGCTCAAATTGCAAAGAAAATGAAGACAGGATTTAAGTTTTAACACCAGCCTGAACTTGGATGGACTTATATTCAATGTTGTTTGTACTCCTGGTATAAACCAATTTTTAGAAAATTTCAGATTTCATCTATTGTCTTAATGCAATTCATAAACCACATCAGCTTCAAGCTATATTACATTAAACAGTATACAGTGAAACCTCAATAATAAGACCACCATTGGGTTCCTTATTGAGGTGATCATAATATTGAGGTTGAATAAAGAGTTAACAGTGAAAATGGACTTGCAAATTGTGTTCTTAATTTTAGGTGGTCTTATAATTGGGGTGGTCTTAAAATTGAGTAAGAGTAAAACAGTGAAAATGGACAGGAACATTTTGTTCTTAGTTTTGAGGTGGTCTTATTATCGAAGTGGTCTTATTATTGAGGTGGTCTTGTTATTGATGTGGTCTTGTTATTTAGGTGGCCTTTAAGTGAGGTTTTACTGTAATTATCATCCTTGTCTTGAACTCTTATCAGTTGTTTACTGGTTTTAAATGCACGGTAGCTTGATAACTTGTTGAACATTTGGTCAGTGACCTTACATAAAAGCTAAAGGACCTGTTTGAAATTTATCTGACATGTCAGACTGTCTGGCAACTTTGGCGAGCTTGTGTTTATCATACTTACGATGCAATATTGGAATCTGGACTGGTTACAGTGTCACACCAATGCTTGAACCCAGTTGATACATTGGCCGATGTAGCAAACATCAGGATAGTTATACATGCAGTGATAACAGTTGTAATAAATGCTTCAAGCCAAGAACTGAAATATAATCAAACACATCAAGTATATTTAGATTTTACCATTACAATTAGGTCATTATGAAATAATTTTGAAATTATCATCCACTTTTCTTAAAAGGGCGTGGAAGGAAATAACCAATGAAAAAGTAAAGTGAACAACAAACCTATGTTAAGACATGTTGAAAAAGTAAATACCGGTATTCGAAATCATTCTAAAACTATACTGAACATTTGACTTAGGGGTAAACCATTTTTTATCGCCACTTTGATCACAAATTTGCCAATTGGCTCAGGTGGTGATCGACAGCGTGTGCCCTGATATACTAACAATAACAGAGTACTCGTTATTAAGCAGTTCTCGAGAAAAATTGGGTTTGTTTCAGTCTGGCCACCGAGACTTTCAATAACACACATATGGCCTGTTGCACAGTAAATGTCCCAATTTTGTTAGCATCTAAGGCAAAAAATAAAGTTTCTTGTATTTTTATCATATTTACTTTTTTGGATACTATGATACATATAGAAACATGTCCCATTGATAAAAAGATAACTTTTTGTTTGGTATTTGTTATTTTTACCTTTAAATATAACTCTGACTGGGAGGGGACGGACATTACAAGTTAATGAAAAGTCTGTCTCTAAAAGATGAAGAAACACAAAGTAACAACTTAAAATGTATTTGTTTTACATAAGTATCCAAGAAATAGCATACTCTTATAGAATTTATACTTTTTAGCTAAAATTCTTGCTTAATTAAAGTCATTCCAACCAATAATTTGAAATCGGTCAAGATTTCTTCTCTCCAAAATATCTATTTCTTGTCTTCTGGTTTTAATCAGTTGCAATTGATATATAACATAGATATATGAAATCATCAATATATCTGGATGCTGAGAGAACATTATATTAGTTTTCTAAACTAAAATAATTGACTTATGTCAGCATTCAAGCAAGTATTTGTACATTTTCTTTGCTTAGGACGGACCTCACTTCATAAATTGGTAATGAAGGCTTATTTCGTTTAACTAAAATGACCAGAATCACTTATAACATCAATAATTATTGAGATTAAAGACAATAAACTAAAACATATATAGCTATAAACATGTGTGTAGAAAAAAAGAGAGTTAATTTTGGTAAATATTAGTGAAAAATTAAAATACAGATGATATACCGGTATTGGTTTCTCACTGTTAAGTCTTTCTTTCAAAAGTGATTTATAAGAGTAAGAAAAGTTCTTATTTCTTCATTATTTCATTTGCACTGGGGTTTAACAATTTATGTAATTACAGAAATTTGAAATATACCATGTTTAAAATCCTAAATATCACACATATATGTTGATTTAATTTTTTAATAAATACACTTATTTTCTAACATTCAAGGCAAGTCTGATCAACTATTTTTTATAAATTGTCTTTTAGTGTAAGTCCATAAAAATAATTTACACTTTCTCAACTTTACTGTATATATGTGTCAGATGGTGACAGCAAGTACTGATTGATGTATATTGGACTCCCACTGGGCCAGACACTGTGAAATGCTGATTAGGGGTCTGGATAAGATTGATATCTAGATAGTGCACACAGGGGACAATATTGTTTATTGCATAACATTGTATAATGTGTCCAACCTAATACTGGCCTTGTTTCTGGCTCTGTTTCTGATTTTTATCGTATTATCTTTAAGTATAATTTCTGGAATTCATAGCAATATGTGTAGCAGGATTTATTGAAGATTTGAGAAATTATCCTAATATTGTAATGTCCGTCCCTTTTTTGTAATGTCCGTCCCCACACTAAATTATTTGTTTTAAAGACTGTATTGTCAATTTTAAGAAACAATTTTTACTACATGGACTTTTAACATATATAGGCCCTTCATTATAAAAACTTTTTGATGATTATAATAGAAAAAATATCCTTTTATTGTCAAAAAGATGCCAATTTTGTGCATTTTTGTTGCAGAAGTATAATAAGGTCCCTACCACTAAGATGCTTCACTATGAAGTAGATTTTTCTTTCTTTCTAGACAAAATAAAGGTTGTCTATGTACATAAACATAGTTTTTTTCCTAAACTTGATGCCTAAAATGACTTTCATTCACACTAAATAACATTATACATAAGGGGACGGACATTACGGGGACGGACATTACAGATAACATTTCATTTTTTGCAAATAATTCCATTATAACCAAGAATAAACCGCAAATGTGGACTGACATGGTATTATAATGATAAAATGTATTGAATCATATGTTTTATTAAAAAAAAATTGTACTTATTCTTAAAAATCACATGGGGGACGGACATTACACTTTTTTTGACACAACTTGCCAAGTAGAAAAATATTTGTAAAATAAAAAAATATTGTTGATATTCTTGGCATGTTTATTACATCATCCTTTTATTTGACTTATTGTCTTTATAAATATGTAGAGATTGTGGATTTCTTTTATTTATATTGTCCTTATAATTAAAAAAGTAGAATATAGGGAAATACAAAAATGGAGACCATTACATCGGTACCTATTTTGGTTTTTCAAACATAAATTAGCAAGTATTTATGCTACAGCATTATGCCTTATACCAAACTAACAAGCATGGAATTCTTCAAAGGAAAAGCAAATGTCTTAAGCAAAAAACCTATTGGTTTTCTCACAATAGTGTGTAGAAAAAGTGGGAAAAAACTGATGCTAACACATTACACATAAAAATGGACCATTTTTGGGTCTTCAAAGTTGTATAAATTTTAAACCGAAAAAGATTTCTCCAAATAATTCACATGCACATTTAAAACTTGATGTATGTTTGTGTTTGCATTCATTTTTTTCTAAATTAAGTTTGTAGTTTTACAGAAATTAGCTTGTACAACTATTTTTAAAAAAATGGACAAAATACTGTGCAACAGGCCATATGTAGAAGAGAAATAGCTCTACGACAGAATTTGATAGTGTTATGTATTATAATTAGTCATATACATAATTAAGACCCTACATAACTTATTTCACATTTTTGACATTTTCCAGTTATGAAGGGTCTTATTGACTTCCTATCAATATCATGAAGCAATTTAAGACATGATTCAAAGTGAAAGTAAAATAACAACATAATTAATGTTTATGTTTAAATGGGCAAGTACACAATACTTTGGACTATAGTATTAGTATACATGTGACAATATATCAACTTATGATACACATATAACTTTTCTTTGATTGGTTAAATATACTCGAGTTTGACTTTATTGTAGTGGTGTGGGATTAGATGGCTGCCTGGATCAGTCGGTAGAGTGCTGTACTAGTGGTTAGGGGGTCATGGGTTCGAGCCCCACATCAGACACACTTTTTTCTCTTGATCAACTTTAATGGCGTCAGCGATTTTGACCGACCACGGTGGTTGAGCCTCAAATGCCGGAAGGGTGGAGGAGTGTAAGGCTAGACGGCAGCTCGGTTGGCTTAGTCTGTAGAGCACCATACTAGTGTTTAGGGGTTGTGGATTCGAGTCCCACATTGAGGGCACTTTTCTCCCTCGATTTACTTCATTATTGTCAAACCTGGGATGACTGTCCCATGTCAAAAGGTAACATGCACAACCAAAAACAACTAACATACAGTTTTAAACCAAACCCAAAGCCTGAATTGAAGAGAAACTAACCTATCAGATTGTCTTGCGAGATAAATTATAAATAAAGTTGCATAGACAATCGACAGCAGCATACTAATGATGCCAACAAATATGCTGAAATTGCAGGCACTAACTGGTCCCCAGTCGACAGCTGTCATCTGTGAAGTATTGGTGTTCCATGTTCCAGTAGCATACAGTAAACAGTGTCCGTCAAAATCTTTGTGGTTCACTGACATTGGAATAAACACAAAAAATGATAAAATAAATGACAAAACTAAAGCAGTCAGTTGCGAAAGCAGAAATATATTTCCAATTCCCATATTGACACAATACTGTCTGCAAGGGCGGATTCAGGGGGGGGCGGAAGGGGCGTACGCCCCCCCTAAAATCGTCCGTGCATACGTAATTTTATTTTGTTCTGAATGAGAAAAGGACTAAATGTGTATTTTTTTCGCTCGCTCCGCTCGCAATAATACTAGTACTTTTTCTTAGAAGGTAAGCAATTATCACGTTTCCGCTATTTTGTTTCAATTTATGATAATTTACCCTGTTCTAAACTATTATAGTTCCTATCTCTAAACTAGCTTGCATATATTGTGTCACAAATCTTGATTTACTCGTGATATTATGGTAAATAGATTGTTTAATTCAAGTTTTTAGTTGTCGAATTTACTCCAAAAATAACACAACATCTCTGGAATCTCTCGTCTTAAATTGAGACACCTGGTCATGAAATCTTGATATTTCATAAAAGTGTGCTATTTGGATTGATTTTGCCTTGAAAGCTATCCTTTTTCAATACAAAATAAAGTATTTCTGAATCCTCAGAATGCACCAGATGGATCCATTATTTTCAAAATTTTCCGGGGGAGCATGCCCCCGGACCCCCCTAGACCACTTTACGCCCCCCCTAACCCAAAATCCTGGATCCGCGCCTGGTCTGCAAACAATAAGCAAAAAAATGCGTAAATTATTTTTATATCCAGACTGTATTTTTTTGCATCACATGACACCACTGGGCGTATATAAATACAAGCAAAAGCTAAACCTCAGATTTCCGGTATATTTACGCGGGTTTAACGGGATGAGGTGGATTTTAGTAGAATACTGATCATTGTCGCTGGATGCACGCCTAGCACGGAGTAAAATGGCCGGAACAGAGAATGATGTGACGGTAAAAACTGAAGTTCAGCCTGCAAGCGGTAATCGAAGTGTTTTCTGACTTACTTGATTCAATCGCATTATCTTTTAAACTTTAATTACGGTAATGTCAAACACTACGCTTATTCAGCGTTTATAGGTCGAGTGGCCAAATGTAATTTTCATCATGATCTTGCAGAAGCTTTATAATATTTTTGTTGCACGTTTGTTCAGTTACTTGCTTGGGCACTTCTAAATCCCTTTGATTTGCGATAAAGGTTGGGTGTGTAATACTTCAGATTTCAATTCCAAGCGTGATAACTTATATTGAAGTATAAATCCAGCATTGTAAGATGTAACGTGTCCATCTGCCACATGCTTCATTCTTCTAACAGCTGGTAAAAGTTTCTATCCCCAGCCAGTTTCCATTCAACATATGGTACAGTTTTATAAACACATTTTAGATATCTAGACTAGTGCTAGCAGGCAGTCATATTGCCACTGGCTAAAGTGCCTATTAAACTTCAATCTGGCTGCTTAAATGGCCAAAATTGTCTCTAGTCTAAGCACAGGTTTGTTAACGTAACTTATTTATAACTTAACTCATATTGTCATTTCTGTCATAATATTGAAATTAAGAAAGAAAAGGTAAACAGTGCAGTCGTAACTTCTAAACATACTTGTATGCTGCAGTAAATAACGAAACCACTGTTATTTTTTCAGTCGGTGAACTGTCATTCGCAATTTTTGTTGGAATTGACCAAAGAATCACTTCTGTGTACATCACTACATGCATCGTGTGGACGAAAAAAAAGACATGGGCTAATTTCGGAATGTTTTTCAGGCTTTTGGTTGGGGTTGTGGTGTTGTAGGAGGGATTTCAATTAAATAAAAAGTATCATTGCTTAGATAACCATGCCTCCTGACATCAGAAAAATTACAGTGATGTTTTTGTTATTTACCACAGCATGCATGTTTGTTTAGCTCGACTGTTATGACTCAGATAGACATTCAGTGTCACTGTATTACACAATTTTCTCTCTGAATACAAATGTACCTTTAGAAAATTAACCATACTACTGTTGTGTGAATGTAGAAGATCATGCATTTTTTCATAAAATTTACCTCTCAGTTTCTTACAAGTTTTTATTTTACCTTCACCTGTTCTGATGGATCAGCATTTGACCTGCAAGTACATCTGAAGATGATAATAGCCACTAAATGATTACAACTGTGTAACATTTTATGTCAGTGACGTAAGAACTCCATCAGATACTTATATTTGATCAGAAATGGGATTTTTTTTTATTTCACTGTTTTGATGTATCATGTAGGCTAAATGACTCGTAATCAAAATAATAAATTTGAAAATCCTTTCCTATTGGTCAGATTTTATAATTAAAGCAGGGATATTTTTGTGAAATGCAATGCAGGTGGTTTGAAACTACCATGTAGCCATCACAGGAGAGAACAAATATGATATACAGCTTTTACATTTTAAGCATAATTCAATATAAATTGAATGTAATAGGTCAATAAAAAAATTAATTGTTTTCTTATCTACATGCACTGATTGTACGTTTCTGACTACCCAGATGCAGTTGAAGCCCCGAGTGAACCCAAACCAATGGAGGTGGAAAAAAGTGCTGATGAAAATACTGTCAATGAAAAATCTGCTGAAGATAATGTGAAAACTGAACAGCATACCGAGCTGGAGAAGTATTGGAAACCAGTGAAAGAGAATCCGGGAGATTTCACTGGATGGACGTATCTGTTACAATTTGTAGAGCAGGAGGTATTGTTTGAAATCTTGAGAATAATTACTATCAGGGAATTTTTAGTTAAATTTAATTTTGTTTACAATTTAAAAGCAATCGAGTCAAAAATGAGCATTAGATTTTCAAAGGGATTATATTGAATTTTTTGTACATGAATTCAAATGTTTTTTCCTACTACAGTGAATTAACCAGTTCCGGCACACTTACAGGCTGTTTACTGCATATTCAGCATCGGCTGTGTAAATTATGCATTAGGTGATATAGGATGGAAGATAAATTATTCAGCAACAATTTAAATCCCATTTTGATAAAATCTACCTCCAGAAACTATGAAAACTTCGTCTGCCAGTTATGTACCCAATTCAACCAGTTTCGGTACCTGTCAATCAGTTCAGCTCATGATGGTTATTTTTAGATTTGAGTTATAGGGAGTATCTCAAACTAATTTTTAACTGTTCAGTGTACCAGATGTAAATGTATCCACTTGGCTCTGTATTTATTACACCCAAGCAGGGGTTCCATTTGACCCGGGACTACGGGTTTTGACCCGGGTGTTTTCAAAAAGACGCCGAAATGACCCGTAGTAATTTCAGTCTGTGCATCAGCGTGACCCGGGGCAATTTTAATATATTGACTTCCGTGCGTCATCAATTTCAATCCTATGAAGTCATAACACAGAATGGCATTTCTATCACAGTAAGACGTCGGAACAGCAGACATTCTAATTGTATAAACAGTATATTCAGTATCGATCGATAACATAAACAACAGGCTGTCAAAATTTAAGCTCCGCCTTCCGCACCATATATGTAAAGCGACATTTGATGGTTGACCAATGAGCGCTACGCTGTGTTAAGGATATCATTTATGCGAGTATTTGTAACCATGTATGCACGCGTGTTGATGACAATACAGGTAACGAGTAAAGTCTGTCATAAATCTGTCAAAGCGACCCGTCAAAGGTGTGAACGGTAGTACAAACGTTTTGGTAGTTTTAATTGGAGACAGAAAACTGTTGTCTTTCATCGTAGACACGAGTAGAAAATTTATTTGTTCTCAAGGGCCCTTCTTACGCATATATAAAATTAAAACTGCGAAAAATACACGGTAACATTTAATTAGTCTGTCATAGATCGATAAAACAAAGCGATCCGTGAAATGTGTGAACGGACGTTCGAAAGTTTTGTTGTTACAACAGTTATAATTGGAGACGGTCGTCTTTCATCGTAGACCCGTGTAGAATTATTTTTGTTATCAATGGCCTTTCTCACGCATATATAAAACTGTGAAAAATACCCGGTAAGTAACATTTAATTATTACGATCTATGCCCGTACTTCTTGAATTGAAATACAACACTTAATGTTCGTTCTTCGGAGGATAAAGTTGAATTAACGATTGTACAATGCAAACTAGCCTGCATAGTGGATGAACGATATATCCATACTTTCGTTTTCGGGTCTAGTATACGATTAAATCCGTACCGTACGGTCTATGATGTCGCCCGCTCCGTCTTTTACGAGAAATGAATATTATAATAGTCAATTCAGATCAGTTTTATAAATGCCGTTCGTTGTGTACCCACCGTTATTGTTTATATTGTACCTGTTCTATATTTTTATGGATATGGTTATGCAAAAATCAATATTTTTTTAATGATGACCTCACATGTATATTTTATTAACAGACTTGGTACATACATGCTGTTGGTTGCATAGCACATATAAATAGCACAGACAATCAGTATATACAAAACATGTTGAGCATTCGATCCATAAACATCGTAAAAATGGATGACCCCTGAAGTTTTGAAAATGACCCTCCAAATTTCAGGCCCAAGGGTCAGTGACCCTTGACTTTTGGAGACTAGTGGAACCCCTGCCCAAGTTACATAATAGTAGACGTTGACGTGGGGAGGGGGGGGGGGGGCAAAGATAAGACAGATTACATTATTTTTAGTCATTTTATTATTATTAAACATTGTAAACTATAACATAACAATATGAAAAGAACATTGCACAGACATCACTGGCAATATACATCTCTTTATCACATGTGTTTTATAATCATAGTACAAGGCATAATTAAATATGTACAAGTATTTGTTTGAAATGTTTTGAACAGCTTTTATTAAGTGATACATCAATTTAAATGGCCAAATGCACCAGAAAAAAATCTACAACATTTAAAGGTTTTCTCATGAAAAAAAAGACTTGTGTTTTGAGGGGATGATACAATTCTATCATCATAAATTAAAACAGAAAACTAGAAATGTGTCCATAGGACACAGATGCCCCCACTTCCAGCCTTTGTCACAAACGCAAATGCTATTCTTCTGTCCATAGTTTGTGAATGTGTATCAAAATTACCAAGTGAACAACTTTACAAATTATAGTGATAGGTCAAGGGCCATAACTTTGCACTTACTGGGCAGAGCCAAAACATTAAACCCCAGGTGCACAACTACACATGCTGGTGAACATTCCTGTAAGTGTAATTTGTGAAAATGCGTGAAAAGCTTTTTTTTATATAAAGTTCATTGGCTTTTTTCCAGAATGACATAGATCCAGCAAGGGAAGCGTACAATTCATTTTTAGGTCGATATCCTTACTGTTATGGATATTGGAAAAAATATGCTGATTTAGAAAAGAGAAATGATGACCTGAAAAAAGCCGTTGAGGTAAGAAATTGAAGAATCATAAATAAAGGGTATCATTACATTTGTTGTTCATTTCATACTTTATTTATGGTTGAAATGTTTAGGCTAAAGAGTTTGAATAGAGTCATGTTTGTATATTCTGGTGTTTTAAACCTGCTTAATGTGTATTTAATTACTTTTCTACGGTAACATACATTCTTCATTTCAAAATTCATGCTAAATATCTGAAAGTTATCAATACCATATAATGTTTTTTTTGCGGTTGCTTTGTTTTGCTTTTTTACGTGCGCAATGAATTAGTGAGTATTAAAATCACTGAAATGTCGCAGATTATTTTGTCTAATTACCTAGTTCTTAACACTCCTTCAGTCCACCAGTACGTTATTCTTGATTTACACAAACGCAATTTGTTAAATGTCATTTGAATATCGACTGAATATAGTGTAATACTGCCCTGCGTTCAATGATGGCTAACAAAAGCGAACGTTACAAAACTGTTTTAAGAGATGAATTTAAAGCATTTAGTACTTATTTCTAATTGAAGACCTTGATTAATTACATGATTTATATATTCTTTCTGTAAAATAATAATGTAGCACACTTCTAAAAATATGAAGATTTCATTGTTGTTATCATTATCATTATACAGATTACAAGATAAAATTCACTTTATTTTCTGAAAATAAAATATTTGAAACATCAAGGAATTTATATTGTATAGATCTTTCATCAAATACTCATAATTTCCAATTGTGAATGTATCATGAAACTTTGCATGCGGTTTACTAGTGGAGTGACAAGTCATTTGGGTTATAAATTGAATTGCAAATTAATTAACAAGATTGAAACATAACAGGTGTGTGGGGTCTCTGAATTGGCTGAATATTTATGTTTTGTGAGGGGATACGCAACCCTTTCCTGTTACTTGACTATTTTTTATTGCAGAGATAATTGGCTCGTATCAAATCATATGATTTGATGTCAGTGTAGGGAAGGGCCTCGTCTGGGTGTTAACTGTTAATGTTCTCACCTGGACCGGTACAGTTGGCTTGTACGGACCTCTACCAAGTGGATATATTCTCAACAATACACATAGAAGTTGGTCACATCGTTGAGTGACCGCATGGTAAAAATCACGCGTCGAATCATTTTCTGAAGAATTGTTTGAATTTTGTGCATTTTTGATGTATTGTCAATATTCCTTGAAATGATTTCTACACATCATTTCCAAGCTATGTTTAAATTGTATTGTTATAATTTATTTACAGGTTTTTGAGAAAGGAGTGAGGGCTGTTCCACTAAGCTCAGAGTTATGGCTTCATTATATCACCTTCTATATAACTGAATTCATTAGTGAGGAAGAAACTAGAAAGTAAGTATGCTGCCAAATATGGTTGATATACTCTAGTAAGCTGCGAAACTTTCAGTAATTTGGTTTGACTTGCTAGTAGGGCTGCCATGATTAACTGTATTTTCGGTTCTGTTTTCGCAGTTTTGTTCTGTACTGTTTTACGAATATTCAGTTTGGTATGTAAGATGACTTTTTTATTTCTGAAGCAATATTCTAGTCTGAAAACTCATAAGTTTATTCTAATTATCTTTTAATTACACAACTTTTTATGTTTGTATTATTATGTAACATGAAGGTTTATTTCTAGCCATTGCTCTACTTCATTTTATACAATAACACATTGTTGTAATTCTAATCACTTAGATAAATGTTAATGTCGTATCATTACAATTCATCAAACTATCAGTTGTTCAGAATTTTATGTATTTCACATTTTTATAAAACAGAAACAAATAACCGAACATTGAAAGGGAAGTAATCAAAACCGAACTGAGAGACACATGTATCTTTACAGCCCTACTCACAACACAGTTTCTATTATGTTTGAAGGCATTGTGTTTGTTTGGATATACAGATTCTATAGTATCGTGTATGTATTTCAGACTATATGAGCGTGCCATTACAGCGGCTGGTACCGACTTCCGTTCAGACAAACTTTGGGATAATTATATCAGCTGGGAGAAGGAAAGAAATTTAAGAAATGTTACAGCATTGTATGATCGTCTTTTCCGAATACCAACCCAACTATACAGTCACCATTATGACAAGTATGATGTCCTACTTTTTATCAATTCTTGACCTACAAATTAGTTAATGGAGAATCCTAGGCCTATATGAATTTTATAGAAGAGAGTAAACTGTACAAAATATTTATCCAACTTTAAATTAGTTAATCAGGTTAAATTTAGGTGCCAGTAGGCCATTTTTGTTTACTATTCCTCTACTAAATTTCCCCCCATATTTCCATTCAAAATTCCCCTCACTCTAAGGAAAAGTCTTATTAAACTAGTTAGGAGTTGGTCCACATTTCTCTAAAATAGTTTTCTCAGAAAAACAGTTATTGTATATATGTCATAATTTAATACAAACTGTATAAAAGGTAAAACATTGGTCAAATAAGTTTGACTCTATATTCCCCTTTTCATCTTTGTAGATGCGAAATTCTCCCATTTGTTAATATATCAACCCCCAATAGCTGTCTAGTGTCTTGAAGTTCTTAAATAGCTATCTAGTGTCTTGAAGTTCTTAAATAGCTGTCTAGTGTCCTAAAGTTTTTAGGGAGTGATTGTTATCAAGTTTGTGTATGTGGTGTATTTGGTTTTGTTCATGATCTTCTGCTCAGAACGTTCCAAGTAGTGTGGATGTTAAATATATAGAAATTATTGTATTTACTAAAAATAGTCGAGTTTTGCTGATGTAGGTGTCCCATGTTAGAGACAATTTCTGGACACTTCTGTCTTGATTTCATAATTATTTATACTAGTACTTGCACTCAATGATGTAACTAACATTTGTAAAATATTTTTCAGTTTTAAGAAACATGTATTAAATCACCATCCTCGTGACATACTTAGTCTCGATGAATTCTTCAAACTTAGAACTGAAGTTGTAAAGGAGCAGGGAGGATCTCTGGTTGCCACGGGTGATGATGATGCCCCGCCCGGTGATGAACCACCCCCTGGCATGGAACCTAACACTGACAAGGTAAGCTGTATATCCTGAAAGATGTAGACAAGAAAGTCTTGACAACAATTACATGTACTGCAATGAAACCTGTTTCAACATACTACTGTATTCTCCATGAGTTTAACATAATCAGTTCATGATAATTGGAATTAGAAAATTTCCAGTTCTGTTAGTTAGGAATGATTTGAACATGGATTTTGAGGTCTAAAACATAAAAGTTAAACTTCTCTCAGCATTGTAGAATCAGTCTTATTTAATGCACTGTTCTCTTTTTAGCTCTGAAAAAAATGGGCCCAATTTTAATAAAATTTCACTTAAATGTTCCTTAAGTAACCCTCTACCAAGATTGTGCAATTGTGTGATTCACTAAAAAACATGGCTGCAAGGGGGCAGGCCATAATACCAAACATTTCAGGCGCTCGTGTGAGCGATTCAGGGCCCTGTTGTTTAGTTTATTTGAAGGATCCCTCTTAAATGATTACAAACTATAACAAAGGTGTTGAGGAAGGCAGTCATGTTATAGGTTTTACAATATTGGATATGTTGTGGATGTATTACCTGTGATAAGTGGTTGTTATATTTACATGATCATGTATTGTTTTGTTCTGATCTAGGGTGATGCGGAGGAAGCTATGAAAGTTAGGGAGAAAATACTGAAACTACGTGAAGTTGCATTTAAACAAAATGAGGAAGAAGTCAGCAAAAGATGGGCTTTTGAAGAAGGGGTAATTTGATAGTTTAAAGTTCTAATTGAGTAAATCTCAAAATTGCAGCAAAACTTTGTTCAGAAAAATGTGAAATACAAGCACAAGCATGAGAAACAAGGGGCCCTCATATTAATGTTAAGGGGTGTCATGATGTGCCTGAGGCTTACCACAATATATTGCACTACTTGAGCAATGTATCGCGATATTTACCACAATATATTGCACTACTTGAGCAATGTATCACGATATTTACCACAATATATTGCACTACTTGAGCAATGTATGGCAATATTTACCACAATATATTGCACTACTTGAGCAATGTATCACGATATTTACCACAATATATTGCACTACTTGAGCAATGTATGGCAATATTTACCACAATATATTGCACTACTTGAGCAATGTATGGCAATATTTACCACAATATATTGCACTACTTCAGCAATGTATCGCGATATGCACCACAATATATTGCACTACTTGAGCAATGTATCGCGGTATGCACCATGATATATTGCTTCATTAACCCAAACTATGACTGCTGATATATTTTTCACCTGAGACTTTCTGCATGAAACAGTTTAAGCATATTCCTAGTATTTTATCTGCCCTTGTGTTTGAACTATTACTGGTCATTCCTGAAAATTCATTAACTATTCTTTTATGTTATTTCAGATTAAACGACCATACTTCCATGTCAAACCATTAGAAAGATCACAGCTGAAGAACTGGAGAGATTATCTGGATTATGAAATACAGTGTGGTACACATGAGAGAGTGATTGTTTTGTTGGAACGTTGTATGATAGCAGCAGCTCTGTATGAAGACTTCTGGCTGAAGGTATGGATTTGTTTATGTATTCTTGTGCTTTTTGAGTAGCTGATGTGTGTTGTTTTATGGATGGGCAGCTGGGTGGGCGTCAAACTGGGGGTTTCCATCATGTTGACATCAGACTTGGTGTATAGTAAGAACATGTGGAGAGCTTGCTTGGGATTGCTTTTAGGTTCATTCTGTCATAGGTCAAGGTCACTGTTACTACAAATATAAATTTTGTTTCCGGCAAATTACTTTAGTTTTGTTGATCATATTGACATCAAACTTGGTGTATAGCTTGGTGTATAGTTGTTGCATATGTATATATAATATATCTAAGTGTGAGTGTGTGTATGCATGTATCACCTAAGGCACCTTTGCAGCATTGATGATCATCATGTATTCATTATACAAATAGAGAAACCTGGTTTGTGGGCATTGTCCATTTCTTATTTATACCTAAAATATCAAATTGTGTATTATTTAGAGAGAAATTCTGAACATCCCTCTTTGATATTTTATTCCAGTATGCAAGATATGTTGAGGAACATTTCGCTGACTTGGATAAAGCAAGCAGAGATTCGGAAGCTACAAATAATGTAAGTTGTCATTGTTATCAATACTGGGAAAGTGTCTGAATAATTATGTGTAGACTTTAAATTATATAAATTCAGTACAACCTCACTTAAAGACCACATCAATAATAAGACTACCTCAATATTAAGAACATAATTTTCAAGTCTATTTCCATTGTTTTGTTCTTTATTCAACCTCAATATTAGGACCACCTCAATATTAAGACCAGTTTTCAAAAGTCCCAAGGGTGGTCTTATTATGGAGGTTTTACTGTACTCAGTTTTGACACAAAACATGATATATATTGTAAACGTTGAAATGTTTGCATATGTACAATATTTCTCATTGTTAGTTATGCTGACATTTTGTGAGTTTAATCATAGTTGATCTGATCACTAAGGATGGGAAAGGGCAATGCAAGCTTTGTCTGTCCCCACAGTCAGTGTTGTTCCATTTTGGCTGGTAAATATTTTAGAATTGTAACACATTTAGAAAGATTGTCGAAGATAATGTTTTGGGCCAAACATTATTTTTGTGCTGGCCATTTATGATGTCTACAGTATGTATGTAGCTTATTATACTTTTTATAGAAATTTCAAGTTCTGAATGAAATAGGATTAGAAGCAGTCAGAAATGTATACAAGAGAGCATGTACCATCCATCTACCAAAGAAACCATACATACATATGGCCTGGGCAGCCTTTGAAGAAAGACAAGGTGACATAATAGTACATGTATATTGTTGTTTTGCATCATATCTGTTGTATTATGTTTACTGATCTTTATATGAGAAGTTCGTTGAATATGGTTTGGATAGAGAGGGCGACAATGTTTACAAGTTGAGACATGCTTAAAATTGAATTCTTCCATCATCTCGACCTACGTCTACCATAAGCTGAACTGTATAAGGTGTTAACGAATGTTCCCATTCCTCAAACTTACAATGAAACACCATAAAAGGATTGCATATGCTTGAATACAGCTGTATGATGGACGTTTTATTCTCTACATGACAGTACATACTGTTGATACTGTTGTCTAAAATCATGCTAAAATTTCATTCTTCATATTATGACAATCAACTTGCTTCAATCACTGTTCACTTGTTAAAGACATTTGGGCAAGTGTGATATAAAACGATCGGTTTCATTCTTTCTCTGGATAAGTAAATTTATTTAGCATGTAAGAATATTATTACATAAGTTGTATTTTAGGTAAGCATGGAGATGCATGGAGAATTCTTACCAATCTTGAAGAGGTTCTACCTGGCATGGTGATGGTTGCTATGAGACGGATCAGTCTGGAGAGACGTATTGGGGACCGTGATAAAACTGAGATGCTATTTCAGGAGTATATAAACAAATCAACTGACCTTAGTGTTCGAGCGTTTTATGTAATCAAATATGCAAGGTATTTGTTCAAGGTGAGAATTGCTTTTTGTGCTATTGAATTTCTTGAGGATTAGAAAGTTTATGATAATGTTCCAGGAGAAATCCACCAATTTTTGTAGGAGTCATGGCACTTTTTCAACTTAAAGAATTGGTTTCCCATCTATAATGCTTAAACAGCCCATAACTGTTTATGTGTGACTCAAGGACACATCTTGTTTGGACAAAATTCATGATTAGATTTGTCAGATTTGGTCAGATACTTGAAAAAATGGTAAATTTGTTTCCAAGTGTTGGTAGTTGAAGATTTCCTTTTTTTATCATAGAGCATTGTCATCCTGATTATACAACAAATGTACAATAGTGCATTCATTTGGAAAAATACTCTCAAGGTCGCCAGATAATTTCTGCTTGAAAAGTGTTTGAGACTTTAACTCGGAATGAAATTGATGAAGGGCTTGAAAGTTATTTTTTGTATTTCAGTGAGTTTGTATGAAAAGTACTTGTTTAGAATGTTTTAAATTATGTAATATTTTGCTATGTCTTTCTTCAGGTTCTTGGAGATGAAGTCAGAGCGAAGAAAGTGTTATTTGATGCCCTAGAAAAAGATACGGTAAGTGTACATATATAGAAAATAACTAATGGTCTTGTCCCACTAATACTGTGATACAACCATACAGTTACAAAAATGGCTTGTAATTCATTAATAAATTGTGCTAAGAAATGTCATAAATTGTGGTAAATTCACTCAGCATAAATTTGATTCTGGCAAATATGATTGGATGGAGGTATGGTTACATTGGTTACAATACTTATGTCATAATTTAGGGAAAAGAAATGCATGCTCCTTCACTAATACTAGGTCATAATTTTGTTGAAAATGTATCCAAAATTATCATGTGTGAAATCCTTTTCAAGCATCTTTCTCTCTTATTTAAGATCATTGTAGACTTTGTCGGATGTGTTTTGCCTTTGGTTATGTCAGTTATTATGCCCCTTCGAAGAAGAGAGGGCATATTGCTTTGCACATGTCGGTCGGTCCAACCTTTTTGTTTCTGATCAATAACTCAAGAACCCTGATCTATCATCCTCAAACTTGGTCCACACATTCATCTTGGGTAGCAGAGGAACCCTATTTATTCTGGGGTCATGGGGTCAAAGGTCAAGGTCATCATGAGGGGGCATAATGTTTTACAAACATCTCTTTGTTTTGAAAATTACAATACACAAGGGTGGATATAAGTTTGAGGTAGTTAAATACTGGCTGTCTTGGACAAACACTGAGGAGTCTCAGGTCCATGTTATACATATCGAGATTATTTATGCTCATGTAGTAACAAGCTTTTTTCCATTTTCAGAAGAATGAGAAATTGTTTGTCCAGTTGTTAGATATTGAGTATCAGAGACATCCTGTCAATGTCTCCAGTGCTTTGGATATATTTAGTAAAGCTATTGGATGTGAAGACTTGTCAATACATACAAAAATCAAAATGTCCCAGAGACGTCTTGAATTCTTGGAAGATTTTGGTTCAAGCATAGTACAGTGAGTATTTCTGGCTGGATTTTTTCTGTTCCTTCTTGATATCAAGACTCCCACCATTCCATTATTGATATATACCTGACAAATCAGCCATTATACTCATCAAATCTGTAATAAAGTCAGAGAACTTTAGGTGTACTATTTTCTTTAGACGATGACTCACGGATGAGTATGGCGGTACTTTGAGTAGACCATCCACTCGACGATGATAACAATGAAACACTTAAGTGCCTCAATAACATTTGGTTGTCTTTATGTATGCCTATTGATCTGTATGTGAGGAAGTGATTTTAGCTACTAATAGCTCCCATCACAACACCACGTTTCATTTTAAAACTTACTGTATGAACAATAGTATAGCCAAGTGCCTGAAAAGTTTTTAAAGTGACAATACAGTGGAACCTTACATAAAGAACACCTCAAAATTACCCCTGGATTAATAAGACAACATTTATATTGCCAGTTTTTAATATTACAACTCGACAATCAGACCTCTGAACTGAGACTGACTTTGTCGGCTCCTATGGTGGTCACATTATCAAGGTTTTATTATAATATTAACGATTATCCATACAAGTGCATACCACATGATATATAAATTGATATACAGGTAATTTCTTTGCTATCTTTAACTTTATTATGCCATAATTTAAGGGTCACATCAGTGTTTTACCAGTGTCTGAGGTACAGTATGCAGGGTGCATTTGCATAGATTTTTGTGCAAAGGTCGAAGAATTGTACTTTAAGCTCAGTTCTGTTGCTTTTCTTTGAAAGTTATAAATTAATACTTTCTTAATTCTTATTAATGTTAGAAAATTATTTCAGATTAAAAGAATGTTACGATGAACATCAGAAGATGTTAAAAGACATGCAGTCAGAGAGAAAGAGGAAAGTCACAGATAGTATGCCGTAGGTTGATTTCTGTGTGCATTCATTATTATATTTATAATTGAGTATTAGATCTTCTTGAATTCCGATGTGATAAGAATATGATTTGTTAATTTTCCGATTTGTTAATGGTTTTTTCCTTATGAGTTTGTATGTGTGTATGATTTGTTAGGTATGAAATCCAAACAATGATATAAAAATAAATATTCATGGTGAAGAAGTCTTAATTGCCTTATAATTAATTCATTATTACAATGTTATCAATAAATGTATCATATTCTATTCTATGCCTTTTTTCAACTGCCATGAAGGACAGTAATATCTCATTTATAGTTCAAGTTATTTTTTATAGAAAATTAATACCATACGGTTTTTAATTACATAAACATGTATCACAGATTGAATCATTATTCATGAAATGTTTTATTCACAGTGGGGAACCGGTAGAAAAGAAAGCGAAAACAAATGGAAATGGAGAACAACCAGCGTCAGATAATAGTGCATACTGGTCTCAATATCAGGTATGGTAACTTCTTCTGTCTTATAGATAATAGTGCATACTGGTCTCAATATCAGGTATTGTAACTTCTATCTTATAGATAATAGTGCATACTGGTCTCAATATCAGGTATCGTAACTTCTTCTATCTTATAGATAATAGTGCATACTGGTCTCAATATCAGGTATCGTAACTTCTTCTATCTTATAGATAATAGTGCATACTGGTCTCAATATCAGGTATTGTAACTTCTTCTGTCTTATAGATAATAGTGCATACTGGTCTCAATATCAGGTATTGTAACTTCTTCTATCTTATAGATAATAGTGCATACTGGTCTCAATATCAGGTATCGTAACTTCTTCTATCTTATAGATAATAGTGCATACTGGTCTCAATATCAGGTATGGTAACTTCTTCTATCTTATAGATAATAGTGCATACTGGTCTCAATATCAGGTATTGTAACTTCTTCTATCTTATAGATAATAGTGCATACTGGTCTCAATATCAGGTATTGTAACTTCTTCTATCTTATAGATAATAGTGCATACTGGTCTCAATATCAGGTATCGTAACTTCTTCTATCTTATAGATAATAGTGCATACTGGTCTCAATATCAGGTATTGTAACTTCTTCTATCTTATAGATAATAGTGCATACTGGTCTCAATATCAGGTATGGTAACTTCTTCTATCTTATAGATAATAGTGCATACTGGTCTCAATATCAGGTATGGTAACTTCTTCTATCTTATAGATAATAGTGCATACTGGTCTCAATATCAGGTATGGTAACTTCTTCTATCTTATAGATAATAGTGCATACTGGTCTCAATATCAGGTATGGTAACTTCTTCTATCTTATAGATAATAGTGCATACTGGTCTCAATATCAGGTATCGTAACTTCTTCTATCTTATAGATGCAGGACATTTGTTTCTCTTCATTTCACAGATAGACTTACTGTTAGTTTGACATTGATGTGTTCCCGAGTCCTGAATCGAGCTTATTTTAGACTTCAGAGCAAAAGTAGAGATTGTCAGTGACGTTAATTCCAAATTAAACAAATCTGTCAAATTCAGTGACGTAAAAACATGTTTGGCAGCAGGGATGACATTAACTTTTGGATGATTCTGTTATTTATAGATTATGTTATATATTATAGAGCACTATTGAATACCAATGTTAAAATTCAGTTATAATGCACTAGGTACTTCTGTGTAATGTAGCAAGCAAGATCACTATAGACATAACTGGATTGCATTTTTATAGTTTATTCAATTTAAATCAAGAATTTGCACAGGTGTCTGTAAACCGAGAAAAAAATTCTTGATTTTTAATGTTTTCGTGGTTAGAATCATTCTGTGAAGACTTGGCCTTAGCATGTGTTGCAATGTGGTAGATGTAAAATAGGAAATTGTAATAGCTACTAAAAATGTTGACATTGCGAAAAATGCGAATCATTTAATTGTATTCTCAAATATTTCTAGGTTTGCAGTTTATAGGAAGTACTTCAAGAAAAATATAAATGAATGTAAATAAAATCATTTTATAATGAAAATGATAATTAAAATAATAATGATACTGGTGATGTATTGATAATGATGTTAGGCTTACTTGAAAATGTTTTAATTTTATCTTTACCTGTGCACTAATGTAACGATGACTATATCAGCGTCATTTTAGCAACTGTTCTTGGCGTTGTGGTGTAGTAGGTATAGTCTCAGATTCTTCAGTGCCAGGTGAAGCCATCATAGGGGTTGTGGATTTGCACCCCATCGGGTTCATTGAACTGTATATACGAGGATATATATTTTTATTTCAGACTGCTGCCGGATATTCCTATCCTGCCTCTTGGAGTGGTTATGCACAGTACTACAACTCATGATATCATAAACATTACACAGGATGAATAATTTCATGTCATGGTTTGACGAAATTATGTCAGAATAATGCAACTTCTCATAGACGTTATGAAAATCATGCTTGAACTTCACATGAAACCACTATGGTTGTATTTGCTGTCATGACAACGACTGTGGAACATTGAGTGTGTACAGTTAAATGGTGTTTTATTGAGATTACGATACAGTGCTACACAATCATGTATCAGATTGGGCATGCCATATCTGTTCTCAACATGAGTTGGAGTAAACATACAATTCCTTTAACTGTAGTTGAAGAATTGTTTTCATGACTGTCTTGCTGAAGTGTAGAGTGATTGTGTATATAGGCGACTTACTGGCAGATTTCTACTGTATTATTTGAATGCTTGTATTTCTGCAATGGTTGTGATCCAATAATTTTGGAATGGTTTGAAGTTTGGTTCTGGCTGGAACAGTTATTTATGTTACGACATCTTTTGCTTGTTTTATGCAACACTGGTACTGGTGCTGAATGAGAAACAGTGTGAGACTATGATTGTAATAAAGCTGAAGTTTATTAAGGGTTTTATGGGTTATTGAATTGCATTTTGCATTTTTGTTATCTTCCTTTGCAATATAATATGGCCACCCCTTGACCACAGCGTCTTCCTTTATTGTTTGGAATCAGTACGTCAGTTGAAGTATGACGAAATAAAACGTTCTCGTCAAGTTAGGATAATATTCTATTACAAAGTAAGATAAATAACTTGTTAACATGTTTACATCACATTGAAGTGGCTGGTTCACAGGAAAGTTCACAAACTGTTGTACACATTTCTGGCTCCTATACAAAAAATGTTGACAACGTAGCAGTCATTAAGAATTCTTTATTTTTTTTAAAGCAATTTTGTTTTCAATACGATTGAAGCTTGAATCTGTTGTGTATGGGTTTCTGAATTCCAGTCCATGTTGGTATATCTGTATAAATACTGGAGATGATCTTGATTTATTATCCATTGTTATTATTATATATACATGTAGATGCCTCTGGTTAAATGTTTATGGTCTGTGACTTCAAACCACTTGCCAGTTACCACTGCCGGTTCACCTAGGATTAGAATGTGTGAGGCATCTGTCCAGCTAGCTTATTCACTGCCATCCAAAAGTTTCTTCACACTTCAGTATTTCGAATTTCGTTACTTTTTCTTACAGAATTTCAAATAAAACATCTATGACCATGAAGTAAAATTATTCATCCCACTTCTGTGATGGATAGTTAAGAATTAACAATTTGCACATCTCGGCAGCAGCATCGGTCGGCCTGCATCCGAAACCAATATGTGTGTAGCCGATTGATCTGACACAGAAATTAAATAATTTGTTTCAGTACAAATTTATAAATACTTCTTCAGGAAAGTATTGCTGTGTTCAAAAGCTTTTTCGATTTATTGCATATGAAACAAATATGAAAATACATTAATTGCAATGGGAAATATAAGTGTTAAGGAACTTTGGAAGGCAGTGTATAGGGTTGGCGAACCTTCCTGGTCAAGGCGTCCACCAGGCTCTTCCTCCATTCTTAAAGCAGGAAAAGTCCTTTCATAATCCCGGCTGTTTGGGACTTAAAACCTGTGACATTAAAATGTTTTATTTTTAAATAAATTTCGAGGAATGAAAATGATGTTTATATGCTGGTTGTTTGTGACCATTTTGTGTGAATGAGTCTCTTCCATCTATGCTTTCTGTCATTGTACAATGTCACTGTACTATTTGTTTTATGCTCTGTATATTGGTAAACGTGTTAATGATGATGATATAAAACTTGAAATGAAATCATTTACTTTATTCTTTCACCATCCGAGTACAGTACAACCTCTGTAGAGGGACCCCCTCTTGAGCAACAACCTCTGTAGAGGGATCCCCTCTTGAGCAACAGCATCTGTAGAGGGATCCCCTCTTGAGCAACATCCTCTGTAGAGGGACCCCCTCTTGAGCAACAACCTCTGTAGAGGGATCCCCTCTTGAGCAACATCCTCTGTAGAGGGACCCCCTCTTGAGCAACAACCTCTGTAGAGGGACCCCCTCTTGAGCAACAACCTCTGTAGAGGGATCCCCTCTTGAGCAACAACCTCTGTAGAGGGATCCCCTCTTGAGCAACAACCTCTGTAGAGGGACCCCCTCTTGAGCAACAACCTCTGTAGAGGGATCCCCTCTTGAGCAACAACCTCTGTAGAGGGACCCCCTCTTGAGCAACAACCTCTGTAGAGGGACCCCCTCTTGAGCAACAACCTCTGTAGAGAGATCCCCTCTTGAGCAACAGCATCTGTAGAGGGATCCCGTCTTGAGCAACATCCTCTGTAGAGGGACCCCTTCTTGAGCAACAACCTCTGTAGAGGGATCCCCTCTTGAGCAACACCATCTGTAGAGGGATCCCCCATGAGCAACAGCATCTGTAGAGGGATCCCCTCTTGAGCAACATCCTCTGTAGAGGGACCCCCTCTTGAGCAACAACCTCTGTAGAGGGATCCCCTCTTGAGCAACATCCTCTGTAGAGGGATCCCCCATGAGCAACATCCTCTGTAGAGGGATCCCCCATGAGCAACATCCTCTGTAGAGGGATCCCCCATGAGCAACATCCTCTGTAGAGGGATCCCCTCTTCAGCAACAACCTCTGTAGAGGGACCCCCTCTTCAGCAACATCCTCTGTAGAGGGACCCCCTCTTGAGCAACAACCTCTGTAGAGGGACCCCCTCTTGAGCAACATCCTCTGTAGAGGGACCCCCTCTTGAGCAACAACCTCTGTAGAGGGACCCCCTCTTGAGCAACAACCTCTGTAGAGGGAACCCCCTCTTGAGCAACAACCTCTGTAGAGGGACCCCCTCTTGAGCAACAACTTCTGTAGAGGGACCCCCTCTTGAGCAACAACCTCTGTAGAGGGACCCCCTCTTGAGCAACAACCTCTGTAGAGGGACCCCCTCTTGAGCAACAACCTCTGTAGAGGGACCCCCTCTTGAGCAACATCCTCTGTAGAGGGACCCCCTCTTGAGCAACAACCTCTGTAGAGGGACCCCCTCTTGAGCAACAACCTCTGTAGAGGGAACCCCCTCTTGAGCAACAACCTCTGTAGAGGGACCCCCTCTTGAGCAACAACTTCTGTAGAGGGACCCCCTCTTGAGCAACAACCTCTGTAGAGGGACCCCCTCTTGAGCAACAACCTCTGTAGAGGGACCCCCCTCTTGAGCAACAACCTCTGTAGAGGGACCCCTCTTGAGCAACAACATCTCTGCTACATCATTATCAATACATTGTATTACTGCGATAAACAATAATCGCCAGTTTTACTATTCTAGAGCGAAAACCTCAACAGCGCTGAAATATGCTTCCCTAAAGGGTGTTGCTCTGGAGACCAGATACTGCCGTCAAACTTGTTTCGACCAATTTCTACTAGATAAGTAATTCAACTCAAAACAATATGATGATATCTTCGTTATGAATCTTGTGTATAGAAAACAAAAAACATATTTCTGTTGTTCAAATTAAATTATAATTTTATATGAAATCACAGAATCACTTTACAGAAGTAACAATTCAGAATACTGTGTAGAACTGTTTATATTACAGCCCATTTTCTAAATGAAGTCAACATTTTATTTATAGAGTACATGTATAATTATATAAAGTCATACAATTATATGCTGACGAAAAATGTTCTTGTACAATGCCATATTTGTTCAACATTCTAATGGAATATATTGTTTTTTTATGACATTTTTAATGTAACGAGCATTAAGATTTGTGACAATGTGTACGCTTGTAATGATTAGAATAGTACTTCTACTGAAATAAATATATGTGAATGTGGTAAAATCAGCTGGAGTTCCAGGCTGAACAAAAATAAAATTAATCACATGAGTAAGTATTGTTAAGTCTATGAAAAGGCTACGTACACCAAAGAGATTGTTAATGAACATTTTCTGTTCTTATTGCCAGAAAGTCCTAGTCTGTCTCATAATGATACTGGTATATAACTTTCTATTACCTTAAATTCAGGGCTACATGTCAACCTAACGTGGACTAGACTCCTTAAATACATGCTATATAAATAATTGGATACAGGAAAGTTACAGTATGTGAAATGTGAGAAATGACATTTTTCTACATACTACATGTAGTAACATTTAGATGATGTAAACATTTATTAATGTTTTTGAGACCACACTGAAACAATTTTCTAATTGGTCACCCTACAATTCTGCTGCTTATTAATCTTGATAGAAATATTTATTAAGATGTATTTGGTACAATCCTGCGTGGACCTGTACTTTCATTAGATTGAAGTGTGTGCAAGAGTGAAGTAACACAAATTTAGTAAATTTATATTTCTGTGTATGTGTGCAATAAAATATGACAATTCATGTAGTGACCAATTAGAAAAGCAGTTGAGTGTATGTTTCAACTAGTATCCAAAGTTTCGTTTTACTAAGTTACATTAATTTCATAAGTCATAATCACTCTCCTCATCACTCGTGTTTTCCGCTGACCGAAAGGAATGATCAGACAGGTAATCATCTTCTACATTAAGTAGCTGATTTAGAGCATGAATCTTATGAATTGTGTTAACATGTTCCTCATTTCCGTAATCATGCTCACCGTTCAGTCCGATCCCATCGCGGAGTAATTCACACACTAACTGATCCTCGGATTGTTTTCTTAGATCAGAGTGGAAACGTGTATCCAGGTCCTTGACACTCTCATCAGAGTTGTTGTAATTCTTGTCCACTGTTTTTTTTGACTCGTCAAAGCTCCCAGGGGAATCATGATGAGAATTATATGTAAAGTTCTTGTTGGTGTCCATGGAATCAGTTTCACACATACTTGATGGAGCTTCAGAATGCCGGAGTGTCGAACATCCACATTCCTTTAAATTGACAAGAGAACATTTTGACTTGTGTATAGAGGTTTCTGAAAGTGCGGTTGTTCTGGACTGACTATCACTATGACAACAGGGACCAGGCTTCATTTCAGTATCTTGAGTCAAACAAACTGAATCACTTTGAACAGTATTTTTGGGGGAAACCATGTCCATCCTTTCACAGTCCTCTGATTTCACAGTTTCATCATTTATCACAGTTACAATGTCAGAATATTGACCCACTCCATAGCATTCTGTTGACAAATCAGTTGATGTATAAGCACTGTCCACAGACAAATGTTTCTTGTTTTTTGTACTACCTGTGGCAGCTAATTCATTATTGTCCTCTCCAGAGCTGTGGTCGAAATCATTGGTATGATGTGAGTTTTGTCTGTCTATGCTACTAACTGTTGATAAGCCATTTGTCAGTGTGCTTCTTGTATGTTTTCTCTTGCCTCTCATCATCTGTCTTAAAGCAGCAATTTCTTGATTTTTCTGAGTTAGTTCAACTCGAAGATTTTTAATCTGAAAAAAGATCAAAATAAATATCAGATTTGAGGTAAATATCCTTCCATGTACAGCTCTTCCATGTACAGCTAATTTTCAGGCTAATTTCAGAATTTCTAAGAACTAAAAAATATGTTAATAACATTACTCGACATGTTTTGGCCTTTTGACCATGTGTTAAACTAGCCATCACCAAATCATACATGTTTTAAGTTATTTACAAGCAAAGTGTAAGTACTCATTCAAGTGACATAAATCTGCTCGTACTAAAAAGAGTATAACAACAAACCAATTTTCTTAAGATTACTAATACAAATGTACTCTCATTAAGTTTCGTTACTCTAGGTCACATACTTTGAGATATGAGCTACACAAACTTTGATAAGTCGGATGGATGGATGGATGGATGGATGGAAGTGCGAAAAATCCATCTTGTTTTTCTACTCTTATTGACAATCATAGAAACTGTGCTCTAATGTGCCTGACAATAAATTAATAGACTTTCTACTCTTTCAAAGCTTTCCCTATAATGAAACCATGCAACCTATTACTAGCGACTTTGAATGTTAAGATGGACAAACTTAACTTGGCAACGAAAAAAAGTCTCCAAAATCTTACCTCTTCTTGTAGAGATTCGACCTTGTCTTTAGTACTCTGGAGAAAAATATACACATTATGGCATTATGTTTATGCATGGGTATCTATAGTTAAACAAGTGTCATCCTTTTCTCTTGACAGTGGATTGATTTATATTTTTTTCTACATAATTTTTGTTGATTCAAAATTTATAGTTGAGAACACCATTATTGGTCAATATTTTGCAAAACATGTTTTTATTGGCTGATCACCATTCATTATTGTAAATTTGATACTTTGATTGATTCAAAATTCAATTCAAATTATAAAGGCCTTAATCGTTTGATGAATGTTGAAGTACTGGTGTCAAGTGTTCAGTCATTGATCATGTAAAGTTCTGTCACTGTGGTTGATATTTCTGACACATTTTCAGATGCAATTTCCTTCTGTGATCAGTATGTTACAGCACTTGTCTAGTGTCACCAAAGTGATGGGAGGTTTAGATACTTTTAAAAGGTCACCAACAGTCATAGTTTAGACGTTTAAACTTTATTTACTGTACATCAATTGTGAAACAAGTTCTTACAACTTAACTAATCAGTTTCAAAGACTGCTTCATTTGAAACTTAAACCAGGAACTATCCCCAAATTTTGATCAGGAGTAAGAGGTTGTCCCTTTGACCATTACATCTCCCTCATGACCTGTTGATATTTTGCCCAAGCGGAGCATGACAACTGTAGGGTATTAGACAATTTGTCTTGTTTAAGGTCTAGATCCCCACCCTGGAGCCAAGCACTTTGTCTAATTCTTCAAAGTGGGAGATGCTAATTCCCAGTTTCCAGGGTTCTTTTAAAAATCCCGCCAAAGTTTATTTCCCGGGACCCAGAATCATACGACTTGTCACATTCCCTCCTATCGAAAATCGTCTTCTGTCTAAATTCCTGTGTATCCCTGCTGCAAACCATCCCCAACTCAGGGCAACACATTGATAATTGCATCACTAATTGTTCTTTTAGATGATTCATCACTCACCTGGCTGTCAAACTGTTTCAACTCCTGTAGGACATTATACATCTCATTCTGTTCTTTGGCTGAAAGAAAGTTATTCTTTATGTATATTAAACCCATTAACATCACATTAGAAAAGCCTAAGTTCAATATTTAGTGAACTTGTTACTAGCCTCAAAACTTAATGTAGACTTTGTATTTGACGAAGCTATCTTTAGCTGACTTACAGAAGATTGGTGGTTCTACTCGGGTACCCAAATATGCTCAAAATGATGCTAGAAAGGCGCCCATGGGGTCTACCTCCACACTTATAGCTGGGAAAGTCACTACATGATCCAAGCTGTTCACGTAACGTCAATCCCCATTACAAAAAAATCTCATAACTTCAGCGTCTGATAGCTTGGTTCTTAGCACTTAAAATTTGACTGCATTCTGAGACTTGCCCCTATAAACACAGTTATAGAATGTTAGGCTCTACTGCCAACCCGACCCATAATAGAGCACAAGTACAGGAGCTGGGGTGGGGGGGGGGGGTGTCCAAGTATTCCCCACCAAAGTTATTTGAAAAGATTGTGCCATGTCGTATGTTTTTTTTAGGTCGGAGTTAGGTATTCAGTATTTCAGGATAAGTTTTCTGAGGCAAATGCTTTCATCTGCTTTGCCCCAGAGTGATAACATACTTTCTCACCTTGCAGCAGACATGTAACCCTAGACTGAACTGAAAGAATGTTTAGAATTCCATCCGGTGTTATGTAGGTGATAAATTGATTTCAATTTGAAGTTCTCGAATAATCAAGCAAGAAAAGCAAGAAATATCTTGAAAAAAGATGGTCGGCTCAATTTGAAGGTTCAGATTTGTTGTGCAACATTAAAAAAATGCCGAGAAGATATGATTGCTGATCACTCCAGATCCAAAATGGATTTTGATAAATTCACCTCAATTCAGTGGATTTCGGTAAAGAAACGTACTCTTTATCGAACGATTAGCCAATATGCGTCGAGGTTACAAACATTGTTTGGTTGAAGAGAAATTGCCTTGGTGATTTGATTGGTTTACACAACGCTGATATGCAAAAAGCAAATCCATGTAAGTACGGCTCTGCCGAAAAATGTGGCTTTAGACGGTACTGTGTGATAATTCGAAGTTGCTATTATAGTTACCTGTAATCACATTCTCTAACAGGCCTGTATTAGTGATCACATTCTCTAACAGGTCTGTATTAGCGGTGATCACATTCTCTAACAGGCCTGTATTAGCGGTGATCACATTCTCTAACAGGTCTGTATTAGCGGTGATCACATTCTCTAACAGGTCTGTATTAGCGGTGATCACATTCTCTAACAGGCCTGTATTAGCGGTGATCACATTCTCTAACAGGCCTGTATTAGCAGTGATCACATTCTCTAACAGGTCTGTATTAGCAGTGATCACATTCTCTAACAGGTCTGTATTAGCGGTGATCACATTCTCTAACAGGCCTGTATTAGCGGTGATCACATTCTCTAACAGGCCTGTATTAGCGGTGATCACATTCTCTAACAGGCCTGTATTAGCAGTGATCACATTCTCTAACAGGTCTGTATTAGCGGTGATCACATTCTCTAACAGGCCTGTATTAGCGGTGATCACATTCTCTAACAGGCCTGTATTAGCGGTGATCACATTCTCTAACAGGCCTGTATTAGCGGTGATCACATTCTCTAACAGGCCTGTATTAGCGGTGATCACATTCTCTAACAGGTCTGTATTAGCAGTGATCACATTCTCTAACAGGCCTGTATTAGCAGTGATCACATTCTCTAACAGGCCTGTATTAGCGGTGATCACATTCTCTAACAGGCCTGTATTAGCGGTGATCACATTCTCTAACAGGCCTGTATTAGCGGTGATCACATTCTCTAACAGGTCTGTATTAGCGGTGATCACATTCTCTAACAGGTCTGTATTAGCGGTGATCACATTCTCTAACAGGTCTGTATTAGCGGTGATCACATTCTCTAACAGGTCTGTATTAGCGGTGATCACATTCTTTAACAGGTCTGTATTAGCAGTGATCATATTCTCTAACAGGTCTGTATTAGCGGTGATCACATTCTCTAACAGGTCTGTATTAGCAGTGATCACATTCTCTAACAGGTCTGTATTAGCGGTGATCACATTCTCTAACAGGCCTGTATTAGCAGTGATCATATTCTCTAACAGGTTTGTATTAGCGGTGATCACATTCTCTAACAGGCCTGTATTAGCAGTGATCATATTCTCTAACAGGTCTGTATTAGCAGTGATCACATTCTCTAACAGGCCTGTATTAGCAGTGATCACATTCTCTAACAGGCCTGTATTAGCGGTGATCATATTCTCTATCATAGGTGCAATAGTATAGAAAAAGTTAATTTTTGATTTGCTTCACAATTGTTAAGTACATTGTGAAAACCAGACATGCTGCGTGGAAAATGATTCATCATTATTGTGGCAACAGTGAAATACAAGGTTTGTGAATAATAATAATTAATGGTTTCATAATCAGCAAATGCGCCCCACTGTACTATTTCCAACCTCTTCTATTTGTGACGTCATTTCCAGAAAATGTCACTTGTGACAACAATATTTGTCCCATATGGCGTTATGATAACGAAGTGACCATATGGAGTAAATATTGTTTTCTGCTTGCAAATAGTGTCATCACATGTTGCGTTTTCTTGAAATAATGTCACTTGCAGCGTTCATATACTTTATTATATTCAGACTATAAAGGATAACATACTTCTTGCGGCTAACAGATCTTGGAAGCTTTTAGTCTGAATTAATCGTAGAAGCTTTTTAGGCCGTTGGTTGTCTCCTAGATCAGTGGTTGGTTCTTCCACTGTACTGACCCTCGGCGTACTCTTAAACCCCTTTCTGTAATAGATAAACAGACGGATCTCAAGAGCTTGATCAACAAAAGCTTCAATAACAATATAGTGCTGTTAGATTGGCTGCAGGTGTATGAACTTTCAGGACTGATCCATGTCAATTTAGGTAAGGCAATGCTCTCGTGAGTGAAGCTAATCTGTTGTTTGGATTACTTTTCTATCAAATTAGAACCACAACTTTTTATCAGCTAACTTTCGGACAAACACGAACATTTTAATACACCTATTTTGAAATGTAATGGTCCAAGTAATATATTCATACAAATCTTCAATGAGCGTTTAAGTCGTAATTGATTCTCGTTCTTTGCGGGTATGCGTACATATGATTTGTATATTTATATCATAATTAATGACAGTGAGGCACATTATAACACCCATGTATTATTTTCTATAATTCACTAGTGAATTAACAAATGGCATTACATTACAATTGCCTTAGAGATTACTCCTTCCATTATGCTGGAAAAGATAAATCGTTTCTTTGCAATTTATAATACCAGTAAAAAATAAGTAATTATACATGTTCATAGATTGTTTAACTCATTTTCAGAACATGACAAAAACAATCATTTCGGAAAACTTGTTTAATATATTTTGATTATGTATTTTATGACCACTTGTCTAATATGCTCAAAATAGTTACCGGTATATACTGAAAAGATAACTTTATCTTTAACAATGTTACATAAATATCTACCTTTGTCTTGCAATATCCTCGAGTATTCGTTTAGCGTTGGGATATTCAATCAAAGCCTGAAATTTGAAATAAAATAATTAAATTTAAGGGCAAAACTATTATTTCTGTGATTTTATTTCCTTTGCAATTATTGTAATTAATTACACTGACTAAACATTAAATTCATTATTCAATTAGAATGATGAAATCAGCACACTTAGTCAAAGCCAATTTACTTTCCTGATAAATTATCTCTTAAAGTAATATTATGCTAACTTTTTTGTTCATTTCATGTAGTTAAAACATCAAAAAATATGCATTATTATACACTAACAATTTATTCCTCTTTATTTGTCGAAAAAATAAGTTTGATATGTATACTATGCTCATTTTTTGTTCATTTGTTTAATAAACCAAACATGAAAAATATATTTCCTATGGTTAAAACATCACTATAATCATGCATTTATAAAGAATGAACTCATAATGTATTAATCCATATTTGTTGAAGAAAGATGTTTATACATCATAAAACTTAAAAAAACTTCCAGTTTTTTTAACAATCAGGCTATTGTACCGGTTTTGACAGTAAGTAATTTGATAAAAAAAAGATTTTTCAATTGGTTTTACATTGCAATGGCTCTTATTAGATATGTTTTAGCCAATGTAACAACAATACTGGATGAAGCCAATATTCAAACATTTTATGCTCAGATGAGCCAGATACATCTTTAAACAAATTCTAGTTTTTTAATAGGCGTTTTTATACAAGTTTTGTCTATGTGTTACATGATAAAAACAAGATGATTTGTAAGTATACGTGGCAAGATTTCTTATAATAGTTTTTTTAATTTATCAGGTCAATAAATTTAATATTTGCATTTTTCCAAAAATATTTCTTGGTATGAGCTTGACGAATTTGTGATCTATAGGACATTCTAACAAAAATAAAACTCATCTTCAAGGACATTACATTTCTTTCATTATTGCAATTTGTACAGGCTTATTGTGATGAGCAGGATGGAGCAAGAACATTTGTAAAAGTAATAGTTGTAATTATCACTTATCAGTTTATATTCAAAATTTGATTAATTCCAGAGAGAAGTAATGGTGACTTACAGACATTAAATCTCTTCTCGATAATCTGAGGAGTTCTGCGTAACCCACAGCTTTTACGTCTGCTGTTCGTCTGAAAATACAGTATAAATAATAAAATAATAATCACGTTCTGATAGCATAGAATAGTCGCAGTATAGTAAAACTGTAGTACAGTGAAACCTCTATATCAACACCACCATTGGTTCTGAAGAATGTTGGGTTCTGTTGCAAGATGGTCTGATTATTGAGTTAAAATATGAAAGAAAAAAGAAAAACTGCTCTAGGCTAATGTGATCTTGTTCATGGGATGGTCTTACATTTGAGGTGGTCTTTAAGTGAAGATTTACTTTATTGTTTATTAATCAATACATTAGACCAATATTGCACAGAATTTTTTAAGTACTGGAGTACATACATTTTCGGTCCAATTATCTCCCCTGTCGAAGTACTTTCCTACTTGGAGGTCAAACACGGTCCAGATTTATTCAAAATTTCAACTTGGATCCGTCTCGGACTCAAACATTTTAAGCATTTACATGGTGAAAGAAACACTGAGTGCACGTCATGTCTAAAAATTTGCATACACACTCAATGTTTACATAATACTCATTATATCATAATTTTACATTACAAGAAATAAATTACTTGACCTGAAATAATCTCAATTTGCCATTTGTGAAACTTGGGCCTTAAATCTCAATTTTACAAATGATCTCAATGGAGATTTTTTCTCAAACTCAAATTTTGAAGAACTCTTGTTGTGTGCTATACCACTGTAGAACACACACCCGATAAGGAGAGCTCAAGTCAGATTTAGAAACATTAGCACCAGTATCAATGGTTAGTGTTTATTATATAATACTCTTGATACAAAAACTGACAGTAAAACCTCAATGATAAGACCACCATTGGGACCATTGACAACTGGTCTTCTTATTGAGGTGGTCTTAAGATTGAGTTTGATTAAAGAGCTAATCAGTGAAAATGGGCTTGAAAATGGTGTTCATAATTTAGAGGTGGTCTTAATTTTGAGGTGGTCTTTACATAAGATTTTACTGTATATGACTTGAGTCTAGATGTGTCCATAGAACATGGATGCCCCCATTATGGGCTTTTCAGTAGAATGCAAGCATTTTGTTTTTAAAAGCTACATAATATTGAAGCAATATTAGTGTTTATGATGTGATATTCATGAAACAAAAAATGACATAAACCTCAGGCCATGACTCTGGAAGATTGTCTAGGTATTCTATCAGACTCCTGTGGGTTAGAATGCTGATAGAATAACAATCACATTGTATATGTGTGAATATTTTGCCTGTGTCGGTAGTCCTAAGATCAGTGCGAAACCAGTGTAAATGTCATATAGTACCAGTTGAAACAGTTTGCCTATAAATGCTCTATTCCTACTGCCTTATAAAATCATTACAAAAGTATGTACATTTATTTTAAATATGTTCAAATCAATGCTAGACAATTTATAGTTAGGTTTTTATAAGAAGACAATCTGTGTATGAACTGGTATACTGCTAAAATAAGTAAATTTAATACTGCAAAATTAGAAATTTCGCAAGGGATTCATTTTGGCTGTTTGAAAGATGGTTATATTAGCAAAAATAAATGCTCGCTAGATACTGTTCTTTTATTTTTACAAAAACACAAAACATAATCATGGAGGAGTAAAAAAATTGGTGTTGGGTCCAATTTTATGGGTCAGTTGGTCAGTAGAGGTCCCAAACAAACACTTTATATGGATACTGTATATCTAAACCTGTAAACAATGAGTTATTTTGTTATAAGCATGCACACCAACACAAGTTATTATCCTTATAACAGCAGTATGTTTTCTTTGGGCTCTGAAATAACAAAAAATCTAAGACTGATCTCATGTAGAGACTGACCACAAATTTTGAGACTTATCTCATGTGGACAATGACATAACTAGAGACTGATTTCATTTTGAGACTGATCTATTATGGAGACTGATCTATTGTGGAGACTGAGACTCATATTCAGTGCAATCTCATTTTGAGAATGACTTTGTATTAAGACTTATCCATTTCGAGACTGGTCTCATTTTAAGACTGAAGTCATTTTGAAACTGATCTCATTTAAGTGGAATCTTGAAACCAAGACTAGTTCAATGTATATAATTTTACAAGAGAGTCTCAGAACTGAATTTGGAGACCAGAATGCTGCCTTGCCATTGGACAATTATGAGACTGTGCTCAGAACAAAAAAATCAGAGGCTTGAGTTTTGAGACCGATCTCCAAACTCGGATTTACAACCCTATAAACGCTGTACCTCAATGTCAAAGCTGTGATTAATGAGAAAGCATAGAGACAATGATTATGCCAACATCTTTATGATAAAGTAATTATAAATTAATTACTAGATTATCATCCTTAATTATATTCAGATAAATATTGGGACAGGCAGAGATGATAATCCGTAAATTAATTTATCATTACTTTAATGCACTTTATTAGTAAAATACATACATGTGCTGGTACATGTATTAACTAGAGCTATCACTGAAGGTGATTAATACCCCCACAATACCGCTTTGTCAGACATATTTTTGATAAATTCAAAGATGGCCGCCAGTCAAGACAATGAAATTATCTATCACTATCTATCACTACAGGACCACAATCAGAATGTGCCGACAATATACACAACTAGGCTTGGTAGAAATAATTCATGGAAAACCATGTTATGTGACATGACGGAACAAGTGGTGATTCCCATATAGCCCCCATTGCATATTTTGAAGTGGGGTTATAATAAGAATTGTGTACATTTTAATATTTCGGAGGTGATATGAATACCACAGTATGGGAGTCAGGTCAAAATCAATAAAATAGAAAAAATGAACAGTAATATATAGCACTTTGTCACAAAGAAATATAATGATACATTCGACTAGAGTATGAACTAGTAACACCAATATATTTGATTTTAACTCCCAAGATCTGAACATTTTGCATTCAAATTCGAACAAATATAGCAACAAAGCGTATTAAATTGATACAATTTATATTCGCAATCAAGACATTTTGTTCCATTGTCCTTGACTGCAGTTTCACAGATTTAATCAAATAATCAAACTACCTGGATATAACATTATATTATGCCTTATTTCAATGGATTTTAAAAGAAATCCCGTTATTTTCACTGAAAGGCGAGTCTTCAACAACAAAAACAAACCATTTGCTAGTATCTGAATGTAATAAACCAAAAATGCTGCCAACAGAACAGTAAGAACTAATCAACAGTTCCTGTGAAATAAAAAACTGAACTTGTATAGAATTGCTCACAAAAAGCTGGGCAAAATGGAACTAAATCAATGCAAAATATATCAAACAATATGCTAGAAATAACAGTTATTTTCACAGAAAGATAAGTCGTTTACAACTAAAAACAAACCATTTGCTAGTAAGTGAAAGTAAGAGAAACTATTTTTAGTAACAGTGACCTTGACCTTGGCCCCACCAGCCCCAATATCGAACTTGACCTGTATCTTCTGATGTTACACCTGTTTACCAAAAATTTTTCAAATCTGTCTAGCCTTTCATGAGTTATCGTCCGGAAACCATGAAAACCGACAGACCGACCGACCGACAGACAGACAGACCGACCTACCGACCGACAAGCTCACTCCTATATACCCCCTCAAACTTCGTTTGTGGGGGTATAATTAATGTGGTGCTTGACAAACTGTTATTGCTGCATAGTGAGAGAATTAAGTTCAATATTCATAAAACATTTACATCACTGCAGAATACAGAATGTCTAGTACTTTTTTGTAATTTCATTTTTGAGCCCTTTGAATCCTTACAACAACTGAAGGAGCAAAATATGAAGCATGAACTTACTGTTTACCTTTCCATCTTTTGTGAGTTAACAGAAAAAACAGGTATGACTACATTCCGGGGTTACAAATCTTAGTTTAGAGACCAGTCTCAAGCCTAAAGCTTCTGATTGGTTGGTTCTGAGTACAGTCTTTAACCAACCAATCGCAAGGCTGCATTCTGAGTGTTGTCTTTAACCGACCAATAGCAAGGCTGCATTCTGAGTGTTGTCTTTAACCGACCAATAGCAAGGCTGCATTCTGAGACTGGTCTCTACACTCAAGCTTTTCCACCTTTGGCTAGGATCTAGAACGTGTAATCAACTAGTTTGTTTTATGAAGATTGAACCATGATTACGGTAAGCCCATACAAACATTCATATTGAAAGTTTATAAGTATATAGATGGGGTAAATAGTTTACAACCTTCCACTTTTCATAGAGATTCCTGTGTATAATTCAAAATCTGAAAAGCTAAATATTGGGAAAAGATTTGTAAAATATTTTGAATGTTATACATAATGTATTAAATGCTCATTTGATAAATTACATCCATAAATATCAAGGACAGTATACTTCAAAGAACAATCATGTGAATGTTTATTAAAGACCAACCAATCAAAAGAATGCATTCAAGAATAACCAATGAAATTATGGTACTAAAAATAGCTGCCAAACAAATGTGGTTATGTATAAGTAACAACCAATATACACTCGTGTGACTAGAATAGCAGCCAATCAAATGTGTTAATGTATAAATAGCAATCAATACACTCGTGGGAATAAAGACCCTGAAGTGATTCAATTTGATTATAAATCTATTCAGCATTAATTATGCAATCAGTTTGTGGTATAAAATATCACTAAACGAATGAAGTAGAGTAAATAAATAATCAACAAGTGATTCAAAATGTAAAATGGAAGATGGGAATACATGAAAGAATACATGGGACTGGAAGAGGTAAGGGTAATGCTTCAAAGAACAATTTCAGAATGAGACATGTGCTTCAAACCCTTTTTAATTCAAAGAATACAGACCTGTTTTGTCCTTCATCCATCTTGAGAAGGCTTATCTCCCCAAAATAATTTCCTCTGGCCAATCGTGTAATCACAGATGGCTTGTTGTTTGGTCCTTTTGGCAGTAAAATCTGGAAAACAAAACATTGGGATGTCAATATTCATTAGGTTAAATTTTTGAATTATTATCAAATGTTTTTGAATTATTATCAAATGGAAATAATTGCATAATATATTATTATGTAAAACGATAGCACAAAATAATTTCTGACAACAAAACATATAATAAAGTATGATATATCGAGGGCATTGCAGCAACAATACATATAATAAAATATGACAATGGAGGGGCATTGCAGTAACAAAACATATATTTAAATATGACAATGGAGGGCATTGCAGCAACAAAACATATAATAAAATATGACAATGGAGGGGCATTGCAGCAACAAAACATATAATAAAATATGACAATGGAGGGGCATTGCAGCAACAAAACATATAATAAAATAAGACAATGGAGGGGCGTTGCAGCAACAAACCATGTATTGAATTATGATATATGGAGAGCGTTGCAGCAACAAACCATGTATTGAAATATGACAATGGAGAGCGTTGCAGCAACAAACCATGTATTGAATTATGATATATGGAGAGCATTGCAGCAACAAACCATGTATTGAAATATGACAATGGAGAGCTTTGCAGCAACAAACCATGTATTGAATTATGATACATGGTGAGCGTTGCAGCAACAAACCATGTATTGACTTATGATATATGGAGACTTGCAGCAACAAACCATGTATTGAATTATGATATATGGAGAGCGTTGCAGCAACAAACCATGTATTGAAATATGACAATGGAGAGCGTTGCAGCAACAAACCATGTATTGAAATATGACAATGGAGAGTGTTGTAGCAACAAACCATGTATTAAAATATGACAATGGAGAGCTTTGCAGCAACAAACCATGTATTGAAATATGATAATGGAGAGCGATGCAGCAACACACCATGTATTGAAATATGACAATGGAGAGTGTTGTAGCAACAAACCATGTATTGAAATATGACAATGGAGAGCGTTGCAGCAACAAACCATGTATTGAATTATGATATATGGAGAGCATTGCAGCAACAAACCATGTATTGAAATATGACAATGGAGAGCTTTGCAGCAACAAACCATGTATTGAATTATGATACATGGTGAGCGTTGCAGCAACACACCATGTATTGAAATATGATATATGGAGAGCGTTGCAGCAACAAACCATGTATTGAAATATGACAATGGAGAGCGTTGCAGCAACAAACCATGTATTGAAATATGACAATGGAGAGCGTTGCAGCAACAAACCATGTATTGAAATATGACAATGGAGAGCGTTGCAGCAACAAACCATGTATTGAAATATGACAATGGAGAGCGTTGCAGCAACAAACCATGTATTGAAATATGACAATGGAGAGCGATGCAGCAACACACCATGTATTGAAATATGACAATGGAGAGCGTTGCAGCAACACACCATGTATTGAAATATGACAATGGAGAGCATTGCAGCAACACACCATGTATTGAAATATGACAATGGAGAGCCATGCAGCAACAAACCATGTATTGAAATATGATATATGGAGAGCGTTGCAGCAACACACCATGTATTGAAATATGATATATGGAGAGCGTTGCAGCAACACACCATGTATTGAAATATGACAATGGAGAGCCATGCAGCAACAAACCATGTATTGAAATATTACAATGGAGAGCGTTGAAGCAACACACCATGTATTGAAATATGACAATGGAGAGCCATGCAGCAACAAACCATGTATTGAAATATGACAATGGAGAGCGTGCAGCAACAAACCATGTATTGAAATATGACAATGGAGAGCCATGCAGCAACAAACCATGTATTGAAATATGACAATGGAGAGCCATGCAGCAACAAACCATGTATTGAAATATGACAATGGAGAGCGTGCAGCAACAAACCATGTATTGAAATATGGCAATGGAGAGCCATGCAGCAACAAACCATGTATTGAAATATGATATATGGAGAGCGTTGCAGCAACAAACCATGTATTGAATTATGACAATGGAGAGCGTTGTAGCAACAAACCATGTATTGAATTATGATTTATGGAGAGCGTTGCAGCAACAAAACAGACAAACATATATTTAGGGATTTGGTTTTCAAAGGGTCTGGTTCATGAAATGCTTTGCAGTTTCTATGTACAGAAAAATGTACCAACCTCCACTTTCCCATGGTTTACAATGTACATTTCCCTCCCAATCTCTCCCATTCTACAGATAAAATCTCCAGGTGAATACACCTGTGGTCGCAGTTTGAGAACAAGTTCTCGTAGAAGTCCTTCCTCACATTTCTTGAATATCTCAACCTAAAAAATGTTCAAAATACAGTAAAACTCAACTTAAGACCATCTCAATAATAAGACCACCTCAATAATAAGACCTCCTCAAAATTAAGAACACAATTTTCAAGTCCATTTTCACTGTTTTGCTCTTTATTCAACCTCAATATTAAGACCACCTAAACATTAAGAACACAATTTTCAAGTCCATTTGCACTGTTTTGCTCTTTATTCAACCTCATTATTAAGACAACCTTAATAAGAAGACCAGTTTTCAAGGGTCTCAATGGGTGGTCTTATTATTGAGGTTTTACTGTACATATCAAGATTAAATGGTTAAATTATATGTACTAGTTTTCTTAGCAATAATACATGGTAATACAAAGTCTACCAATCAGGTGGGGTCATGCATTGACTCCCTAAAAAGCTTGTTTTGTGTGGCCCTTTGCCTTTAGGTAATATATCTGAAGACACTCATCGGGAATTTAATTACGATTGACAAGAACGAAGACAAAAAGAAGCAAGACGCAGACTTTAGCTTTGGCTTCCATAATAAATGATGGCACATAGTTTTCTGAACGATAGCAACCTTAAGCATTCAATCCCACCATAAATAGGACTTATTGGAGAGATTTTAGCGAACCAAAACGATTTATAACTGCAGACAGTCTCTTGAAACATTATTCATGTTGAAGGATGACAGTGAAACCAGTTTATGTGTAGATAGATAAAGAACCAGATAGACTCATTTTACATTATCCCCTCCATGAATGATAATAATACATTGTAAGAATGTGGGGTGTTTTTGAGATATGCTCTGACAGAGGAGCTTGTATGGGGTGTTTTTGAGATATGCTCTGACAGAGAAGCTTGTATGGAGAAAACAGCAACAATATTACTACCACCAAAAACATACCACCACCTAAAACAGCAGTATACAAAGCTGGGTACCTCTTTCAATGTGTCTAGGTGAACATTTATAGCAATTTCTGTTCGAAGTCTCTCTGGAAGTAACTGAAGTAACGAAGGTTCATCAACAGATGATCTGAAAAAGTGACATGTGACAATATACCACGCCCTCACCAATGCTTCCAATCAAAGGCTTCCTAGTCAAAGTAACATCTATCTATGTCGTATAGACAACAACCATGAAGTTTACGTGCTCACGAGCGTTGGCAAGTGTTTTAGCATATACCCTTTATATAACGACACGAGTCATCTATCCAATACATATACGGTACGAGTATGTTTATTAATATGAAATTATTACATGAGTAATTATGTGAATAATCAAATAAGACATAATGAAAACCGTGCACTGAGATTCAAGTGATTTGTGTACAAACAGTCCGCTGTTTATACGATTTGTAACTATTTGATGCTTCATATAGAAATGATTGAACTTACTGGAGGTATGTAGTAGCTCCATGTTTCACCACAATATCCTGGTAGTGTTGCTATATATATATATTACAATAACCCTCAAAAATTTCAATTCAGATGCAAGTAAAAACTAAATCCTGCCAGAATGATAAAACATTCATCTGGTTCATTGTAGTACCGCACACAAATATGAGCGCTGCTATTGGATTTACAACCTCTTCAGTAAATGATGTCACTATTTGCAAGCAGGAAACAATATTTACTCCATAATTATGCTCACTTCGTTTTCATACTTCCATATTGGGCAAATATTCCTTTAATACTGTCAGTACATGGTGATGTGACATGTGACGTTTTCTAGAAATGATGTCACTTAAAGAAGAGGCGCTCATGATATACGTACATGTATACAGCCTGAACCGGCATGTAAGTATGAACGACACCGACACCGTCTTTAGACGAAATCTCAACATTTGATTAAGAGTGACATGAAATTGTTACCTTTTCCATGTATAGTCAGCCCATCTTTTCACTGTATTTTGGAGCTTATCATCAACATGGCGATGCTGCATATAAGATTTTAACTGGTCCATTCTGTTATAAGATGAAAACAATACAATGAAATGTCAACTTTTATGAAAATAGACTTTCAAAATGTACATGAACGAACAAATCAATCAACCGATCCTGTGTCTGATCGAGCACACAATCAATAATTAATTCAATTATTTACTGATTAATTATATATCACATAAATCAATGAAGTAATCAACCATTTGCTTAATTAGTCGATTTTCATTTTGTGAAGGCTTGATATGTTTCGTATTGAAATATTGTTTATCTGTCTCATGTATAGACACATCAGTGTTTCACTGTACATAAGTCAATCAATTAATTATATGTTTTATGTATTGATCAACCAATACATTACACAATTTATCAGTTCTCCCATCAATTAACCAATCAGTTTATTAATCTACAAATAAATTCATCAGACAGAGGATCATTCAGTTGACCGATTTCAAAAGATCGATCATTAAAAAACAACAACCACCGACCGGCATGTATATTATTCAATCAGACGATCGATAAATTAACAATCAAACGAACAATTGATCGAATATGCCGTCGACATAACCAAAATATTATATTCTCAAGCAAACGTGGAAGGACGTCTCGACGCCATGACGACGGACATTCAATGATCCTAAAAGCACATCATGAGCAATTCGCGCACAGACGAGTTAAAAAGTTTAGAAAAATTATTAGTAATATTGCTGTGTTGTAGGGAAAGATGAAATAAACTAGCGAGTTTCCTATCCAAGAACAGTGGCATTGTCTTACCTCGACTGGAATTCAGTTCTGGCAGCGTTCATGTTGCTGATGACGTCACCAACGTTACCAACGACTGCGGCGAATACAAACACGCCAATCAGAAATGTAAAACCAGTGAACACATACTCCTGCAGAACAAAAATTATACGAAACTATGACGTCATCATTCTAGCTAGAAAGAATTCTGCGTTGAAGAAAAACAATTTTTCGTTTCAAAACATCAATTATTTAGGCCTCCCATAAAAGATGTGTGTGTTGCTTCGTCAATCGACGACCAACTTTGGCATCGTCTAATTGTTTGCTTTTGTCCGAGTAGGCCTTAATTCGCGCCAAACAAAAAAACATTTGAGCGCCGCTGTACGATTTCCAACCTCTTCTTTAAGTGACGTCATTTCCAGAAAATGTCACATGTGGCGTCATCATGTAAGCAATATTTGCCGCATATGGCATTAAATGAAAACGAAGTGACCATACGGAGTAAATATTGTTTCCTGCTTGCAAATAGTGACATCACATGTTGCGTTGTCTTGAAATGACGTCACTTACAGAAGAGGTTGTAAATCCCATACTAGCACTCATTTAAAAAAAGGCCAGTCAGACTGGTATGGGAAGTATTATCGCAAATAGTTTTGACGATTGGCCTTACTTTGAAACCACGGTTTAAATTTCCAAAGAAGTATGTTTTTCCTTGATTTGTTTTGATGATTGCTTTCAAACATGCTTTAACATTAGAGTAAGACATCATGTAAACTACGATACGTTCATCCAGCTACGGCAAACACTATCATATTATCATACAATATCACTATTAGATCCGGTGACGCGGCCTATATACCAGCAATATAACATATGCACACATTAAAAAGATGTAAAGTAGTTAGGCAGGTATCTTGGTAACTTAGTAAAATACTTCTAACATAGTCGTCGAAATGCCTAAGCCAAACTAGATATTCTGCATTGAGATAAATAAATCCCCAACGAAAAAGTGATTCCCGCGCATACTCTAGGACGCGTCCATTTCGTGTAAACAGACAAAACTTCACTTTACACGTGTTATATTCTACCATCTATCATTGTGAAACATCATAGTTTGCAAACTAAATAGATTGCAATTGCAAAATGTCTTTAGTACAGAAAATAACAAGAAAACAAGTCCTTTATATTTAAGCATATATTCATATTCATGAAGTTTATATTGACTCACCCAAAGTCTATTTATAATTATGCTTGTAAATTTGGACATAGAAGCAATGCAGTTTGCACTGAACTATGTAATCATGTCGTAAATCTTACCAAGTCTGTTTCTGGAGGCGGGCGTTCACCAATCGTTGTCAAGGTCATCAGGGACCAGTATGTCACTCTAATATATTTCCTGTAACAGAATGATTGAGAATAACTCATACGTTGATACAGGGTCATTCAAAATTGTATACCATATCCTGTCGTTGAATTTGGTTGATGTAACAGTATAGGCCTACGACTTTATATCTGCCGGTCCAAATTTTAGCGAGTTTTAAACGTTTTCATATCGGCTGTTTCAAGAACTGGCGATACGTTGACTACCCGCCATAATACACTCTTATTTCAACTAAATTTAGCTTAATTCCATTTTCCTTGGAAAATTAAATCTATACTGATCATCCACTCGTGAAAACGTTGCTATATATAACTTAATTATCGTAGGTAGTGATATGTCGGTAATTTCTGTTGCTTTTAATGCTTTCGTCCAGTGGGATAGAATGTCGCTTTCATGGAACACCAAATCACCGTGCCTATAATTTCCCAGCATTGACTGACGTGAGTGTTTATGAATTAAGAGAGGTGGAAGCACATGTCGGGTTATGCCGGTCTTTAAACTATTGCTTTCAAGTATCGGTGTGAAGTTAGCAGTAACAGCAGTATAACCCTTCAATGTTATTGCTAGCAACATAAACCCCTCTTACTCATATCCCTCTTATTGCTTGTAGTAGCAGTAATAGCAGTAACAGCAGTATAACCCTTCAATGTTATTGCTAGCAACATAAACCCCTCTTACTCATATCCCTCTTATTGCTTGTAGTAGCAGTAATAGCAGTAACAGCAGTATAACCCTTCAATGTTATTGCTAGCAACATAAACCCCTCTTACTCATATCCCTCTTATTGCTTGTAGTAGCAGTAATAGCAGTAACAGCAGTATTACCCTTCAATGTTATTGCTAGCAACATAAACCCCTCTTACTCATATCCCTCTTATTGCTTGTAGTAGCAGTAATAGCAGTAACAGCAGTATAACCCTTCAATGTTATTGCTAGCAACATAAACCCCTCTTACTCATATCCCTCTTATTGCTTGTAGTAGCAGTAATAGCAGTAACAGCAGTATTACCCTTCAATGTTATTGCTAGCAACATAAACCCCTCTTACTCATATCCCTCTTATTGCTTGTAGTAGCAGTAATAGCAGTAACAGCAGTATAACCCTTCAATGTTATTGCTAGCAACATAAACCCCTCTTACTCATATCCCTCTTATTGCTTGTAGTAGCAGTAATAGCAGTAACAGCAGTATAACCCTTCAATGTTATTGCTAGCAACATAAACCCCTCTTACTCATATCCCTCTTATTGCTTGTAGTAGCAGTAATAGCAGTAACAGCAGTATAACCCTTCAATGTTATTGCTAGCAACATAAACCCCTCTTACTCATATCCCTCTTATTGCTTGTAGTAGCAGTAATAGCAGTAACAGCAGTATAACCCTTCAATGTTATTGCTAGCAACATAAACCCCTCTTACTCATATCCCTCTTATTGCTTGTAGTAGCAGTAATAGCAGTAACAGCAGTATAACCCTTCAATGTTATTGCTAGCAACATAAGCCCCTCTTACTCATATCCCTCTTATTGCTTGTAGTAGCAGTAATAGCAGTAACAGCAGTATTACCCTTCAATGTTATTGCTAGCAACATAAACCCCTCTTACTCATATCCCTCTTATTGCTTGTAGTAGCAGTAATAGCAGTAACAGCAGTATAACCCTTCAATGTTATTGCTAGCAACATAAACCCCTCTTACGCATATCCCTCTTATTGCTTGTAGTAGCAGTAATAGCAGTAACAGCAGTATTACCCTTCAATGTTATTGCTAGCAACATAAACCCCTCTTACGCATATCCCTCTTATTGCTTGTAGTAGCAGTAATAGCAGTAACAGCAGTATTACCCTTCAATGTTATTGCTAGCAACATAAACCCCTCTTACGCATATCCCTCTTATTGCTTGTAGTAGCAGTAATAGCAGTAACAGCAGTATAACCCTTCAATGTTATTGCTAGCAACATAAACCCCTCTTACGCATATCCCTCTTATTGCTTGTAGTAGCAGTAGTAGCAGTAACAGCAGTATAACCATTCAATGTTATTGCTAGCAACATAAACCCCTCTTACGCATTTCCCTCTTATTGCTTGTAGTATCAAAAATGAATTCAATCTGACCATTCTCTTACTGCTACCAAAATTATCTGCATTGATGCTTATTACTGCTATTATCATTGATTTACAGCCGTAACAGCAGTAATACTGCTACCTCTTCCAGCAGTACCAACACTATTACTGCCGTTACTGCTGTTACTGATGTTGTTGCTGTTACTGCTGTTACTGCTATAACTGCTAACTTCACACCGGTCTTGCAAGTCACATGTAATAAGTAACAGAGTGTTTACATCGTATACAATTAGTGACTTTCCAGGAAATGTTGCGCCAGAGATATACATATACACACGTCTTGGATATTAAAATACTTCCTAGATATTATAAAACAAGAACTATCTTGAAAAAATAATAAAGATGGACGGCGCAATTTGAGGGTTAAGATAAAATGACGAGATGTTACGATTGCTGGTCACTCAAGATCCTAAATGGATTTTGGTAAATTCACCGAAATTCAGTGGATTTCGGTAAGGTAACGTACCCTCATCGAAAGGTTAACCAATCCGCGTCAAGATTACAAACGTCATTCGGTTGAAGAGAAGTTGGTTTAGTGGTTAGCGTAAGATTTGATTGGTTTACACAACACACAAAATAGCAAAGACATGTTAGTACGGCTGCGCCGAAAATATCTGAGAAACTCAATTAAATATACGTTTACCTTTTGGGACTATCAGTTACAATTCTGGGACGTTTCACCTTGAAAATCCCGAATTACCAATACGGAGATAAACATATTTTTTATTAAATATTAAAACAGATATCCAAAAAAAATCAAGAAAGTATGGCGTGAAGTTTCGCTCTGAATAATGTGGTTTTACAAATAAGTTTTTAACAATACGGCGCAGTTTTAAGTAACTACACAAACCTTGAAAAGAAGGCGTATTCCTCGCCACTTGGATACACCCAACTGTTGGATCCCAATCCTTCGTACTCAGATAAAACGTAATATATGCAACCAATCCAGTGTATAACTACCCATAAATTCAAAGTGAGTTTGAAGGCTCGTATAAGATTTGGATTTCTGGTTCGACTGAAAAAAATAAAGTACTGTACTTTTATTCTAATAAGGAAATGTAGTGAATAGAAATATGATACATGTACTATGAAACAAAAATGGAAAAAACTGATACAAGTACACTGGCACCAGAGTAACAAACTAAAAAAAAAACCCAAATCAAAAAGCCGTATACTGTTCTTTATTGTATACTAAAGAACAGTATACGGCTTTTTGATTTGGGATTTTTTTTGTTTAGTTTGTTACTCTGGTGCCAGTGTACAAGTGTGAAAAACAATGAAAATAAGGTATTTCATAAAAAACACTAAAAGGACACGATGTAAATTCTGGATCACTCGAAACATTTGGTAACTCGATCCTTTCGGGTGTACCACAATGTCCTCGATGTACATGTACGCCAGACCATCAGCTATAGTCCTACACTATATGGGGAATACATGTATGTTTCGGTGATATCCTCTTCGAAGAAATAAATGATGTCATGTAATTCCTTGTGTGAAATCAGTCATTAATAAAAGTTGTTGTTGTTGTCGTCAATGTCGTCGGTATTATTCTCTTTGTTTTTGGTAGCTACATTCTGATATATGTGCAATAAGAATTTTTATGGCCTGAACTATTTTCTTTTTTTCTTTTTCCAAAACCGAAACAATTAGACGATGCCAAGTGTTAATATAGATTGATATTAGAACAGAATCGGTACAAAAATCAATAAATGAACGCAGACACAGCGTACGTCTATGATGTAAGCTAATATTTACAATATAAACTTTAGTGTCTGTATATCGTAAGATGTTTGTTTTTAAATGGATTATTACGTCAATACATTAATTCCGGAGCTCATTCTAGGTTTATTTAACTCTGTAAATATTAGTCGAAATAAGTCGCTAGCATCATATAGTATTAAGCTTTATAAATAAAGATTGTATTTTACGATTTTAATATTGGCATAAAATATACTGTATAACTGTTAAAAATTACATGTTACTTTTTACCGTAGCCTGGGGTCCTGGCTCACTGATTGCTAACGCTGTCAGTATAGCCAGGCGGAATACAATCACTTCGATTATCTGATTGGACAAGATTACATTATGCGCGCGCATTTTCTTTATCCGGTATCTTGATCACGTGATAAACTTCAGTCCTGATCAGCGCTGAAACATAGTCACGTGGATTCTATAACGCCTGGCCTTACCGACGCGGAGCAATAGGAGGTTTGGCCAGGATTCCAGGCTACTTTTTACCGCAGCATTCGGAACACCTTCGTATGTTTGTATCATCGAAACCTCAGTGAAAAGTGCCGAGGGGGTACGATTATATTTTGCTAACATTGAAGCGCCACCTTGGCCCGGCATTATTACGGATACTTACACTCTGCGCTCAAATCACAGACTTTACTGTTATTAGTCTGATAGTAAATCATATTGAAGGTAAACATGTATGATAATGTTAAATGAGTGCTGCATATATTGGTCCACTGGGGCTGTTGAAATATGGGTGGAGTTTGTGAGGATAGTGTTTATTACTTACAATATACATGTACATTTGAAGAAGCATGGACGAGTAAATTAACTTTAATATTGCTTGTGTTGAAGCCATAATGAATGAAAGCTCATAACTGCAAAAAGCCCACCTTTCACAATGCTAGCCCAGTCATACATTTAAAAGGGTGTTTTTTCATAGATAACTTTCCTATAAAAGCATCATGATTTTCTAGCATAAATATATACATCTAACCGTAATGTGTTTTCAAATGAAACTGTATGAAGCTGTTAGTAACAAAAAGTCAGTCATAACAGAAACAGATTTTACTTGTTGTAAACTTAATTACCGGAATATTTTCAAAATTGGGCCCCTGACCTTGTGCGTTATGAATTATTCATGTTGATTCAATTTATTATTCAGACCTACAAAACAAAAAGTCTGTAAACTCTTGCGATTTTAACATTCATATGTTAATGAACAACGAAACAATGTTACAATGTAACTGTTACACAACTAATCATATAGCATCAAATCATTTGTAGATGACTGTTGTCCGTGAAGTAATTTCTATATTTCACAACTCTGCTATCTTAATTGCTTAATACTACAGCAGCAATTCAATCAATTAGAATGTCTATAGTTAAATACGATTTGATGCCTTTTTTACAACAGCATTTCTGCAAAACATGGTCAAATATTTTCTCTGTCCACAATTCATTAAAGATATTAAGGTGTGAACCGAGATCTGTCCCAAGTGTAAATAATGTGTTATTATTGTGTCATGTCTATTTTACCAGTCAGCAACTTCTGCACTTCATTCTGTCCGCATTTACTTCCTGATTCATATCCCGAAATGGAAGGCAAACGGTAACCAATATTTAACTACCTGGTACGGTTACCGACTACATCGGTACAGACTCTTACCGGGATTCGAACTTTCGACATCTCGTTCCCGAGGCGGGTGCCTTAACCACTCGACCACGGAAGACGGTTACAAAAGTTTTAGACATTGAATAAATTGTAAACCAATAAATCTGACATACATGTAAATTAGATTCACATGATTTATACTAGCACCTTCGTCAAAGTCAATATACACTTTTTTTGAAATATTATCAAAGTTTCCAAAAAATAATTGCAGGTTCGACTTTGTTGGTTTTACAGTACACCATTACTTACGTACTAAAATAACAAAAATTGCATCCAATGTAAACGACTAGCTCAAATCGGCAGTACTAAAAGCAATGTGTTTCCTTGCAAGATTGTACATTATGAAGTCTTATTAGAAACTTATCTTTTTCTCATATGCTAGTGTTCTATAAAACAATAACAATTGATAAAATTGCCATGCGTTGTTTATTATTATCGACTGGTTCCAGATAACGATTTGTTATTTATTATATTCGCAATAACATAAGTTCGTGCTGGAATTTTCGTTATAAGAATAGCGGACATAACCGTGCAAAATGGCTAAAACTACGGACGACGTGCCGGTTGTACGCCGGACTAGTGGCGCGGACAACGCAGCTGACACAGAATCAGAAACTGGCTGTCAGCAGTGTTTGCGGAAGTTTATCAAATTTTTAAAAATATTTATAACATTCTTGTTTTCTCACGTCGGATTAACTTGTGTTGTTGTCGGTTACACTGTACTCGGAGGCATCCTCTTCCAAAGTATCGAACTTCCGGAAGAGCGCCAAACTCGACAGGATGTTGTGATTGCGAAGGACGCATGCGTAGGCGAAATTGTTGCTTTTTATGAAAGTTCAAACATTCAGGCCGTGTTGGACAAACGTAACTGGAACAGCCACATGGAGGATATTCTACGCGTTTATAGGAAGAAGCTGTACCATTTTACAAAGGAACGTGATTGGGGTGGACAATTTGAAGGGGATGAATATCAGTGGTCTTTCACAGAATCACTTCTGTACTCGGTGACTGTGATTTCAACCATTGGTGAGTAAAATTGATGTATCAAAAATTTCACATACAACTTTTTTCACAAAAGTATAAATATAACATTTGTGGTGATACTAATTTATAGAATCTGGTGGTTGGCAAAATGTTTGGTTGGGTTTTAGTTTTACACTGCTTTTCCACAGTATTTGTGTGTATGGCAGTCAGTTAACCTGACCAATGCTCCTGGCAAAATAGCTTTAATGACTTCTCGCTAAACTTCTACATTCGCGACATGGAAAGCAACAGAAAACAAGATTTGTTAAATTAAATTATAAAATAAAGCTGTGTTCAACTTGTACAACCCACCCCCAAATGCAATTACACAATGGTGTCGTGTTATATTCATTGAATACACGATGTCGTTTGATTTTCGTGGATTATGCTCACTGTGACAATTCATACAATGTTTGATGCCTAAAGCAGGGGGCAAATTATTCTGTGAATTACGTGTTTTAAGGTTATTTCGCATGATAGTGCACTTGTTCAACTTATGTTTTCAGGTTATGGGAATATCACACCGAAGACAACAACTGGAAGATTGCTGACGATTCTGTATGGTATTGGGGGCATACCTCTGACGATGTTGTGCTTACGTAACATTGGTAACCTAATGGCGGGCTGCTTCCGGTTCATATACAGGTGCGCATGCGTGAATATGACGTATCAGTACATTAAACTGAAGAGGCGTCGCTTGCGTCAAAAGTTAACCAATCGTCTGAATGGTAAGACGAAAGAGTTGAAAAAATGGGCGAAAAAGAAGCAATCACAAGTGACGTCACAAGTGAGCTCAATCTTGCACCACAGTCACACTGACTTACACAGCAGCAATGACCATATATCACTACAAGACGGGAGAGGAATAGAACAATTGTCTGAAAATTCCAATCACGGGGAAAGCGAACCCATAATGCAACGTTCTACTCGACGACATTCCCACCATGTCGTGCGTCACGTAGACAAAATGACCCCAGTGAGAAAGCTATCACTCTCGGCCAGATCACATGATTCAATGAGTTCACATTATTCAACAATTCATGATTTGTCCGTTATACCCGAGGACGAATTAGTCGAGGTCACGTTTGATGACGTCAAAAATTACCAGACGATTGATCAGAACGATCAAGATCGTAAGTCGGCAACAACTACGAGCTCGATTTCACTCCGTGATTTCGACCAAGACGAAGTCATTTTGAAAGCGAGGCTACGCGATACACGTGACTTGGTTCCAATATCCGTTTGCTTGCTTCTAGTTATCGGATACATAATTCTTGGCGCGATGATTTTCGCCTCCTGGGAAGAGAATTGGAATTTCTTGATTGGTTTTTATTTCTGCTTTATCACATTAACAACGACTGGTTTCGGGGACTTTGTTCCAGGTATGGGTCGCCTTGACAACGACGAACGTCTTGTGTTTTGTGTGGTGTATTTACTACTGGGAATGGCATTGATAGCAATGTCGTTCCATTTAATACAAGAAGAAGTGCGACATAAATGTACAAAGTTAGCTAGAAGAATTGGTTTAGTGGAAGAGAAAATAACACAAATGCTGGATCAATATACAGAATGACGTAAATAACGGAATGACATCTTAACATAATAACGAAATGACAAATTGTACGGAACGTCATTCACGTAGAACTATAACCTTTGTGCAGCCATAATAGCCAATATTGCAGTAAAAAGACGTTTATTAAGACATCTTTGTAATCTAATTTCCCGTTGTAACCCTGGAAATAATCTCTTAACATCTGAATTGTGTAATAAAATCCCAATGTTAATTATTTGGTCTGCGTATCGAATCAAATGTTATTGGTCTGATCGAAATTAATTCACTCCTACAACAAATGTACTGTCAACATCCTGCTGTTGCCTTTCATATAAATTTATAAACTATTTTTAGTTTAGACAAACCTAAAACCCGTGAAATATGTTGCTATTTTTGTCATTGTGTTCATCCAATGTTACGTTTTCCAGCGTTAATATTTGCATGATGTGTAACTATATTCATAGTGATATTGTATATCACCAAAATGCATCCAAGAATGTGTCTTAAAATATTCTGTGTTATTTAAATAACGTCGTAAATGTTCTTAAATGTGTAATTTACGTTTATAATATCATACAATTATAATGTGTCATTAAACCTTTGTGCAGTGTCATATTTTGGAGAGTTGGAAATATTGTTATTGCCTACCTGTCTGTTAGATCAAAAAACTTTGCCATTGTCGGATACTTCAAAAGCCTTGGGAACCTCACCAGCAATATATGAAAACCACCTGAAAAAGATAAATATCAAATTACCAGTTCTGGAGGGGGGGATACGATGAGTCTATGATAGTGTATTGATAGTATTGAGTCACCATTTTCTGCTAGAAATCACACTTTTATTGTAGTGATGGAGGAATACGACGCCTGACACCATTATCTGATCCAAAGGTCGTGCGGAATTCGAGCCTCATATTGAGCAGGTTAGATCATGAATTTCACAGAATTTGGCGCGCAAGTATTGGTTAGTCACCCAGAAAGCAGTCATTGATAGTGAATAGTGCGTATAAGTTGTATCGATGTAAAACGAATACACGTAAGCTGCCTTTAAAGAAAACACATTGCAAATGGAAATACAGTAAAAACCTCAATAATACGACCACCCTTGGGACCCTTGAAAACTTCTCTTCTTATTGAGTCGCTTAAAAGCGCGGATCCATCAATTTTCGTCAGGGGAGTGCAGGGCTTACAGTATAAGGCCTTTGTGCAAAACAGTGAAAATGTACTTGAACATTGTGTTCTTAATTTTGAGGTGGTCTTATTATTGAGGTGGTATTTAAGTGAGGTTTGACTGTAATCCCCAGTAAGCCATAGGATTGGGTAAGCAAATAATTTCATATTGTGCTGAAACCGATTTAACTTATTTATGAATATTTTGTAAACTTACCTGCAGGAACAGTGTAGAAAAAACTTCCAAAACCTAAAATTTAAACAAAGATTTCTGTGAGCATACGGTTGTCATTTTTTACAATGCAGCTAGTTTTTTTCTTGGCCATAAAGGAATGGACGGTTTGGGTGAATTTGGAGACAAATAAATCACCTAGCTCGTTGTTCACAAACGATCTGAAGTCGATGATGAAAATTTACTCAACTTATTTGAGATTTCCAACAAATGCAATTCACGAAGAAACTATGGAGAAAAACTCATCTCAAAAGTTGACTGTCCACTCTATGTATCTGAGGCTGGTGTGAGGTATACAGAATACTCGAGAAAGCTATTTGATTACAGATTTGAGAAAAAAACTCAGTGGATTGGAACTCGGCTGAAATGAGTTTGAGTGATTATTGAAAATGAGACATTTTGCGAATGTGGGGGTTGTTTTCCTCATAGGTCATATTGCTTACTGAACTGAAAATGAAATAAAACTCATAACTTATAATCTACAAATGGAGCTTGAAAGGTCGATAGTTCCCTATGTCCCTGAGACTGTTCTGTCAGATCTAATTACCAATTGTAAAGTGTTATCTCCAGATGAATCAAAACGTTAATAAAAATTACCATAGAAGCGGCGAAGACAGTTTGACATTCCGTCCCATGGGAATATTCTAGATACAGATGTCCGTTATCTTTGTCTAGTCCAATCTAGTTAGGATAACAGAAACTTCTCATTTGTATTCTATGCTAACCGATTGTCTTTGTAGCGTTGTTATGTGTATAATTATATCGTAAGCAATGTTGAGACAACGCTGGTTAGGTCACGCAACCACCGTACATGACTGAAATACTGTTGAAATACGACGTAAAACAAAACAAGCTTGAAAACTGCTTTTGTTCATTATCTGTTTTCCTGTCTTTGTTGAACCATTCGTGGGTGAACACATTCGGTACATACAAGCAATAACTCTTGCGAGAAATAATAAGAAAACGGATCATGTTAAGGTTCTTGTCGTGTTGAACATTTTGCGCCGTTTAACAACAGTATTTGACTTCTATACGATGGTAAATTGATCTAACCAGCTGTCCGGGTAGAGAACCAGCACTAACATGTTCTTCCGCATGCAGCCAACGACCCCCCCCCCCTCCCGGGAATCAGAGGTGAAGGACAAATGGATTTGGTCGATTGCCAGGCATGTGCGCTTCTGTCTCAACTAACCAGGCGGACTTTGTAAGTGCTTATGAGTACATATGAATGTACATGTATGTGAATAAAACAGGACTAGATGTGTCCATTGGACACGAATGACTTGCTATGGGCGTTTCGAGCGTAAATAATCGGGAACCAATTTTAAGTCGAAAAGAGTCGTAACTCTCCCAAGTGTTATTGGTCGGAAACCAATATTTCGCTCGGACGGACAACGAACAGGGATAACACATCATTCCCATTCGCCATTCTTTGAACGGTAGGGGCATAAATATACGTACAATTTACGAACCTGTTATGATCGAAAATGCGGTACCATACGGCAGTATGGCCAAAACGTCTATTTTGAATTTACGGCTGGTTTGATAACGTTCCTTAATCTTACTCGGATCGAGTACCTACAAGAATGAATAACAAACTATATATACCAGAGTTCCCCTTGGAGACACGGTCCCCAACAGGCCGGAACCTCATTTCGTTCTATATTTATCTGTTCCAAATATGTTACGAGACATGTCAAGAACTCAGACATATTTGACGAACTCTAGCAAACCATTAAGTCAGCTTTCAGACGTGCAATCAGGCGTCTAGATTACCTTCGTCAAAATGTACAAAGGGAGACAATCTAATTTAGCGACATCAATACAAATAGCGCGTTAAGATTAAATACATATATTATAAACTTGCATTGAAATGACACTACATAACAGTCAAAAATGTGCAATATCATTGTTGGATGAATAGAACTATAATAAGGTTAGACATGCCCTTAACTCGATCTTAAATGCTTCATTAATAATGTTCATGCTGTGGCTTTAAATCGTACATGATCATGTTCGGACCACCGTAGCGTCGTATCGCCAACATCGCGATTAAGATGGCCCTATCAGGGTTCCGAGAAAGCGAGTAAAACTAAGCAGGGTTATTTAAATACTGGATAATATATTTACCATGCACCCGTCGTCATAGAAAGAGACAGCGTGGTGGACGATGATGTCAATAATGTACGCCAAATCAAAGATAGTGTCAAGCGCATAAAACACGGAATCTTGAATAACCTGAAACGGGTGTATATGTATAATTATCACATGTATTAATGTGATAATATCAATTAAAATAAGACAATATGTCTAAACAAATACATCGAACATATCTATTTTTCAAATGTATCATAATTATGATAAATTCGTCGAGAGCAAGCCCTTTGATAGAGATAAAAAAGAACAACAATTGTGTAGGATGGGATGAATATAGAGGGAGATATGAGGAGCTTCAGACAGTATAACTGATTTAAAGAGATTCATGTTAAAATGTTAAAAGTATCGAAGTGAGCCGGTTCTACTCAAAAGAAGATCTGAAGTATGCATGCAGACACATTTAAATAAATATATATATTTATATTCTGGATTTCTTCGGTCGAAAATGAACTGTTTTGTCTGTTTATTATCACTGTTTCAATCTTTTTATATAATTATATGAAATGTTAATGCAACAACAACAACTTTTTTATTCAGTTCATCCATTAATAAACGAAATACAATGCATGTTCTGTGTCAGGTGTAAACAGGCAACAGTTATGGATGCTGTAACAAAATATGTTATATCCATACATTTTTAACAAATTTTCGTTGTATGGATATAACAAACTTTGGATATAACGAAGCAAATCTCCAGGTCCCCAGAAATTCGTAAAAACCTTGCACCACTGTATACTTACCGGGTCTCTCATTTCTTCGAAAGCGAGTCTAAGTATGACCACTAAAATGTTGTATATCACCGAAAGTGTCATGATTCCCTGTCGAACAAGACAAATAGGTATTTACCAGCCAATAGTATAAAGAACAATGGGTATTTGCCAGCCAATAGTATTAAGAACAATGGGTATTTGCCAGCCAATAGTATTTAGAACAATGGGTATTTGCCAGCCAATAGTATTTAGAACAATGGGTATTTGCCAGCCAATAGTATTTAGAACAATGGGTATTTGCCAGCCAATAGTATTTAGAACAATGGGTATTTGCCAGCCAATAGTATTTAGAACAATGGGTATTTACCAGCCAATAGTATTTAGAACAATGGGTATTTGCCAGCCAATAGTATTTAGAACAATGGGTATTTGCCAGCCAATAGTATTTAGAACAATGGGTATTTGCCAGCCAATAGTATTTAGAACAATGGGTATTTGCCAGCCAATAGTATTTAGAACAATGGGTATTTGCCAGCCAATAGTATTTAGAACAATGGGTATTTGCCAGCCAAAAGTATTTAGAACAATGGGTATTTGCCAGCCAATAGTATTTAGAACAATGGGTATTTGCGAGCCAATAGTATTAGAACAATGGGTATTTGCCAGCCAATAGTATTAGAACAATGGGTATTTGCCAGCCAATAGTATTAGAACAATGGGTATTTGCGAGCCAATAGTATTAGAACAATGTGTATTTGCCAGCCAATAGTATTTAGAACAATGGATATTTGCGAGCCAATAGTATTTAGAACAATGGGTATTTGCCAGCCAATAGTATTTAGAACAATGGGTATTTGCCAGCCAATAGTATTTAGAACAATGGGTATTTGCGAGCCAAAAGTATTTAGAACAATGGGTATTTGCCAGCCAATAGTATTTAGAACAATGGGTATTTGCGAGCCAATAGTATTTAGAACAATGGGTATTTGCAAGCCAATAGTATTTAGAACAATGGGTATTTGCCAGCCAATAGTATTTAGAACAATGGGTATTTGCCAGCCAATAGTATTAGAACAATGGGTATTTGCCAGCCAATAGTATTAGAACAATGGGTATTTGCCAGCCAATAGTATTAGAACAATGGGTATTTGCCAGCCAATAGTATTTAGAACAATGGGTATTTGCGAGCCAATAGTATTTAGAACAATGGGTATTTGCCAGCCAATAGTATTTAGAACAATGGGTATTTGCCAGCCAATAGTATTAGAACAATGGGTATTTGCCAGCCAATAGTATTAGAACAATGGGTATTTGCCAGCCAATAGTATTGGAACAATGGGTATTTGCCAGCCAATAGTATTTAGAACAATGGGTATTTGCGAGCCAATAGTATTAGAACAATGGGTATTTGCCAGCCAATAGTATTAGAACAATGGGTATTTGCCAGCCAATAGTATTTAGAACAATGGGTATTTGCCAGCCAATAGTATTTAGAACAATTGGTATTTGCCAGCCAATAGTATTAGAACAATAGGTATTTGCCAGCCAATAGTATTTAGAACAATGGGTATTTGCCAGCCAATAGTATTTAGAACAATGGGTATTTGCCAGCCAATAGTATTTAGAACAATGGGTATTTGCCAGCCAATAGTATTTAGAACAATGGGTATTTGCCAGCCAATAGTATTAGAACAATGGGTATTTGCCAGCCAATAGTATTAGAACAATGGGTATTTGCCAGCCAATAGTATTTAGAACAATGGGTATTTGCCAGCCAATAGTATTAGAACAATAGGTATTTGCCAGCCAATAGTATTTAGAACAATGGGTATTTGCCAGCCAATAGTATTTAGAACAATGGGTATTTGCCAGCCAATAGTATTTAGAACAATGGGTATTTGCGAGCCAATAGTATTAGAACAATGGGTATTTGCCAGCCAATAGTATTAGAACAATGGGTATTTGCCAGCCAATAGTATTAGAACAATGGGTATTTGCCAGCCAATAGTATTTAGAACAATGGGTATTTGCCAGCCAATAGTATTTAGAACAATGGGTATTTGCCAGCCAATAGTATTAGAACAATGGGTATTTGCCAGCCAATAGTATTAGAACAATGGGTATTTGCCAGCCAATAGTATTTAGAACAATGGGTATTTGCCAGCCAATAGTATTAGAACAATGGGTATTTGCCAGCCAATAGTATTAGAACAATGGGTATTTGCCAGCCAAAAGTATTTAGAACAATGGGTATTTGCCAGCCAATAGTATTTAGAACAATGGGTATTTGCCAGCCAATAGTATTAGAACAATAGGTATTTGCCAGCCAATAGTATTTAGAACAATGGGTATTTGCCAGCCAATAGTATTTAGAACAATGGGTATTTGCCAGCCAATAGTATTTAGAACAATGGGTATTTGCCAGCCAATAGTATTTAGAACAATGGGTATTTGCCAGCCAATAGTATTTAGAACAATGGGTATTTGCCAGCCAATAGTATTTAGAACAATGGGTATTTGCCAGCCAATAGTATTTAGAACAATGGGTATTTGCCAGCCAATAGTATTAGAACAATGGGTATTTGCCAGCCAATAGTATTTAGAACAATGGGTATTTGCCAGCCAATAGTATTAGAACAATGGGTATTTGCCAGCCAATAGTATTTAGAACAATGGGTATTTGCCAGCCAATAGTATATTTAGAACAATGGGTATTTGCCAGCCAATAGTATTTAGAACAATGGGTATTTGCCAGCCAATAGTATTTAGAACAATGGGTATTTGCCAGCCAATAGTATTTAGAACAATGGGTATTTGCCAGCCAATAGTATTTAGAACAATGGGTATTTGCCAGCCAATAGTATTTAGAACAATGGGTATTTGCCAGCCAATAGTATTTAGAACAATGGGTATTTGCCAGCCAATAGTATTTAGAACAATGGGTATTTGCCAGCCAATAGTATTTAGAACAATGGGTATTTGCCAGCCAATAGTATTTAGAACAATGGGTATTTGCCAGCCAATAGTATTAGAACAATGGGTATTTGCCAGCCAATAGTATTTAGAACAATGGGTATTTGCCAGCCAATAGTATTAGAACAATGGGTATTTGCCAGCCAATAGTATTTAGAACAATGGGTATTTGCCAGCCAATAGTATTAGAACAATGGGTATTTGCCAGCCAATAGTATTTAGAACAATGGGTATTGCCAGCCAATAGTATTAGAACAATGGGTATTTGCCAGCCAATAGTATTAGAACAATGGGTATTTGCCAGCCAATAGTATTTAGAACAATGGGTATTTGCCAGCCAATAGTATTTAGAACAATGGGTATTTGCCAGCCAATAGTATTTAGAACAATGGGTATTTGCCAGCCAATAGTATTTAGAACAATGGGTATTTGCCAGCCAATAGTATTTAGAACAATGGGTATTTGCCAGCCAATAGTATTTAGAACAATGGGTATTTGCCAGCCAATAGTATTTAGAACAATGGGTATTTGCCAGCCAATAGTATTTAGAACAATGGGTATTTGCCAGCCAATAGTATTTAGAACAATGGGTATTTGCCAGCCAATAGTATTTAGAACAATGGGTATTTGCCAGCCAATAGTATTTAGAACAATGGGTATTTGCCAGCCAATAGTATTTAGAACAATGGGTATTTGCCAGCCAATAGTATTTAGAACAATGGGTATTTGCCAGCCAATAGTATTTAGAACAATGGGTATTTGCCAGCCAATAGTATTTAGAACAATGGGTATTTGCCAGCCAAGTATTTAGAACAATGGGTATTTGCCAGCCAATAGTATTTAGAACAATGGGTATTTGCCAGCCAATAGTATTTAGAACAATGGGTATTTGCCAGCCAATAGTATTTAGAACAATGGGTATTTGCCAGCCAATAGTATTTAGAACAATGGGTATTTGCCAGCCAATAGTATTTAGAACAATGGGTATTTGCCAGCCAATAGTATTAGAACAATGGGTATTTGCCAGCCAATAGTATTTAGAACAATGGGTATTTGCCAGCCAATAGTATTAGAACAATGGGTATTTGCCAGCCAATAGTATTTAGAACAATGGGTATTTGCCAGCCAATAGTATTTAGAACAATGGGTATTTGCCAGCCAATAGTATTTAGAACAATGGGTTTTTGCCAGCCAATAGTATTTAGAACAATGGGTATTTGCCAGCCAATAGTATTTAGAACAATGGGTATTTGCCAGCCAATAGTATTTAGAACAATGGGTATTTGCCAGCCAATAGTATTAGAACAATGGGTATTTGCCAGACAATAATATGTTACATGTCAGTACAGCGAAATAGTTTAAGTACAAACAAAACAGTAATATACACGCAATGTAATCGAAACTTAAAATCATTTTTGTCCCAATTTACACTGTCACTAGACAAACCGCTCCCTTGAATATCAATTAACATCGTCTGAGTCTTTCAAAGAAGTCTGCGTTTGATAGATGGACGCGGAATAATACATGGTAATGTTCACGACAAAGACCGAAATATAATAATATAGTCTCTCATGCGGTAGTGTTTTTGTCAGCAGACGACAATAAATCATGTTTGAATTGAACTGGTAGTAATTATATCATCCAGACGGACGTGATAGAAGACAAGAAGCAATATGTTACATAACCGTCAGGAAATCTTATTACGATTGTTGGTGTCGGAGAAACACAATTTTAGCAAAGGAACAACGAGAGCCAATTGACAAGGCGACATTATAACAGCGTGTAGCATCGTCACATGAACACAATCTTACATATGTTCTGGTCTCCAAGAATGGAGGAGATAAAAGCATCTATCTAACTACTGAACAATGCATGTACTTTCGTGAGAAAAAACAGAATGATACAGGTCTTTTTGAAAATGGAATCACATGACATAAGAAATATACACATGTTTACGGGAACCTCTAGAAATAAAGTGTATTTTCAATAACAACCGCTGATCAACAACAGGATAGAATTCGCCTGTATTAAGAACGTACTGTCAAGTTAACCTCTCTGGGATAATAACCCCTCAACAATATCCATAATGGCGTCTTCCAAAGGGTGTTGCACTGAATATATACAGGCCAATATATCTTGGTTCCCACATGTCATGAACATTTCAATAACGTTGAAATAACGCATTTGCGCGAATATATTGCGCACTAAATTCGGTCACAATATCCTGTATCCCGGAAAATCTCGTTTTATTATTTATTTTCGTTGCAAGTATGAAATTATATGTGCAATGAAACAGAACTATCTGTGACATTTTAATTGTATGCTTTGTATAGTTTTGCTATGGCGATGACATGCATGTGTTAAACTGTCCTATCATATTTCCTGGTATCTTTGATCACACTGTGAAAGACTGTAAACACTAGTATTCAAAACAATAGTGTAAACAACAATACGTTTTAACAGCCAATAGTATTAATTGCAATGGTTTCTTATCCCCCAATAATATTAAGAACAATTGTTTTTACAAGCCAACAGTATTAATTGCAATTCTTTTAATAGCCAGTAGTATTAAAAAGAATGTTTTTGACCTGCCAATAGCATTAAGAACAATAGTTTTTACTAGCCAATATAGAAAATCAACAGTTTTTAATAGCCAGTAGTATTAGGAACAATCGTTTTTTACCAGCCAATAGTAAATAAGAACAATAGTTTTTTCTAGCCAATATAGAAAATCAACAGTTTTTAATAGCCAGTAGTATTAAGAGCAATAGTTTATTTTACCAGCCAATAGCATTAAGAAAAGCAGTTTATTTTACCAGCCAATAGCATTAAGAAAAGCAGTTTATTTTACCAGCCAATAGCATTAAGAAAAGCAGTTTATTTTACCAGCCAATAGCATTAAGAACAATAGTTTATTTTACCAGTCAATAGCATTAAGAACAATAGTTTACTTTACCAGTCAATAGCATTAATAACAATAGTTTATTTTACCAGTAAATAGCATTAAGAACAATAGTTTATTTTACCAGCCAATAGCATTAAGAACAATACTTTACTTTACCAGTCAATAGCATTAAGAACAACAGTTTATTTTACTACCAATTGTAATGGGAACAATAGTTATTAGCCAGCCACTATTGTAAAGAAAAACAAATAACAATGGTTTATTTTTAGAGCTATTAATGTTAAGAACAGTTGATATTTACCAGCCAATAGTATGTGAAAGCGCCATCTGGATCCAGTACAATGTCAGACAATGTTATATCTTCTATGTTTTTACCCTGAAATGAATTATAATATCATACATATAACGAGCATTCTGTAAACATTTGCTGTAAAGTAATCTCCAAAAAAGAAAATCATAGAACGACTGTCAAAAATAGACCATTGTTCGCTTCTCGATCGATGAAACCGAAAGTTCAATAGCGACCTCTGTTCGCGGACAGTAGATGGTGGTCATACGCAGACATTTTACAAATATTTTTCAATTGAGATAGTTATGAGGGCAAATAACCGCTGAAAACAAATGCTTGTCAGCGCTAGTTTAGACCGTAAGCTATGACATTTTATTTTAATCACTGTTTTATTTTGGCTTTAAAGAACTAAAAGTACTTGTTTTATATAATTAACCAGACAAGGAATAGCCAAGTTTCTACTTCGAGAGGTAATTGATATTCAAAGCTCTAATTTGTTTCACTTTTATATTTTAAGATACCAGTCTGGTTCGGTAAATCGACACAAAAACACGAGACATCACGTTTCTTGCACGTGTTGCAACAAGGAATGCACATTAGACGAAATCGACACCAATGTGTTTATTACCCGTGAAAATGGCTGTATTTTATTATAGTTAAACTATTCAGTGGCTGTGAATAAATTACGCAAATTAGTACTGTCGTTAGACATTAAAATATCTTTTTTGGCAATGAAAGAATTTCACTTCCTAGTATGACTTTATTAAGCGTCAATGTCCTGCGATAATAAAACTTGTACCACAAAAGAGACAAAATATCATTACATCGTTTTTCACGTATCATTCTCTCATCTCGTCACACGTGGTTTGCATCCTTTCTTATCACACAATAAACTGAGGAATTAACAAGAACAAGGATGTAGAAGAATTTCTTCGACTTGTTTATGTATGTTGAAATATTGGATTTTGATAAAGAAGTAATTCACTCTGCAGCCTAATTTTGTTAACAAACTAAAGAAACTGCACCAGCAACTTTATCTTTGTGAAGCGACAATTGCTTTAATATACAATGTACATGTATATGCATGGTAAAATGTTTTATGTCCATTCCAACGGACCTCTCCAGGCTTTCTGTACCATTACAAGGCTCTAGAAAAAATGTTCAAGGACACTTGTCTTGTCCGACATAGGAAGCTAGTTTTCCGAGAAGTAACAAATAAACATACACAATGATAGCTCTACAATCTGAAATTAATAATCACATGTATGTGTTTGTGGGATGCTAAGGTTTGACCTACAACTGAACAATTGCTGATGTTGGTTAGCTTTAAAAACAGACTTGTCCGGGACTACCTTCAACTCATTTGTTGGTAGACCGATTCAGCAACAGACTAGTCCGGGACGTCGGGCTATTGGATTTCTAGAGCACTGTCATTCGAAAAGTTCTAATATTATCACATTTAATCAAAATACTGTGATCAAAGCTAGTAAGAACTTGTTATTCAGCAAGCACCCGATGGCTTCTCCTACATGGACAAGAAGAAAGCAATTGCTGCGAAGGTTTTGTCGTCTGCCAAATCACGGAGAACGTACGCTGCTCCGTCTTGGGTTCGAAGTTACGACCTCTTGATTCAGTGGTTGTCGTGCACTCGAAATATCTGATGTCCAGACGATAAAAGTACCATGCAACTTTCGGTCTATCAACTGTATAAGTTTCAAGCTTCTCAATCATATATCACTGCATAGTTCTGGCGTTTGGCTAATTTCTGTGAGTCCATTTGCTTCAGAAATGAGGCATAAGAGACAGGAGAATGTCATAATTGCTGACAAGGTGATGGTATGACAGTTGATTAATTACAAGCTCGCCAAAACTACATGACATAAAACATTGATGCGCTCACTGGATACTATATTTGTAATTAATACTTGCATAAAAGTCTCGGTGCTGTGAAATCTAATTACTTGTATGTTCAGTTTTTGTTGTTCCCTATTCTCCTAGTTTATGTACAGGACAAACTATCCCGAGTGGTCCTCTCTTGACCATTAGACACTCCTAAACAGCATTATCAATTTCCCTGCTGTTAATTGTTACTATAAATAACATCTCTCTAAAACAACAATCTCTCAACAACAGCCGAACTTGGCATCTCCCAAAAGTTGTTACTCTGGAGAGGTTGCGCTTAATACCTATCTCTACTAGTTTGATTTCATTGTACGGTATGCATCTACATCTTGGTCCGATTTACCTTATTTTGCCCCATCTCCAATTTAAGCCATTTCATATGAACCGTTTTTTTTGTGGTTTCTTTTGTAATCCATTCCCTTTCTTTATATTCAGGATCTGTGAAAGGAGATGGCCCTGTTTGTGAATATGGTATTCACTGTGCTAGCTAGCCTTTCTCGCTTTAATATGCAAATACAAATGTATAGAAAATTCCAGCCTGCCTCAATCGTTGTATCATTGTTGGTACTTTATTTGACAGTCAAGATGTTAATCTATCCGTGATATAATATCCCTGTACATTGTTCACATATTATAATACTAGTTATGAAATACTTATATTTTGTAATGCGTGTGTATGTTTCAAATAAACTCGTATATGTTCTGTGTTCTGTTCCAAACAATAATAGTTTGACTCTTATTTCAAGTCAGTAATTTTTATTAAGTGAATGGAAATATGAGTTATGGAAATTGTTATTATCTACAAACAGGATCAGTTTGCGATAGTAATAAAGGCACATTCCGATGTCTGATGATTGCCGACTGGGTTCTGCATAGAAAGATTTTAAATGAAATCCTCATCATCGCTTGGTGTAATCATGATAAGTGAACGTTCACTCATTCGGAGATTTTTAAAAGCAATATAGCACATGTGATCAATTTTCACAAGTTGTAATTTGACTGTTGGAGATTTTGACAGTTGGGGATAAAATCGTACAATTTAATTAAAGCAAGGTCCTGTATCTTTCAGTTCTGATGATGCATCAACCTCATACAAGCATCAAGTTCTGATAGCGCCAGGTTTTTGTCCTCAGTTAATCGAATATTTGGTGAAACATAGATCTCGATGATTGAACATTTTTTCCAGTACACAAAACGACTGTTCTTATCAGTATTTTTGTCAAGTCAGATCCTTTATAATTGCTCAGCTCACAATGTTCCGGCCCTGTTTCCCCAAACTTCTCAATATTATAATTTTCTCTAGTTAATTGTTTATTTCTGGCATCTTGAAAAAGAACATAGTGGTACTAGGGTCTAAACCCAGTTTCTATAAAACTATTTTGTCTTTGTTTTTCATTAATAATGATATAATATCTTGGACATTTGAGTTTGAGAAATTGTGGCGGACGAATCTTGAAATGGTCACTTTGTTTTAATGAAGAGACCATACCATATATTATTGTTTGATGACTTTTAATATTAGGGTGTTTGTTGTTGAACTGCCTAGTTTTTCAACTCGGGGTCAAAGTGGATTAATATTTTCAGAAAAGTAGTGCGAATAAGAATTTATACATGTTAATTTCGCATACAGTGTTTGAAAAATATCGATTAAACCCAGTGACCAATTAGAAAGTTTGTTCAGTGTATATGTATCACTGCGCTTATCAAAGGTGTATCGTCATGTGTTGGGCTAAACAGCGACAAAAAGATACAGCCAAATAAGACGAAAAAGGCTTAGCGCTATACATGTTTGCGACACTTCCTAATGTGTTTAATAATGGACACAAATATGTCCGTGGTTTTAATATAAACATGAGAACGGTTGTACACAAATTTTAAATTGGTCAGCCAATGAAACCGTGTTTTGCAAGCTATTGTCCAATAGCCACTGTGAACACATATAAGTTATCAACGGTATTCTCCACTCATTTTGAATCGATAGTCCGCGGAAATGTAATCCTAGACAAACAATGTCAGGCAGGTTATTATGTATTAGACGACGTCACTAACCTATTTGCTAGTTATGATCATGGGTAATTTCTCACTTATTTCCTATTAATTGGCCTATTTCATGTAATTCCTATGTAATCAATACATGTATAAACGTTTAAATGATAATGCAGCCATTCGAACACGATACTGATTCATAAATTGACGGTTATAGGAAAGTGCAAAGTCCTAAATTGACTAACTAGTTCAGAGAAGCTAGTCTGTAGTGGTCACATTGTACATGTATATTGGAACACGCTTCTAACGAATTTCTGTGGACCTGGAGATTTACTTCGTTATATCCAAACTTTGTTATATCCATACAGCGTAATTTCATTATAATCGTGTAGTTATACAATGAAATATAGAAGAGTTTGGCAGAGTACGTTATAAGCGTGTTCCACTGTATTGTCATATGGGTAAATTTCACCGGAAACAGATCTATATAGATTTTACGTCATGTCGTAAAAACAAAATTTTACCATTGGTATATCAGTTACCATGGAAACGGCTGACAAGAGACATATTAATGACATCGTCTAATGTCAAATGGTCAACCATTTTCTCTGAGATTTATTTGAAGCATGATTCCTTGCTACATGAATGAATGGTTCCAATGTCTGTAAGTAAATCCATCATCCACCCATTAACTCATGACAGAAACTGTACTTTGTCTTCCTTAATCACAGGAAATGTTTAGTTATTCTCATGTTTTTGAAATCAAATGTCAATACATTCATTTTCTTGTAATGATGTTTCTTGATTAGAATTTTGAAATACGTCGTATTTATTGGTAAGCAGGTGCATAACGTCAACAGTTGGCGGGGGTCACGGAGAGTATCAGCCGACAAGTCGATTTATCCATCTCGTTAACTCCTGCTTTGCATTTGTTACATAATATTTGGAATACAGTGCTACCACTCCATTGCAGCCCTCTCCTCTCTTAAGCAAAATAAACTCAAGCAAAAAGTTCAACATAATTCAAAATTTGCGTTTCCCAACGGATGTTGCTATGGAGAGGTTGTTCTGTATTGGAGTCCAGTGGCGTAGCTGTCGTTACGCACAATACGCCCGTGCGTACTGTTGAATTCATCATCGGAATCAGAAATATTAGAGGCTAACATTTTAATAAAAACAGAGGGGTAAATGGCGGTGAAGCGTTTGCATGTCGTGTATTTTGAATTCGTGAGACGATAACAGCTAAAAAAGTGCAGTAGAAAGAGCCTCGTTTACCATATATTTTGAATGAACGCTTTGTTCCCTGCATTATAGTAAGTGAGTTATACAAGCCTCAATTGTTCTATACAAATAGGTTTCTCTCCTATGAAAACGTCAACCGCCCCTTTAAACCCTTATTGATAAAGGCCTTGCTACGCCCCTGGAGTCCTTCCGGTTATATTTTAACAAGTGACTGTTGATATCCAATCATATTGCAATGTGGTAATACACTTCTATATACCATCTGGAGAATATACCACCGGTACTTGTTACTTGTTTCCATTTGATTTATGGTAGGCAAATGATTTGTATTTAACAAGACAAATGTACTGATTGCCCAAAAAGGATAAGGTTGGCTTTATTTGCGACCATTTACTTAGCTCTGTCCATCACTGAAACACGCTAGTAGGAAAAGACTTGATTACTTATCTTCTTTAGGTAACATTGTCTATCTACATTCTAGTTTTTGAATGTTTTTAATTGGAGATTACTTCACATAAACAGGCGCAGTGATCGATGGGTAGAGCGCCTGACTCCTGATCCGAAGGTTGTGAGTTCGAGACCTGCGATTAGCGGAGTTTGATCACGAACTTCAAAATCCCGGATTTGATGCGAATACTGGTTGGTAGCCAGGAAGCAGTCATCGAGAGTGACTAGTTTAAACTTAACATAAATAGCCAGAGTCATGTAGTGACTCATCCAGCTACAAGGGTGGAAGAAGAACCCAGGCGGAAACCTGGGTAGGACCACTGACCTTCAGACTGACCTTCAGACCGACCTTCAGTAGCTTCCTCACAAATTCTTCATCCCGTATTCGAACCCACAGCGGTGAGGACAAGTGATATAAAGTCAGCGACGATAGCCACTCGACCACGCAGACCCCTAAATTGTTATTCATGCTAGAATGATATCTATCAACATTTGAATGTAGAAATGCATTATACTAAAGTAGAATAGAAATGGTCCAAAGCCTACGTTTTGCTACATTATCATATTAAAACATTTCTAAAATCCACTTATTGTACTGTTACCGAATTTAGAGGGACGAGTCATTATACGTATTTATAGAGTCTGTATTATTTTTCACCATAATATTATTTAAGTGTTATCGTGTTATCGCGCATATCGTGCGCTTATTACTTTTATACAATTTCCCTTTTCATACGTTATATAATTTATACTAGCAATAACATTCACTATTCGAAAAAATCTATACATTCCTTTAAATAATTTCTTTCATCATGGCCAGTTAAGCAAACACCCGTGTACGAATTCGAAACTAACTGCTCTCGCTTTAATTTATGATTTATAAATTATTCTACCTGCAAATATGAAGTGTACTCTTCAAAGACTTTATAGCGCAGTTAGGGAGTGCAGCGATTCAATCCATGTATACTAAAATGATGATATAATGTTTGTTCAAACGGTTAATAAATTTCAGTTGAAGTACGGTAATACGGAAAATTGAATAACTGGGCTTACACCAGTCCCATTTCAAAATGTCCGCCAAAATGTAAGTTAACACTTATTTATTTTACATCGTGATACAAGTTCTTACAGTTTACATTAATCACTCTCCTCGACTCTGGGTAAGTATTCGCTCTAAAATATTCAGGGATTGTGTGGAACGCGGAAGAATCTCGCACATGACAAAGCAATAATTACAACCATATAAAACTGTTAAATGAATCATTAAAACATACAGTGCAACCTCTCCAGGGCGACCCTCTCTTGTCGACTTCCGCTCCGGGGATCGAGGCCCTCTCTTGTGCAACTGCCTCTCCGGGGAGGCCCTCTCTTGTTCAATAACATCTCCCGAACTGCCCTCTTTTGCGCAACAACCTCTCCAGGGCGACCCTCTCTTGTGCATCTACCGCTCCGGGGATCGAGGCCCTCTCTTGTGCAACTACCTCTCCGGGGAGGCCCTCTCTTGTTCAATAACATCTCCCGAACTGCCCGCTTTTGCGCAACAACCTCTCAAAAGCGACCCTCTTTTGCGCACCAACCTTTCCAGAGCGACTCTCTCTTGGGCAATAACCTCTCCAACATTATGAATTGTCCCGTTATACAAAAGTCTAACCTCTCCAGAACAACCACCTCTCAACAACAACCGAGCTTTTCTATTGCCTTGGTGCAGGAGAGGTTGGAGTGTACTAGCAGTATATATGATATACATTTTGTTATCACTATCAAGATACAGTAAGATGTATTTATCCTTATTGACTCAATACGTACACAAAGGAGGAGGAAAACACTCGTAAGTTTAGTGCAAGAAAACATTCTTAATGTGCTTAAGTGTTGTAATTATGTTCTACGTTCTGATTATTGTTCTATCGTATTTCACATTGTATTACAGTTTTACAGAGAGAACCAATATATAACCCGGAAATAAAAATTAAAAATATTTTAAGTCGAAATTGTAATAAAAATGTAAAACAGGGGCGACAAGAGGTAAATTCTCGAGATATTGTGTGTATCCAAGTCTCCTGTGCGTATGTACATTCAATTAGACGCCATGGACCCCACTATTGATGTGCTGAATATTGAAACAAATCACATGTTACATTAACACATGGGATATAGTTTTTGAGACACTTTAGAGTACCATTGCTTTCATCGTCAACCGGGTGGTCTACTCGAAGTACCGCTATATTCATCGTCTCAAGAAAATAGTACATGTATGCAAATTCCTTGATTTTATTATATATTTGATGAGCGGATTTGTCAGGGATATATCAATTGTGGAATGGTGGGAGTATTGATATAAACAGCTTTTCTGGATTATTTGCGTCGTTTTTGGCGAATGAGTTTACCCGAATAGTCTCGTATTAATACGATAAAATGGAACACGTGCAGTTGTTTTGTAGCGGATCCGTGGTCCAGTGGTAAAAAGCTGGACTTGTAATCCAGGGATCGCTGGTTAGATTCCCCGCTCCATCACTGACCGTACTAACAGTCTTTCGGACGATACTTTAAAAACCGAGGTCCCGTGTATGATGCTTTACATCGAGCACGTAAAAGAACCAGGGGTGCTTCTGGAACTGGGGCATCTTCTGTATCATGCACTATCCTCCAAAAATATAATATGACTAACATTCCTATGGAGGCGTCGCCCATATGGGAAACCGGTGGCGACGATAATTAAACGCAAAATACAAACGTGCAGTTTTGCCTTGGAAGCGCCTCTCAGGACCTTCAGTCTTAAGATCTTGTTTAAGTACAGTAAATAAACATGCGTATACATGTATCGTCCGCTTTATTTACTTGAGAACGGTTGTAAACAAACTTTGAGGTGGTCAACAAATGCAAAATATTGACCTATAGGCATACTTGTCTACATGTATCTCCATCTCCTCCCATTGGTGTCTGGCATTAATGGCTGACCCTTTAAATAGGGGTGACCGTATCATAAATGGACACTTGCATGTAGTTAATACAAAAACGGATATCAATTAATTAGTTATCCTGTCTGATGAGAACATAACGTAAACCCAGTGAATTTTGTTAATTAAAGAGACAATGAGCGAAGCAGGTTCCTTTAACAGGAAATGAACGCACTCATTGTGATTTATTTCAACTCCCAACAAGAAATAAACGCTGCCGTTTTTTATCTATGTTAAAAAAATGAGTATACCGCCATTTTCATTTATCTGAACAGTATTCGTGCATCCATTTTGAATATTTGAATAAGAAGTGAACGCATCTACTTCGATTATTTGGATAAGAAATGAACACAGCCATTATGAATTATTTGAATAAGAAATGAACGCAGCCATTTTGTTTTCTTTGAATAAGAAATGATCGCAGCTATTTCGATTTATTTGAGCACGAAATAAACACAGCCATTGTGATTTATTTCCACCAGAAGTTTGTGCAGCCAGTTTGATTTATTTGGACAGGAAGTATATGCAGCCATTTTGATTTATTTGGACAGGAAGTATATGCTGCCATTTTGATTTATTTGGACAGGAAGTATATGCAGCAGCCATTTTGATTTATTTGGACAACAATTGAAGGCAGCCATTTTGAGTTATTTTAACAAGAAATTAAAGCAGCCATTTTCATTTATCTGAACAGGCAGTGCATGCAGCCATTTTGATTTATTTGGAAATGAAGTGCATGCGGCCATTTTGATTTTTATTTGGACATGACGTTCATGCAGCCATTTCGATCTATTATTATAGAACAGGAAGTGATGGCAGACACAGATCCTGTACTTTAATTGGAAATATCGACAGGCATATAAATTTGTTAATAAGAACAAGACAAGCACGAACCATATTGGTTTATTGTGACATGAAATGACCATTACCATCTTGTTTTATTTTTGAACGGGAAATAAATGCAATCCATTTTGTCGTTCAATCAAACTGATGATGCCATATACGATATTTGGTAAATCTGTTTGTTTGTAGTAAAATAATATAATCGAAAATATGGAGGCAAACATCTGCGTTGGCAAGAAAAATATCGAGACAATGTTTGGTTGTCAAGTCAACGTTCGTGTTTTGTGCCGTAAAATGAACATCTAAACACACACATTGGGTTATGGTGCTCCGAACTGCCATCAGTAAAATAATTATTTTCGTCAATATTAAAATCTGGTTTAGCTAGATAAGAGCTGTGTTGTCACATAATTAAGTGGTTAAGACGAAACAAATGCTGACAGTCATTTGACATTAAGAAGACTAGACACAGCCACTTCGATTTAACTAGAAACGCTAATTTCTACTTATCCTAGTATGTGACCTAGATGGCGACGCAAAGTATTTCCCTTTCGGTAAAAAATCACAAATGCTAACTAGAAAACCGAAAAAATCGTTTATCTGACTAACGCGAGTCTGTTTGCGAACCTTAACTGATTTTCTTACGAGAGATATATGCCACTACTGTTCGGTACGTTTTGAATCTGCTGTCTGAGTTTTTAATACCCCAAAACCTATTTTACTTAATGACAGAGGAATGGAAATAACACTTAAAAAACGCAAAAGCTATTCACGATGATTTCGCCATGTCTTGACAAATCGGCCTAAAAGTTTAAGCCAAATTTTTTACAGACTTGCGTCGCCAGGTATCGACTGTTTGCTTCACAGGAATCGCCTCATTTCCATAAAATGTCCATTTTTCAGCATTCTGCAGTATTTATAACTAGTGAGATTTTTACTCGCCAGCGTTATGCTAGTATGACATTAGCATACGCATTAGGTTTGGTTATTTCTATGGAGCGTTTTTTCTTCAACATTTCGGAATTAAAATATTATTGAAATAACAAAAGAACAACTAACGGACATGTTGCTCAACAATATCATCACTTGTTTATGATTCAAACATTACCATCCATTCAAGCGATTGCACGAACAATTGTTGAAATTACATTCTTCAATTTCGCATTAATTTCAATTATTGGACGAAGAAATCAGACTCGAAGTTTGGTGACGAAGATGTTGAATACAACCATAGAATTGACCTACATGCTAGTTTACGTTGTTATAAAAAAATATTACCTGATAATCACATTGATCATTAGCTAAATATATCGATTCATACACCATGTTCAAGCACCGAGTTTTGTTTTTTCCGGCTATATAGGCATTCAGCGGAAACTCGTTTAAATGAATCAATTTCATAAATATTCTGCGAAACAGATATCAGAAAGCTTTGTGTGAACCATCGCAATTCAAGTAAACAGCTAAAAAACTTATGATGTGTAATGCTTGACCTATTTTATAAACAAATAGTTTGGTGACTCTCATGTATTCAACTTACATGTGCAAGCTTCGCGCGTCTGATGCCCATCTCCCATTCCATAGGATCGTCTCCATCCTCTTCCTCTTCTTCAGCTCCTAACATAGTTGATGTATCGACGTCATCATTTGGCTTATCTGTTGTTTCTCGTGTTCCTATTCTTGTTACTGTCTCTTCTTCTTCGCCTTCAGGAACTTCATCTGGACACAGATGGTCATATTTGTCTTCTTGATTTCTGAAATTAATTCAAAATGGATTGAAAACAGTGTTGGCTAAATGAGTTTAACTTGTTGTTAATAGTTAGGATGTTGAACAAACCTATCTATCAGAATCTGATGTTATATTATCTATATCAGTTGAGTAACACAAGCTAGCAGTAACTGTCCTTAGTAGCATTTTGTCTTTATAATTTCAAAATAACGAACATGTGATGTCACTATTTGCAAGCAGGAAACAATATTTACTCCATATGGTCACTTCGTTTTCATATTGCCATATGGGGCAACTATTGTTTACTGTCAGTTCATGGTGACGTCACATCTGCCGTTTTCTGGAAATGTCGTCTCTTAAAAAAGGGAATGAAAATCGAACAGCTGCGCTCAATTGTTTATATGTACGTATGTTTTCCGTGTCTCCTTGTGTTTATTGGAGTGGCTGTACAATTTCCAGCTCAACTTCTATGTCGTTCATAAACTTCTTTATATTCATCAATTGTATTTCAAACTCAGCAAGACCTTTCGTCGTCCTTTTATGTCTAATTATTGGTTCGTACAGTATAGTACATATGCACAGAAGTTTAAATCCAGTTCCAAACAAGAAATATCTTTAAAAAAGATGGTCGGTGCAATTTGAAGGTTAAGATTTGTTGTGGAACATAAAAAAATGCCACGTTACGATTGCTGGTCACTCCAGATCCAAAATGGATTTCGGTAAATTTACCGAAATTCAGTGGATTTCGGTTTTCGGTAAGGTAACGTACTCGTTATCGAAAGGTTAACCAATCCACGTCAAGGTTACAAACGTTGTTCGATTGAAGAGAAATTACCGTGGTTGTTAACGTAAGATTTGATTGGTTTACACAACACTGATATGCAAATAGCAAAACCATGTTAATACAGCTGCGCCGAAAAAGCAAAAGAAAGAAAGAAAAGATAATATTTACGAGAAGTAAAACAAGTTTCTGACTTACAGATTACCACAGAAGTGGGCTACAATCATTTTTTTCCGGTAATCCCTTTCTAAACACTTATTGACACTCGTAAGTAAATATTTAAACATTAGGATTTAGATTAAATTGACGGAATGGTCACGGCACAAAACGAACTTTATACCTGCTTAAACATGTAAAGAAGAATGCGAGCGTCTAGGTCATCCTGACTAATACGGCGGTCGAAAAACAGCATGACTGCGTCAATTACTTGTCAAGTACAAATTGTCGCCCACTTTTGTCGTAGATAAGTTTATGTTTTTAAACGCACAAGAGTGCTCAATAAAATGACGAATGCAGATAAGAAAGGAGAATAATTTTTGTACTTTACGGACGAGATTTCTGATTGGCTCACCATTTTGTAGAATTATGATGCACGTGGAAGTAGTTTGCATTTGTATGATGTAATGTACGTGTTATTTTAATATTTGTTCGGCACAAAACAAGTAGACCTGACGAAAGTTTAGAACAGTTCAAGCATTTAAGGAATAAAACTCAGTACCTAATACATACATCCTCCGTACCCAGGCTATTTATAACATACATTATGGAATCATATTTAAATGATAATATGTTACTGTATAAGTTTCAGTCTGGTTTCAGAAGAAGATTTTCAACTGAGACTTGTCTTGTACATCTTTCTGATTATATCAAGTTTGAAATGGATAAAGGTCATCTTATTGGTATGATTTTACTTGATCTCCAGAAGGCGTTTGATACTGTTGATCATTCTATCCTTCTGATGAAACTTGAAGGGCTCGATCTTGCGGAAGATATTGTTCGATGGTTCAGGTCATATTTATCTGAGAGACAACAGCTTGTTGATGTTTCTGGTACGTGTTCCAAGCCTTGTAAAATTACATGTGGTGTTCCACAAGGGTCATTCTAGGACCTCTTTTATTTTTAATTTACGTAAATGATATGTCTGCAGTGGTCAAAAATAAATTGTTACTTTATGCGGATGACTCTGCTATTTTGGTTTCTGGTAAGAATAGGTCAGCCATTGAGAAAGAGTGAACAGAGGATCTTGAATCGGTTAGTCAGTGGTTGATTGATAACAAGCTGTCCCTGCATTCAGGAAAAACAGAGTCAATTTTATTTGGCTCTAAGCCGAGGTTAAAGTCACATAATAACCTTCATATAAGTTACAATGGTCAAATTATAAATTCCACTTCATCTGTCAAGCACCTAGGTGCAACTTTAGATCAGAGTCTAACTGGTGAATACATGGCTAGCTCTATTATCAAAAAAAATGCCAGGTTGAAATTTCTGTATAGGAGACTTTTGGTTTTAGCTTTGATTCAGTGTCATTTTGACTATGCTTGTTCTTTCTGGTTTCATGGCTTATCTCAGTTTTGGAAAAACAAGCTACAGGTTACCCAAAATAAATTAATTAGGTTTGTACTCAATTTGGAAAATATGTCCCATATTGACAATGAACATTGTATTTCATTGAATTGGTTACCGGTCTGTAAAAGGGTGGAACAAATAACATTGTGTCATGTTTTTAAAATTAAGAATGGCCAATCTCCTGACTATATGAGTCAATATTTTGTGACCCAAAATTCTGTTCATTCATATAGAACAAGGTTTAGTGACAGTGGGTCTTTTATAATGCCTAGGATCAAAGGCTTTGGTCTGAAGTCGTTTTCCTTTTTAGGTTGCAAGCTATGGAATATACTACCATCTCAAATAAGGAACCTTTTTAGGTTGCAAGCTATGGAATATACTACCATCTCAAATAAGGAATCTGTCCAGCCTTAGTGTTTTTAAAAGTGCTGTTGAAATCTACCTTTAGTGTCCAACCTTTGACTGTAGTCTTTCTTTTCAGTGCAATGTTTTCATTTTCTTATGCCTTTCATGATTACATGGTAAATAACAAGCTTTGTATAATGACTAGTATCTTAATTTAAATATTTATTTTTTACTAAAATCATGTTTCATGCCTCTCTATGTCAGAACATCACTACCGGGGACCACAATGGAAATAAGGGATTTATTCCCCTTTTTTGTGTTATCCTTGATATTGATGTAACTGACATGGTTCATTACTTATGCATACTTCATGACATTTATTATCGTTTAACCTTGCTGTTAAATTTTAATACTGTATTGTTATGTTATTATTGTTACCATGCTATCAATATCGAAATAAACAATCAATCAACCAATCAGACCAAAACTGGGAGTTTATTGATAGTATTATTTGCATATGTTCTCGTCGAGAAATGTTTATTTAGAATTTTAGTCAAATACTTCATCAAATTAAAATAAACCTTCCATAATTGACGAAATACAGCGGCATTTTCAGTTATTTAAAGATATATCTGGCTCATCTGAACATAAACTATTTGAATTGGCTTTATCTAGTAGTGTTGTTACGTTGGCTAAAACATCTCTAATACGAACCATTGCAATGTATAACCAATTGAAAAAGTCTTTTTTATCATATTACTACCAGACATAACCTGAAAAATTGCCTGATTTTTATAAATTTTATGATGTACAAACATCTTTCTTCAACAAATATGGATTAGTACATTGTGAGTTTATTCTTTGTGAATGTATGTTTCTTGATGTTTTAACTATAGGAAGTTTCATGTTTGGTTAGGTAAAAAAAATATAAAAAAATGAGCATAGTATTGCTTTAAAGGCAATGAAAAAAATAATGCGAATGAGAAAAGACTATGTCATTTACTGTTGAATATCAAAATTGATCGTCTGTCTGGAATCTCGTTCATCAGATGATTGCATGTGTTCATCTAGGGACTAGTTATGTAGATGATACATGGAAAATGTCATTTATATCACCTAATGAAATGATTTGTCTCCTTCTTTAGAGAGAAACATCTATACCATTAAAGAGAAGCATGTGCATTAAACAAATGTTGTTTTGATATTCAAATTGGACTAAGTAAGACATTCAGTACATGTAATGTTAAATTGTATTATTTTTTATCTAAACTTGTGTTTTCATCGTTTTATCTATTTGTTTATAATTTATGTAACTCAATATCTTTCTTTGATAAACTTACTGTGATAACTTAATATATACATGTAGTTTAAAATTCTTCCCATGTCACACAATACTGTATAATAAGGACCACAATGGAAATAAGAGTTTTTACTTGAACTCATTTTTGTGTTATCCTTAACATATAATGTTGATTGATATGGCTTTATTGATTCATACATATTGCTGTTACTAATATATGTCTTAATTTTATATTGCCACCTAAATTGTACATTTTAAGTTGAAATAAATCTATCTATCTAAATAAGTAACAACGAACGAAGGAGGCTCGAATAAACATGTTTTAAACATCTGCTCCAAATCTTACCATTCATAAAACGAGGACCAGGCTAGACACAATTACGACATAGAGTTGCGCAAGAAATCACGTACCTTGATAAGTATTATACTTAAATACAAATATGAATAAATCATTCTGTTCTGTTCATAATTCCTAAGAACCGTTGATTCATTGTTCAAGTTATTCCGATATGAAATAAATATCCGTCACTACATGCATGTCATATTTATAATAATAATAATATCTTACTTTATAGAAGGTAACATGTAAAGATGTATGCAAAAACAGTCATACAATTCTTAAATAAAACATGGCCTTCTAACAGAATACAACATAAATTAAAACATAATAATTCTATAACACACATTCACTCAGTCAAGACAATCACTCATCAGATTTTCATATTGTAAATAGTACATATATATTATAAGTAAGGAAAGTAAGTAAGTAAGTCAATATTTTATTATAGTGACATGTGTATAGACATCTCTTTATACACATAAATACAAAAAGTATACAAACACCCGGCCCAATGGGCCTATAAGTCACCTTATACATATAGTATAGTATCTTAATCACCGATCATGTATACTAATAACTGTTAAAATAAATAAATGCATGTTAAATAGTAAACAATATAATAAATACAAACTTTAGTTAATGCACATACATTTTATTTTCATACTAGGAGCAGCTGGTCAGTTCATCTACAGTCTGACCGGAATGATAATTGATTTGTTAAGTCATTTTTTAATTGTGCATTAGTAACCGTTTTGAAATTCAGTTTTTTATTTTCTTCATTTAATTCGTTTTTACAACAAAGATTAACGACTGCTCCTTGGTTTTATATGTGTAGATAGTAGGTACGTGCAATTTATATTTATTGTAAGACATAATGTTATGTTTTTAAGAGTTCTGTCATTATTTCAATGGTTAAATACTGCATGTATGTATTTGTTAATGTATAGTCTCTTATAACTCAATTTGAGTAGTCGGATATACATTTTTTTACGATATAATTGTTGTAGTTAGTATTATGTACAATGTATATAAATGAGATTTTAATAAAAACCTACATTTTAAGAGTATATACAGAATTATATTAATGTATAGAAACATTCAAATGCTCTTAATAACAATCAATACAAACATATACTAGAGTGTAGATTTGTTTACAATAAATATGATTTAAATGTTCTTTTGAATTCATTTACTGACGAGAACGATCTTGTATTTCACACATTGGAATGTCGGAATAAAACATACCGTGGTCCTGGAAGTGCTTTCCTTTTCCAAAAATAGTTAATTCTTGACATAGTTATGAAATAACAAATCCCAGTATCAAGCCGGAGAATAATCTAAGCCCAAGAACATAGTTGTTTCCATGTAAATCCACATATGACTTTTAAGAGTATAACAATATGTCCAAATTTAGTCATCATACGACAAGTGTCATTTTGAAACTACTTTCAAACTGCTTTGGAAAACATTCTTTATAAGAATCAAAACTTCGTAGAACACACTATTTTATATTGTACGTTTATAGAATACCGTAATTTGCGCGAATAACACAATGCTTTCTTTTCTTTCAAATCTCTGACAGATATTGCGTGACTAATCAAGTTTTTACAAAACGCCTGTCATATTTAGAGGCATTCTTATAGAAAAAACATTTCCCAAACTTTTGATCATTTATTGGATTTAGCTTACACTAAAGATAATCTTTACTAAATGGTGCACCGAGTAACAGATACGTCCAGAGAAAACAATTCAAAATAAACACATTTTCTGTTATTTCATTTCTGTTCCTCAGTCTAGGAACTGGTTGCAATGTAGAAATGAAATAAACAACGATTTCATCACTCCATCAGTCAGTTATATGTTCTAGAATACAGAGAATTTTCCATTATTTTCCATCGTCTCAGGAGAGAAACTATGGGGAGATATCCACTGTGAAAAGATATTAGTCGGTATTATTTGTCCAATCTAAAAAACGTGCCACTCAAATAAATTGATATCAATTCTAACGATCATAAGAAATTAATTTGATCAATTATATAAAAATATATTTTTCCCGCGTGAAGCTTGGCATGACCGCGCTGATTAATTTCACTGATTCTATTTTTAGAATTACTTTCCCTGGACGTATCTGTTACTCGGTGCACCATTTAGTAAAGATTACCTTTAATGTAGCTAAAGCGAATAAATGATAAAAAGTTTTGATACTGTTTTTTCTAAACAAGTAAAAATAAATGGTTCGTCGGTATGTCTCTTTATATAAGAATGTCTCTAAATATGACAGGCATATTGTATGCAGAATGAAATTAATTAATTGATAAAAAAAGAAAATGAATAAAATATTAAAGGAGAATGAACTTTCTTACATAATAATTTGTTGTCAATGTTCAATGTTCTCATATCTTCATTTTGAAATACTGTTGTATTAACATTCAAATGTCAACTTCTCTTGCATATGTTTGTATTTCTATAACGAAACCTGTCATTTTTCACGAAACACATTTATATTGCATTGTTATGTATATAACTATATGTAAACTGAGATAGGATCTGTTCCCTTAATATATTGTTTTTATCTTACAATGTCCAAATATTTAATTTCCCGCAACAAATGGCATCACAGATGGCATCGTATTTCTTTATACATATAATTGCCTGGGATATGAAGATGTTTTTTGTTTTCTTCAGACATTTTGTTTTGCTTACGAGGGTCGAACATTTCATTTCATTGCGTTTAGAATACAAGTAAAACTATTATTAATTACCTGCTAAGATATATAGCCCTTAAAACAATTATATATCAAATCATTAACCCCACCTTCTCCGTTTAAACTAGCCCCATCCAACCGTCCTATCCTAGTTTTAGAGTATTGGCCTCTCCGTATATTTACAAACTAAATATATAAAACTAAAACGAAGCTTCAATCATATTCTATTTTATTTAATTTGAGAAGTATTGCCTGCTGTATGATATGTATAACATTGTATTGATATTGCTGTTTTCACATTTTGCCACTATGTTGTGTATTGATATGTGTCAATCTCACGGGCCTCCGGCCTACAGATATATTGAAAATAAAACGTACAAACGTACAACATAATATTTATTTGTAAAAATAATGTATAAAATATGTAACTTTCTTGTGTGTATTTCTTTATATGATACATCTTTATTATTTTATATGAAAAGAAAAGAATTTGACGACGAAACTGATTGCAACAAAAATCGACAATTTGCTCGCGTGTGACGTTTTATCTAACATGTTAAAAATGTTTTTTTTACTTTTACTAAATCCTAATCTTAAATTCTGATACCGAACGTGCTGATTTAATAAAATAAAAGAATCATGTAGAAAAAGTTGTGCTTCATTTACTGTGCCCCCCCCCACACCAACACACTCACACACACACACACACACGCGCGCAACATTTTCATTATGTCTGAACGTTTCATCCGTAAGGCTGAAACTTAGATGCACTATGTTTAATAAGATATATCAACTTTCACTTCACTACTTTATTGCAACTTCTACAACCATATTATACAATGTATACAAATATAGTATTGTATACGAACAATTGCTTTGTAATTTTACACTTCTATTATCTCCATCAAGTGTAAGTGACAATTGAATCAACAGGTATAACACTACGGGTATAATGTCATAAAACGTTTCAAATGACGATTTAAGACATGAAGATGATTATCAGTGACTGGGTAACCATTTCATGGAAATTATAGAGACAGCTGCTGCTTCACTATTACACATTACAACATCTTCCTCGTTGTTTTCAGCTTGACTAATTCCTTTCAAGGAAAATCGCCTGCTGAACGTCAGTAAACTGTGACATTTCATAACACGATAAATCAGGGACAATATTGCAGAAACATCTTATCCTTATCCTTAAAATTCCATGATTTTCGAAAATACACAGGCTATTATATGGTCAAATCAAGAGTGATAAATGAATATTTTTAACATGTTGTTGTCATTACCATTAACAAATCTAATAGTTTTTATTTGGTTTTGGAATAACATCCATTTGAAGATTTGAACTTTAGTGGAAATATTTAGATTCACTTAAGATGCTTCTGTAATACGGGCCTGGATCTTGTTCTAGTTATGATATGTAAGATTTGTATAGCTTTCTTCGAATAAAATTCGAGGGTTCAACGCAAGACTATCGTAACTTCTGTGTATTTATACAGAAGTTACGATAGTCTTGCACTGAATCCTCGAAATGTGTCACAAACATAAATATTGATGTGGTCGTATTCTTACATCATTTCACATTACTGTATACTGAAAGCCGTCACAGGTGGCAGAACAAAACCTGGGTATGCGCACCATCCCAAATTAAGCGATCTAGGTTCGATTCCCGAGCGATGAGAACCCGATTTTACATGAGACACATACATGCCTTATATTAATCAAGCGCTTGCGCATGGAGATATTAAAGACCATGAAACACTGAATTTGTCAAGGGACCCACATGTGGTCGAGTAACGAAATTAAGGTTACCTTTGTGTCGTAGGGTAAAAAATACAAGTCTCAAATATAACACTCAAGTAACATAATATAACTTAATAAGAAGTCCTAACGTGAATTTATTTCCCAAATGTTCTATAGTTGCTAGGTAACCAAACCTCTCAGAAGTGTTGAAGTAAATTATAACGCTTAAAATTCATTGAACTAAGTTTATTATTAGTTGCAGCATTATATCAAAGTACACACACATATATTGTACAAAAATGATGCAAATTTAGTATACCCATATCACATGAAACAATATGAAATTGTAACGTCAATGCGACGTCAGGTCAATGTTTGACAGGTTTTACACGACGTCACTCTCTTTGGTGTAGTGAAATAAGTGGTTGGTGGATTTTCAATTGATTGGTGTTATTTGGAAGTAAAATAATTTTGCTGTCGTTGTATACCAAAAACTGAAAATCTATAAAAATGTCATTAAGGTTCATGTCAAGCGGATTGGCATTGCAATTGCTACAAATAATGCAACACAAATTTCTGGGAATTCAATACATTCTAACTCAAATCAGTTGCATAATATAAATGATAAGAGTATATATACATTTTATTTCCACTTTTCAGTGATTAGCACATACATGTACATAAAATATATAAACAAAATATCAATTGTGCAGAAAATAAATATAAAGTTAAACGCACAACGGAGAGGGAGAATATAGAGAATGCATTCTCAGTAAGGCACACAGTCAATATGAATTGCATAGATAATATTCATTGTGCAGAAAATAAATACATTTAGTAGACTCGACGAATCACATAATCATTATATAGCAAACTAAATATGCATTATGTAGAAAACAAATATATAGTACGACACATAGCGATTCATATTGCACAAAAAGATACACTTGAATGTTAAATACGCATAATTAGAAATACAAATCTACAGAAATCTCTCAGATAGTCTGCATATTGTTCACTATCGAAATGTTCCAGGATCTCACAGGTTAGAGCACGGATAATAAACGCTTCTCCTGATTGCTGAGCAATGAAGTTACTAAGATCAAGAGAGTATTTTGTAGCAACAGTTTTCATAAAGTTTGAGCGTTTGGATTTAGCCACATTGTCATGGCAATCAGCGATCAGATGTCTATAAATGTCCATTGTCCATAATGCAACACAAATTTCTGGGAATTCAATACATTCTAACTCAAATCAGTTGCATAATATAAATGATAAGAGTAACAAGAATAAATTGGGTGTTTAATATTATGCCTTTGTGCATTACCATAGCTGTTATAGGCCAAAATTAAGTGACATTTCAGATAAAAAAGGGTCCTTCACTAAAAATATATCCAACTTATTATCCGGAAACATTTTAAGTTTAATATCATACCAACATTATTATCCATTATCATAGTAAGATGGTACGAGAACTTATTTATTCTAGATTTTATCAACAAAGTAGAAATTTGATGTCAAACTTGTTCAAATGTTGTCACTGAGCGCTGCCATTTTTGTTTGTTGGCATTTAAAAGTTAATCCAAGTGTTTAAGACTTTCTTTTGTCTCTATCACATAGAATAGTGTTTTATGGATCAAAAAAAGTAATAGTTGAAATTATTTATAGAGTTGTTATTTTTTTACATATTTTCTAAAAAGTCTGAACATTTTAAGTATTTTTGTTTTTAAATTACATAATTTGTCAATACAAATAATATATCTGTATCTGCTCATTCAGACGAACATTAAGATATATAATAATCCATATTGCATTATCACCATAGCATCTTCTTTCCTCATATTTCTCACTAATGTTTGTCATTCATGTTTGTCACTCATGTTTGTCATTCATGTTTATCACTCATATATGTCACTATACAAATAATACAATGTACATTGTAAACATCTACACGCATTACCATATACATGTATAATATGCTGTCTTGTCAGCATATATCATATCACACGCCTACATGTAACTGTATGTTTTTCTTGTGTTCTCAATTGCAAGTCTTTGCCATAATTGTTATTTGTATATGGCCAAAGGCTTAGATAAGCCAAATTAGCCAATAAATGAAAGAATGTTATTTTACTTAAAAAATCAGTGAATTTTAATATGCAAAATCCGCTTAACATGAACCTTAAGACCCCTTTTCGCATGAGGCAGCCCATATGTATTATATATACGCTTCTTTAACGTATCGTGATCATATTTGTTCGCGACTAAATCAGCCAGCCCGCTATGTTTAGCCAGAATGTTGAAATCGCCTGGGCTGTACTGATTTATCAATATCAATGTTGTTTTCGTAGATTGCCATAATATATTTGCCTCCGTCTATATACGTGATTGAACTGATTTATTCTATAAGTCGTAAAATCTCGTTATTTGCAAATATTGTTTATGGCTTACAAACGCCTTACACATTCACATAACATTTAATTACGCGCATACATGCACACAGACAAATTAGTGTGAATTATTTATAACCTAAACTAGCATTACTTACATGCACAAATGACGTCTTTGAAAATTAAAAAGCCTGTCTGGGCACCATTATACTGATCATTCTATGACTTATGACTCATATTGAATAAAAGCTAGACGCAATTAATTTTCAAATATTATCAAAATCATAGATGATAAGTGTTATCATTTTTAACTTCGTAGATCAATTCATGAGAATGCATGCATACTAAATCTATTACTGTTTTTATAAAACTTATAAAATGAATGTCAGATCTCGTGTTTTGATCTCCATCATTCGTTTGCGCACGAAAGATACCTTTAACTGATTTTGACTTATCACGATTTGAAGATACGTGTATATTCCATCTGTAATTCTATAGAAAGTCGGTAGGTCCAACGTGACACGGACGTTGGGTAAACTAACTTATTATTGTGCAAGACGTCGCTGAATCGATTAACCAGTCCCGCGCATACGTTAAAGAAATACTGTCTAAAGCGGGTTTTCATCCAAATTTTATTTTTTTGTATTATATTTTATATGTTATTTTGTATGCCATAAACATGATTTTGCTGTTAATTGCATACACTGTCTCTCCCGAGAACGCGTGTAAAAATATCAGTAACCTTTTCTACCTACAAACAAACAAAAATGTGATTTATATCTCGATATATTGAAATTTCTAAAAATCACAAACCCAAATTACAAGCTTTCTTGCTATTGTCACGCTGCTCATTATTGGAATAATGATTTTTGCTGCTTTGTAAAAAACATCTTTTCAGTGTTCAATATGAAAATAAAATATCTATGTTATTTTGTATATATACGATACAGACGGTTAAAATTGAATCTGCTAATTGAACGGTATGCTGTGAGCGTGATGTAATATCGTTAAGACAATACCACTCGTTGTCTAATACAGACTGGTTTCCTAACTAACTAAATCCTGAAGTTCCGAGACAAGCATCACGTGCAACACGTGCGTCTTTAAGACAATATCAGCAATTTGCTTTCGTTAATATTGATTTAATCATGTGTTATTGTATATATACACGCAATTATCGCACGTACACGAGCATACACAGAGCAAATTTACACATTGAACGAAATGATTAGCTGCGAATATTTGATAGATAGAAATCATAATGGAACCAAATAAACATTGAATATCTTAAGAAGAAATATATATAGGATAGATAACGAGAAATCTATCCTACTTAGACCACGTGACTAGCTACACACGAAAATCCCGTGCAATTCGTCCTCAAAAATACCATATACATGTATAGTAATACCCCATAGATGATTAATTTTATAGACGTCTATACGATACAGACGCTCCGAATACGGAGCGCTGATTGGCTAACTGCATGGGGATAACCGTGATCTAAGCTTATTTAAACAACTTTATAAAACAACCTTACCAAATCTCACAGAAAAAGTAGCGGATCCGTGGTCCAGTGGTAAAACGCTGGACTTGTAATCCAGGGATCGCTGGTTCGATTACCCGCTCCATCACTGACCATACTAACAGTCTTTCGGGCGAGACTTTAAAAACCGAGGTCCTGTGTATGATGCTTTACATCGTGCACGTAAAAGAACCAGGGGTGCTTCTGGAACTGGGGCATCTTCTGTCAGCACTATCCTCCAAAAAATCTAATATGACTAACATTCTTCTGGATGCGTCGCCCATATGGGAAACCGGTGGCGACGATAAATAAACGCAAATGCAAAAAAAAATTCACAGAAACAAAAGGATTTTTTCATCGACAGAAAACTCTACCTTGCAAGTACTCTCAATGTTGAATATAAAGTCTAAAAAAGGCTAAACACGTACGAGTGAGTGTAGTGACCATAGATCCTAAAAATGTGTGTTTCAATCGAGTGTATGTCAATGTTTACCGTAAATGTCCCAGCAGTGTTTATACAAACAAATACAACTGGCTATAACAACATTGTCTAGTTTCCTCCCCCATTGTTAGTGTTCTTTGAAGCAAAGGCTAATAATATCATATACATGGCCGGTAAATATAACGTAAGTAACACAAAATTGTAAACATTTGTCGAAATATAATCACTGATTCTAAATATTTAAATCTTTATACACGTATTCTTCGTACAGCACATAATAAAATACCCCGGGTTGCTATAAAATCAGGGGTTTACCCTCCAATACTGCGGTACAAACAACTGTTTGTAAAAGCTTCCTCGAATCGCGGTAAAAACAAAGACGGGATCTAAAGTCTGACTGAACTTCAATCGACCTAAAACATTGTTTTGTTTCAATCCTGGTTTCCCATTTTAGTGAACTCTGGATTTCATTTGCTCTACGTGAGGACAAGCGTACGATTTCGGACCTAACGATTGAAATATCGAGATATTAAAGAGTTGTTTCCACAATAAAACTACAGCATAGAGATTTACAAGAAACTGACTCGGGAATTGCTTCATTTATAAAGCCATGCGAGGTATCTAGAGTGTCGACAGAGCTAAGATAGAGTAACTATACTTACATACAGTGAGAAGAAGTGTAGAGCTCAAAACAAATAATACAAATTCGAAACAGAGTGTAGTTGAAATATGACTGATGGCTGATGACACAGTTCATGCAAACAAGACCAAGGGAGGCGTAGCACTACGTCAACTGACTCCCAGTCCGAGGGTGGTGAGTTTGGATCCCTAAATTAGGCGTGGGTAACCATGGAAGCAGTCATCGAGAGTGATTTATATAAGTTTTAACACTTTTTCACAGCTATGTAAAACATATATATTTAAACTTACATTACCCTCAAAACGTACAACCTAACTGGAAGTGTGTATTATTTAAAACAGGGGTAAATTAATCATTTCACTATTTAAGTTTGCAATAAATTACACTTAAAACAGTTTAGAGACATGAGATAACCGCTAACTGGCTAAATTAAACAAATGTTTACATGTTCAAGTTCGGTTGAAGGGTAAATGGAGTGCATTGCAAGTTAAGAATCAAAGACCACGAACTCTTATATGGAGAAATCCTATTGCTTGTGGTAATAAATTGTCTAGAAAGTTTGTTTTTTTCTGAAAAAGGATGGGTTATAACTGGACATGTAAAACAATTTCGCTTTTCCGATAAGCGTGAAAGCGCTCAAAATGGCTTCAGTCGACACTATAGAATATAGATGGAGCAGTTGACACTTTTGGCTATATTTTTTTTATTTTTCAAATGATCTTAAAAGCACAGGTAGAATAACAATCTGTCATTTGTTACCTGTCGAGTTATTAAACAATATTTTTTTTTTTTAAATGTTTTGGCGGGGGAATTTGCATTTATATGTAACCACTCATATTCACATTGAATATAGTGTAATTCGGCCGAAAAAAATGCGAACTCTCTGGTTTAACTTGTAATCTGACGGTACGTCTGATAATTGGTAAATACTTAAGCGAGCATTTTTTTTTATTAACGTCCCCGCTATGTCTCGCTCAACTGAGGGCAGATTACTTTATAATACACGACAAGGGTAGAAAGTACTAGACCATCAGTGGTAGGACTATTATGCATTATAACTTGCACCAATAATAGTATGCACATGGCCGAGCATAAATGAGAATAATCTACATGAATTATCTGCACGATAGATTTCAGTGAAAATAGAATTTATAACTTCGATCATGAATATTGGCCGAATGATTTCTATTCCGTTAAAAATCCAAACTTAAAGCGTTGTACAAGGATGAAATCTCAATTCAAAATGTCAATATTCAAAATTGTTACTAACCTATTACCAAAATGTTGCATACACATTTGTATGAATGAAGTAGTCGGCATGTTGTTACCGTACGTGAGTGGCTTTGCTCTTGATTAGAACACTGATTAAAATATTCATATAATTCCAAAATAATCGTAAAACGTGACCAAGCGACCCGGCGACCAATCAACTTTACAGCCGACGTCGGTTGATTGTGTTCATATAAACGTATATCAAACGATACACTATTGCGGAATAAAGTTTGAAGCAATTTAACTTTCCAAAAAATCGTTGCGAAACCCCTACATCCTTATTTCGCTATTTTGTACGTAGCTGATTGTATTAATGCACAATGCGTATTGCCTACGTAAATTCCTACTGTCATCCAACTTTCCTTAAAGTATAACTTTCAACATCTCATTGAAACAAAAAATGAAGTTAAGCAAAATAATCGTGATCGTGTTAGATAACACATATTAGTTTATGCTATCAGATAACGACACTTGATGTTCACAGCGATCAGACAGTAAAAATATAATCGTCTGACTGGATAAAACGGAAGTAGGAAACACTTAAGTATTAAATACAGCTTCGTATTGTTTGTTTACCCTTTGACATATAACGTCGGTTTTAACTCGTCTGTTTTGTGGGGAAAAAACGCGGTCATATAGTCGTAGCATTATTGTCGTCTGTGGCGTTAGTGTCCGCGTCTGTGTCCAAATCTTCGTCTGCGGCGTTAGTGTCCGCGTCTGTGTCCAAATTGTCGTCTGCGGCGTTAGTGTCCGCGTCTGTGTCCAAATCTTCGTCTGCGGCGTTAGTGTCCGCATATGTGTCCAAATCGTCGTCTGCGGCGTTAGTGTCCGCGTCTGTGTCCAAATCGTCGTCTGCGGCGTTAGTGTCCGCGTCTGTGTCAAAATCGTCGTCTGCGGCGTTAGTGTCCGCATCTGTGTCAAAATCGTCGTCTGCAGCGTTAGTGTCCGCGTTTGTGTCCAAAATTTAATGTTAAATATTTAGTTAAGCTTAGTTTCTGAGAAAGTTTAAGTTCCAATGATAGTGTTACCAGCAGAGGAGCAGTCTAGAAAATTAATACATTGAACATGTATTCCATGTAAATGATTTGACACTATGCGAGTTTATGAGCAGTAAGCGCAGAACGATTTCATGAACAGATGCAAATATTCATTAACAGTGACACGTGTCATTTTATGAACTATGGTCCGTAAGCTTTTATAAAAAATATGGTTACGAACAGTAATAAATATTACTAGTATTTTATGAAAAATCGGCTCATTCATTTCTATGACTGAAAGACAAGAACAATTCCTCAAAAATAATTAAAAAATAAAGGTATTCAATAAATAATTAAAAAGAATAATTTCATGAATATTCGACTATAATATTCCATGAACAATTTCTCACACCATTACGTGACCAATGAAAAGCTTCAACAGGATTTCATGAAGGAAAACCCGGACTTATAAACAACCATCTGGGAATAAAAAAAGATTACATGAACGATGACTCTATCTAATATTACATGACAAATGTCTCGTTTTTTATATTATCAACGACTTGATTCTATCAGCTTTTAGCGCTGACATAAGGTTGATTAATGACACATCATTTGAGCACGCCACTTGAAAGCTCAGCATTATCAATATAAAAAAATTGTCATTGATTTTGTTACTTGTCATTAACGGTGCAACAATCGTCTACGCCTGATTGGCCAGGTGATAGAAAAAGGAATTTTTTTAAAACTGCAATAAAAACGTTCCTTATTGACATTAGCCAAGGTTAGATTATTTCGCAAGAAAAGTATTCAGAAATTCGCTGTTGAAGCCTTTTCGCTTTGATTTTTAATTCCACTTTGTCGTGTTTCAATTTTATTTTTATTCTGTAAATGATTTCTTGCGTGCTTAAAATACATTAAAATCAGACAACTTAACCTAAATCAGAAAATCTATTTATTCTTCTTCACATTGTTCAGACAAATATCAGCTGACTAGCTGCTGCTAAGGGCTTATGTCGATATGTTTTAATCTTAAATCTAAGAGTAAAAAGCAACCAACTTCAACTGAATAATATAAATAAATTGCTTGGTTTAGCAAGGGAAACTACTCTTACATATCTTTACTGGCTTATCATAATCATTGTCATGGTGATCATCACAACAAACGCCAACATTTTCATCATCATCATTTTCGTCGTAAGAATTTTATCATTAGCAGCAAGCAACTCCACCATTGTAGTGCCACATAAAGTCTGATATTGTTTTAATATTATTCTATTCAAATATTCGTTTCAGCAAAGAGGCCTGAGCTAAATGCGGCGTCGAGGCACTTGTCCGTCGGACAAAGCTAACGCGAACTATACTGGTGTGCGCACTTCGCCGCATATTGTTTGCGCGTGAAGGCATTATATGTGGCACTACACACCATCACAATTTTCGTCGTCAGCAGCAATATCCCCACTGATACAATCAGCATTTTTTATGAAATATTTTACTCCAATTATGGAAATAACTTACTTACATTATCATCATCATCATTCAAAGTGGCAATGCATATTTACCCTATCTATCTGACTTAAGGCGGCCTTAAAACGAAAGTAAGGAGTTAAACGTCTTATTTTTTGCAAAATATGTCAAATTCAATGGTATAAAAATATTTTCCTCGGCAAGGTTATCAATTCAAAACGTTTGTTTACATTTTAAACTTTAAAGTGAGGACTATTTACACATCAATCTACCAAGAAATGAACGTTCAACTCTAAGCCAGTTCAGAGCTGGCATTTGACCTTTAAGAACAGAGACAGGTCGATAGTGTGGAAAGACTCCAGAACAAAAACTATGCAAGTTTTGTGACAATAATTCAATCGAAAATGAAACACATATCTTGTTCGATTGTGAACTTTACCGAAACTTGTTCAATCAATTATTTAGTACAATTATTGTCTTACCAGTTGAACAACGTTTAAATCATATCATGTTAACCCAGCCAAGACGCTTAGCAAATTTGTTGTACAATCCTATATGACCAGATGAAAAACTTAATAATCTCGATTACACATCCACACAACGTTTTGATTCCACAACCGTTACATTCATTATGAAGGTATCGGAATAAGCGCCCGATGCTAGAGGTTATACGAGTTATAATATATGACGTCGTCAACTTGAAAATTCGACAATCCATTACTATAAACTTTTTAAATAAATACAAAGAGTTAGAGCAGAAAAATGATTCTTATATTACTGAAAGCAGAATATACCCGGTATTATCAAAGCTAACATCTTAATGAACAAAGTGTGTCTTATTGGTATGAAAAAAGGCGAATAATATAGGTGAATCTAGTCATATATTTCAGCATGGATATTATGGCATTACCAGTCAATTATATTATATTTTAATCAACCTACTATATTCTGTCTACTAAATCTCTCAGAATATGTACCTTATACCAAAAGTTGTATTTATATGTTTACTATTTAACAATTATTTATTCATTTATACATCTATTAATATAAATGATCGGTTATAAAGATGTTATATTTATCAGGCGACTGGTAGGCCAACTTGGCCGGGTGTTTGTATACGTGTTGTATTTAGAGGTTATGATATGGGACTGGTGTGCCTTACGGCGATATTGGCATACTTGGAGAGATATTGGCCCGAGTCCCGTTTTATAACCTTTTCATTGCATATGTTCGACTCCAGTGAAAAGTTGCGTAAAGTTATCAGAAAACAAGACAATAGTATGCAAGTTAACAAGTTGAATAATTACATGTATGTTTAGATTTAGATTGTTATACACAGGCCACTGTAATAAATATTTACTTAGGCGTAAAAATATGTTTGACCTACCCTATTTTTTGCCCCGACCCTAGAACATTTCTTCGCGTGTTGACATTTCTTTTTGGTAAACTTACTTTGTATGAATTTTTCTTTAGGTATATATTTCTGCCCAGTTATTAGACGCTTTATGAGTATTCCAGCTATAGATCATTGTATTCACCTTGATAAAACATTATACATGTTGAAAGGGAAAAGGGATTTGTCTTTTACATATATTCATTTAAATCTATATTTAATTTGCTTCGTTTTCCGACCAACCTACCCTATATTTCGGAGGGGGGGGGGGGGGGGTATTATTTACGCTTTACATAAAATGATATGTCGCTTTAACACGACAGCTACAAACAGTGGACAAGACTCGTTGACATGAGTTGGGAAGATTAGTTCAGTCTATCTAATGGTGATAATTGCATCATTTAGCCTTTAGCATTTACTGGAATTGTTCTCTGTATGAACATCGCTATTTATGAGTTTCTTGATACTTTTGTAGTACAATGATAATGACGTAACGACTGAGAATTAAAACTGTCATTTATCTAATGAAATATCATTCGTCGGTATCATAATGCAGCTAAAATCATGACAGTGTGCTCAATGAAATACAGATAATAATTACTAAGAAGTAACCATGTGGAAAGTGTTTTCATTCTCCAACTATGCAGGGCCCGTATTCACAAGCATTTTAAGACTGAATCTCATACTTAAAAATTGCAAGAATTAAATTTACAAGTATTTCGTTTTCATTATACTTAAATGCCTGAATATCTCTTGTTACCAACTCTACACTTTTTCCATGTTTTATCAAAATATATTGTGTTACAATAACGTAGGAACAAACTGAAAATTTACCATTTTAAAGTCTAAGTCTGAGTTTCAGTCTCAAAACGTTTGTGAATACGGGCCAAGAGGTCATGGCATCATAAGCTCCTTCCAGAAAATGCTAATATTTTGCAGTTCGTTTAAACATTTTTGAAACACTGCTTTACACAGTTCTATTTTAAAAACTAATCATACTAGTTGATAAAGTCTGTTTCAATTAGTATTCCAATTTTCCGAATTTATTTTACTGTAGTTTATGCAAAATTTCGAAGAATGATTCACGTTAAATGATTGGTGAGACAGCCAGATAAACAAATTTAACGGGCATTTTCTATCAGGTCTTGGCTTCCATATATGCCATTTAGAGCTATTCGGCCTTGGCGTTGCTTTCAGAAAATATAATTTGTTTCTTTTAAGATACGAATAAGAACAAAACAGAGCAGAACAGAACAGAATGATTTATACTATCTGGATTTAAGTAAATTACTTATCATCCAATGTATACAATTTACAAAATACTAGTATTGACAAATAAGGAAGCCAACCAGGTTGGCTCAGTCGGTAGAAAGCTCAGCTACTAATCTAGAGGTAGTGGATTCGAATCCCGAGCGAGACATATGTTCTTCCCTGACAATGTGACTGCAGAGACTGCACTCAAAGTCATTTGTCCTCCACTTTTGGACTCTATTTTATGAGAGGAAGTGGTCAGTTGCTTGCAGTGGAAAACGTTAGTAATGGTTGATAACCGTGGAGCACTAGTTAGGTCAACTGACCACCATTATCTAACTGCAATACTGTGATATGGCGTAAATCCCCAAAAACCAACAAGAGTGCGTGTTCTTGCTGTGCTCAACGTTTCAGAGCGGTTATATATAACATTTGGACGTGTGTATCATTTATTATATCCACTTTTAAACAATGATTTCGACACAGTAATTTGTTTTCTCCAGTTGTCACAAATATTGTTTTATGGTTAGAAACATATGATAAGAAATAATGGTGAGTTAGCATGCCTGATTCGTATATATGTGTATATATGTGGCACTGCGGCGTCCTAGACTCTTAACACACTTACAGATGAATAAATGTATTGAATAATCCGATGCTTGAGAAGCAGACATGTCCCTCATGATTACAATATGCTGATGAGACCTTACTTATGTAATTATTATTCCCCTGTGTCGTGTGAATACGGTGATTTATAACATATTGAAAAATAATGAGCGGCTTATGTAAATATATGCTAATCTGATAAATAAGATATATGGTTATATTATACAAAGTCTGCCGTATCTTCAATCAGCAAATATACAAACATATCGACATATATAGAGTTTTACATAAATAACGAATAAGTAGAAATTGTTGATTGGATTAACTATTTGGGGTTTAATTTCACGTATACAGGCAATGTGGCACATTCAAAATCTTACAAGACCAGGCATGTGTCTATTATAGTCGGTTGTCATTGTTTGATAGAGTTCCATTGGATATCAACACTAAATTGTCATTATTGGATTCTATGGTGATGCCAATCTTACTATATGGAGCTGAATAATAGTGAATATATTATTATTGAGATGTAGATAAACTTCATGTCCTAATTTTGATATGTTTGTTGGGAGTTAAAAAACAAACTCCGAACTATGCTCTTTATGGTGAGCTAGATATTGATCAGTTCCATCATGACTTCTGTCTGATTGCTTATGATAGCATGTACATGTATTTCTTAAAGGTGTTTGGTATAAAATATTGATATAACACGCCAGTTGATCGTGAAATGTTTAATTACATTCATTAATAGTATAGAACATAATGTTCTATATAATTTATATTAAATCAGATAAAACATGCATAGAACTTTAAGCAAACAGATATCTCAGAGGATATTTACAGACTGAAGTTCAAGTCAAACAATTTAATCTATTAGTAAAAAAAAGTGTTTATTTATTATAGTGTGACGACCTCTAATGAAAGGGCCAGCCATTACTGATTTATGAGACACCTACTTTCTAAGCACATTTACTTCCCGATTCCTATCCTTTAATGCCAGGCACCAGACAGGTAGGCACACGGTAACTATTATTTAACTAGCTTGGGGCTCACCAATCGGCCATATCAGAAAGGACCCGTACCGGATTTGTAACCTTCGACCTCCCGCTCCGAAGGAGGATGCTTTAACCACTCGGCCACGGAGACATGCTTATATGTATCGTTACTGATAGAAAGCATTAAAGTGGCATCCATTAATCTCATTCCGTGAACAATCCCTGTTCTCGTTAAGCGGTCACGTGATAATTACACAGTATACTGATAATTGCTCTTCGTATTTCACGGACGATAATTTACAGATTTTCACGAATATTCATGAATGACGGATAAAATTGTCTGACTATATAAGTCCTGCGCGATAATTACAAATCATATATGTAGCGGATCCGTAGTCCAGTGGTAACGCGCTCGACTAGTAATCCAGGGATCGCATGTTCGATTCCCCGCTCCATCACTGACCGTACTAACAGTATTTCGGACGAGACTTTAAAAACCGAGGTCCCGTGTATGATGCTTTACATCGAGCACGTAAAAGTGCCAGGGGTGTTTCTGGAACTGAGGCATCATCTGTATCATGCACTATCCACCAACAATCTAAAATGACTAAACATTCTTCCGGAGGCGTCGCCCATATGGGAAACCGGTGGCGACCATAAATAAACGCAAATACAAAAAAAAAATACAAATTATATTGAAATGTACTTAACTCCTTTGAAAATGCAACAATTTTAATAAGGTGTCATTTTGTACATCAACTATCTAAAGCGTTTTACTGTGAGTTAGATTTGTTTTATTGGGTTTAAAGCCACTTTCCGCATGTTTTAAGTTCTACATGGCGGTCAATTGACTGATAACCAATACTGACTTATACTTCCGCAAGTGTTAATTAAAAGTTCGCTTCAAGTTCGTTGAACATTAAGTTTTATTTATATACATGACACTGCAAATGCTTGTCTCATGTAGTACCAGTTGTATTTACAATGTAGTTGTAACTTGGATATGTCACAAAAGTAAATTGTAACGCGATGATCATATTTGAAATCGAGGGATTTCTATAAAATGATTACATATTTCTTGCAAAGTCATGGTATTACTTCGCAATCCCCAAATTTGGCGCGAGTACTGGAGAAAAAGTATTTGCTGGAAAAATCTTGGTAGACTATAGGGACGGAAAAGATTAAAGACTTTGCCAGCAGAGCACTACACAGTTCTGCCTTCTTCAGAAAACCGTGTAAATGACAATAACAACTGAATATGGGAAAAGGTCATTGGGCCCCTTGAGAGTATGGATCAGACACGTTTAATACTAAGTCATTTTTTTCATGACATTATTATTTACTGAAGCTAACTTCTGGAAAACAAGTCGCTTAAGACCATTTTTCCCATCCGCTGGAATGAAGGATTACTACAATGAACACGTGACCAGACGACCCGAGTAATCGAAATTCAATTCAAAGTTTATTGGCATAGGGCAAAAATTATTGCCTTTGGCCATTTACAAACTTTATGGCAAAGACAGTTCCGAAAATGGAAAGAACACACAAAATATGAAAAAAGTATGCAAAGCGAATATGAGATTGACATAACATAACATGAATATAAATGAACACAATACAACTGTAGCATTCCATACTATCGAAATATCGGAACTTCAGAAGCACTCACTAATTGAAGGGTATTTGGTCTACTAAATTATAAATTTGGCCAAGAAATATGGCCGAGGTATTTAGTACGTATGTTTCTATAACAATTGCAACACATAAGGAAATGGTATTCATTCTCAATAACATCAAAGTTACAACATTTGCAAACTCTTTTTTCTCGTTCAATTAATAATGCTAAATGATATAAAAGAAACATTGAAAACTATGTATTACTCACAGATTAAGGTCATCCTCGTCTTCCAAATCCGAGCACTGAAACATAGCAGAAGAAAATGGAAATAAAGATGTGATAAGCCAAGCCATTTTGTAGATATCTAAAATATCAAGAATACTTTCTTCGTCAGATTGTAACGTACAATTTCAAATACCAAAACCCCGAATAAAATTAATTAAAACTGACTTTAAATTATTTTGACTAATCGCATGTTGAACCACAACACTTTTTAAATGTTTAGCATATTTCTTTCAGCTAAATTTAGCAAATGCGATGATAAACGAGTCGATACATCATTCAGCCTGTAGTTTCCCATTAGTAAACCACTTGCGGAATAAACTCCTCAACAGTATTTTAAATTGCAGCAATCGCGAAGACATTACGACATTCCCGAAGGAGTTTTGCTATCGATGCAAGGCCTCTGAACTGAATATATTGAAATATTGACATGGCGAGTGGTTAAAGATTAGCCGAAAACGTCTCTCGTAAGAACAGGTTATCCAAACTTATCCGTTACATTCGCTCAATCATAATTCCATTACGGGTCAAAGCTTCTTTCGATAAAATGTGAGCGTGCAGTAAATGCGACTGAACATCTGAATGCCCGAATATCATGTTAACGTAAATTTAACAGAAATTCTAATGGACGCATCGGGACCAAGTGGACACGTGTTAAATCGTGTGTGGGCTGCATAAATATTTACATCAATTTTATACGAGTTTTGTATGTGTTATCAAATTAAGACAAAGCAAATAGAAACAATTAGGAAACAGATAAATAAACAATGATTCTACAAGTGTGTTAAGTATTGTTTGTTTCTGCAGCGATCTGCATCACATATAAATTGACCTTTCTGCAAATATTGATTGACAGCTCGTGTTAGCCAATCGCGTTGCAGTATTCGCGCACACCTCCGGCATTGTTTTATCGACGCCATTTTGTTAGACAAACGCTACAGTTGTCAACAAGAGTGGTAGTTTTCGGGAAAGCAAATTACAGGGTGTTTATTATTGACAATGGTGAAAAGGTGTAGTGACAATAGATGTCCAGACTGATAGGTGGCGTGAAATTCTTACCTTTTCCAAAACCTAAGACAAATTTGGGAAAAATGCATGCGGTGGATTAAGTTGTGCGGCAGACCGCATTACGAGTTAAATCCGTCTAAAATTAACGCAAACAGATATGCCCCATTGATAAAAAGATGACTTTTTGTTTGGTATTTGTTATTTTTACCTTTAAATATCAGTTTGACTGGGAGGGGACAAACATTACAAGTTAATGAAAAGTCTGTACCCTAAAACATGAAGAAACACAAACTTACAACTTAAAATGTTTTTATTTCACATAATCAGTTGCAAATTATATATGTGAAAATATATCAAACCAACTATATTATATCTGTATATTGAGGGAACATAATATTATTTGTCTAAACAAAAATAATTGACTTATGTCAGCAATTAAGCAAGTATTTGGACTTGTGTTTGCTTAGGACGGACATTACTTTATAAATTTAAACAAACCTATTTTCTAACATTCAACACAAGTCTGATCATTTATTTTTTATAAATAGTCATTTAGTTAAAGGCTATAAAAATAATTTACATGTATGTGTGTGTATTTACATTTCTCAACGTTGCTGTATATATGTGTCGGATGGTGACAGCAAAAACTGATTGGATGCATATTAGACTCCCACTGGGCCAGACTGTGAAATGCTGATTACGGGGCTGGATAAGATTTACATCTAGATAGTGCACACATGCGACATTATTGTTTATTGCATAACATTATATAATTTGTCCAACCTAATACTGGCCTTGTGTCTGCCTCTGTTTCTATTTTATCATAGTATCTTTACAGTATGATTTCTGGAATTGGTAGAAATATATGTTGCAGGATTTGAAGATTTGAGAAATAATCCTGATATTCTAATGTCCGTCCCTTTTTGTGTAATGTCCATCTCCACGCAAAATAAAGGTGGTTTATGTACACAAACATAACTATACTTAAACTTGATGACTAAAATGACTTTCATTCACACTAAATAACATTATACATAAGGGGACGGACGTACATTACAGGTAACGTTTCATGTTTTTTTTGGTAAATACTTCCCCTGTAATCCCGCAATAAACTGCAAACATGGACTTACATGGAATAATAATGATCACGTGTAAATGTATTGCATAATAATCGGTTCGAAATTTATCTGATATAAAGGACATTCTTATATAAAATGAAATTCGTTATCTAAAACTTTACATAGTTGACATTTTCTTTCTGATCGTGGTATAGCATTTAAGGTTTATTCCATCTTCCCGTTTCAATTTCCAGTCTATGGCTTGAAACTCTTAATCTAGTCAAAGCAAATCTATATTATGTAATATTTATTTTGTCAAGATATGATTTAAAGTCGAAATATCATATAATGAGGAAAAAAACCGATGGAATACTATCTACATCAGCCCGTTATAGTTCTTTGTTAGACGCCATATTGGACATGGCTTGTCTAACGTGGTTACAGCGAGAACCTGTTACTAAGGGGGGCGTGGCTACGAAGCGTCTGCAGAAAGGTCAATTACGTCTGTACCACATACCATCTCAGAATAAATACCATCCTGCTAAAACTATCGATACTTCAAAGCAAACGCACTGCAAACCACATGAGCATGTAACACTCTTCATAAGTCACCTCAAGTCCCACATATATATATACGTACTAACGAACTGTGTATACAGACTCCTGTGTTACATACAAACGCACAACATAGATTTTAGTAGGAAAATCACAAGGATGGTGACAATTTAGAAGTCGTACTGAACACACTAAGCGTCATCATTCATTGATCATTATCTCTATGAAAAGCTCTGCTTGTGTTACGTCACGTCAAATTATACCCTGTTCTATGTCAACTTCATGAAGACAATATTCTGTTGTAAAACATTCTCGTTCAAGATTATGTCTAATATATATGTATCGTTACTGAAATAAAACGGATTTCAATCGCAACCGATGGTTACTTCCCTTTATGAATTGGTAAGTATATCGATTTGTCACTTGTTGATTCAGTTGCTGATGCGTGTAACTATCTGTAACGATTTTGCCAACAACATGTCGAGGGAGAACACTTGATTAAATAATGATAATTAAATTAAAGATAATTAATAAATGTCCAGTGACAACAAAGATAATATTATGCGTCTTATATAGTGCGGTCAATACCATTGCACTAACTGAAAATTACAAAAACAACAAACACTACCAAATATGTCGGTTAATTACTGATATGTTGTAATTCGGCTTAATTTATATAAACAACCAGAGTCATATATAGTGACTATTCCAGCTATGAGGGTTGAGGAACTCCCCCAGACAGACACCATCAGTAAGCATGCTGGACGGCTTCCTCTCCTGCAAATTCTATATCCCTATATCTATATCGAAGCCACAGCGGTGAGGGGGCAAGTGATTTGAAGTCAGTATCGATAACCACTCATCCACGGAGGTCTCATATAGTCACTGTATATATATTATTAGTGACCTCCGTAGTCGAGTGGTTACCGTAGCCTGTGGCAGGCCATCGCTCGGTCAATAATAATTTCGAAATGCAGGTCGATGATTGGTCGAATTCGTTTAGACGTGGTCTAAAAACCGAACTATCAAGTGTCAAACACGAACTCTATTGTCAGACAATATTTAAACGGCATTCGGAAAATTCGACGGTTTATAATCGGCAAAGCTGATGTAAGTAATAGATACAATACGAGAGTCTAAATTTACCCTCTTACAGGCATAAGAAGATGTTTTGCTCGTTAAAGGATCATTTTTAGGCGAGGGTGAATGAGTGCTATATCAATGTTGTCTATGTATAAAAGTTAATAAAACAAACAAAAACAATCATGTTGCAGGTATGTGTTGTGATGTTAGTACAACTATGGCGTGCCATACAATCGGTGTCAACATAGATCATACTTGTACTGGGCAACTCCATCTCCTCCTGAGCAAAGAATATCGACGTCTTACTACGCTTCCCAACATTCTCATCAATAACACCATAGCTGAGAAAATAGACGAAAAGCAATATAATCCGAATCCAAACCAGTAAAAAAAATTATAATGCATTTGAACATAACAACAGTGCAATACAACCGATAACTTTAAAACTGATTTCAATATCGATCGCCAAAACAGTAAAATAATGAATTGAATTCTCCTGGTAAAGCCGATAATGAAATGGCAGTTATTTAGAAATTTCGGCAAGATAATAAATTATTCCAGACGAAGTTCATTGTCTCTTTCACTGATTATTTCCCGTTTTAAGAATAATTGATATCGTAAAAACATCATAAACATATTTCAGCAACAACAAGGGTTTGTTTCTCCATTTCAATCCCAACATTTCATAAACTTGTATAAGAAACAACGCTTCAACTGTCCGTTGTTGGCTATATGTAACTTCCGCTACAATACACGATGACATACATGAGCTGATGTTTACAAAATATGTCATGTTCGACCTTGGTGTGAATTCTTTAAATTTCCAATCTAAATCCGATCCTTATTGGAACTTTCAGTATTTTCATTGAATCTTGAAACCGTTATTGAAGACAATGAACACACACACATATATATATACATGTACATGTATATACATATCATATTCTCAATTCTATAACAAATATATGTTATTACTGATTTATTTGAGATCGACGCGCGCATTTCAACTTAATGAATTCATGATTTTAACTTCGTGAATTCACAATCATATCTTCATGAAGTTGAAATTATGAATTCGTGATGTTCAGATTGTGAATTCGTGAAGTTGTAATCATGAATGCACGAAGCTGAACTCGTTAATTCGTGAAGTTGAAATCGTGAATTTATGAAGATGAAATTGTGAATTCATGAAGATGAAATCGTGAATTCATGAAGATGAAATCGTGAATTCATGAAGATGAAATTGTGAACTTGTGAATTCATGACGTTGAAGTTTCGAATAATTGAAGCTGAAATGTCACCACTAGGCTTTTGTAGACTTTCATTAAAGTGTACATAGAGAGTTCTGTTCTTTATCATAAATGTTGAGTATCCAAATTTGGTGACGTGTTTATGGCATAAAAAACCATGACTTTGGACAAATAAGATTTCAATATATCCGACAATCTTGATGAACAATGAGCAGACTTCAAAAATACACGGCAACTTTAAATATTTGATTGCATTAAAATAGAACTAATTTATAGCAAAATACAAAACACACCTGACAAAAGTAAACATACAAGCAAACTATTGAATATACAAGCTTATCTCTCCCCCCCACATCTACACATGTACTAGCTAATCTCACCCCCCCCCCATATCAAGTAATTGCTTGATATATAGATATTCATAATGTCCGACTGTGTTTAGATTGTGAGACAGTCGGACCTCGTTTATTCGACAACCTTTTGTTCGAATACGCTGTATCATCCGAAATAGATATCAGGTCCTGATGTATCTTCTTATGCACGAAATGGGCTGTTCGAAACAATGTATTATTAATAAGATTTCGGACCCAATGAATTCAAAACGAGGTTCAAATGTATGTAATACTCGCTGTTTCTTATTGTTCCTTAATTTATGTTTGATCATAAATACGGATAATATAAAGCAAACTCGATAAACTCTATTTCTACAATTTGATATTTCTTGTATTCTGGAGCTATCAAATGTTGCACTTTGTGCTGGATGCTTTAATGCGTTCATGGGACGATGTCAGGGTTAACGATCCGTAACCAAAATATAAACATTTATTGTATGTCATCAAATGTCAAAATAGCGCGTTTGGTCGGTTTAGTGGCAATGCGCTGGTCTAGTAATCCAGGGATCGCAGGTTCGATCCCCCGCTCCGCCACTATCAGGACTAACAGTCTTTCGAATGAGACTTTGAAAAATTGAGGACCCGTGTACGATGCTTTACAATAAATCTAAATGACTGACATTCTTCCGGAGGCGTCGCCCAGATGGGAAACCGGTGGCGACGATAAATGAACGCAAATGTACACACTGCGTTTAGATTATACAGCGCAAATTACCCGGCAATAAATTCGCCATCGAGAGGCGATAATACCACGTATTATCCACACGTAATCTACGTTCACTGTATTATGTATAATTATAACATACCTGTAAATGGACATCAAATACCACAGTGACAGGTATGGTCAAAACGTTTCGACTATTTTGTTATTTAACACAATATTTACGAACTAGTTTTTGCGCAGAAAAAAAATGTAAAGCTCTTCGCGCTTGCGATGTTTATCTTTTTTACTATTTGCGTCTCACAAATGTTCATTAATAAGTAAATTCTAGCCTAGCATAGACATAATTGTGACTTAAAACGAACATGTCATCTTCAATACGAATTAACAGAGACTAGCCAAAACGTTAACTAGATGAATGATTGCAACAAAATGATCCATGTATACAGTCGGACTTCGTTCAACTGAATTAAGACTAGTCCGTGAAAATACGGTCCCATATAAAAAGTTTATTGTATCCGTGGTAATAGAATTTAATCAATAAATTTATAAATTACACTCCGTGAGTGTTTACAGTGTCACTACCTTAGATATGATGTTGTTCACACCTTCGCACCAGGTATATGAATTTGATTAAAAACTGTAAACAAAACTGAACTTATCAAGATATCTTTTTTTGTAAAAGAAGCATGTGGTAAACGTTCTACTATTTTGAACGTTGATGTTTAAATTATTTTGTTCATCTCCACATAATGTTACTTTTTCATAATTATTCTACTATAATAATCCCTAAAACGGTGTATAATGTACATGCTGAATGAAAAAGGGGTAAAAACAAAATTAAGAAAGAAAGGAAAACTTATTCAACTGCTGTTGAACATGTAAAGTCGTGACTTGAACAGTTGGAGTTATTAAAAATGCCATCAGTGGTGTAAACTGCTTTGTTTTGAACAACATTCAAATATATACGCATGCTAAATTTAATGCGGAGGGTGTGATAGTGAATAGCCAAGCATTATTATTATGTTGTTATTAACGGTTGCTTTCTGTACCATGGAATCTGTTTATTTTTTCCCTTTTTTCGTCCACAGTTTTATTGCATAAGTTATATAACTGATTTCAATAAATCTACTGTAAATAAAACTGAATAGTTATTAAACATGTTATATATGTCAGTGATTTTATTCTTTTCACCCAAAAGTCGCCTGGGGCAAAGACCTAAATACCATTTAATGGTATTTAGGTCTTTGCCTGGGGTAAAACATTTTATTCTCAGCCTTTCAGACATCCTATGTACATGTAATACCATTCTTTCTGATACCTATCAGGGACCACCAATAAAATACGTATATATTACGCGGTAGTGACTGTAAGCGGTCACCACAGTATCTTTGGTATTTAAAGTACACAAAATAAATTTGTATTTGCAATTTTAATTGGAAACTGCAAGACAAGTGTTTATTACACACGTTAAGTGAAACGAATTCCTTGTTTTTTTTCTATTTTATAAGAAAACATTTGCCTATCACCACGGACATATCCGTGTTAATACATAGGTTTTCAATGATGAAATAATCTCGTGTTTCATCTGGGACCAATATATAGGTCGAACTCCAATTGTTTTCTCTTTATGATCATAAAACAATGTTTTAAGCGTTTGTCGGATACATAGATCTAACGTAGCCCGAGGCTATATGCTAATGTGTTATACACGTCATTAATCGGTGATCATCGGAAAATTTACGGTCACTTACGGAAACTGCCGACAGACAAATCGTCTGCTGACCATAAGTCCAATCGATAACGATCTGTATCGACTGGATTTATCTGATAAGCGATATTGTTGGGTATGCTTTACTGAAGTGACGTTACATTTAATTTGGAGTCCTTCACTGAGTACTGAAGAAATAGTACAAAATACATATATCGTGAACCAGACTATTATCTAGACGGCAATTGGATTTGAATGACTTAATTAATTTGAGTCCGTTGATATCATAAAATTAATTATGATATCTGTTTTAGCTTCATCGTAACTTTGTTTCGGTGCAGCCGTACTTATATGGTTTTGCTAGTTGCATATATAGTGTAAGCCAATCCAATCTTATGTTAACAACCAACATAGGCAATTCCTCTTCATCCGAACAACGTTCGGCTTTTTTTTATGTTGCACAATAAATCTTAACTTTCAAATTGCGCCGACCATCTTTTTACTGATTTTTCGTGTTATCTCTATGTAATTACGACTGTATTAAAACTCGATCGCTTGGTACTTTGAAGACGACTGCTTTAAAATGTTGAATACAGTTCAGTAACCGAGGAGAAATAAACATGATGATTAAGTTCTTATTAGTCGGACAAATTGTTCATAATTAATAATTAAACGATTAAAGATATAATGTATTATATACGTAAGAAATATATACTAACATTCATATATTCTGGTCTTGATATGTCATACGGACGGAAATCTTCGACATTGTCGAACATGCCACTTTCAAGACATCTAGCGAAAAAACAGTCAGCACATGGTGACGTCATATAAGACGTTTTTTATGGAAATGACGTCACTTAAGGTAGCGCATCCCTAACCATTTCCCGCGAAAACTTCGCATGTCGGCCGATGTCGTTACTCTCCGGTAATTTCCGGATATTAACATTTTTTTCCGAATAGTTTGAAAAGGATAATTAAATTTGTGTTTGATACGTAAAACTAACCATTTGAATGTAATAACTCAAGATAAACAATGTATAATTTTAAATAGAAAATGACTTTCCGATTGAAATTGTTTGAAATTGTGTTGTTATTTTGACTAATATAAATGACCTAAATTTATTTTCATTTCTTTTAAAGTACTTTGTTAAAGCTTTATTGTCATTTCAGTATGACTATAGAATACACAGATACCCAAGGTGTTGAAGTTTTTATTGTTTTTAAAGTAATGAAGATGACACATTTTGCTTCCAAGAGGTCAATATATTTGCGGATTGTTGTAAATAAATTCCCCATTTCTGTATTTGAGGTTGATTTGTTTTAAATCTAGACGGTGAAACTGTTTAATTAATTTTTATTTTCACTTGCAATGGATCAAATATAAAAATAAAAGTGAACATTTTGATTGAATTGTCTTATAATTTTTTCTACATTGCTGTCAGTTCCATGAAAGTTTTATTTTATCGGCTCCAGCTGCTTTCGTTTCACGGACATAGTCCAAGTAAAGATCACCATGGTAATTTGTTTACCAGTTTTATTGCATTTTATGGTCTTATTCCTAATTCTACAATATATGCATGATATTTAAACACAAAAAATGTGCCAATATTCCAAAAAATAATGAGTTATGGGACTTTTGTCAACCCTAGGGGTCAGATAATTTGAACCAAAATGTGCGGATCCGGCGTCAGATGAAAATTTTTGAATAACTTTTTTATTACACGGTAAATCTTCTTAAAATTTTGCCATGTAATTTGTTAAATGATGCAGATGTTGGAAATAATAATCTAGATTAGGTTTGAAATACCTTCCATTAGGGATGTGCTACCTTAAACTACGGAAGAGGTTGGAAATCGTACAGCGGCGCTCTAATATCCTTCGACAAGCACCGCAATTAATGTTTACAGTAGCAATTAAAATCACTGAATATCATCACTTCAAACTCAAACAAAAAACACCACAACCTGTTAGACACGTGAACAATATTACAATATTGAGAAAATGTGCGTTTCATTTGCACTGACAGTATCCTAGTTCTGTTTAGTGGTAAAATAAACACAATCTCTGTTTCTTGATTCATACGAAATTATCAAGGACGCCAATACAAATGTTTACGGATTTTCAAAATTGAATATTTGTGTAAGAAAGTAATAATATTGACATCGATTAGTGTAAACATTTTGCTAAATCGCATTTCATGGTCATTGATCACTCATCGGAATACAATTGTATAAATATTTATGAAATCATTTGGATGGAAAATTCAGACGAATGTACTTCAATACTATGTTGTAGATAAAAGTATACGGCAGGACAAATTAAACTTCTTTTATCTGACATACTGCAACCAGTTTTTAATATAAATATTACAAGTTCGGTATCATAGTTCATGTGATACAGAACAGAACACAATACAACACAACGTTTGACTAATACAACGCCTACATACAATATGCAGTTGAGTACTCCACGTTTCCTATGTCGTACTATATTTACATTAATTTATGGATACATTACTGTTTCCTTGGATACACTGCTCTTTTAGAACAACGTTTATTCTCATATAGGTTTATTTAATGTTATTATTCTATGTAAAGTTAACACTATTTAGATGTGTAGCAACATTTTGTATTTACATGTACTAGAACTGTTACAACTATATAAATATATTCTGATATTATAAATGTTGCCAATGGTCATACATCGTAAATGTTCAACTGTTCAATCGGTATGAGTTATACCTCTTTACAAGAAGAATGATAACACTGAAGTTGGAAATTATAGACCCGTTTCCATACTTAGTATTGTTACCAAGATATATGAAAAGGTTGTGTATGATCAGGTGGAACAGTATCTTAAAGAACAAAGTTTACTATATAAATTTCAGTCTGTTTCAGAAGTGGTTATTCAACAGACACCTGTCTTATACACCTTACTGATTTTATAAGGTTTCAAATGGATAAGGGTAATTTTGTGGGCATGGTTCTTCTCGATCTCCAAAAAGCATTCAATACTGTTGACAACTCTATTCTTCTCATGAAAATGGAAGCGTTAGGCTTTGTTCACGATATTATCAGATGGTATACATCATATTTATCAAATAAACAACAGCTTGTGGGTGTTGACGGAACTTTCTCATCATCTTCCAATATTGCATGTGGTGTTCCTCAAGGATCTATTTTAGGCCCACTGTTATTTTTGATTTATGCAAATGATATGTCTGCGGTTGTCAAAAACAAACTTTTACATTACGCAGATGATTCTGGTATACTTGTTGCAGGTAGAAATAAGTCTATTATTGAATAGGAGTTATCAGATGATCTTGAAATAGTTAGTCAATGGTTAGTTGATAACAAAATGTCTTTACACTTGGGTAAAACAGAGTCTATATTGTTTGGTTCCAAGTCCAAGTTAAGATCAAATCCAATTTTAAATATCAATTGTAATGGCACTGTTATTGAGCAGACTTCATCAGTCAAATACCTAGGTGCTACTTTCGATCAAAACTGATCGTGTGAGTCCATGGTCCGTTCTGTTATAAAGAAAGCGAATACAAGGTTAAACTTTCTTTATGGGAAACACAATATACTAAAAAAGCTATTGGTTATGGCCCTTATTCAGTGTCATTTTGATTACTCCTGTTGTTTCTGGTATTATGGTATAGCCAAAATATGGAAAGATAAACTCCAAATAACACAGAACAAGTTGCTACGGTTTGTCCTGAACTTGGAACAAAGGTCACATATTGAAACTGAACATTTTAAATCCCTAAACTGTTTACCAGTGAATAAGAGAGTGGAACTAATTACCTTGTGTCATGTTTTTAAAATAAAAAATGGTTTAGCCCCTGATTATATGGGAGAGAATTTTGGATCTTTTTCTGTCCCAAAAGTAAAAGGTTTTGGACTGAAATCCTTCTACTACATATGATGTAGTCTCTGGAACAGGTTACCCCACTCATAAGAAATATACATACAATCAGTGGGTTTAAAGTTGCCATAAAAAGACACTTGCTAAGCAATTAAGTATTTTTATTGATAATGCAATACGGGTGTGTATCTGTGTTTTAAGCATTTTATGTTATAGTTTCAAGTCATTTCTTAAATCAAAAGCAGTGTTTTGAAATTCTACTCTTTTATAGTTTTTACTTCGCATTATAATTAGCTAGTCACTGTCAATATTATTGTCTGTGATAGAATTGCAATGTTGTGCCTGTGATAGAAGTTTCATGCCTCTCTATGTCACACCATCCATGACAAGGACCACAAAGGAAATAAGGGATATTTTCTCTCTTTTTTGTGTAATCCTTAGTACGGATGTGTGTGGCATGGTTTTTTATAACTCATGTGTTTTTATTATAAATGAAACATATTTGTCTTATCTACCATGTATATATTCATCTTATACTGAAATAAATCTATCTATCTATAACTGTTGTAATTTATTAATAGTGTATGCTCAACGACTGTAAAGTCTAATGTATTGAGAAATAAACAAACAAAACATACAATACATTTATCAATCCTTATCAAGTGACTAAAACCGTACCTTTAAATTTCGTGCTTTAAACTGAGAATTCCTTCTGTGTATCACAGTTTGAATGTTCAACATTTCTCGTCGATAAAAAAACAAATTCCGCCACACAAAATTTAGAGAAACCGTAATCCCTTTTTCAGTGAAAATTCATCAACTTTCGCAAATGTCCACTCTATACGTAAATGTAGGCCACTCAAATTTTGATCACGTCGGCAAAACGCTCTAAAATTTAGCTTCCGATTAAACGATTAAACGGCGATTTACGATCAAACATTGACCAATATTGTAACACAGACGAACATGGACTGTGTTTTATATGTGCACAGTTCAGTATAACCAATTATACGCAAATTGGATGTATTTATATTGATCCTAACATTTATACTCATTGCATCATTATCGCAATTGAGGAAATTTGTTTTGTATGAAAAACATGATGGAGAACTTGATGTGACCTAGAGAGAGGAACTTGGTGCGAAGATTATGTTCATTAAAGGAACGATGGGAATAGCTGATTTTAAATCCATCGTAGAAATATAGATGATATACGATTGCAAAACATTTATATGAAATGACAAGTCAGTGCTGAAAGCACCCAATGACATTGACTTCATGTATAACAAGTGTATATTAGCTGGAGAGAAATGCTGGCGGTTATCATATAATATAATCGATAAGATAGTGTTTAACCAAATAATACACAGTATATAATTATGTGAAAAGGTTCATACTAAACAACGTTCAAGGCACTACAGCATCACCGTTAGCGATATACAGTAAAACCTCACTTATAGACCACCTCAATCATAAAACCGCATCAATAATGAGACCACATAAATAATAAAACCACACTTTTAAGTCCATTTTCACTGTTTTGCTACTTATTCAACCCCCATATAAAGACCACCTCTATAAGACCAGTTGTCAAGGGTCCCATTGGTGGTCTTATTGAACTGGCATCAACAATCACACATATATCGCTTAGCAACTGTATGGTCCGTCCCAGACTCTTCCACATGTACACTTACAATACATTTAATGTGTCTTTCATAATCAGCAAGAATACATTGTGTTTTGTAATAAATGAAACACACCGATGTCGAATGAGTATGAAAAAATGCGCAAACTAAAAGACCCCAAAATACCCGTAGAAGTCAGTGCCGAAGTACCTTTATTCCGTGATATTAGTTAAATTCTTGAGGCATAATGAAAATTGCTATGCATAATTATGACATTTTGGTCAACACACATTTTTAATTTAATGTAAATTAATTGTGTCTTCTCCGCAACTGCATATGTTTAAATAATCCTGCACATACATGTATTTGTAAATATGTTGTCCTCATGGGCCGCGAAGCTTATTGGATTATGAAATAAAGTATATCTATCTTTCTATCATAAACGGTCTCTATCAGATTTTTTATATAGAATACAGCGCAACCTCTCCAGAGCGACCATCTCTTCAACAATAGTACCAACTTCTCCTGTTGTAAGAATGTATCATCAATTTGACCTCACTAAGCACAAATTTCTCAACAAGAACCAAAGTTTGCGTCTCCCTAAGATATCTGCTCTGACGAGCTTGCACTGTAACTCAATGTACTTCTAAAATAGTCATATAATACGAGAAAGTCGAGTGTTGTATGCATGTGACTTACTAAGACATTGTAACGATAAAGTGTGCGAGAGAAGAAAACCAAATACACGCACGTTATATAAAAGAGAGAGAATAAGTTGCTACAGGGAACGCCATATACATAAGACAATGCCTCTCCACGCAGACACAGATGTGATTGGGATGGGGGAGAAGTATTATGAATGTAAAAGTGTTATCCTTGATGGATTGTATGATAACATCATTTAATGCAAGTGCGAGGCGACTTTGTACGGTCACCCCTCTGCAATCTCATGTTCCCGAATCTTGCCAATGTTAGTACTTTTAAAGCTTAATGGTAAGTAGATACTTGATAAATTTTACACTTATCTGAAAATCAAAATTGAAACTCTGGCTTTAAAGAGAGGTAGTATATATATGTCATTCAAGATTAGACAAAGCACTTAATTTATCTTAATCCTTGTTACTATCCATTGTCGTTTGACGGTGTTAATATTGCAATATTATTCTTTTATTATAATAGTATAAGCCGATAATAGTCAGTATAGTCCGAGATTTTACTCTAATTCCTCGGTCACGTCGGTTGTACGTTAGTCTCAGGTATTGAGTTGTATATATACATTGTATATGTCTTTATTTCGGTCTCATTTATGTACATACATAGAACATTATAATAACATGCATTTCAAAAACATTTTTAAAAATGTACACAACCATTCAATATAGACTTATAAGAGCCATTTGCACTTTGAATATAATCATGAAAACAACACATACATAACTGCATTTACGTGAGAACAGTTACAACGATATTCACACAGATAAGACTATGAAGAGGCAGTTGCTAATACGTTGTTTTAAAACATTGTTAAACACATTAATTAATTTATGAATTTGAATTTTGTAAACATGGCACTTTTGCGTAAATTAAAAAAAATGTCTTAAAATATCGATTATCACCCGGTCAGACCGTCGATGAACAGATTAGCAACTGTCACTTAGACGAAAGTTGTATGCCGCTGTTCAGCCGTGGACATATTTCAATTAAACACGGTGTCCGTTAATTTTAAGCATTGCTCTGTGAGTTATATCAACCAGAACTAACCAGTTCTCTCAGGAATGAATTGACAACTTCCCCCCATGGATCAGAGGTGGAAGCTAAATGACTTTGGCTGAATTATCTTCAGTCAGAATGTCACGGAGTACATGCCGTGTGATTATCTTCAGTCAGAATGTCACGGAGTACATGCCGTGTGATTATCTTCAGTCAGAATGTCACGGAGTACATGCCGTGTGATTATCTTCAGTCAGAATGTCACGGAGTACATGTCGTGTGTTTATCTTCAGTCAGAATGTCACGGAGTACATGCCGTGTGATTATCTTCAGTCAGAATGTCACGGAGTACATGACGTGTGATTATCTTCAGTCAGAATGTCACGGAGTACATGCCGTGTGATTATCTTCAGTCAGAATGTCACGGAGTACATGCCGTGTGATTATCTTCAGTCAGAATGTCACGGAGTACATGCCGTGTGATTATCTTCAGTCAGAATGTCACGGAGTACATGCCGTGTGATTATCTTCAGTCAGAATGTCACGGAGTACATGCCGTGCGTCCTGTTTTCGACCAGACTACACTGGCAGTTAGGGTTGGCGTGATTATCGAAAATAATCGAAATATCGTCGCTAGACATCCGGCATCGGCGACAATCGATTAACAACTACAATCTTGACTTTAGGACATCTATAAATTTTGTCAATCTATTTCTTCAAGCTTTAGATCAAATCTTTTGTAACATCCATAGTAGTGCTGATATGTACATAGTATAATCGTTTTCAATTTATTCAGTCAAATACAAATACACAAAGTAAACATACAAAAACAAAACTAATTTATTGAATGATAAAATGTTCGTATGATATACGAGTAATGTAAAACCCATAGAAGTTAAATATAGTAACAAGGAGATAAATCAACTTGTTCAAATGAACTGAACTGCCAGCATTATACACGCGCTTTTCCTTCAAATTGAGAACTACTAAAAACTTAAATATTTCGATTATTTCCGATTCGATTATCGATTATGAGTTTTCAAACCAATCCAATAATCGGTTATGAAATTTGTCCGATTATCCATCACTGGCAGTAACTGTTGTTTCTGGTTGCTGTCAGTGATAAATATTCGAAATTTTCTGACATTTTTGTGCGATCTCATAGATCTTTGCAAGTGGAACATCTCTAAGGATTTAAATCCAAAATTAGTTGCCTTACACCTTTGATATGTGGGAAAGTTGTCAGTTGCTACAGGAAGAACATGTTATGTATTTGGAAACCCAGAAACACAAGTTAGATCACGTGACCGCCGTACATAACTGAAATAGTGTTGATAAACGGCGTATCGTGACTCTTACACAAACATATAGGATTTCAATTCTGACCTCGGAACGTTTGGCACACTGTTGGATCAAAAATCACACACGAGTTCTTTGTTTCTATGTTAAGCGACAAATGTATATATGTGATTAGTAACAGGAATTTTAAAGTAATGATTGTGCTATAACGTAACTTACCGTTTCATAACGATGATGACATCTGCAAAAAAGCAATAGAACATTTCGTTAATTTTTTTTCAATCTAACACCACGTGATACAGTCGTTGTGCCGCATCGTCACGTAGCGTTGCCATATCAATAGCAAGATACGAGGGTTCTTACGGGATTCCAAAGGCAAGATCTATTGATTTGAGAGACTTTAAGTAATATTGTATTTGCCAATCAGTCAAAGATAATAAAAAGTAAACATTATGCCTGGAACTCGATGTGACTGATCCAGCACTTCCGTGATATTTATAAATGATGAGTCAGTAAAGAGTTAATTTAACCGCCAGTGTAAACAAACTGAACATTGTTGATAAATATGGTTATTATTGTGAATATTGTTCAAATGGATCATTTGACATTTTCTACTTATTCGATGCGTTTGTTGATGATTTGTGACATATCGACCAGCTCTCGTAATGGTACTCAATGATATTTAGAACATCAAATACGAGAGCTGAATACAGTCTTCCTGTCTACATTGGAAGGTCACTGCTTGATTTCTAATGTTCTTATAAGCAAATGAATGTGATTCAGTGACCTTCTATCTACAAGAACGATACATCCATTTGGAGCTATGGTCATACGTAAATATTATAAAGATAGATAGTTCATATAGGATATAGGGTATTATGCCCATGAAGAAGTAAATATATACATTAATATACATATATATATATATACACGCGTATATGATATTTATTTCGGATTATTCCAAGTATTCGAATAAAAGTTTGTCGAAAAAAACTGTATTAAACATTTCAGAGATTTAAGTCCAACAATCCCTTACCGATCACACTGGCACGTTCTCAGCAATTTGAGTAATAGTAACGTACTCGACATGTTGTTCGTTTAAAATACATCAGTTGTAAAAGTCCAGCTAGAACCCCCTCGCTTGTTTCTATCCAGATTTGAAGATATTGTTTTCCTGTCACAGATTTACTGAAATATCCAAATAAATTGTATCCCAATCGCTTCCGTGTGACGTGTTTGGTGTTACCTGATAAACTGCACTAAACGTTGATATATTATTTATATGTTTTCGAGTCAGATACTATCACGTGCATATTTTTGGACACATATTCTTCATTCGATTAATAGGTGTCATAAAACAATAAATTAAGCAAAGCGGATTACAAAATGGAGTGTGGAGTGTTTAGGAACCCGAAGTATGACAATAAAACCCCAACTCGAGATACCACTTTAGACTTACTTGTTTAGCGGGAAATATATTTTTTCGTCCGTCTGCAGATGGATAATTAAACAGTCAACAAGTACGCAGCACCTGTTGGTAACGACCCATGTTTGAGTTTTAAAGTAGCATGTATCTGATATATTGACGTATAAATTGTATTCGGTAAATAATACGAAAAATAAACTTAAGTAATGAGCCTTCAATGAGAAGGAACATATGAGATCCCGTAAACGGAATACAATGATCAGTTTGTGTAAAATTGTGTAATGATCACCCGAGGACGAGAATTGCATTTTAGGCGACGGAGCGTTGTTGCGCTATCATGTCCCTGCCCCAAATACCGCGCAGAAATTTGTCTGCTACCGAGCATAGTTAAAATCAAATATTTATTACTTCTAAATGCCAAGGGAAGCAACTGCTCCTTTGCCCATCTCGATTTCCGCTAAAATTCTCCGCTAGTACGTTTTGATATTGTAACACGGTATTAACCGAATTGATATATGAGGTACACTTCATACTTAGACCACTCGGAAAAGCTCGACCTTTGCCCCATCTTAGGTGAACGTCGGAGGATGTCGAAGTGTTCCTGGCACAGATTAGTACTAAGGTCAGGGAATTCCTCCGTACTTTTGCACCAGTTAACGGCGTTCCTTAACGGACCCGGTTATAACAAAAGTACACCAAGAAGGAGGGGTGCATCTTTGTCCTAGTGTTTGCCAAGTTTTCATCATCAGTTCTACGCTACTGGCGTAATTATAATTCATTTAAAACATATGTGGCTGCCACCCGTTGTTTGCTTTCTTTCCTATATCCATTGGTGGTTGTTCTTCATTCAATAGTGTGACGTTTGTATAGGAAGGTAATTGTTTGTTTGTTTTTTGTTATTCGAATAATTTCTTTGAATTAAACTCAAGCGTATAAGGCCAAGTTCTGTGACCCATAATTTATGAAGTAAATTGCTCACGTGTCGCACAAACATCGTCACAATGTAATGTTATTACTATATGTGGGACACAGGACTGTGGCAAACCATATTCCACAGAAAAAGTGCGTAAAAAATTAACCACTCGCATATAACGTCATAAATTGAATATCATGTACTTGTTTCTTACCGGTGTTGCCATGCTTTCTATTTTCTGTCATGATTATTAACCAGTTAAACTTCATGAATTCGGGATATCATTTTCATGAATTCACGATTTCGATTTTAACTTCAAGAATTCATGAAATTGAAATAATGAATTCAAGAGGTTGAAATCGTGAATTCATGAATTTATAATCGTGGTTTCGATTAGTTGAGTTTGCGAATTTTTGCGTTTGAAATCGTGAATTTATGAAGTTGAATTTGCGAATTTCACCACCAGGCTTTCTTATTTTCATTTTAAAATGCTAATAAATCTCTAAGGGTAATGGGGATGAAGCGTTTGTAGGCCGTATTTTGAATTGGTGAGACGATAAAGGCCCAAAATGCCTCGTTTACCTTATACATTGTATTTAGACGAACGCGTTTTATTCCCTACAGTATACAAAGTGAGTTATACAAGCCTAGTGAGTTTTTCCCTTATTTCTGAGTGCAATGTTGATAGATACCGGATATATCCGAGTGATATTTAGATAGCCGGAAATTTCAAAATGTCAAACGACAATATTGAACATCCGTATCTTGATATATAGTCCTACAAAGAGAATATACAAACGCTAAATGATGCAAATAAAGTAAACATTTGAACAGCAAGATAGGAAAGTGTCTATGAATTTTGTGTTTTCTTCCTGATCTAAACCATTAAAAAATGTATTACGTCGAAATGCGAGCTCGTGAGATAGATACAATCAAACAGTTTTAAGTCAGTAGGCCTATTTGCCAATAGTTTAATCTTATTTAGCTTGGGTAAAATGTGGAGAGCGGGCAAGAATCTTTAATTAAAATCGGGTATATATTAACAAATAACATTAGCTCAATGAGCTATTTTCCGACAACATGGTAAATTGGTAATTTACGTTTTAAAATAATGTACACTCTCATCTAATATTATAGCACGTAGGTACATGTATATTAAATTATCCTAACCTTACCTAAATATATATTACTAGGCAGTGAATAGTGTTTTTATTTGCAATACAAGGCCTCTGGCCCAAAATACAAACAATTCTGCATGATATTTCATGTATAGTAGTTATGTAGATATAATTTAGACAATGATAGCGAGAAAAAAAAGTACATATTAACAAATGTGCAACACATCAACATAAATATAGACAATCAATATCGATGGGTCATTTCTACTTGGATAAATGTGATATGAGATAATAAGAAAAGTTCATGAAAATGCAACATTTTAGAACATACTAAAATAGCTGTATATATATACTAATACAACAGCATACTTATCGCTATCCTACTACATATATATAGTGAATCAACATGTATATTGTACATAAAATAAACACATTAATTACATGAATATATAACAGCATATGTTGAATATTCCGGTATTAGATAAGGCACAACATGTTTATATATGTATAAAATAGCATTTGTCTTGTAGTATACTGAATCGTTAGGATTCTGGTAAATAAATGGTTACTAATACTCTTCAATTTTCTAATTCAGCGTCTCTTTTCGCAGATGCACTCACGATAAATTTTGTCAGTGCAAAAATGCTATCTTTTCTTACATCGGACATAATTTGAATGTATAGTTGTTCACATATTACAGCTCTAAGCCATTCTGGTTTAAAATTAGTACATCTTAGTTCTTGATATAATGGACACACTATGAGGAAATGAACTTCATTTTCTATACAATAGATATTTCGTTTGAGGCAGAATGTACAAAATCTAAAGTTTCTGTCTATATTCCTATGTCGGCCTTGCTCAATCATTAAACTGTGACCTGAACAACGAAAGTTAGAAAGCATACGCTTCTGTATAAATGTTAGTGGTAACGACAGATAACTCTCTGGACCTAGTGTGCTTTTGAAAAGTTTATAATTGATTGCTTTTGGGGATGTACTTATGTCTGAGAATAAGCGTTGCCGTGCACAGTCTTTCAGTCGTAAAGTAAACATACATATGAACGTGTCAATATTACCAACATCGTTAGCTATCCACACATAACCGAAACCATGTTGGTAAAGAAGTAGTTTTATACAGGAAGCCCAAGTGTGGCGTCCTGCTTCGTCTAGTCGTCGTAACATGATGTAGCACTGTTCGGGTATCTATGCGCTGGCATTCTAGTTAATTTAGTCCAGTATTTTATACATCTAGTCATGTAGTCTATTGACATTGGAAGTCTTCCACATTCGCTTAGAGCGAAAAAGTTTGCGACTTTAGAATGCAGACACGCAATTCTTTTGCAAAACTGCATATGGATCCGTTCGATTTTGGAGCATATTTGATAACCCCACAGTTCTGCTGAGTACATTAGCACTGGTTTAACAATACTGTCAAATAGTTTAAATGCGTCTTTACGAGTAAAAAATCCAAAGTGCTTCTGGTAGCGAAATATAGCATTTACCGCCTTATTGGCTTGTATGTATAAGGTGTCTTGTGTCTTCTGCCATGACAGACCGCTGGTAAAGTAGCAGCCTAAATATTTATATGCAGACACGACTTCAATTTCTTGACCTTGGTAAGACCACACCTCTTGACGTCTGCGTGGACCCCCTTTACGGAAAATCATTATTTTAGATTTTCCGAGATTCAGTTTCATTCCTGTTTCATAACAAAAATCGCTTATGTGGTTTATTTGGGTTTGTAGTTTTGTAATTGTTTCGGCTACAGAAGATATATCATCGGCGAACATAAGTGCTTGTAAATCTGGGATGTTGTCCGAAATAAACTGTCGAGATAGTAGCCGACATTTTCTGTGAAAACCAGGAAGACACAACATGTGATGCAGCTGAATTTTCCCGCGAATGCCAACGCTGGTGGCACAAGACTTAGTGGCAGCTAGATCCGCAGAATACAAGTCTCTTGATAAGAGCTTAATTATCAGTAGCATCCAAATCCATTCCCAAATTTACGAATGTGTGTTAGTGCTGCTGGTTATGCCGGTGTCGACCGCTACTACGGCGGAGCGTTCATTTTAAAAAATGAGGAGGTTAAAAACATATATTTGCTCAACAATGACAACCGATCGGCTGTCTGGCCTTGGACTGCTTAACGTTAACCGTGAAAGGCAAATCGACATACAATGGGTAATAAACATCTTCGCATAACAGAAGGACCGCCACCTTGCGTTCATATTCAGGGTGTAGCTATATAGCTTGTACAGAAAACGTTGACCTTTGCTTACACGAGGAGGCTTTTTCGTTATTTTGATGTTCGTTTTGCTTTTCAAAAAATTAAAAAAGTGAAATAGAAGTTTGTTTCATGTTGTTAATGTTTCACGATTAAAGTAAAATCTTCTAACAAATGTACATGTGCATTTGCGTTGTACTTGCATTCAACCTTTGTTAATGTGCACTTTGAATTTCGTACGAATTCGTTTCAGAATTGATGCTGCAATGGTTTGACGATTTATATATTCCAGGCTTATAATTATGGTAAAGATATGAGATACATACTGACACATGAATAATCAATTTTGCTATACAAATAGGTTTCTCACCTATGAAAACGTCAACTGTCCCTTTGAACCCAAATTGTGCGTACACTTAAAAAAGCCTAGCTACGCCCCTGATAGTATTATTGATAGCAGCATGGCATTTTCAGAATGTATGATAGTTTTTATCCTAATGCCCTTCCATACCAGTGCTGTACATTTTTGTATCAACATATAGAAACGTTCATGTTGAATGAATTCTTAAGTGTGTTTAACTAAATCTGTCTTATTAAATTGTTTTCATAAATACAGTATATAAGCTAAGGTAGATCTAATATACATGCGTATGTGTATGCTTGCTTTATTCAAAGCTTTTGCAGCATCTGCTTAGTTCCACTCTATTACCACATCAAAAAACAGTATCAATAGATATTTGTATTTGATGACAAATTTACTAAAGTAAAGCTCGCGTACATCATACGTAAGGTTGTAGTAGAGCGGTAACCAAAACAGAACGTACCAAGCTCAAACGTACTAAGCGCGTCCAAGTTTATTTTTGTATACAGATAACCACCGTCATGAAATATTTGCTAAACTAGATATAAGTAGATTTCACATTTCACTAGCTTTTTATTATGTATTATCTAGATATCTAATAATAACTATCAAAACTAATCGTTGGCTAGTTATTTTCATCTGGACACTAGATCTATTACCTAGCTGTTGATGGAGTGTTTGTTGATTCATATTCTGTACTCAATCTTTGTACTCCTAGATCCTAGATGTATGTGTTATTGGTAATTTTGTCTTATCAAAATAGATTGTGAATATTTTGGAGATTGGCCACATTGAAATAAAATACTTCATCGATACTTTTAACAGTTTTATAATATAGTGCTTTGATCGGGGGACATATGGGTGGGGAACATATGAAACAAGAGTTCACTGAGAGCATCTATAATTCATCCGCTTCTGCCATACATTCATGACTAAAATATACTTCAAATTCAAAAAATAAACATGTAAACACTCAGTAGTGTACAGTTTAATGCAGTATAACGATGAACCAGTAATGCTAGGTTCCCACTGCCGATCAGATCAACTCGATCAAACCCGATCAAACGATCGGGAACTGGTCTGGCTCGCTCGACAGGAGTGGTCCGGGTGATCTACATTGCTCGGCATCGCTCTGGCTTCCTACCCGAAAATTTTTGGCATGTCAAAAAAATTCGAGTAGGGATCGAGAAACCAAGCGCTCGAGAAGCGATCGGGAAGCGATCTGGTATTAGTCGAGTAGAGGTCGAGTTGATCGGGAAACGATCGTGTAGAGATGTAGTTTGGTCGAGATAAAAAAAATTAAATTGGTTTTTCCAATCAGTACCCGATCATTTCGACCTCTACCCGATCGCTTCCCGATCAACGCGATCCTTGTTCGATCTGTTGTCCAGATCAACTCGACCGCTATCCGACCGCACTCGATCACTTCCCGATCGCTACTCGACTGCTAATCGACCATACACGAGCGCAAGTGGCCACGACACGATTAAAAGGGCGCGCAGATCTCTCAGGTCTCGCATACACTGCTATGAACACGAAGGGACCAAAGCAGTATGATGGAGAAGAATCCTTTGTAGTTGTAGAAGAGTGAACCAGAGTCCTTCAGGTTCTTCATCCTCACATGCTTGCTATCAAGTGCCCCACAGGCATGAGGGAAGTTCCACATGGTTTGGAAGTCATTGGCAATCTGCTTCCACTGCTCAGGGGTGACGACGGCTGGCAGCACCTCTTCATAGTACTCCTGTATTACAGCTTCCAACACGTTTGGGACGAACTTACTAATGGTGTGTTTAGCCACTCGGAACGAGTACATCAGCTCTGCATACGAGGCACCAGTTGCGAGATGACGCAGGGTGACAGTCAACTTCAATACTGGCTCCAGGGCTTCTCTAAAATAGAACAAAGTTGAACAATTATAAATAACAATTCTGTAATGATATAATGATATTACATATTAGGATGAAGTGGTTGTGCAAAAAATGTAATTACCTGAAGTTGGTGTCCTGCTTCTCAATTCTAGGCGATATGCGGTCAACAAGCTCCCCTAACATATCAGCGTCTACTCTGAGGAAGTTTCTGTAGGCATTATGGTCCTCTCTCTGTTGAGCTCTGCAGCAGTTGGTCATACTGCCCATACAGTGGTCGCCGTGTCAGCCACTGCCTCACCCAGATTTCCCTGCGCCGTTGCTGTCTACGCCTTCTTGTGCGTCTTCTACGCTCCTCCACTCCTTCTTTCTCTTCAAGCGCCATCACAGCCATGACCCTGTCTCTCTGGAGCTCTAACTACCAGGCCCACAATTACAATTGCTCTACCTCCATGGTATATGATGCTAATGCTGACCACAAAAGTTCGAAGTATTTATACTGAAATTGTCCGTACACCACCAATTCATGACCCCCTACGACCCCGGTACGACCAGGTCGATCCGGTCGGGTCGAGATCGAATAGAGATCGAGTAGACGTCGTGTTGGTTGAGCTGGTCGAGTATATATCGTGTAGGGCTCGTGTATGGGTCGAGATGATCGAGTAGAGTTGTCGGGTTGAAGTCGTGGAGCAGTCGTGAATGGTCGTGTGGGGGTCGTGTATGATCGAGTAGCGGTCGAGAAGAAGTCGTGTACAAGCCTCATCAAGCAGTTGGTCGAACGTGGTCGGGGAATTTGGGCGATCGGGACGATCGAGTTGATCTGATCGGCAGTGGGAACCTAGCATAACCGAGTACTACATTGTTTACACGACCGTCAACGGTTACGCACATAGTCGAGGAGGCTATATTACGAGACAATTCAATGGAACGGTAATTGCGCGTAAACAATACAATACAATACATTTTATTTCGGCATTTAAACAATTTACAAAGTTTTTGCCACATATATAGTCGGTGAGAGAGAAATAGTCATCAGAGCATAGTGAAGATTTAAAATGAAATATGATGGTAGTTACAAAAAGTCAGACAAATATTTAACATAAATAGTAACATAAGTACAGTGTAGTTTTCACAGATTTGTAGAATTTCTTTTTGACATAGCGAAGTAGATATATTTTGCCAAGTGAATTTGGATGCGTTTTGAGTTTGAAGACATGATATTATTATATTTTGTAAGAGTTGGCCAATGGCAATAATATCGGCAGAAATATTTTTGTCTTAAGTCTCTGTAAAAAGGACAAACTAAGAGGAAATGGTATTCTGTTTCAATGGTATTCATTGTACAATAAATGCATTTTCGTTCTGTTTGAGGTATATTTGTCGTCTGTTTTTGACGTGACGTCATTTTTACCACTAGGTCACGACACGGCTCAGATTATTTATTTTTTTCAGATGAAAAGATTACCCCTAATGTATACCGACTTCACTGCCAGATCTCCTCATCGACCATCTACCCCTTCTTCCATATTGCTTTCTCATTTGCTTAAAGCCCCGTTCACAAACATCCATTTGCATACGTTTGTAAAGTTGCCTATAGTACGTAAGTGGGTGCAAGCTGCCAGGAGTTCGCATGAGTTTTGTGGTTCATGATCATACCAGTGAAGATGGATAGCCTGTGCAGTTTCAAAAGACATGGGATGTTGCCATACTATCTGGGATAAATGTCTGCGTTAGGGTTTGGACATGAGAAGAGGATATGGTGGACATAAAGATCAACGCAACTTGTCTCCCACTCGGACCATCAATTTCCTCTTTTGCATTCTTGAAACCATCTTTACTGCTGCATAGGCGAGACAGAAAGCAGTCAACGACCTAAAGTGTCAAATGTCAGTTATTTGACCTTTTCGGCGTATTCTCAACACAGAACACCGAACTATAAACACAATACTCGGGACGTATCAAAATACATCGATTAGTTTTATTTACAGTTGCTTGGCTCACTTGCACTATTCAAACTTCTCAATACACTATATTGAGCGACTTCCTGTGTCGAACTAACCCACAGGGTAGTTTTACAACTGGTGCAAGGATTTGTCATTGTTGACGCCAAACAGATGACACAGCGTTATAGCACTGAAGTTCAGGTATTGAAAGTCAAATTGTGACCATACACTTACTCAATTGTTATTAAATGTCTAACATATACTTCTGTCTACCCCGTTACGGTTTTTCAATTATGCCCTAGTGTCTGGGGTACCTATATACTGTCTATTGGGGTATATGTTGTCTCCAATTAAAGCACGGGCATTGGGAAATAGCAGCAATGGCCTATCGAGGCTAGTCATCACGTTAAATTGCTAGGCATCATTTAGATGCCCTATAAATCCGGACTCTACAAAACAAATCAAACAGTCATTGTCAACGATGATTTGCGGATGTAGCCAATGGAATTGGCGGTGTTCAGAAAAATAATATTGCTGTTGATTAAATTTGCATTAATGATTACATAAATATGATATATAGATTAATTATGATTAATTTGATAAAATGTGTTTGCTTCTGACAAAAGACTGACATTAAATGTACTTATTAACATAACTTGTTGTTGCGTTTTAGTCATTTCTACATAAATAATATTGTATCCAACAAATCAATTCAATACCAATATGTTTTTGAAACAATCATTTACCTATCAAACTGAATGGTTTACCTGTTTACACGTACACTAAAAATGCATAATGTGTTGTTTAAATCCAACTCCCTGACCTTCTGACCTTTGGCGACACCCTTGGGAAGCACTACTTGATAATGATGATGCGGATGACGACGACGAGTGTAACACATTAGTTTTTTTTCAGTTTTGCTTTGATTATGTTGAGAAAATCCCTGTATTTTGTTCATAGTTCGTTGTTGGTGTTCATAGTACGCCAAAAAGGTCTATTCGGTCACTCAAGTTCTATAAATAGGACTTATTGCATATGTTACTCTATATATTGTAACCAATTTGCATTGTACATAAACTTATATGGACAACGTGAGGAAGGGCCAATATCAGTCTAGTATGCTAATATCATCGTAAGGCACGTATGGTAACCTCTAATTATTATTAGTTCAATTCTTGAAAACTGATAAGGTAAGCAACAGTTACTGTTCGTTCACATGACAAAAGTATTACAAATATACAAACGAAAACTAGTTGCAAAAGTAATAAAAACATATTTAACTCATGTGAATAAAACATTCATCAGCACTGACTTGTATACGTGAGCGTTATCCTCGTACTAGTTGCGCAGCGAAGCGAATGCGTAATCACTGTTCTAAAGTTTAATGTTACCTAACACTTGACTTATCGCATATTCAAATATTGTTTGCAGGCTGTCTACCTCCGAGGATTTTTTCTCTTTAAATCAAAACGTTGTGATAAAGTGTTTTAAAATGGATTATAAACGGATATGCATAATCGGCGCTGGTCCATCTGGAATGGCAACATTGTTTCATTTTGCAAAGATGGACAATATGCCTGATATCGTCTGTTTTGAGAAACAAAGTACATGGGGCGGGTTGTGGAATACGTCTTGGAGAACAGGTCTGTTGTCTAAGTCTTAAATGAACCATACGTATATATATATATAATGTCTATTTTAAAATCGTACGTAATATCAATGTTTTGCCTGGATGTGGTGGCGGGGAAACATAGGACCTTAAACAGAAGACGATTCCCGACAGTAGGGATTTTTTACGCCAAATAATTCCAAGTCCCGGGAAAAAAGCTTTGGTTGGATTTTTAATATATCCCGGATGTGGGAATAAGCATCTCCCACAGCAATCGCAATATCTCGGCTATTTCCGTGTTTTTTTTTTCAAACATAGCCGGGGTGCTTGGGTCTATGGTGGGGAATTATACCGAAAAAATACAAATTTTCTACTTCCCATGTGTCAGCCCGCCCACCCCCGGGGGTGGGCAAAATATTGATATGTGTATAAGCAGAGATGACAAACGTGAAACATTCATAATAGTTAATATGTTTACAACTAAAGCATGGATACATGCAGGGAAGTAAACCGGATATACGATATGCGAACACATAATTATCAGTGATTTTTGTAAATATTACAGCCACCGGAATATAGACTGTTTTTATCTCTATCAAAAAGTGTCAATTTTTCCATAAACAATTCATTTTTCCCAATTCTTTTTTCATTTCTCCAACTCTGACTGAGTCTCTTTTTATTAAGTCACGTTTTGTGTATTTAACCGTTTATAAAAGAATCTTTGCTCTTACATCACGTCATATATACAACAAATAACAGCCACAGTTGAAATGTTATTTTTATAAGCAAAACAACCATTACCGTATTTTCCCTGACTTAGGATTTATCGCTTGAAAAGGCACAGGCAGTAAAATTATTCTTAAAAAAAAATCACTCATAATCTAAAGTATCAGTAAAATTTACATACATTTTTTAACTGTTACTTTAAATATCAGTCAAGCGTGCAGATGTATCAAACATAAAAAACGTGAACCGAGTCTATTATATAGGGCCATTAAATACTGCTTTGATAAAAATAAAACAGGACATATACCCTGACAGACATAATTATATTGTATGCAACTTCAGTATTCAGTGCATATTTCCTCCATTAGTCATTCTTAATTACTCCAATGAACTGGTGTATGAACAATTATGATGCCAAGATACAACAATACATTATCCCTCCACGCTCGGTTAGACAGCCTGAGCAAAAGGAACAACAAAAGGAAGTTGACGCAAGGCATCAAAGTCGCCGGAAAAATGTCAAAATAATTATTGTAAATTATTTTAAGGGAATCTGTAGAAACAAGAAATATCTTGAAAAAAGATGGTCGGTGCACTCTGAAGTAAGCAAATTAGTTGCAATCGGGAGGTTAAGTTTTGTTTAGCAACATAAAAAATTCCGTGATGTTACGATTGTAGTGAGATTAGTCATAGATTTCAATATAGTTCATCAATATGTATCAGTCGTGAAATCACACATTCATGTCAATTAACTTGTGACATGCCGGTTTATCTCATTAAAACAATGCAAATACATGTATTCGTGACTGGTACATAAAACCTAGAATCTTCTTAATTCCAACGCTGGGCTAACAACACTACTCACGAGATAAATCTTGAAATATACTATAGATTTACTTTCAGAAAATTGATTTCGATATTTTTACCGTAATTCAGTGGATTTCGGTAAAGTAACATACCCCCTTATCGATAGAGTAACCAATCCGCGTCAAGGGTTACAAACGTTTTTCGGCTGAAGAGAAGTTGTCTTTGTGGTTAATGTAAGATGTGATTGGTTTACACAACACCGATATGCAAATAGCAAAGCCATGTTAGTACGGTTGCGACGAATAAAGCAAAGGTGACGTAATAACACAAACAGATTTTTGCAAATATGCATCATGTAATATAACTGTGTAATAAATGCACATATACCATATTGATGTAAACAACAACAATGGGCAAAATTATCTTTTTCTTAGGAAAATGTCATAAACAGCCTTTAATAAAAATACAATGCACCTAAGATAAAAACACATTCAACATTAGAAAATTATTCTCTTCATTTAATGCTAAGGCACCCTGTGTCTCAGTATAACCGATGGTGTTAAATTGGAAATATAACAACCAGACTAACTTATGTACGCATATACACTCTATGCCTCTGTTTCTGACAATAATACACAACATAACCTCAATTGTTATATCCTAAAGAAAGGCTCCATTATACAGAGGTGCCCCATCATAAGCATTAAAGTTTTTTTGACGAAATAATTACCAGCAGGTATACTGAACATGCTATTCAGGACTTTCCCTCATTATTCTGTAAAACTTCGCATTTGAAATGCTTTAAAAAGTAAGCGCCCCTCCCATGAACAAAATGAAAAAGGAATAAAAATAGAGTCGCCGGCGACTAACAAACAGAGCCTGGTGGATGTAGAGATCGATTTTGAAACCACTACAGTTACAGCTTAGTATTCGCTACCGTCCTCTTGCTGTAGGTTTTACTTCTCAAATGACCAAACTTGTCGATACGCCATAAAACACCATTCATTCATTCGTTCGTTCATTCATTTATTCTTACTATAGATCAGCAATTTAAACAGTGGACTGCAATGGACAAGAATGAACATCACACACTAGTTAAATGCCCACCTAACGAGATTGAACAAAATTAAACCAAACATATGTTGTTTCCTTCAGGTGTTGACGAGCATGGGGAACCAAATCATGCCAGTATGTACAAACATCTGTGGACAAATGGTTTCAAAGAGGTATTTGAGTTGCCAGACTATACACACGAAGAACATTTTGGAAAGTCGACGCCGTCGTTTGCTCCACGACTAGCCATTAGGGACTACTTAGAGGGTATGCCATCCGGTTCATATGTAGCTACTCCCACTGAAAATGATAAATAACTTTTAAGCATAATTATGTTTTAATTGGCTGAGCTAGGAGGGAGTGATGCAGACTAATATTCAAGCGAATGACACAGTATATCATCTCTTCGAAGGATTAAGTCTCGATTATAGAAATAAAATAATACAAACATTTCCATAGTTAACATGAACAAAAAAGCGACAGCATTACGGAACTCAAAATCGCTTCTAATATTGATAGAATTTCTTTTGATGTGCAATATCTTGATATAATTTCTTTTGGTGTACAATTAAACCTTAAATATCAATCGATAAACCATCAATGTTCATGTTCATGTATGCCTCAAAATTATCTATATTTGCAGGCAGATGGACACGGAAGGCAAACAGGGACTTGAAGACTTTTATAGAATTCAATACAGTTGTACGATGGGTAAAGTATAATGACGACAAGCAGAACTATACGGTAATTGTTGACAATCTGAAGACTAGAGTAACGCGTGAAGAGGTGTTTACACACGTCATTGTGGCCGTCGGTATATTCAGCACACCTTTTGTTCCGGAAGTCCCTGGTATGAACGACTTTAATGGTCGGATTGTTCATTCTCATGATTTCAGGAATGCCGCAGAATTTAAAGGGCAGAATGTTCTCGTAATTGGAGCCAGTTTTTCTGGCGAGGACATCGCTCTTCAGATGATCAAATTCCGGGCAAAAAACATTTACTTAAGTTATAAAGCGATGCCAAAGAGTGCCACGTGCATATTACCAAAGGAAATTGAAGAGAAACCTCTGGTTGTCAAATTCGATGCCAATAAAGCGTACTTTAACAATGGCACCGCCGTAGAAATCGATTCGGTTATACTGTGTACAGGATACAAGAATTACTTCCCCTTCCTTGAAGGTCGATTTAGAATTTTGGAACAAACTCACTTGTATCCGCCTGGTCTATACATGGGAACCTTGTTCTACAAAGAGGGCAATAACAACCTGTTCTACGTTGGTGTAGAAAATCAGTTTTACACATTCCATTACTTTGAGGCACTGGCAATCTGGACATGCAGGTAAGACTAAGCTTCCCGGCCGCATTAGAAGAATGATAACTGAGTGGTAGGGGAAATAATCCAGTCTTGAAAGATTTAACCACTATAATACGCTCAAATGGTTTTCAAATTAGCCACTTTTTATCGTCGTAATTAATATAATGTATTATAACGACTAAATTCGCTGCAATTCACTCAGACACTAATTAGAATACAAATGGTCTATTGTAGGTTTAAAGTTTATTACATTTTCTCAGTTCATATAAAACATGACAACATGAGTACATAATATACAAAATACAAATACAATGGTAAAGAGGCAGTTACAATAAGAAAATGAATGCATCATGCACAAGAGATACAATTATAAACAGATATTCAGGGAGAAGGTATTGTTATTCTAATTTTGTTAAAATATGTATATATTCAAGAAAAAATTGTTGTTTTCGGATGTTTTAAGTCTGGCATTTATTTAAATTTACAAATAATTTCTTTAATCAGCACACAAAGTTTCCTAGTTTTTATTATATTGTTAAAATCTTGGTCCATGAGTAGTTGTAATTTTAATATGTTAGGGTGACCATAAAAGGTTTTGGGGATGTATTTTGTTCTTGAATCGTTGAAGTGATCACATTCAAGTAGATAGTGAAATTCGTCACCAATACAATTTTTTTCACATAAACGACATTTTCTCAAATCAAATTCGACTCCTTCGCAGCTTATTTTTTCTACCGGAAGTCGATTATTTCTTGTTCTAAACTTGATCATATATCTTAAATACTTGGGTGGAATTTTTACTAAATAATTCTCAAACTTAAACTTAGATTTAATTAATCTATAAAATTTACATTTACTTGAAGAGTTAAGAATAGAAAACCAGTCGTTAATAATAATTTGAGCCATTTATGGTTTGGAAAATTATGACTTTCCCATATATTTATCAGTCCACATTTCAAAAATATTGCTTTAACATTTCTCAGCCATTTAAATATGTTGACGTTGTTTGAGTGAGTGAAATTACTTAATGCAATATTGTAAAGTGATACACAGAGTTTTGGAGTTTCTGGAATAACTAATTTTGACCAGTATGAGATAATTCTAGTTTCGATTTCGATTTGAAGTGGTTGTACACCGGTTTCGCCATAGACTATGCAATTTGGAGTGCTTGCTTTTAAACCCAGTACATATTTAAGAAACTTTAATTGAACCTTTTCTAGAACATTGTTATTTCCATAACCCCAACATTCACATCCGTATAAAAGTATCGGTTTAACAATTTTGTTAAAAAGTTCAATCTGTAAATCCACTGATAAAAATAATTCCTTTGCTCGTTTTAATAAACTGAACATTGCTTTCGTAGCTTGTTTTGCGATACTGGTTTTAGCTTTTGTAAAACCACCGTTTCTAGTAAAGAGTATGCCGAGATATTTATATTCATTTACGACTTCAAAATTTTCGTTTCCAAACATGAAATCATACTGTACGACTGAATGATAATCAGTTACTAACGGTTTTGATGAAACCCCGAACATCTGTATGTCATTAACATTGTGTAACCAATTAAAATGTTTTGGGGACGGTTGGTTTTACGAATCTCAACAAGATCAGCATACTTATTTTAACTGTAATTTTAGAATATATTTATAATTAATACATTCTAAGAAAAAAACGAAAGGATAACCTCAAAAGATCATGTTTTACCTCAAACGGTATCGATTGTTCAATTATGATTGAACTAATTTATCAGGGTTCTTTGTTTACATTGGCATGAACTATTCAGTTTGTCCACAAGTAAAGTTGTGTACACGTACCAATCATCATTCTTACTCTACATGGTCTATTGTAAGACGACTACTGTTTTTATAACCGTCGTTAATTTTCTATTCCAATGCTCATATTCATTGGCTTCATCCAGTATTGTCGTTACTTTGGCTAAAACATTGGCTATGAACCATTGCAATGTATAACCAATTGAAAATGTATTTTGTACCATAATTCTAACAGACACAAGTTTTTAAAAACATTCTGATGTACAAACATCTTCATTCAACAAATACGGATAAGTACATTACGAGTTCATTCTTTGTTGATGCACGTTTATTTACGTTATAACTAACATGTTTGTTAAGGTACACAAATGAACAAAAATGAGCAAACTATAACTTTAACTATCACTGGTTCTCTTACAATCCAGATACATCATGGGCACCTTACCAGAGGAACCAAAATCTCAGAAAGACATGGATACTGATGCCAAGACATGGGTGCAGCGGGCAGAAGCAGTTGCATCTGAGAGTGAAGCTGCTCAGTTTCAAACAGATCTAATTGATGCATTGGTGGACAAATCTGGATACGACCTACAGTTAACCAAAGTGAAGCCAGAGCTCTTCGAGTGGATACGAATACGCAAAGAATCACTCGGACTTGCGAACTACAGGGATCATGTGGTCACAAGCGCTTACACTGGAAAGTCGGGGTTGAAACAAACGCCTTTCATGCAGAATTTTGATGACAGTCTGGAAGCTTTCTTAAAAGTCGAGTAACGGCTGATACAGTCAATTTTACATTAGGTACATGTACTAGTTAATGGTTTTGGAAATTTTGTAAATACACCATCTTTACTTACTAAAAAAAATAAAAAAACGTCTCTTTTTGCTAGAGGTGTCATTGATTCAAAGTTTTGCATATCGACGATATATCGATTATATGTATATGTGCATGAGTATGATCTACATAATTTAATGAGCAACTTGTTGTTTTTTTATAACAAGATACCACTTAAGTAATTAAACAATGTTTTTAACTTCACAGTATTATGTGATATTGCTGACATCTTGAATGCACTTTTCACTGCAGCACTGTTTAACAAGAAGGAAGTTGTTCGTGAAAATACACTCACTCACTCGCTCGCTCGCTCGCTCGCTCACTCACTCACTCACTCACTCACTCACTCACTCACTCACTCAATACTCTTCGTCCCCTGTTGCTGCCTGTTTTGCTTCTCCCCAGGCCATCTGTATCTTCATGAAAATACAGATTAAAATAATCTAATAGTGAGGGTTAAAATAGAAAATATCATCCGAATGAATGCAAACATAAATCATAATTACTTTATGAAAGTTGATACACCCTCTAGGCTAGTGAGTATTATATTAGTGTATTATATACATTTAGATATAAAACTGTATTTTAAAATGTGTCGACAATATCACATGTTATACAGTCGATCCTTTTTTATTCGACTACCTTCTATTCGAATACTTGGTATAATCCGAAATAAATGTTTGATTCTAATTATCTAAGCTCGATTTAAAATGGGTTATTCGAAATAATGCATTATTCGAGCTAAAAATTCTGATCCAATGAATTCGAATAAACGAGGTCTGACTGTACAAAGCCTTTTCAGTATTTTGTATATCCCTTGTCCTCAATAGGATATGGTTGGTATAATGTTCGCACGTTATTTTACAATGTTTTGTTTTGAAGTACCGATTCATTACACAAGAAACATAGTTCAAAGTTTTACCATAAGAGAATGTAGCAATCTTCATAAGGAAGCCATATACTTCCCGGCTGCAGTATCCATGTTCATACTAGTGTATATACAGTCTGCATACTACGGAGTGGAATATCGCTTACATATGACTATTGTTACAAACTCCTGTGGATGCTGCGATCTTCAAAATCGAAAGCCTCTGAGGAACGCTGATTAGGTAATTTTGAAATTTGTGTGTAGCGTCCACGTTGATATTGTAAGTACCCTGTGATCCTGTCATAACTTAAAAAGTGGAAGATATTTAGCGCCAAATAGATAGCGATACGAGGTATATGCACACTGGCATATATAGCGAACCCTGGAGCACTACGGGCTTAGGTGAGCTAATAAAACTTCCGCTGAAATATAGCAATGAACAAGTACCGGTAATGGAGAACTGAAACAAATTAATCATATGCAGCAGGATATTAAAGTTGAACAATAAAATTATTTCGACCACAAAATTGAAGAGTTCATTCAGACGGCGTAAGCAAACAATGTTTCTTTCATTTTGCATTTTCACGAAAATTATATTTCGTTAGAGCACATCGATACACACTATATTTTCTCCTTGGCATATTAAAATTTGCATAACTAAGTACTCCGTGCATGTATAATTTTTATAATGTTTGTTTGTTTGTTTTTATCGCGTTTTACGCCGTTTTTCAAGAATTGTTCAGTCATATACGGCGGCCAGTTAAACAAACCAGTTTTCCTGGAATTATACCGACCAGTACTAACTTGCTCTTCCGCAAGCAACTGACAACTTCTCCACATGTGGAAGACATGACCTGCCCAACCCAGCAATCGAACCCGGGGGACAGTCTGGTGATCTACCAACTGAGCTAGTCGGGCAGGCTCTTTATAACGTTGAAGTGCTCAATAAAGCAACTTTGATCGACTCTATTAATCCATCGCAGACTTATCATAGTTTTATTGTTCATAACAGTGCATTAAACAAACACGCAAATAAATCATTAGAACAAATTATCCTAAGACAGATGCAGGAGAATATGTGGCCAAGCACGTTAATGGACTAATCATTAAGCGCGCGAAATGCTTCCAGAATATTGATATCTCCCAAATGACCCATCAACTACAGATGGTGTTTGTGACTGGTTGTTTTTTTCGTCCATTAGCCGAGCTGAATTGTTGGAAATCTGCTAAATATGCATTTTATACCACGTTCAATTGTCTGATAAATCGGGACTCCTGAGTGTTTCCGTGAAGTGCGCTATATATTTTTCATGAACCGGAAGTGTCACGCACATTGTTGATAATGACATCAACACCGTCGTGTTATTGTGCCACTCCATTTGAAAGCTTCTAACAGAGATTGCACGCGATTTATTACACGTGCAGTCCCTATGCAATTCTTTCACTTTATATACTGTTCATGTTATTTTCTGCCCAGTTTCGGCCTATTGTTGCCAGCTGTCTTGACTGGTCCTGTGATTTTTTCAATCCATTTATTCCCCCTTCACTGTTTGTCCTCTTTGATTCTCCTAGTTATTCCTTATGGTCTGCCAGGTCATTCCTTGCGCCTCTGTTCCTTAACGTATGTACCCTTGAACCTCATCAAGTGTCTTATAGTTTATGGATTGTTGTTTTCCCGGAGGTCTATGTGGGGAGGCGCTGTCTTAAAATGTATGTGGCGTTCCCTGTAGCAACTTTTCTAGTAGGGTAAAAATGATAGGAGCAATTACCTCAATTGAGGTACCTTGCTCATTACCTCAATTGAGGTACCTTGCTCATTACCTCAATTGAGTTACCTTGCTCAATTGAGGTACCTTGCTCCTTGAGGTACCTTGCTCCTTGTGGTGCCTTGATCATTGTGGTGCCTTACTCATTGCGGTATCATGCTAGTACGCAGCAACTCTGATGATAGAACAATTGTTCGCATCCTCACAAAGCCTATAATGCGCTTGATTCGAAACATAATACAGGGGAAGTAACTACCGCGAAACTAGTCGTTGTTGTCGCTACAGTTATACATCTTGACATCGGGTTTTTCGGATAAGACATCGTACTGTTAAACTGCGAGAGCATAATATAAAACGCTTTTATCATATAAAGAAGTTCATTTTGTTCGATATCAGTACTCGCGTTAGCTCGTGCATTAGAGGAGATTAAATATTCGCGGAAATATGGAGGATGAAGAGAAAAAACAAATATTACAGCGTTATTATTTCAACGAGAAAAACCCTGCAGCTTATGCAGGTCCTCGGAAACTATTTAGTGTACTCGAAAAGAAATATCCGGAGACATTTACTATCGACTTTGTAAAACAATGGTTGAATGATCAAGATGCATATTCCCTTCAGAAGCCGCGAAAGCATAGATTTAAGACGACTAACGTGCGAGTAACAGGAATTGGTGAACAGCTAGACATTGATCTACTGTCCATGGCTAACCTCGCTGATGATAATGATGGGACGCGATTTTTGCTTTGCGCTATTGACATACTATCGAGGAAACTGTGGGTCAGATCGTTGAAAAACAAGACCGCTAAAGTGGTATTGAGCGCTATGAAAGACATCCTGAATGACATTTCTCCGATGAAAATTAAGAAAATCCGTGCAGATAAAGGAAGCGAGTTCTCCAACCAGTGGTTTAAGAAGTATATGAAAGACGAGGATATCTACTTTTTCACTACGAATAATCCTCCAAAAAGCAATTTCGTCGAGAGAGCTCAGAGGACAACTAGTCGTTGTTGTCGCTACAGTTATACATCTTGACATCGGGTTTTTGAGACAAGTCATCGTACTGTTAAACAAGCTTCATGTGGGCCAGTTTAGACCACAACGCGTTCGATGACCCCTTCTTATTCTATATAAAGCCACCATCTTGAAATGAGGGAATTTTCAGATCCATTCTTGCATAATGTATCTATTTATAAATATGACAGTGTGTTGTGTAATACATAAGCAATATTCCAGCAGACGACGCGTTTAACATCACATTCAAATTATATTGAATTAATAACCGTTGCATCCATCTTCATTCTATTTGACGATTTAGTGGTGATTTAAACTACCTACAACCACTGTTAAATCTTTCTAAATTAAAATCACTCTTGTTACTTAAGACATATATAGTGACTTGTTCATGACTTGATCTTTACATCAAGTTTTTTAGACAAGTCATCGTACTGTTAAACAAGCTTCACATCTTATATTAGTCTTTTCAACCACTCATTTTGTTGAATTAAAATCTTCATTCTTTAATGTATTACTTATTTCAGTGTCTATCTAACCGTGAATCTACATTTTATAATAGGTAGCAGTCACTTGGCAACATTTTTAATAGTACTTTACCATTACGTTTATCTCGAGTCATTCACCTGTTAGTAAAGAGGGTATCTAAATTGAAAATTATAGTAGTACAACAGTTTCATTGATGGGATGATAATGGGATTCTTGATATGAATGGGATTCTTGATATATATAGAACTTGTCGCAAAAATGATAATGAAAATAGTTTCTATTACATACTGAATATAATCTTTCTTTCAGTTTTCTAAGTCCCTACTGACAAAATGTAACACATAAAAAGAGGATTATTTTTTGTAGATATAAAGCAAGTTTATTTACTGTTAATTTTTATAGTTAAGATTTTACAAAAATAGAAATCATAGGACAGCTTTTAAATAAACCTTTTTCCTTGTATTACAGAACAGATACTCACCATTCCATCTTTCTAGAACATTTACTCATATTTTGTATGGCTTAAATTGATATAAAACACAGGTTTTGCAATTACCAGTTATTACATGTCTCTAGACAAAATAGAAAACATTAAATGTTTAATCATAAGATAGATGGATACATGTTAAGAGTTTGTGTTTTTACATGGAATAATTCTATTATAAACAGCCGATGGATTATTTATGCATTTGAAATTATTCTGTTACAAAATACAGAATATGAATTAATTTTGAAATTATCCTATTTTTACAAAACACAGAAACATTCATAAAATGAATCAGAGTTACGTGTTTAGAGTGAAATATTTTCATAGATTTCAAATAACTACCTTTAGCTATTTCAAAATATTCACATGATTGGTGAGAGAATAAGTTAAAGAGGAGTTAACAGAGTGCAACACTTGCTTCACGATTCAAAAACAAGTGTGTATTTATCTTATATGGCGGCGCATTCTGTTGGTGACTGAAAACTAAAGTCATTTTTAATTAAATAGCATATAAGTTTTTTTTGTAAATGTCATTCTTGATTCCCCCTCTTTTAAGATGTTCAAGTAGTAATTGTAAACCACATGACTCTACACCTTTTAAGCTTGATTATGTTCGCATTGTAATAGTTTAAGGAAGGATGATATACACAATTGTATTTAATAGGGAAACTTTAACCACGCTTCTATTGATAAGACCAGTGACTTTATTAAATGTCTGTTGGTTTATAAAGTAGGACCATAAAAATCGTCATGACATCACGAAGAAGCTTTAGTTTGTTGAGTATAAACTTACATATACCTACAATCCTAAATAATCCAGGTGAAAAAATACATTTATTGATAAACTGTGGTCAACAGAAATGATGATCATTATGTAAACATATTGGAGTATTAGATTAACGTATTAACGTATTTGAAGAGCATTTCCAATACAGTAAAACCTTTACCATGACAACAATTGACATACAATTTTATCTAACGATAAGTCAAGCGTTAAAAATATGTTAACTAAAGAATGTTAAATGATAATGCGACAAAACTTGTTGAAATGGTTTTGAGTCAGCGTTGCTTTAACATTACAACAATACAGTGATACGCCGCTACTGTGGTCAGGCATTCCGTTTTCTTAAAATGTTTTTATAGACTTTTTGAATAGTCATAGCAACATTGTGTACAATTTTGTAACACTTACAGCTCAATTTGTTTAAACGTATTATAAAAACCTACGACTTATATGTATGTATTCTTAACATTTACTTAACAAATTTGATATTTAAATTGTTGTGTCTTGAATGTAAGACTCTTGCTTGTTTCTAGACGTTGTTATATACTCTTAGTTAAATGGTAAACACCATCTATTGGAAAAACGATCGAGAAAGAGAAGTCACAAAGCAACACCTTTGTTTATTAGAGACATTTATTTTTTCTCTAAATCATCTACAGATAAGTACATTTCTTTAATATAAAAGCATGAGTTTTAATAAAATAGACACATTTTTGTTGTTCTATCCAGATGGAACAAATGAATGAAGTCAGTCAGTTCGTTGATAGAAATGTCACAGATCGTAAAGTGTTTTATACAAAAGACATGTAGCACACTTTAGCTTCGCCAATATCGTTTTACTATTAGCCCGACAAGTTCGACAGTCCTGTTATATCACTATCACTCAGTATCTTCCATTTGTTCAGTATCTTCTTCATCTTCCAACTGTGGAGTAACGTAATTGTCCAGCACTTTATCAAACAGAAATCTCCGTTTAAGAATGGCGTACTTTAAGGCTTCCTCCCCTTCGTAGTGTTCTGTTGCAATGAGTTGATTGACTGTCTTCTTTATCGCTTTATAGATGGGATCTTTCTTCATAGCATCGAACCACACCAGTTTACTACCGAAAATGTTCATCAAGGCTTTCCTGTAAGTGCTTTTCATGTCCTCAAAGACATTTTCTCTGGCTTCAGTTTCACTGATCTCGGTATCTTCTTCCATAAGCTTATTCACATCGGCTTCATACTGCGACTGACACATATCAAACGTTTCATCTACAATGTATTCCCAAGGATCAATATCCAAACTCTTCTCAGAGGTTACAGACATATCGTCGTCGCTGTTATCTGAATTGTTTTCATCAACAATATCGTCGTCGCTGTTATCAGAATTGTTTTCATCATCAGGTCCAAAAATGTCCTCATGTACAGAAATGTCTGACATCGCGTCTTCCTCTGAATCTTCGTCCGGATGCGCAGACCTTTTATGCCGTAACATATTATCCCGTCTTTTAAAAACTTTGAAACAGATATCGCATTCAAACATCGCGCTTGAAGGCTAACTGCAAATGAGGAGGAATCATGTAAGTGTTCAGTTTAATACATGTCCAATAGTAGCGATGTTTTCGTCTTCTTTTGAGGTCTGCTTCGGCTTTCTGCTCGCAGATGGCGCCCTCTGTCTAGGTTTCTTGGTACTCTTGTTACTAATACTGTCCAACAACCCTCTGGAACCTTTACGCTTCCGTTTTTCACTGATTTCTTTCATTCGTTTCAACTCCAGTTCGATTAATGACACTTTATGTTTGGACTGCCGTTCAAGCATACTCTTAGCTATAGCTGTCGTCTGCTCCGCTGGGAGAACCATCCGTATGTACATTTCGGAATGAGGCATAGTATTTGCTCGAGATATGCTCTTTTTAAACTTCCTCCTTACTTTCTTCTCTTTAGTATCAAACATATCCATTTTCTGAATGCACGTCTTCACTCCTTGCCAGCCAAGAATATAGTGAGCTCGACAAAATATCGGTCAGCTTATTTATCGCTTCCTAGCGTATGTTTCAGATGACTCTAAAATGATTTTTGGTCCTGAAACGTTTTTTCACAGCACACGCATATATAAGAATAATACCCACTTGAATGCCATACTCTTAAATGGTGTAAAAGATTTCTCCAAAACAAGAAATAGTAACCACATTTGGAACATTGAAATATGCGATTGTCGACTGCGTTTTGATCCATTGTTGCCGATTTTAAAATGACAACTTCGCCCCACTGCGCAATTCAAATATATCACTTAGTTATGTACAACGCTGGCTCGTTCTAAACGTTTCTGGCACTCTCGTACCTGCCTCTGAGGTACTCCTCCCTGCCTCTGAAGCACTCCTCCATCTCGTTGAGGCACACCTCCCTACCGCTGAGGCACTCCTCCCTCTCATTGAGGCACACCTCCCTACCGCTGAGGCACTCCTCCCTACCTTTGAGGCACTTCTAGGCATATTTTTACATATGCGTGTGCTGTGAAAAAACGTTTCAGGACCAGGACGGCATATTCTTACATATGCGTGTGCTGTGAAAAAACGTTCCAGGACCAGGACTCAGAGGCAGGGAGGAGTGCTTCAGAGGCAGGGAGGAGTGCCTCAGAGGCAGGGAGGAGTACCTCTGAGGCAGAGAGGAGTACCTCAGAGGCAGGGAGGAGTGCTTCAGAGGCAGGGAGGAGTGTCTCAGAGGCAGGGAGGAGTACCTCAGCGGTAGGGAGGTGTGCCTCAACGAGATGGAGGAGTGCTTCAGAGGCAGGGAGGAGTACCTCAGAGGCAGGTACGAGAGTGCCAGAAACGTTTAGAACGAGCCAGCGTTGTACATAACTAAGTGATATATTTGAATTGCGCAGTGGGGCGAAGTTGTCATTTTAAAATCGGCAACAATGGATCAAAACGCAGTCGACAATCGCATATTTCAATGTTCCAAATGTGGTTACTATTTCTTGTTTTGGAGAAATCTTTTACACCATTTAAGAGTATGGCATTCAAGTGGGTATTATTCTTATATATGCGTGTGCTGTGAAAAAACGTTTCAGGACCAAAAATCATTTTAGAGTCATCTGAAACATACGCTAGGAAGCGATAAATAAGCTGACCGATATTTTGTCGAGCTCACTATATTCTTGGCTGGCAAGGAGTGAAGACGTGCATTCAGAAAATGGATATGTTTGATACTAAAGAGAAGAAAGTAAGGAGGAAGTTTAAAAAGAGCATATCTCGAGCAAATACTATGCCTCATTCCGAAATGTACATACGGATGGTTCTCCCAGCGGAGCAGACGACAGCTATAGCTAAGAGTATGCTTGAACGGCAGTCCAAACATAAAGTGTCATTAATCGAACTGGAGTTGAAACGAATGAAAGAAATCAGTGAAAAACGGAAGCGCAAAGGTTCCAGAGGGTTGTTGGACAGTATTAGTAACAAGAGTACCAAGAAACCTAGACAGAGGGCGCCATCTGCGAGCAGAAAGCCGAAGCAGACCTCAAAAGAAGACGAAAACATCGCTACTATTGGACATGTATTAAACTGAACACTTACATGATTCCTCCTCATTTGCAGTTTAGCCTTCAAGCGCGATGTTTGAATGCGATATCTGTTTCAAAGTTTTTAAAAGACGGGATAATATGTTACGGCATAAAAGGTCTGCGCATCCGGACGAAGATTCAGAGGAAGACGCGATGTCAGACATTTCTGTACATGAGGACATTTTTGGACCTGATGATGAAAACAATTCTGATAACAGCGACGACGATATTGTTGATGAAAACAATTCAGATAACAGCGACGACGATATGTCTGTAACCTCTGAGAAGAGTTTGGATATTGATCCTTGGGAATACATTGTAGATGAAACGTTTGATATGTGTCAGTCGCAGTATGAAGCCGATGTGAATAAGCTTATGGAAGAAGATACCGAGATCAGTGAAACTGAAGCCAGAGAAAATGTCTTTGAGGACATGAAAAGCACTTACAGGAAAGCCTTGATGAACATTTTCGGTAGTAAACTGGTGTGGTTCGATGCTATGAAGAAAGATCCCATCTATAAAGCGATAAAGAAGACAGTCAATCAACTCATTGCAACAGAACACTACGAAGGGGAGGAAGCCTTAAAGTACGCCATTCTTAAACGGAGATTTCTGTTTGATAAAGTGCCGGACAATTACGTTACTCCACAGTTGGAAGATGAAGAAGATACTGAACAAATGGAAGATACTGAGTGATAGTGATATAACAGGACTGTCGAACTTGTCGGGCTAATAGTAAAACGATATTGGCGAAGCTAAAGTGTGCTACATGTCTTTTGTATAAAACACTTTACGATCTGTGACATTTCTATCAACGAACTGACTGACTTCATTCATTTGTTCCATCTGGATAGAACAACAAAAATGTGTCTATTTTATTAAAACTCATGCTTTTATATTAAAGAAATGTACTTATCTGTAGATGATTTAGAGAAAAAATAAATGTCTCTAATAAACAAAGGTGTTGCTTTGTGACTTCTCTTTCTCGATCGTTTTTCCAATAGATGGTGTTTACCATTTAACTAAGAGTATATAACAACGTCTAGAAACAAGCAAGAGTCTTACATTCAAGACACAACAATTTAAATATCAAATTTGTTAAGTAAATGTTAAGAATACATACATATAAGTCGTAGGTTTTTATAATACGTTTAAACAAATTGAGCTGTAAGTGTTACAAAATTGTACACAATGTTGCTATGACTATTCAAAAAGTCTATAAAAACATTTTAAGAAAACGGAATGCCTGACCACAGTAGCGACGTATCACTGTATTGTTGTAATGTTAAAGCAACGCTGACTCAAAACCATTTCAACAAGTTTTGTCGCATTATCATTTAACATTCTTTAGTTAACATATTTTTAACGCTTGACTTATCGTTAGATAAAATTGTATGTCAATTGTTGTCATGGTAAAGGTTTTACTGTATTGGAAATGCTCTTCAAATACGTTAATACGTTAATCTAATACTCCAATATGTTTACATAATGATCATCATTTCTGTTGACCACAGTTTATCAATAAATGTATTTTTTCACCTGGATTATTTAGGATTGTAGGTATATGTAAGTTTATACTCAACAAACTAAAGCTTCTTCGTGATGTCATGACGATTTTTATGGTCCTACTTTATAAACCAACAGACATTTAATAAAGTCACTGGTCTTATCAATAGAAGCGTGGTTAAAGTTTCCCTATTAAATACAATTGTGTATATCATCCTTCCTTAAACTATTACAATGCGAACATAATCAAGCTTAAAAGGTGTAGAGTCATGTGGTTTACAATTACTACTTGAACATCTTAAAAGAGGGGGAATCAAGAATGACATTTACAAAAAAAACTTATATGCTATTTAATTAAAAATGACTTTAGTTTTCAGTCACCAACAGAATGCGCCGCCATATAAGATAAATACACACTTGTTTTTGAATCGTGAAGCAAGTGTTGCACTCTGTTAACTCCTCTTTAACTTATTCTCTCACCAATCATGTGAATATTTTGAAATAGCTAAAGGTAGTTATTTGAAATCTATGAAAATATTTCACTCTAAACACGTAACTCTGATTCATTTTATGAATGTTTCTGTGTTTTGTAAAAATAGGATAATTTCAAAATTAATTCATATTCTGTATTTTGTAACAGAATAATTTCAAATGCATAAATAATCCATCGGCTGTTTATAATAGAATTATTCCATGTAAAAACACAAACTCTTAACATGTATCCATCTATCTTATGATTAAACATTTAATGTTTTCTATTTTGTCTAGAGACATGTAATAACTGGTAATTGCAAAACCTGTGTTTTATATCAATTTAAGCCATACAAAATATGAGTAAATGTTCTAGAAAGATGGAATGGTGAGTATCTGTTCTGTAATACAAGGAAAAAGGTTTATTTAAAAGCTGTCCTATGATTTCTATTTTTGTAAAATCTTAACTATAAAAATTAACAGTAAATAAACTTGCTTTATATCTACAAAAAATAATCCTCTTTTTATGTGTTACATTTTGTCAGTAGGGACTTAGAAAACTGAAAGAAAGATTATATTCAGTATGTAATAGAAACTATTTTCATTATCATTTTTGCGACAAGTTCTATATATATCAAGAATCCCATTCATATCAAGAATCCCATTATCATCCCATCAATGAAACTGTTGTACTACTATAATTTTCAATTTAGATACCCTCTTTACTAACAGGTGAATGACTCGAGATAAACGTAATGGTAAAGTACTATTAAAAATGTTGCCAAGTGACTGCTACCTATTATAAAATGTAGATTCACGGTTAGATAGACACTGAAATAAGTAATACATTAAAGAATGAAGATTTTAATTCAACAAAATGAGTGGTTGAAAAGACTAATATAAGATGTGAAGCTTGTTTAACAGTACGATGACTTGTCTAAAAAACTTGATGTAAAGATCAAGTCATGAACAAGTCACTATATATGTCTTAAGTAACAAGAGTGATTTTAATTTAGAAAGATTTAACAGTGGTTGTAGGTAGTTTAAATCACCACTAAATCGTCAAATAGAATGAAGATGGATGCAACGGTTATTAATTCAATATAATTTGAATGTGATGTTAAACGCGTCGTCTGCTGGAATATTGCTTATGTATTACACAACACACTGTCATATTTATAAATAGATACATTATGCAAGAATGGATCTGAAAATTCCCTCATTTCAAGATGGTGGCTTTATATAGAATAAGAAGGGGTCATCGAACGCGTTGTGGTCTAAACTGGCCCACATGAAGCTTGTTTAACAGTACGATGACTTGTCTCAAAAACCCGATGTCAAGATGTATAACTGTAGCGACAACAACGACTAGTTGTCCTCTGAGCTCTCTCGACGAAATTGCTTTTTGGAGGATTATTCGTAGTGAAAAAGTAGATATCCTCGTCTTTCATATACTTCTTAAACCACTGGTTGGAGAACTCGCTTCCTTTATCTGCACGGATTTTCTTAATTTTCATCGGAGAAATGTCATTCAGGATGTCTTTCATAGCGCTCAATACCACTTTAGCGGTCTTGTTTTTCAACGATCTGACCCACAGTTTCCTCGATAGTATGTCAATAGCGCAAAGCAAAAATCGCGTCCCATCATTATCATCAGCGAGGTTAGCCATGGACAGTAGATCAATGTCTAGCTGTTCACCAATTCCTGTTACTCGCACGTTAGTCGTCTTAAATCTATGCTTTCGCGGCTTCTGAAGGGAATATGCATCTTGATCATTCAACCATTGTTTTACAAAGTCGATAGTAAATGTCTCCGGATATTTCTTTTCGAGTACACTAAATAGTTTCCGAGGACCTGCATAAGCTGCAGGGTTTTTCTCGTTGAAATAATAACGCTGTAATATTTGTTTTTTCTCTTCATCCTCCATATTTCCGCGAATATTTAATCTCCTCTAATGCACGAGCTAACGCGAGTACTGATATCGAACAAAATGAACTTCTTTATATGATAAAAGCGTTTTATATTATGCTCTCGCAGTTTAACAGTACGATGTCTTATCCGAAAAACCCGATGTCAAGATGTATAACTGTAGCGACAACAACGACTAGTTTCGCGGTAGTTACTTCCCCTGTATTATGTTTCGAATCAAGCGCATTATAGGCTTTGTGAGGATGCGAACAATTGTTCTATCATCAGAGTTGCTGCGTACTAGCATGATACCGCAATGAGTAAGGCACCACAATGATCAAGGCACCACAAGGAGCAAGGTACCTCAAGGAGCAAGGTACCTCAATTGAGCAAGGTACCTCAATTGAGGTAATGAGCAAGGTACCTCAATTGAGGTAATTGCTCCTATCATTTTTACCCTACTTTTTCTCTCTCTCTCTCTTATAGTGGAACATTTCAGCAACTATCACGATGGTGATCTGTAAACGGTGTACATTGCTGGGAAGTTAGCAGTAATAGCAGTATAAGCAGAAACAGCAGTAATGTAACATCGCACCTATAGACCACCTCAATAATAGGACCACCTCAAAATTAAGAACACCATTTTCAAGTACATTTGGACCGTTTTGCTATTTGTTCAAGTATTATACCTACCACCGCTAACGGTTCTAGAGTGTATTATTGATGCCACCGTCGGCAGTAAAAGCAGTAATACTGTTCATTGTGTCAACAGTAAACATGAATTGTGCGAAATTTCATTTTTGTTTATAAAATCTCGAAAACAGAAATCAAAACAATTACCGGCTGTATAGAAGAAATTAAATGGCCAATTTATATATGAATTTATAAATCTCCAAAAATGTAGGCAATAATAGATTAAACATTATACTAGTATCCACACATCATAGCAATGATTGGTTCACAGGAGATTGTCACGAGTTATCCTCCTTTGTCCCGTCTAGAGTTCTCTCCCTTTATCCCATCTATAGTATATACATACTTATACTATAGAGTGAATAAAGGGAGAGAACTCGTAACAATCTCCTGCGGTTCGGTTTTGGCCTTTGATCGTCCAGCTAAAGAACTTTTTACGGAATAGATAAGTCGTGATGTTTTCAAAACGAAAATACGAATAGTGTGTAGAACCGTTTTATGTAAACATTACCTATAAAGTGGTCCGTGTTAGATAAGTTTAATACATGTAACTATCTTTTCCGAGAAATCAAGTTTAGTTTCAAATTTATTTACATAGTCTGCATAAGGCCCGTAATTCTTCTTCTTTGTTGACGATACATGATGAACAAACAGATGGGTGTACAAAGCGGCTACGCGTTACACTGCGCTACTTTATCCAGGTAAATATACTCTTACTTAACCATCGATCCTTGTTGTTTATGGAGAAAATTGTGCATATGAATTAAAGCCAATCGTGTTTAGACGGAATGCATAATACGCATATATACGAGACGTTGCCTGTAGTCCAGGTTTTATATATCAAAATAACTTTCACTGACATCACGGATGGTATATAGGTCCGTGCTGACATGTTTCCTTGAATAAATATCAAGAATGATCTCCCATGGATAGCGGCTTTGTTAACGCCATTTCCTCTAAATTAGATTGTCTCCCTTCCACGAGAAAATTATCATTTCAACAAAACTGTTGTGCTGTTAGATTGACCGCGAACAGGTGCATGAACTGTCACAACCGATCCATGCCAATGTAGGTAACGAAATGCTCTCGTGTGTAAAGCTATAACTGCAGTTTGGTTTACTTTTCCATCAAAACACAACATTCAATACACCTATTTTAAAATGTAATGGTTCAGGTAATATATTCATACGTTCACGGTTAATACATCCGCACTATATCATGCTCTTTAAAGTGTAAGTGCTGTGAATTTAGTAGACCTGTAGGTAGGCCTACATGTAAGTGCATCACTAAACTTAAACATCTAAAAAAATATATGTTAACTAGTACAAACAAGACATAATGATCTAGTGATAAGATGATATATAAGATCTGCCGTGCTTGTTACAAATTTTGATAACCTCGGGCACGGACCTATATACCATAGGTCCGTGCCTCGGGCAAGGATCTGAAGCACGACAAACCGCGGTTCCGTGTTAATGTTTGCGCATGCGCTATTAACATGTGTTTTCGGACTACACGGGTTGTTGTATGTTGTCATGAAATATCGTCATTGAACTAATTGTTTTCATCTTTCTAATGCTGTTTTGACTATTTGACCTTAAATATGAGTATGATACCAGAAATTACGCCGGACCAGATCGACGATTGGTTCAAAATTGGCAAAAGTACAGCAAAAATCAAATCGGTATCGAAAAGTTCGACTGGAGGCCGAGCCTTGGATGTGGCTACAATGAAGCCTAAACCTCTACAGCAACATCATGTTCCTCATTATAAAAGGTAAGTATGTTAAATTAGGTTTTATTCACTAGTCTTATGTTTTTGACTCGCGATAAAGGATTTAATTGAAACGGAAGTTGTAAAATGAAAGTAGAAAATTGGATGTAATTCGGATAATCTTTTTTCGGATACACGTCTATATAGCCATCTATTTGATGAAGTTAACTCCTCATATGCGTATTATAGACATTGGTAGCGCGTCAACTTGTAAGTTAATGTGATTAAAGAAATAACAAAAGACTGATGAGTGCAACATTAGCTAGATAGTCAACTTTTATTACAACATATGGTCTTTATCAACTGGTAGTTGTCGTTGACCCTAGTCCCTACTAGAGTTACCTCTACTAGTGTCACGTTAATTGATCATGTTTACAGCACTAATCTAACTAGTAGTATCAATGTAACAGTACCATCCTATGCCCCTTACTCACATTATAAATCTTAGTTTATGTACAAGCATATTTCCTAATGTATTAAAATTTGCTAAAGTTGCTCCCATATTTAAAGGAGGGGATAAAACAGATCCCAACAACTTTCAGCCCATTTCAATTTTACCTACTGTGTCAAAGTTATTTGAGTACAACTATATTTATTTTTAACAACACACAAATTATTAATACAACAGCAGTCTGGATTTAGAGAAAAACATTCATGTCATACAGCACTCGTTAAAATAATTGATAAATGGTTAGAAGAACTGGACAATGGAAAGTTTACTGCTATTCTATTTCTAGATTTTAAGAAGGCATTTGATACTGTTAATCACAATATCCTATTGTCAAAACTAAAATTATACAAATGTGATGACCACTCTGTAAAATGGTTTTCATCCTACCTTCTCAGAGAATGCAAAATGTTAATATAGGTACCTCTGACTCTGAATATAAACCTTTAACTTTTGGAGTTCCACAAGGTTCTATACTTGGACCTTTATTATTCATTGTCTATATCAATGACTTGCCATTAACTTTAGAATCTACAGAGTCTGATCTATATGCTGATGATACAACTTTGCATTTGTCATCTAAATCTATTGTAAAGTTAAAATAAAATAGGATTAAACACATGTTGGCAGGTTGAGTGGTGATTGAGACAAACTCACAAAGGAACAGAGATAGAAAGATATGAAATATCGCATTCTGATCTTATACTGGTAGTGATGGTTAGAATGTGACATCGCATACTGATCTTATACTGGTAGTGATGGTTAGAATGTGACATCGCATTCTGATCTTATACTTGGAAGTGGAATTTGTTGTTTACTAATGAATATATGTAAGATTTTCTATAGTTTATTACCAGAGTTATTATAAATACTAATCTATTGTATTTACCACGTTATGAATATGATTCCATGTTGTATTTGCATAGACAAGCTGACTTACACAGAGGCCATGACTATGTTAACAAGTATCAAAAAGAGGAAGAAGAGAGATTGCTTAGTAGATCAGCATTTGTAAGTATACTAGGTTTTTCTGTGCCTATTTTGGGGCCAAAATTTTACCTCAGACCCCTCTCTAAAAAGAATACATTTCTCCCATTCTGTGGGAAATTCCCCTATCACAGCATTGTAGATATTTTCAGTCAGAAAACAAGAATCATTGTTGAGTAATGTCACATATCTATCAAAGGTGATCTGTAATATACATGTTTGTACTGTAATTTATTTTTCCCATCACAACAGTATTTTCCCTCTTAAATGGTCCCACTGCCTTTCCCCTTAATGATGAAAAAGCACTTGCATAGCTCAGAAACAGAGAGTGTAAATTGTTGGCAAATGCACATTCTGGCTGTTGTTGAGAGGTTGCTACTTAAGACAATTTGGTTGTTGTTGAGAGGTTGCTACTTAAGACAAGTTAGCTGTTGTTGAGAGGTTGCTACTGAAGACAAGTTGGCTGTTGTTGAGAGGTTGCTACTGAAGACAAGTTGGCTGTTGTTGAGAGGTTGCTACTGAAGACAATTATGTTGTTGTTGAGAGGTTGCTACTGAAGACAAGTTGGCTGTTGTTGATAGGTTGCTACTGAAGACAAGTTGGCTGTTGTTGAGAGGTTGCTACTTAAGACAATTTGGTTGTTGTTGAGAGGTTGCTACTGAAGACAAGTTGGCTGTTGTTGAGAGGTTGCTACTGAAGACAAGTTGGCTGTTGTTGAGAGGTTGCTACTTAAGACAATTTGGTTGTTGTTGAGAGGTTGCTACTGAAGACAATTTGGCTGTTGTTGAGAGGTTGCTACTGAAGACAATTTGGTTGTTGTTGAGAGGTTGCTACTGAAGACAAGTTGGCTGTTGTTGAGAGGTTGCTACTGAAGACAAGTTGGCTGTTGTTGAGAGGTTGCTACTTAAGACAATTTGGTTGTTGTTGAGAGGTTGCTACTGAAGACAATTTGGCTGTTGTTGAGAGGTTGCTACTGAAGACAAGTTGGCTGTTGTTGAGAGGTTGCTACTGAAGACAATTTGGCTGTTGTTGAGAGGTTGTCACAATTGAGCTCATTCGCCAGCATATCCGATTGTGAGGTGAGAAAATGTATTGTTCGACCGAAAAGTGCGAATAATAGTGCATTTTTTTATCAAGGGACCGAATGATTGGTTCGAGAGTTCGAGGCTGGGCAGTTCGAACCAAACATAGTAGAACAATATAGATTATATAGGAAATTCAATTGGGACTGCATGATCAATTCCAGTCAACAAGGGTGTTTGACACAACCGAGTTCTAGCCAACGGGGTTCTACTGTATTGTGATTTTGAGGTCAACACTCGCCGTGTACATTATCTTATGTACTCTATGGTATTTTAGTCGACTCGGTTTGTCCCCCGCACACCATAAAGCGACTTTGTGATATTGAAAGGGGAAATTTACCTGCCAGTGGAGCAGTATAGGCCAAACAGTCAATTTTGAACTCAAAGACGGTCACTGCACAGTGCCAATGACTGAATGAGATCCATCGTACAGTTACCATTTTCCTGGGATCCAATAAGTACTTTCCTGGAGTCAAACTAGTACTTTCCTGGTTACGCACCAGTACTGTGTTAGGAGGGAAACACTAAAAAGTATTTCTGTTGGCTGAACAAAGGATCAAACTCAAGACCTTTAGATTCGTAGTCAGCAGCGTGAACCACTGAGGCACTGGGACACCTACTTACAGATGTGTGGTCTCATTATGTCATTTTTATATTTCTAGTATGCTGGTAAAGACGATGATACAATGTCAATGGCTAGCAGTCGATTAGAAGCATTGGAATTAGATAGCACACTTGCTGGAAGTGAAGTTTTACCCTCTGAGCTGGCTCCGGAAAATGCTACTCAAGTGTATGGGATGTATAATTTCAACCATCGGTATGATGAAAGGTTACCTATCACCAAATTTAAAGATCGGGTACGTAAACTGGTTATCACGTTCATGACTACATGTACTAAGCAAATTTATTTTATTGGTGTAAAGCAGACTTATTTTATTGGGATATTTTCATGAGTAACTCGAAGATATTGCAGGTAGATGAGCAACTCCTTAATACAGGCTTAAGGGTCCTCTAGAATTGTGGAATTCCGTGGATTTCAGGTTCGCAGGGCTGTTTTGCCCCCCCCCACATGATCCAATCCTGGAACCACCAGAGGGTCTAAGGCAGCCCCCAGGACCTCCTAAGTGAAAAGTTCAGCTGATTTTAAAATTTTCTATTATCTTGCCTGTGAATATAATTGCACAGCTTTGAAAAGGAATATAATTTAATGCTGAAGCTGTTATGAGTGTTGTACTTGTAGAAGGTAACACAGAAATTAGTGGAATTTGTGCTCAATACGGTGATCATAAGTTAGATTTGATAAACAGGCTTGTGCAAGCACTTTTGTCATAGAGTAAGTAAATTAGTTGAAAATGTTTCGGTACTGTTTTTACATTGCATCCATTTTCTTGAATATTACGTTTAAGTTCATTTGCTTCAGCACTATTATATTGCTTCCGATGTTAGTTAGCTCAAATAGTATTGATTTTGTTAGGTTTCGTCATACTCTAGAGTACGAAATATAGAGTTATTAATTTTGAAAGTAAGTTAACAGATGAGATTTTAGCCACTTGACGATGATGTTAACCTTTATTCTGTTTGTTAGAAATTGTTCACGGCCTTTGATATTGTCACTTAACACATTAAGCTGTCAATTGTGTGCAATTTAATCTAACAGCATAAATAAATGTAATATATACTTCAGATGTTCTTTCCGGTCAAGTGAAAGCATTGATGAACCAAAGGCTTCTGATGTTTTATCACTTCATGAAAAATTTATGCCAACAGTGACCATTATTAATTTTGTTAATTATTTGCTATTTTATATATTTATTTCAGTTTTTATGCCATACATTTGCAGATACTAAATACATGAAATGAAGGTTTTTCATTTACTCTGCACATTTGCAAACACAATCACACTCATACAAAGAGATTGAAAAGACTGGTACTATGTTCATGATTATTCTGAATTTGCCAATGTGTTTTAATTGAAGTTGCTTGAAAATATATTTTTGTGTTATATTTGACGACAGGTGATTGGTACGATTGAGAGTAACCAGGTAACGGTGATACAAGGAGCGACAGGGTCGGGTAAGACAACGCAAGTAGCACAGTATATCCTCGATTACTACGCACAGTTAAATCAGTATTGTAACATTATAGTGACTCAGCCTAGACGTATCGCAGCTATAAGCATTGCTAAAAGAGTTTGTCAGGAGAGAGGATGGAAGCTTGGTACGATTTGTGGATACCAGGTGAGTCACATGATTCCTGTTGAAAATAATCTTACTGCCTGTGCCTTTTCAATTGGGGAAATAGGCGCGATAAATCCCAAATTTTGGAAAATAAGGAAATGGTTGTTTTGCTTATAAAAATACATTTTCAGCTGTGGCTGGTGTTTGTTATATATATGAGGTGATGTAAGAGCAAAGATTTAAGGCAATTGTCTTTTATAAAATGTTAAATATGCAAACCCCTGACATGATCAAAAGAAATTCAGTCAGAGGGGGGAAAATGAACAAAGAATTGGGAAGAAATGATGATTTTTCGTGCGAAATGGACACGTTTTGGTAAGGGAAAACAGCCTCTATTCGGCAGTAAAATTAACCAAACAAGTATGAAAGCTGTAAGCTGGCTTATGGAAGGTGGGCAGTTCTACCCAGGTGTCTGCTTTTTTTACACTTTCGGTTATCAGTTTGACAGGTAATTTCAGCGAACTAGTCGGGAATGAACTAGAATATACCCCATTACAAAAAGTTACGATGTTTACTTCGAAAATCGGGAGTTGGCTGTCAAATCCGGGACTCTCCCGAGGAAATCGGGAGAGTTCATATGTATGCACTACATGACCCTGGCTGTTTATGAGACATACATCCCCTACACTAAAAATAAACAGTCAAAAGCAATTGTACTGTAGATTTATGTGAGATATCAGTGTATTTTCAACAACAAGTGCCGAAGGTCCAAAAATTACAATAAATTACATGATCATCAGTAGGCTTATCAGGCAATCTCATTAAAATCAGCTCCAGTCGCACGCTCCTATACTTTACGCTTACTAGCCTAACAGCGTAAAGTAATGGAGCTGAAGTTAGGGGCTGATTTCAATGAGATTGGCTTATCAGGGTTGATGTTTTATTGTGATTTTAGGCCTGTATGAGAGATGACAGCTTATAATTTGTTTTTTTCAGGTTGGACTGGACCTAGAGGCTGGCGATGATACACGACTGTTATACTGTACAACTGGAATTCTTCTCAACAAATTTATAAATGAGAAAAACATGCAAAAATATACACACGTCATCCTGGATGAGGTATGGTGTTCCGTACTTACCTTGAGACCACCTCGAATTCAAGACTTACTCATGAATAAGACCATATACAGTAAACCCTAAATAATAAGACAACACTTGGGACCCTTGTAAACTGGTCTTCTTATCGAGGTGGTCTTAATATTGAGGTTGAATGAAGAGCGAAATGGTGCAAATAGCGCCATTGACCAATTTTTCGTGTTCCTATAAACATGACTTTATTTGGAAACTGTGTTCTTAATTTGGAGGTGGTCTTATTATTGGGGTGGTCTTTGACTGTACCAGCGTTTACCATTTCTCCCGTATCTGTTTGCATTGATGTTTTTCTGAGTTAAATATATACATTGAAGTTTGATCTCGATTGGCTTAGTTTGTTTTCCATCTCAGAAGAGTAATGTAAGGCCAAGAAAGATCTCATGTTGTAGAGATGTGTAAATACAGTTGGACCTCAGATACATTGGTACCTGATATTTATTTCGGATGATACTAAGTATTTTTGATAGAAGGTTGTCGAATAAACGAGGTCCGACTGTATAATGTTGACTTTTAACAGGTTCATGAACGTGACCAAGCGACAGATTTTTCTTTACTTGTTGTGAGGAAATTATTGCGTACCAATTCCCGACACACAAAGGTTGTACTGATGTCGGCCACGTTTGATTCACTCATGTTTGCCGAATATTTTGCGATGCCTGTACGAGACGTCTTGGAGCCTGCGCCTGTGGTTGATGTGGAGGGAAAACCTTTCAATGTTCTAGAATCATACGCCGAGGACCTGCTACAGTTAGGGTCGGTAAGTTGACTTACGATCGTTCTATGTTGTACAGTTGAACCTGGGTAGTGATTCTTGAAAGATCTGCACTGGTTTTTTCGCAATAGTTATGATTTTCCCAGTATCTCTTACATAAGAATAATGCGAAGTTAAGAAAGGAAGCGCAGTTGTCAAGGGATGGAGTGCCTGGCTCCTTATTCAAGGGTTGTGAGTTTAAATCCTGCCTTGGGCACAATTTTTACAACCTATAGTGGGTACAAACTTTACGATTCTTGAATTTGGAGCAAGTACTGGTCAGTAACCCAAGAAATTTTCATTGAGAGTGATCAGTTGTTAGAACTTGTTACACAATTGATATAAAATTAAAGACATAACAAGTGTTAAGTTAGTAAAGAACATTAAAATACATAATTTTCTGTGCATTTTATTTGACTTGTGACAATTATTTTGATGTTGGAAGCACACTCCTCGACAATTTAGTATGTTTTATGTATGAATTGATTTGGATAAGTGTTTGTTACAGACTGGATTGTCACACCTGCATACTTTGTTCATTTGGCAAAAGCCTGAAACTAATCATCGTGTAGTTAAGATACAAACACAAGATAACCATGTTTGTATTTATTATTTTAGATTCCTCCATTAGAAGAAGGTGAGCCTGGGATATCTACAGAAGCTCAGACATTGGCTATCAAACTTATTGAAGAATTTGACAGGCTGGAACAAAAGGAACAAGGGTAACATTTTATGATAGGTGTTTGACCTAACGCATGTGCCTAAGTCCCCTACGAATAAAAACTTATCCAGACAGGCAAACAATGAATGTCATAAAATAACTTGTTTTGACCATTTTGGAGAACCTGCTGAAGACTTTTATGTCTTGTTGTCGAGAAATGCTATGAATGATATCCACTGTAAGTTCGATGTTTCACTAATGTCTTGATCAGTAAATCCGAAGAACTTTCAAGTTTATTTTTTAGCTTATCCCTTTACAAAATTATAAAGATTGAAAATTGAATTATTTACTTGGACGAAGATAAGACTACAGAGCCCTTATTTCATTTTATTAATGATAGGTTCAAGTTTATGCTAAGATGCAACATTTCTATACAGTACATCCTCTCCAGAACAACGCCCTTTGGAAGACACGGGGTCTCCAGTGTGGAGAGGTTATGGGTCACTGAATTCCTACACTAGCTACTTACCCATCAGCATTGAAGACATATAAGGAATAAATATTTGTATTTTCAGACTTGATGAGACGACAGGATTTGCACCTTTGAGAGGAACAGTGCTTGTATTTCTACCAGGTAAAGTTATGTCACAGTTGTTTATGTGGATTTACTTATTTCTCAGCCCTTGAAGTTGGGGCAATTTTATATGTTGATTGAAAGATCAGGGATTTCCAGGACATGTGGTATCTGCGTCTATGACGCAATTTTCAGTCCTAGGACTTTCACTTTAGGAACAGTTGTGCATCTGCGGTTGCCGCAAGCATCTGATTAGCCCGTTTTGGAAAATTGGCATTTTTAGTTATTTTAACGCCTTTGTTGAAATTACTTTCACCTGATATCGCCTCAGTGCTTGCACCTTGTAATACTTAATCTTAATGGCTGATGAAAAAGGTCACAGCCAAATATTAACTCTTGTGACCCCCATATTTATCAGGAATCCTATCAGAAAATTGCATGGGAAAACCCTGAAAGATGAAAAATTTACTAAACCAATATATCGTGACTCCTTTGTTCATGTGGTATGATTGTACAATACAGTTTGACTGCATATTGCAATATACTGGTATATCATGACACCACTACTAACTGTCGGACTTCAAAAAAATCTTGTTTAGTTTATTTAAAAATTTGTTTACTGCAGAAAACACAATAATGTGCATAGCCTATGTTGATCTATGTTGATCTTGCATCCAATTATTCTGCTGTCTGAGTAAATAGTAATATCAACAGCATCGCTGGTGTTGCTTAGCAACTATCATAATTCTACTTGTGTATTGATTTACAACATATTTGGTTATTTGGATTCCTGAACTTCATTGAATTAAATTTGAAGATTGATAAACTGATGTTGTGATACATGGGATGTCCTATTTGCTTCAAATCGTTTCTGTTTGCAAACTCTGTACATTTTGCCATGTCTGTCTGGCATGTAATGTAAAAATGTCCACGCTTCTGATATATATTATGGGAAAGTCAGAATATCTGAATTCTGTAGAAATTAGGAATTCATCTCTTAGTGAATTCTTCTTGATTTTATTGTGTTTATTTGTAGGTTTGGTTGAGATAATGTCTTTGGAGGAAGCATTGCTGAATCGTAGCGCAAAACATCAGTAAGAACTTAACTATTAACTCTTTATGTTTATTCAGTGTAACTGTCATTTGTAGGGAGACAGTGATTATATAACTGTATTTCATGTGTGTTTTAATTTAATGTTTTAGATTGTGGTCTAAAGCTTCACAGATGATTGTAACTGCGGGAATTTCACTTTATATAGTGTTCACATTATTTTCTGCCCGGTTTCGGCCTATTGTTGCCAGCTGTCTTGACTTGTCCTGTGATCTTTTCCATCCATTAACCCCCCCCCCCCCCCCAATGTTTGTCCTCTTTGATTCTCCTGGTTATTCCTTATGGTCGGCCAGGACATTTCTTGGCCTCTGTTCCCTTACGTATGAACCCTTGAACCTCCTCAAGTGCCTTATGTTTTACGAATTGTTGTTTTCCCGGAGGCACTGTCTTATGCATGTAGCCTTCCCTGTAGCAACTTATGTTATCTCTCTTTAGTTAGTTTACAGATCTGACAGGTGTCACAAATATCATTATAAGTGTCAAAAAATAGTGTTGGGGACCTTAGAATATAGCGAAATATATTCGAAATATCATACTACGCAATATCGTCTTATCTGGAGTATAATCACTAGAAATATAGAGCAAGCTGGCTGGGACCATGAGATTTGTATCGTTACAAGTGGCATATCATTGTCAGCTTTATCATTATAAGTTTACTGTATATACAACCAGAAATATTTTTCATCAGTCTTACAAATAAGAATACTGAAACGGTGCTAAATTGCATGTGTGTGATTTTAATTCATAATCTTGTGTTTAGATTTTATTAACTCTGTGTTATTGTATTTATTTTTAACAGATTGCGTTTAATACCGCTTCATTCTACAATAACAATGGAGGAACAGTCTCAGGTGTTTAGCATACCAAAATCTGGCTTCAGGAAAGTCATCCTGTCCACAAACATTGCTGAGAGCTCCATCACTGTACCAGACATAAAATATGGTATAAATATGTAGTAATTCTTTATTGTATGATATCATTGTTTGAAAATAGCTTGTCCTACGTTGTCCTGTTCTATCTCTTGGTGTAAAAAACAAAATCAGTCTGTATCACAGGAGATTGTCATGAGTTCTCTCCCTTCTTGAGTTCTTTGCCCTTTTTCCTTCTCTAGTGTATGTATATATCATACATGGAGTCTTTAAAGCTTTTCACTCCTGAACTCTTTCCTTGGCTGAAATTGTACTTCAAGTCAAAATCTATCTATGAAATACAACAAATTTGAAGTTATCTTTTAACTGACACCTACTGGATGCAAATCCGTCAAGAATTTGTGAAGTTCTCCTCAGAATGCATTAAAATGTGCATAAAAACCTTGTTGACTCGCTTTATCGCCTGGAGACATGATAAAACTGCTGTTTTTAATGGATCGTTTCATGACACCTTGTACTTTGTATACATATACTATAGAAGGGAGAGAACTCTTGAAGGAATAAAAGAATAGAACTCTTGACATACTCCTGTGGTCTGTATAAGGTATAGATCTAAAAGATTTAAATTCATATATTTCAAACGGGATTTACTTCTTTCATTCTATTTCTTTTTATACGCCCGTTTGAAAAACGGGACGTATTATGGGAACACCCGCGGCGGGTGGGCGGCTTTAACATGGTTTCCGCTCTCTAAGTCAAAGAGTTTTCATCTGATCTTTACCAACCTTGGTAAAAATGTTTGTGGGCATAATATCTCGGCCAAGTTCTATATATTCTTTATTTCCGTCTCATCTTTTATGACCAGCCACATCGCCCCAGGCACTTCTGAATTATGGCCCTTGAATTATCCAAAATTTGCCAAATTAACCGTTTCCGCTCTCTGAGTCAAAGAGTTTTCATCCGATCTTTACCAACCTTGGTGAAAATGTTTGTGGGCATAATCTGGGCCAAGTTCGATAACCAGCCACATCCCCCAGGCACTTCTGAAGTATGGCCCTTGAATTATCCGAAATTGGTCAAATTAGCCGTTTCCGCTCTCTAAGTCAAAGAGTTTTCATCCGATCTTTACCAAACTTTGTAAAAATGTTTGTGGGCATAATATCTCAGCCAAGATCGATAACCAGCTACATCCCCCCAGGTACTATGGAATTATGGCCCTTGAATTATCCAAAATTGGCCAAATTAGCCGTGTCCGCTCTCTAAGTCAAAGAGTTTTCATCCGATCTTCACCTTACTTGGTGAAAATGAATGTGGGAATAATATCTCTGCCAAGTTCGATAACCAGCCACATCGCCCCAGGCACTTCTGAATTATGGCCCTTGAATTATCCAAAATTGGCAAAATTAGCCTTGTCCGCTCTCTAAGTCAAAGAGTTTTCATCTGATCTTCACCGAACTTTGTGAAAATGTTTGTGGGCATAATATCTGGGCCAAGTTCGATAACCAGCCCCATCCCCCAGGCACTTTGGAATTATGGCCCTTGAATTATCCAAAATTTGCCAAATTAGCCTTGTCCGTTCTCAAAGTCAAACAGTTTTCATCTGATCTTCACCTAACTAGTTGAAAATGTTTGTGGGCATAATATCTCGGCCAAGTTCGATAACCAATCATATCGCTCATGTCACCCTGGAGTTACCACCCTTTGATTTTAGAAATTACCTAAAATTTGTCTTGTTTTAACTCTGAGCTCTGACTTATGACGGGCGTATTTTGTGACAGTTTGGCGCTCTTGTTTTAAATGAAGTACACATTTCTATTGAGAAGAGCTGACGTAATGAGTTGCTGTACAACCATTTATTCTGCTTTCGTTACAGTGATAGATTTTTGTCTGACAAAGAACCTTATGTGTGACTTTGAGACAAACTACACAAGTCTTCAAGTACACTGGGCATCACAAGCTAATTGTACTCAAAGAAAAGGTAACATTGTTGTTATTTACAGGTCCAGTCTGCTTGCTGTAGGTAGAGCACAGAACTACTTTTGTATTTGTAATGTCTTGAGTTAATTTCCTTGACAAGATGGACAATTAGCTGACCAAGGCACATACTTGCTTCACCATAGGTTTTGAGAAATTGACAGTATCTGTGTACATTGATTGAGTACTAGTGAAAACATTAACTTAAATAATTCTAGTATGGCCAGAAAATACAACTTTTCACTGTTAGTATAAGATTTAAAGCTTGTTAAATTGCTTCCTATACCTTTGCTGGTTGTGTAATAATTATATAGACATCCTCAGCATGGTGTCCTCTATCAGTACAGAATGTCATGAAACCACTTCTGGTGGTTATCATTAATGCTGGTAAAACATATGTTATAATTCTGTAATTTCTCCAGTTATAATAACACAACTATATCAATTGTGTAAGACCCATCTTGTTATTAAAGATTCACAATATCTGATAGTATGAACATATTTTATTATTCTCTTAGGTCGTGCTGGTCGTGTGTCCAATGGACGTGTCTACAGATTGGTTACTCGTCATTTTTACAATAATTGTCTCCCAGAATACGGGACGCCACAAATGCAGGTTTGCGATTGAACTTTCTTGTAGACCGTTTCGTGGGAGTATTTGAATTTTTGTCTAAATACATCATATATTTTGCCACCCATCCAGTTAGCTTGATGAGCCAAGTATAGGTCAGGAATAGAGAACGATGTATATTTGCTGTGATTATTTGACTGTCTTTATTAGTGATGGCACGATTATCGAAAATCATAGCTAGACATCCTATGTCGACAACTTTCGATTATTTAAAGTTACAAACCCGGATATACTTTCAAATCATAAATCTAGTCAGTACATATGTACAAAACATCTAGTCAATAGTAGTCAAATATTTATTGAATGATGAAATGTTCTTATGATATAAGATATAAGAGTAATGAAAACCCCATTGATGTCAAATGTAGTTGGAGATAAATAAAGTTGTATAAATAAATTAAACTGTTGGCAATATACTTTTACTAAAAAGCTAAATATTTCGATTATTTCCGATTCATTATAGATTATGAGTTTTCAAACTGATCCGATAATTGATTATGAAATTTGTCCAATTATCCATCACTAGTCTTTATCTTCAATAATAGATCAATGGTCATTCCTTCTCGACCTTTTGAATCATGTGGAGAAGTTGTATGTTTTCCTGCAAAAGAATATGTTAATTGTGAAAAAAGAAAGACGATATCCTAAAAGTTAATTATATTGTGCTGGTATATATTTGACCTTACGTTGTTTGTTGTAGAGATGCCCGCTTGATAAACTGATCCTTCAAGTGAAAGTCCTTGACCTTGGTGAACCCAAGGCTATTTTAGCTGTGGCATTATCTCCCCCTAACCTGGACGATATCGAGAGGAACATACTGATGCTGAAAGAGGTAGACCTTCCTTTGTTGTTGATTAATATTATACAGTCGGACCTGGTTCATCAGTACAGTCGAACCTGGTTCATCGGTACAGACGGACCTGGTTCATCGGTACAGTCGGACCTGGTCGATCGTGTCTGAAGTTTATTTCAATAACCCATTTCAATTTTACTACATAAGAGGATATATCGGGACCTGATATTTATTTCAGATGATATCGTGTATTCAGGTCGTAGTTGAAAATACATGTTAATTATATGGATATGTTGACAGTGTCACTAGTCCTGTTTGGAAAAGTTAGTGTTGTACCCTGCTTATCTGATATCACTGTAGATCTGATGGGAATATTGATACAGTAGTCCTGAAACACTTTCGTTGATATATCCTCTGCTGTACAAAAATCTTCTACTCACATTTCCAAAGTATTATTATTATATAATTAAAGCCATTAAAAACGCAACCGAAAATTGTCTGCTTCAAAACATGACTTAAAAAAATAACAAAAGAATAATTAATTCTATATTAATTCACTAACGTAATTTCCTAAACTTACTCAATCAAGAAATATGAACAATTGGTCTATAGTTTCAATACTTTTTGAACAATATTTTAAACATTGGTAACAGTTAGTAGCTTTTAACACCATGTACAAAATGAAGCCTTATTCAAACAGTTGCGTTTTAATGGTGTTAATGTGTAGATTCAACTGTAATATTTCATTTCTAGATTGGGGCTCTGGCCACCAAAGGCTTAAACAATCGACATGATGGTGATTTAACGTTTGTCGGACGAGTTCTAGCCGATGTACCTGTTGATACGAAGATTGGGAAACTTCTCATGCTGGGTCATGTGTTTGGATTACTTGATGAATGTTTGATTATTGGTGCAGCCATGTCGCTGAAAAGTGTTTTTGCTCAGCCGTTTAAGCAGAGACTGGAATCCTACAGGTATAGTTTTGATCTTTATCATTTAATAAATCCATTTTGAAATAGTCTACGGTATGTTTTGGTTTAGTTTTGTTATACATGAATGTGATGAATTACTTGTCAAACTGATAACCTAAAGTATAAAATCGGGATACCAGTCAGAAATACTCTCTAAACCATCTAAATAGTCTCTAAACCATGGAATCAAGCGCTTGGTGACAATGATCAAAATACGATGCGACCCTTGCTTGTCATTTGTTTATTCAAGTTTCACATGTTTCTATTAATTGGCGACTCGATTGAAGGGATGAACCCCAGATTACGAGTTAATTAGCAGCATATTGCTATTAACAGCTTATGATACGGATGAAGACATAATATTGACAAAATTTCAGCTACACAAAAAAAACTCCCTTTTTAAGGCTCAATCTCCCGCTTTTTGAGGTGCAATCTCCCGATTTGCCTTCAGAAAAGGTTCACATGTATGGTGTATTCAAATTTTAAAGTTATAAAGCCAGATTGATTTACATTCAAATTTTACAATTATATAGAATTGTATTCAATGTATTCAGTCAAATACAAGTATACAAAGTAAACGTACAAAAACAATATTTATTGAATGATCATATGATATAAGAGTAATGTAAAGCCTGATTGATGCTAAATGTAGTAAAAAGATATAAATAAAGTTGTTTAAATGAAATTAAATGTCACATTATCCTGACACTAAAAAACTAAATATTTCGATTATTTCCAATTTGATTATCAATTATGAAATTCGTCCGATTATCCATCACTAGTTAAAACCTTATGTTTTGAATTAACCTCTCTATATATTTGTATTGAAGACACAAGTTGGAATGGGCCCATGGATCTCAGAGTGATTGTCTAGCCATTCTGAATGCTTACAAGGTAAATATGTATACACTACATTACTGTATTTAATCATTCTGACCTGTCAAGTATCACTATTATTTGATCAAGTAAAAGTACAGTATCAGTGCTCTGTATTCATTTTGAAAATATACTTGTTGTATCAGCATGGAAAATCAATTTTGACTTATGTTTTTGAATAATGCTAAGAAATAAAATGATGGTTGTTATCCAATGTTTTACTGTAAATTTGAAGTATTTGAACCTGTAAGTACAGATATATAACCGAGTAACACAGAATTATATCTTTATTATAGAATGAAATGAGTTTGTGATTTAAATGTTTAGGCAGGAAACACAATAGGGTCAGCTCAAGTTACGTGCTATATCAAATAACACTTTTATTCTTGTTTTAATAGGTTAACTTGTCCCAAATGTATAACAAGTGGGTCAATGTCTTCTGAGCAATACCATTTGCACACTTGTAAAGTTTGGCTGTTGATGAGAGGTTGTTGCTCGAGAGAGGTTAAATTTATAGTAAGCTCTTACTACAACAAACATTGATGCAGGTGGTAAAGAGAGGTTTATATAGATGTACTGCTCTTCATGCGCATCTGTAGATGTACTGCTCTTCATGCACATCTGTAGATGTACTGCTCTTCATGCACATCAAATTTAAACATGAAATTTTGTAGCTTGTTTCTGTTTGTCTACTATAATCAATGTATTCACCTTACAGACCTGGGAGAGGAAGAGAGAGAGGGGAGAGTTTAAAAGAGCTGGTGGTGGTGGTGAGACTGGCTGGGGTAAACAGTACTTCATACAGATACGACGTCTTAGGGAGGTATTACTGAACAGATTTTAAAACAGATTGTATCGCTCATAAATTGTACATTTTTACATAAATATCAGAGAATCTTGATTTATCCTTTTTCGTCAGCAGTAGATATGACATTTTTTAGGTTATGGTACAAACAACAGTTTCTCCTTTTAAGTACTTGATTTACTTTGATTTAAAGTTCTTAAGACGAAACGGATTTCACTAAAATGTAGTCTTCACAAACCCAGTATGCAAAGTGTATGTGTTTTGAGTTACAAGTTTCACCTCAAATCTTAACAAGACAACTTCTACTGTAGACACATTGTATTGTTATCTAGGTAACTAAATCAGTTGTCCAAGTAAAGCTACAGGATGGGTTATAGCTGTGCCATCTGGGTTTCACACCCGCTGCCACAGAACCCGGATTGGTCTGGGTCACACTTCCTGTTTTCTCTGTGTTATCTATCTTTGCACAAAATTCTTGGAAGGATTTGTCTAGCTTGTAAGCAGCTAAGACAATTACTAGGTGAAAAAATGTATAGTTCGACATATATGCGCTAATTAAAGAGCATTTTATGTTGAAGGGGCCGAATAATTGGTCAGAGAGTTCGAGGCTGGGCATTTCGAACCAAAAGTAGTAGAACAATATACATTATAAAGAGATGTTTATTGGGACTTTGTAATTAGATCAAGTCATTGAGGATGTTCCAGCCAACGAGACCATTGTATTTGTGTATATGTAACTTAATATTTTGTTAAACCTCTAATTATTCAGATAATTGAATAATTAAACATACTTGTATTTCAGATTCAAGAATTAAAGAAAGATATGGAGAAGAGGTTGATGAAGTTTAACATAATAAATCCACTACATCCACCAGTATACGTGAATAAACTCACACTTGATCAGGAAAAACTGTTGCTGAAGGTATTTGGAATGTAAAATTTTCTATTCACAACGATTTAGACTTTTGCTTATTCTGCTCTTAATTTTCTTCTTATCTTAATCTGTTCCTTTTAGTTTCTCGCTACCTTAACTTGAAGCTGTCTTATCAGTACCTTTCTATTTAGCCGTACTTTTTTCAGCTTATCCCTACTTTCCCCACTCTTTCCTACTTTCCCCACTCTTTCCTACTTTCCCCCACTCATCCTTTCTTCCCCGACTCAAACCTACTTTCCCCCACTCATCCCTACTTTCCCCCACTCAAACCTACTTTCCCCCACTCATCCCTACTTTCCTCCACTCATCCCTACTTTCCCCCACTCATCCCTTCTTCCCCGACTCATACCTACTTTCCCCCACTCATCCCTACTTTCCCCCACTCATCCCTTCTTCCCCGACTCATACCTACTTTCCCCCACTCATCCCTACTTTCTCCCACTCATCCCTACTTTCCCCCACTCATACCTACTTTCCCGACTCATACCTACTTTCCCCCACTCATCCCTACCTTTTACCACTCATCCCTACTTTCCCCCACTCATCCCTACCTTTTACCACTCATCCCTACTTTTGCCTACTTTTTACCACTTTTCCCTGCTTATCGATTCCCTGCTTTATCCTAATTATAAACCATTTAAATTTTCTTTCAGTTTAGTTTCAATTAACTCTGGAAACTAGAAGTCACATTAATATGTTAGAATTCTATTAAGTATTTTATATTCAACAGGTGGTGCTTTGTGGTGCTTTCTACCCGAACTACTTTGTACGAGGAGAGATTGATGAAATGGAATCCCTAAAATACCTTGCTGGAAAGGACCCTCTAAACACCGTCATGGTTTGTAGCTAAACTGTTGTGCATACTCCTTGTTTGGGACTGCTACATATATACTGTGTATTTACATCACATTTCACAATGATGAACACATGACCAGCCAATGTAATTTATCTTATCCCAATAGAAAACAGTTTAAACAAAAAATTCTGAAGATTACTTGTTTGCAATACACAAATACCACGGACATATAAACCATGGATTCGAAACAGGCTGGTATATGTATTTAGACTTGCTTGAACTCTCGCGAGCGGTTAGATTTTCTTCAGAGATCAAACGATCTGAACACCTCGTACAATTCTACAAAAATTATCCGTAATAATGACCGAGATTTCCGATTAGCTGTAAAAATTTGGCAACGTCCGCCATCTTGTTTCTGAATCTAGAGAAATTGACGTTTTGAACCGCCGTAATCGTCATGTTTACAACAGCTATATATTCTTGATGGTATTTATATCTTTTGTGTTTATCTTGTTGTTTGCTAGTATGCATCTTTTGGTTCAGTACTGAGTTGTAAAACTGAACAAGCCTGTTGTAATCGTATGAAATTTTGATTCAAATCCATGATACTTACCTAGCGCGCTCTAAGGATTGTGGGTAAATTATGCGCTAAGGATTGTGGGTAAATTGTGCGCTAAGGATTGTGGGTAGATTATTTCTTCTTAGGCCTTATCGCCTCATCGATAATAGCCTGTTTCGAATCCATGGTTTATATGTCCGTGAAACTACTAAAGAATACATCAAAATTATTCTAAAAGCACTAATGTAAAGTGCACTTTGAAGTGAAACATATTAAACGAAAAGTGTAGTTGAGATGACTTGGCTTGGTAAACATATTTTAATCATTATTGTTTGTCTTTTGATTTGTTACTCCGTAAATGCATTATTTAGTCCACTGATCTGATGGCTCTTGAGGGAAAGGCAACAAAACAAGAAATCTGAAGTTATGACCCTATTCTTTTAATTACAAATTGATTAGTCATATACAAGAAGTTATTAATCTGCCAAGAAGATCTTGCTGTATAACTGAAGCTTCGAGAAATAATTCTGTTCCAAAGGTGCACATTTAGGCTCTCTGTTGCTGGTATGAAAATTGTTGACCAATCATGTTTCAGGTGAAAGGTTTACCAGCCAATCAGGGAACACTTTACAAACAAGCTGTGGAGGACATTTTCAGGAAGTGTGATTCCCATCCCAAGGCTACGCTTGAGGAAACTAGGTATGTTTTGCAGCATTTAGACCTCTTCCGTTCTTATTTGTGATGTGAAATTAATGATAAATGAATTAACTCAACAGCCATCGGTCAGAACATGAAAATACAACAGAACCTTCTACTGTTAGTTTTAAGTTCATTAGTCAATCTTCAGAATTATTTGACTGCAATTTGCTTTGATTTAATCTTTTATTTTACATGAAACTAATTAAAAAACATTGAAGAGAGAGTTTTCATGCAGTTTCTAACAATTTAAAACATGACTGTAATGTTTAATTGGGGATCAAGACAGTGATTTCAATCTTCATAGCCAATATCCTTTTTGCTTGTGTACGGTCATTCTTTATAGGAATTTGAACTTATTAGTATTTTCATGTGACATGCTTGAAAACTAGATACAGGTTGATTGTTTCTAAATCTGTTAGTACAAAATGTAATGTTAATGACATTGTATTTTTCTACTCTGTGCTATTTATGCGTCTGTCATGTTGCTTTTTACTTGTGTGGTGTTTGTTTGAAAACAACAACTTCATACTGAGTCAGAATTAGTTATAGATGCGAAGAACTGATTCTTATAACCTTTCTTTGCAGAGCGTATGTTGAATTTCAGTGGGGATCAAACAGAAGGTCTAGGGTTCATGAGGGAGTCTACTTGGCCCTTAAAATGAAGTAAGATGTAGTTCTACAGTTGTATTCTTCTTTGTCAGTAATATGCAGATTTTGATAGCATCAGTATTTTGCTTCTGTTGAAAGGATGCAATTCTTGTTTAAGTACTTGAGATGAATCCACTACTGTTTGAGATAGATGTCTGTGGCTGAATGTCTGTTTAGCTGTATGTATGCCTTACCCATTCAGTCATTTTAGACCTACCAGCCATCAGCCGAAATTTGCCAGGTTCAAATGGTATTTGGGCTGGTTCAGATTAGCTACAGTTGCATGTTTTATATCCCCCGAATTCCCCCTAGCTGGCTGGTAATTTTTCGGTTTTGGCCGGTTCGATGACAAACACTAGTAAGATTTACTGACCGGATGACACTGACTGAAAATAATTCTGGAAATCTTTTGTCATGCAATGTTGATTAGAACAATCAAGCTGTGTTTGATGCCGGTATTGTGTCGATTAGAACAATCAAGCTGTGTTTGATGCCGGTATTGTGTTGATTAGAACAATCAAGCTGTGTTTGATGCCGGTATTGAGTTAATTTATACCCTTGTTGATGGTGCGTCTAGTACAGACGGCATTTAAACTGGTATTCTTTCTATGAAGTTTATGTTGGGCATAACCATACCTACCCATGAAAATGGCCCCTACTAAAAAAATGGAATGGTTCTGATTGGGAATTGTTTTCCCCAGCATATTAATTGCTAACTATTATGACCATAAAGAAATAGTAATAAAAAGTTATTACCTACCAAACTACCCATCTAAATTTTGCTGCGTAGCATTTTGACAAACAAACATTTGTTTAAAAATGCCTTAGCAAAATTTAATTGGTGATATTATTACTGTATTTATACTAAAGTGTTTGCATAACATTTCAAGGATGATAACAACCATCAGATACAATCACATTACTTCTGTTGTCACTGCTATCAAGATTTAGAGAATTGTTTCTGGAAGTACTGGTACATGTATTAAATTATTGTCACCAACTGTTCAAAAAATCGCAATTGTTACAGAAAATTTCTGAACAGACTCATGCTTAAAGATATTATGCAAACATATTAGGTCAAAACAAAAATAAGTGTGGTTCCCCTTTTCCGACCGACCCTATTTTTTCCCGCCGACCCTAACTTTTTATTAAAAAAAAAATCAAAAAAATCGTAAAAGTGGGTTCCATATGAAACTCTGTTGCGCGCGATGACAACGACACTAAATTATAGTCGTTAATAACCAAAAACCCAAAACAAAGAAGCCTACCTACCTACCTAACCCTATTTTTTCAGGCATGTAACTGGAACCACACTTATTTAGTTTTTTGGCCTTAAGAAAATGTGGTTTATAATCGATAATGTTGGCATAAATTTGAAGGTCAATGTTTTATTTTGTCTTTGTCTTTTTTCTTTGTGCTGTGCAGACAGCTGCGTATGCCGATGTCTGTAGATGTGTACTCCCCAGATGAAGCGTATGCAATGTTACAGCGATTGAATGAATCTCAGTCTGCAGGGGCATCAAGACCTAGCAGGTTTGTGAAATAATAATGTTTAATGTATGTTTGCTTGCTCACCTGCTGGTTCTGTCAATAGAGTTGGTCATATGTTTGAACCCCATGATAGGCATGTGGTGTTCTACGTAACAATTTGACTGAAGATAATATGTCCATAGTCGTATTTACTCCACCTCTGATTCATGTAGGGAAGTTGTCAGTTGCTTTGCAGTAAATATTTGTGGAAGAATAGGTCAGCGCTGGTTTGTAATCGAGGGACGCCGGTTATGTTAACTGACTGTCGAACATTAAAGTAAAAAAATTGTGTAAAATTGCAACAAGACATTAATGTATGCATGAATTGTTTTTTGCATCTTACTTACTGTATGAGTGAAATATGGTTAAAAATTATTTAAAATTCCAACTAGGCATCAATTTAGGCGTGAATAGTTTTGCATCTCAAACATTTTGTATATTGCTTACTATTGTTTGAATTTCTGTTGTTGCTTTAATGGTGTTCCCTGAAATAACATTTGTAGTGTGTTTTGTTGATTTTAAGTTTGATGTCCAGTGGTCCGGTTGTTGAAGAGGCCGGTACAAATCGCACAGCAGTGCATGTCGGACCACCGGATCCCAGCGTGGAAATTGTCAGTATATGTGTGACAGAGGTAGGTTGTATTTATATTGAAATGTTTCCACATTCTCATTGCTGTCTAGAAATGTTGAATACCTAGGTACAGTTATCTGCCTGAAAACTGGACTCTCTGAAACCCAGATTTTTTACCATGTCTGGACAGTGTCCGGTTTTCAGGGAGTTTACTGTATTTGTCGTCAGAATTGTTTAAGACTTCTTGTGTTTGTTTTTGTTGGTGACTATAAGAATGTTTGTATTAAACTTATAATTGTTTTGGTAGAAACTTTATAGTTTTTAAGTCATATCGACATTTGTAATGATGCATCAATTCTTTATTGCTTTATGTGGTAAGTTTGTTAAAATGACGTTTTACTGAATTTACCTGATGTGTGAGATTCCATGAACAAATTGCTCACATTATTTTAGTACCAGTGTCAATTATAATGTTAATATATTTATTTCCTGGTTAGTTTATGTATGTATATCCCATTCATGAATGTTGGCCAAAAGAGTTTAGTTTTCACTAGGATGCAATTATTCATGTAAGCTGTTTGTTAGACGTAGTAGAGGAGCGTTCAACTTATTCAACTTGGAGCATGTATGACTTGGTAAATTTGATTTGGCCATCCCTGTGTTTTTATAGTTGAAACTTGCATGGCCTTTCAATTTAAAAAAAAAAAAAAGCTACCTACTCACCAGGATTTTGCTGGGTAGGGTTATGCCTGGCAATAAAATGTTTGACCTTATAAATTTAAGGAACTTAATTTATTGCAGGTGATTGAATGCGGACATTTCTGGGCTCAAATGGGTGAGCCGGAGAATCATCAAGCTCTGTACCAGATACAGGAAGAACTGAACAAGGACAAGGGACGCAGTCTGAAGGTAAAGTCTTAAACATTGTTGTTATGGCAACAGACCGTGATTGGAAAAATAAATAAGAATATTCTGTTTTGTTGAATTCTGTTGTAATTCATTAAAGGCCCTATATTTAGCCGTGAAAGTGTAACAACTTTTTAGGAACAGTTTTACGCTCATTGGTTAATGATTATCTTTAATTTCTGTTTAGGCTTCGATCTTATGTTGTTTACAAAATATGTCATATTTGACCTTGTTGCGATTTCCGTAAATTGCTGATGTGCCACTGTTTTATTACCTGATCAAAATCGCAAATCGATTACGGAAACGACTGAAAGTTAATGATATGCCGTCTAAAAATAAAATTTGGAAATTCCAATGACGTCATAGCGCCAGAGGGAAACAGTTCATACTGTTGACCGGGAATAGTTCAATCCAAGACAAATTGATAGCTTTCATGTTAAACAGCAAAAAATTACAGATTTGTATTTATATAAGGAATCAGGTAATAATAACAACTAATCGATTTTAAAAATGCCTTCAAATGATAAATGTCACCGATTTATGCACCTGTCAAATGCAATCAAGAACATTGACATGCTACGAATGTAAACAAAAACACTAGACTCTATGTTAAACTAACCGTTGGACAAGATATAAAGTGAATGCTTTTTGTTCTGAGTTTGACTCCCCTTAAATTTTCTACTTGGACAACATACATGCTAATCTTGGCACAAAGTTTCCTGTGAGAACTTATGTTCATGTACAAAGAGGTAATTATATTATTTAAGCGTGACAGCTTGACTGTGATACTTAACTCCCTTGTTTTTGTATTTCAGCCTCTAACGGGTAAAGCTCGCGTTGGAACATTTTGTGCGGCTCCGTTCATGGATGTGACCATGGAATACTATCGAGGCAAAGTGACGTCTGTACAAAATAAGTTTGACGAGAGTGTACGAGCTTACCGAGAAGTAGTGGAGGTAACTGCTTCAATCTGTGATAAGAATTTGTTACATGCGTATGTTTTGTTATAGGTTATGGATATTTACCCTCGCCAACTTGGAAAAGAAAGGAGCTGATTGCTTTACTGACATTGGTTTGTTGCTGTCATGGTTGACCGGTTGGTTACTGTTCAGTACCTGGAGAACACTCGGGCCATGAGCCATTGCAATTAGTTGGTTGACTGTGTACACAAGAAAATGCATGTAGAAAATAGACACTTAAAACAAAAGATGTGTGACACTACTCAGATATGTACTTGATATGTCAAGCCTTATATCCCATCTATTATAATACTTGTGGGGGGATTAATAGTAACCTGTGATTATCGAGTTTGTATTGTTTATTACAGGTATTCTTTGTTGACTTTGGTAATACTGCTGAGATGAGCCGGGAAGAGTTGAGAGAATTGCCGGATCATCTGTTGAAGGCACCATTTCAGGTAGGCGTATTGTTTGTTTTTGTTGTGTTTAACGGCAATTTCAACATTACAGTTAAATATTGTGGTCAGTTGACTAGTTTTTGTGGAATTAATAAGTAATAGTCAAATGTCACAGGAAGACCTAACCTGTATTGCCCAGGAATCGAACCCCAACCTCTGATATGACCGCTCAGCGCTATATCACTTGAACTAACATGCGTGAATGTTGTTGAAGAGAAGTTGTTGCTCAAGAGAGGGTAGCTCTAGGGAGGTCACCCTGTATAGGAAACCATGTCACTCCTATGCATAATTTATTGATTTATTGTAGTTTATTAGAAAATACTATAACCTGACACACTCCACGGAGCTTTTGATAAAAATAATAAAGTGGTGAATATAACAGGCTGTCAAGTAGGCCCTACTTTTCCTTCATTTCCTACTATTCCCTACTTTTTTACTTGCTCCCTACTTTTTCCCTACTTTTTCTTGAAGAGCCCTACTAACCCTACTGTTTCAAATCGGGGGCATTAATTCAAAATATTTACTTCACCTTCATGAAGCACAGAGGCATAATCATGGAGAATGTACAATGCGGTGAAGTTTTATCATTTTTGATATTCCAAAAGTAAGTCATCCCAACTTTTAGGCAATAAAATTCCTACTTTTGCCCTACTTCTTAAAAAAATAGCCCTACTTTTGAAAAGAGGTGAGTTGCCTGATATAATGCAATACAACGGACACAAGTTGAAAATGAAAACTGTTGTTGAGCATGGAGACTGATCTCCAAGTATTAACCTTTGACCCTGCTATTTGAAAAATCTACCATTAAATATTTGTTAATTGCGCTTGTAATATGATAATGCTTTTTTTATTTCTTTTAGGCATTTGAATGTTGTCTCATAAAAATCCGTCCATCTCCAATCCTTTGTCCAGATGGTGTGTGGACAGCAGACGCAAACAAAGCCTTCATGGAGTTGGTACTGAATCACAGAGTTATAGCACGAGTATGTATACTCTGAGATAATTAATGTTTGAACATTGTCATTACCTCGTTGCTTACTACAAGATAATAGTGGTACTGACTATATCCATAGGAAAGTCTCATAGCAGCCTAGAGATACCTCAACATTATTGTATTACAGACACGCATAGGGGCCTTAGTGGTTGAGTGGTTATGGCCGCTGACTTCAAATCACTTGCCCCTCTATCCTGTGGGTTCAAATCTCACTGTGGATATAGAATTTGTGAGGAAGCTATTGTGCTTAAGAAGGTCTGTGGCCCATCCTTACAGCTGGACTCACTGTTTGACCACGGCTGTTAATATGGCTTATAGGGATTAAGGAAAAGAACTCTAGAAGGCATTAAGGGAAATAACTTGTGACAATCTCCTGTGGTTCAATGTTTGTTTGATATTTCCAACTTGTATATGAGTATAATTTGACAAAATGAAACTGGCCATTATCAATTTTCACAACTCTATGTATAGTCAGTCTTTTCGTTGAGTGGTCAGGTGATAATTATACCTGTATTGCCTGTATTGGTAGGCTCCCTTCATAATTTGCTTACTTGTGTAGATATTCATGAGAGTCAGGTAAATATTGTCCCAACTATTTATACATAGTATGTGCTTATATATTAATATGACTGAACTTTAAAAAAGATATGAGCAAGGAGTCATTCTGAGAATGTGATTTCAGCCGTATTCTTACGTACATGGTGTGTTACGAGTGGAGCTGATCAGAGTCTTACAGAATTGTCAAGTTTACATCGACCAGAAATTGATTGAGTTGGGATTTGTTGATACAGCTGAGGAGAGCAATTTATCCAAGGTTTGTATCGGTTTATAGCTGTAATTCCAGCCGGAATTCAAATAATGAATGTTTCTCCTATCGCTATCTACCTCGAATTTTTTTTGTGCATTTGTGAAAATACGCAAATTTTCACTGAAGCATATTTTACCTAGGCACCGTGTAGCCAATATTTGGAGTCGTTTAACCGTTGGTGTCATATCAAAGCACTGCATGACAGATGTGTCTTGGAATTCTACTTTATATATACATGTATTGATTACATAGATAAATGCGCTATTCGGTTTACAGGTAAATATTACGTACATTTCATTATAAAATATTGGTTTTTACAATGTGTAGATATTACCAACAAAGTGATAACAAAGATTCGCAAACAGTTCTGCACACGAAATGTCTGCAATCGTCAACTCATGAACTTTTTGACACGTGATATTATCCACTTATACAATATTTGTTTGGACATTTGACCAGGGTGATTATGATAACAGAACTCCGGTCAATGCTGTCTGCGGTGATCAACATTCTGATTTATCGATGCCTGCATATTTTCATGCTCCATGGAAGGCAATCGGTATTCTTCCATAAGAACAAATAATAAAACAATTCCTACTTACCTACCACAGATTCAACTTGATTGTTCATTGAAGAATAAATGATTTACTGCCAAGTTTTGATAACAAATGTTTCTTTACCTTGTAGCAAAATCACGAACAGCGCATAGCCGAAAATCAGAGAATGATGAACCGGTCGTACAGGAGAGAAGAAACACCAAGAGAGGGAATGACTCTTCTTGGGGAAAAGACTAATTGGGTTAATGTCTCCGTGGGAGGGGCCACTAGAGGTGGGGATACGTGTTCAGGAAAGAGGTCCAGGGTATGTGTCGTTATTCTTTATACTTACAGTCGACTCTCGTTATGATGAACTCGCTTAAGACAAATTTTTCGTTACCTCAAAAAGTTTTTCAAAAGTCCCAATTTGATCCTTCTTTGTCTAGATGAAGTTCTGTGGGTTAAGACGAATATTTGTCTCCGTTTTTCATTATGTCGAAGTTTTTTCGAAGTCCCGCTTAACAAGTTCTCACATTAAATCTATTGTTTAACACGAAGTCGGATCGTATCCTGCTGGCGACAAATGTTTTCACACATCACTAAGATGATTTACCTGTATTTTCGCACATTTAATTATCGATTATTTACACCATGAAAGGATTTGTACATGTTTGCAAAATGTTTATTAATGCGAACATGTCAAATTGTCCAAATCTGTGGTCAAATCAATTAATTAGAAAATGTCTTCTTCAACAATTGTTTTTATGCGAATTTGCGATCGAAGTGGCGATAAAAAATGGCGAATTCGGCAATTTGTGCTTTAAAAAGCATATTATCTGAAAGATAAAATTAGATCAAATTATCCTTCATATTACGTTGATCATCCCTCAAGCAGCATCATAAATTTCGATACATGTACAGTACCTGTGAGTAAAACTTGTACTATCGGTAGACGGAGTCTATCGCCAGTCAACTTTGCCAATCAAAACACGCTAATTCTACACAGTTTGCACATGGTGTGTTAGCAGTGTCAACACACGTCGATGTTTTATGTCATTGTTTGGTAAACAAACACAATTCGTCGGCATAACTCAGCTTTTTAATTACATTAACACCCGAAAATATACAGATATCGGCGAACCAATTGCTTGCTTCATGATTATAGATGATTTTCGCCAATTACTTCGCAGGGAGTTAACTGTGTTAACCAGACTACATAGAGGCTGTGTAAGTTATCATGTACATGTTTTTGTCTTCGATAACGTAATTTGGGAGTTAAAAGAGAAAGTTGTGAAAATAATTTTGTTGATCATCACTATAAAACGGGAACGAAACTTCTCGTAATCGTTGTCGGCCATTTGTCAAAATGTCATCTTTCGGCATCTAAGCTCCGATTTACAATTCTTGTCTTAACTTATCCATAGAACTGATATTTTAAAGAATCTCCCTCTAGTTGATTTTGAGATGATTGCACCATATCATGTTTGAATACACACATATATAATTAAACACATCGTTCTTAATGAGAAGTACAGAAAGTGCAATTTAAGCAATTTCCACAAAATTTTCTTTTTTACGTAACACCACCAGTAAGGCCTCCCGACGTTTATGTTGTATTTTCGTTAAGATGAACTAATTTCTACGGTCCCGAAAATTTCGACAACGAGAGCTGACTGTATTTTAAAAGTTTTGTTATCATGTATAATAAACCTGATTTAAAGAATTATAAGACCATCTCAAAATTAAGAATACAATTTTCATGTCCATTTTCACGGTTTTGCTATTTTTTCAACCTCAATTTTAAGACCACCTCAATATTAAGACCAGTTTTCAAGTGTCCCAAGGAAGGTCTTATTATTGAGGTTTTACTGTACTTATAAAAAGTTTAATCAGGCATTTATCAACATTCGGGCAAGGAATTAGTGTTTAAACATCTTGAGTGGGTATACTTCACAGTTTGATGTAGAAGTAGAGTACCGGTAGATGAATGTTGTAGTAATAAACTCAGATACTCTCTGGAAAAGTGAAATGTGCAGTGGTGGCCTTTTGTTTGCTTATCAGGCATGAGAATGCTCGGCGGAAGTCAGATGATTTCGGGTTTGTCGGTGCTGTTTTACAACTTGTATACCTGCCCCCTGTATCTGTGTGTGGGATCAACTGATTTTAAAATTCTTCATTCTCGAGCCAGACTGATATTGTGTCTCTGCAGGCTGTGCAATTTGTGTAACATAGTTCACGGAGTACAGTGCACACTTCGTTTCTCAGACCAGTCTAATGTTTTGTATGTGCACAATTAACCAGAATATAATAGAAATGTTGGGAGGACAAAATTTCAGATGTGTGGAATTTGAAATTCATGTACAGTGGAATCCCGTTGGCTGGAACTCGTTTGTGTCGAACAACTTTGTTGACTCGAACTGATTATGAAGTCCCAAATGAATTTTCTCTATAATCTATATTGTTCTACTACTCTTGGTTCGAACTGCCCAGCCATGAACTCTCGAACCAATTATTCGGTCCCTTGATCATAAAATGCACTATTATTCGCACTTTTCAGTTGAACAATACATTTTCTCACCTCATAATCGGATTTGCAGGCAAATGAGCTCCATTGTGACACGGCGCATGTTTTTCACACATTTGTGAAAATTGCGCGCAAACAACAAACTGCATTGATAAATTTGTTTGCATCTGTTTGAAGATTGATTAATGCAATAATTAAAGTGTCATATGTATGTATAATTTAATTTTCTATGCTGTGTAGCTTGATACTACAGGACCCAGAGACCGTATAGATGCTATTGATTCTGTATGGTTATACGTGTATATGTATTCATGTGTTTTCTGTTTATCCTTTATTATCGTTCATTATGATTATTCATACGAGAGGTATACATTACTTTGGACTTAACACACTTTGATAGGACATACCCACCAGATTACGCATGCATGTTAATTATTTCACAACCATGACTAGAACAACCTTTTACTCGAACACATTTTGTCAGACGAGTTCGAGCCAATGGGATTCCACTGTATGTATTGTTCAAGTACAGTTGCCACTGACTATAACTCATCATAAGTCCACATGTCTCATTTTTTCTCGATTGTAAGCTCAAATTGGTGTGCACTACAGACAACTGCGTACTATATCATTATAGTGTTTGCTGCTATTTTCACGTTTCTTTACGGTTTCACTGCATTTTGGTGTTTGGTAACAAAACATACATTGAAACAATTGTGCGTAATAGGAAAAATATGGAAAAGAAATTATTTTGTTTATAATAACTGTAAAATATTGGACTGAAGAAACTGAACACAAAAGAAAATCAAAGTTTTTCTTCCGCTACGTTATTTCATTATTACCATGAAAATACCAACAAACAATATACTGTAAAACTCAGTTAATGATGGGAAAGCACAGTGCAAGTTAGCTTTGTGATTTAATTAAAGATCAGATGAAAAATTATTATATACATGTACTAGTATAAGCTTATCTGTTTTGTAGGTAAATCTGAATGGCCCTACCAACCCATTTGATATGCGTTTCTCCAGTTTGACTTATGTCGGTAGATTGAGGTATTGTATATATGTATGGTATTACACATTCTTTTCTCATTTACTGTGCTGCCTTGCTGATTAAGATTTTTAAGCCATATACTTTTTGATTTATTGGTTTACATCACTTTAACATGTTAACTCTACATCATTTTAATTGTTGGTTAGTCCGAAACCAGATTCTTAAGGATAATTATGACCACAAGCCATTTTAAATCAGTTTTATTTTAATGTTTTAATGTTGCTGAATTGTGGAGTCTGAAATTTGTTTGAAGTGAGTTGTGGCCCTTGAATTACTGAAATTGTTGTTACTGTTGGAAGATATTTCTACATTCATCAGCTTTTTTCTAGATCAACAAGGATTGAGCCGGATAGTGTGAACTCTGTTGCCATCGACGACAGTCCTCACGATACACATCAGAGAATTATGGTTGCCAGTTTTGTCGGCTTGAACCCAAATGGATCTACTGTTGTAGCCCGGAACACTACCATCATGCCCCTGATACCGGGACTTCCTGCCATAGTTGCGTTGTTGTTCACTCCTGTTGCTGAATTCAGGTAAGATTTACTTGGCTTTGTAATCTGTATTGGAGTTTAATCAGAATTATATACTCTGGGGCAATTATATGTCTGATGGAAGTTTTTGCAATTACGAAGTTGGAGAAACAGGTAAGCTACTTAAAACTGGGTACATCTTATAGATTGTTCCCATAATTTACTTCTCTTGTTCTGAATTGTCGGCCGTATTGATAGGCAAATTACCTTAAAATTTATAGGGAATATAATGTAAACGATGATAAACTAACCAGATATAAAAAAATCACTTATTCATTATGCTCGTGTGGGCAGTTGGCTCTGTGAGTTGAAGAAAAAGTGGTTGTCACATGCAAATTCTCTTGGTATTTTCTCAATTATTACATATTTGGAAATTACTCCTATTAGGGCTTATCAGTTTTGCTTATCAAAATGGCTGATGAATAAGAACAAGGGAGGTAAATATTGTAGATGTGGGAACTATCTATTGTTATTATGAATGGAGTTAAAAGTAAGGGAGATAATTTGTTAAAATAATGACATTTCATCAATGTTACTTCCTTGACACCATTATAACGTTTGAAGCAGTCTATGATTGTCGGTATTTGCAAAGTTAAGTTATGTCACATATGAGTCCTGTTTGAATCAAACTGTGGTTATTTGATAGTGAGTACTTTAAGGTATTCATTTTCATAAATGAAGGTCATGAAGTATGAATTAAAGGCTTAAAATGATTATTTTGTACACAACAATTCATAATTTTTTTGTATTTGATTGTTGTTTAATTGAGATGTCGTGTGACATTCTTTTTTACTACTTTGCCCATCATTAGTGATTTTCAAATTAATATTTCATGACTAACTGCGCATTAATTCTTTGTATAATAAAATTTTAACATTTTAGTATATCAGTTATAAATTTGAAAAAGTTAGAAAAAACAATGTGATGGAATTTGATGAAAAAAATATATTGGGGAATTGTGAAAATAAGATTTCTGTGTGAAAAAGTTTTTTTATCATAAAATTTACATTATTAATTAGTTTTTTGTTGTTAATTAACTGTGACATTTTACAAAATGACACCATATTGCACCTTTAGTTACCTGTATGTACCTGTGTATAAGTATCATTCATTGTTTTCACACCATTTGGGTCCTGCATATTTGTGTCAAAAGAGATATTAGATGTAAAATAATGTTCACACCTTCTACTGGCCCCATTTTCATGTCTCAGACTCCATATTTTCTTTGATACAGTCATATTATCCATATGAAATCTGAAACAAAACACAGTTATATGCTACAGAATATTCAATTACATACAAAAATGAAAAAAAATGTTAATTGCAAAATATTGGTGTTTTATACCCGCCAAGGTAATCAGTCTTATGAAGGTATTGTAATAATAAGAAAATACATGCATGGTCAGTGAATGAATTTGAATCATTTGCAGATCTAAATATTGTTCATGATGATTGAGTTATGTACCAACTTGTTTTAAGGCATTAGAATTAAAACATGTGACTTGAAATAAATCGTGAGTTTATTAGCAACTGAGACTGGCCTACATATATGTCAAAAACTGAAGTTTTGTCACTAATGTATCTTTTAATAACCTTTGTAATATGAGTATTCATTTATGTCATAATCATGATAAATATTCTTTATTTAACTAAGGTAACATGTAAAGATGTATACAAAAACAATCATACAGTCTTACTCATAACATGGCCTTCTAACAGATAACAACATATGTTAAACCCACAATAAAACTATAACAGACATTCATTCAATCAAGACAACTGCTCATTAGATTTTCATATTATTAACAATACATTTATATTAAAGTTTACAGACATGGAATGAGATTAATGACATTTTGTGCAAAAAATATTAGAATGAAGACTTTTTGACAACTGATATATCTGAAATGTTTTTTAACACAATGTTTACACATGAAAGATTTTTAGAAATTTTGTGAAATAACATTAAATATACTTTGTTTCAATTTATAGCATTCTGTAATAGAACATTAACAATCAATATTTTTTAAATAAAAAAGATAAAATTTGAATTAGTATATTATTGAAAACAATAAATATTTTGTAGCATGTTAGGGGCCAATACTTGATGGACCCCTGTAGAGGTCAAAAGGTGATATTCTTTGATGTGGATAAATACTTCCTTTAATTTCTAATATGCAACCTGTCATAAAAATGCCATGGCCCCTATTTCTGCTGATTGCATAAACTGAGATCTGCTTTCTGATTGGTTGATCCTATTTTATGTTGACCAAAAGAAGCTGTTCAATAGATATAAAATGTTAAAAAATACAAATTACATTTACAAAGCAGTTATACTTTGAATGCAAAGCTGCAAGATTTGTGCAATTTTGAAGATCAAGAACGTCTTTATTTGTAAGTATATTTATATTTTGGATTTCTTGTTTTATATATTATTTATTTATTGCAACTGTTAATATATTTGTCTTATTCAGGTCTGTGGAAATGTTTTATATTGAGTGATATTCTTTATTTGAAATAGATCTGAATGAGTGTATCATAACTGGGCTTGAGAAGATGTGACAGTCTCCATGCAAAAGACTGATTTTTCCCCCTCAATTTATATCAATGATATTTATGCATTAGTTTCATGCTGTAGAAATCATTTGGACAAATTGAGCTGCAAATTGATAAACTATATGATTTTATTTCTTGATCTCGAAATTAATTTCCTGAGGATTCTACTTGGTTTTTGTATTACAGTTACCATTATAGTCAAATTGATGTACCCTTCAAATCATTCATTGAACATTTTAGCTTTTCAGATTTTTATATTTGATTAAAAAATTAAGATATTAAAATGAAATGGATAAATTGGTATAGAATGAATATTAATTTGAAAATGAAGGGGAAATAGATATGTGTACATGAGGCTAAAAGTAAAAAAAAAATTCATTTGCTGTCTCCCGGCCTGTCTGTGCTAGAAATGGTATTGGCCTATGGTAAATAGTACTGACTGCTTATCTCCTCAAGTGACTTGTATTGAAAATTCTGGATATATGGTCAGGTTTAATAATTGTTAAAATGTTTGTATATACATCAAATATATTGAAATCATATACCTTTTTTAAATAATTTTGATTTAACTTTCCAATGTAATAATGTTTTAGAATATTGAACACGAAACCAATGTCAGATGGACAATTTAAAAAAGCATTTTATATAAATTTTTGCATAGGTCATTGATTTGGTAACTGGTCAACTCGTAACTTAGTCTACTTGTACCTTATTTTGGTCAACTCATAACTACCCATTTCAACTTGTACCCGTTTTTAAAATTATGCTTGTAAAATATATTCAAATTGAGAATTTTGACGACTGAGATTTAACTTCGTATATATATTATTTTATTATATTTAAGAAAAAAGATATATCTCCTTTGTTAAAAAATGGGTGGCTTACTCTTATAATGTCTTTTACACAATGTAGTAAATATATATTTAACTATACATGTACAGATTAAGTAAGATATTTTATTAAGAGAAAATCTTACTACGGAGCAATTAATGCCGAACTGTATTGTCTCAGGTTCAATATTGATAATTAATAATCTTGATTAGCTAAAAGTCTGGTATTTTTATAGCGGTCAGTTAATGTGGAATATTCATTAGGAATTAAGTATAGACTATGCATAAGCAGTGATTGTTTTTTGTTTTAATGCTGAATCAAGGCAAAAAGTGTCCATATTTAAAAAAAATCATAATTTCCCCCTCTGACTGAATTTATCAGATTAATTCAACATTTTGTGCAGTTTGAATGATTAGAATGTGACTTCAATTTCGAAGGTATGCGTTAACGATCAGGCGTTATCTGCCGTAATGATGTACGTTACTGGGATATTTTGATATGTTTACACTGATCATAATTGAGACACACAATACAGGAAAAGCTTACTTTTAACAAGATTAACTATATTGATAATTGTTTGTATGACTTGAATCTGACTTGATTTACCGAAGGGACTAGTTGGCTAACTGGTATAAGCACCGCATAAGTACTGACAAACATTACAGATATAGTGTTACTGTTCATTATTGTTGAAAGAATGCAGGACAATACAGTAAAACTGAATTTTTAAAAGAATAACACTGATAATACGGTTTTAAAAATTTAGGTACGAGTTAACCAAATACGGGTACAAGTTGACCAGAAACCCATTGATTTTACTTGTAATTCAGTTTAGATAACTCTAGATAGCTTCACTTGATACTCTTCTTATACGTTGTACAGTGTATTACACACTTCACAAAGTATAGTATGGTGGCAGCTAACTCAGACTCCTTAGTGTGGCCTCAGCTATATAAATGCAATAAGATTATTGTTTTGAAATTGATGACGTTTTATTTTGATATTGTCAAAACATTTTTGGTTTTTCTTTAAAAAAAAGAAAATAATTTCCGATATACTTAAATATATCCTAATAAGAAATGTTAAGTCATAAAATCTATAGTGCTTCATATTTTGATGACAAAAAACTAATTGTCGCAAGTTTATGAAACTTGAAAGTAATGACGCGACTGATAATTGAATTTGTGTGAAAATTACTGTTACTATAATAGAAACATAGATCACTGAGACTTTTATTTCACTATCACATAACAAGGGGAATAGTTGTTAATAATTACTGTTTTATGTGAACATAAGTGATTAGTATTCATTGGAATTCTGGCACCATATTTCAATAAATTTTGCTTTGAATTTAAAAATATTTTGCCAATTGTGCTCAAATTTCAATGAGTCCTCCAAGAAAATTGCTCTTCTAAAATTATTCTTTTAAAATGTGTTTGTCTTGGCAAGCAAATTCTTCTGAAATAATTTTTCATCCATCATAAACATGACCGACTGGATTTGCTGTCAGAATGATGCCTTGTCATTGAACTCTGTACAACACTTATTAAAAGCATTGCATAAATTTCGAAAACAGTTCTTGTAATATTTTCCCAAGAGGTACTTGAATCAAGTCAGGTTCAAACCTAGGTCACTAAAGGTGGAGTCATAAAGGAGATGAGTCATTTTTACAACCTAATGACAAACAAAATTTAACAGGCCTGTTTTGCAATATGCTCTCTTGTTCTGTCTAAGCATGAGACACTCATATCTCAAAAAGTGTTTGACCTGGAGTGATGAAATAACTTCATAGGAATATAGTCATCAAGTTGTTTTTTTCTGATTGTATTTGTCAGTTCCAGTAGAATTTAGCATTTTGATTGAGTTAATTTTCAAGTCCGTTTTCAATGTTTTGCCCTTTAATTCTACCTCTATGTTTAGACCACCTCACTAAGAAGACCAGTGAAAGATTCTCTTATTACTCACTTTCAGTTCAGAGATAAATCACAATATAATGTTGCACTATTAATTGCAAACATTTTACATTACATATAGTTTTCATTTAAGAAAAGGCTGCCATTCTCATTGACCATTTTAGAGAAATCTCAGCTGAAAGATTGATTTTGTTCTTAAATACTTGAAGTTGTCTGTGCCAGACTTAATACTTGAGAAATGCATCTTCAATTCAGATTTCAGTGAAGACTTAGTTGGGTGAAAAGGTTTGTGAATATGGGAGTTGGTTCTACAGTTTTCAAAATTTTCTCCCAGTATAACTTGTAATACTTCAAAACCTAGAATAAAGACCACCTCACTAATGAGACCACTTCAAACTTATTTAAGAACACAATTTTCAAGTCCGTTTTCACCGTTTTGTCCTTTAATCAACCTCTATATTAAGACCACCTCACTTAGAAGACCAGTTTTCATGTGTCCGAAGGATGGTCTTATTATTGAGGTTTTACTGTATTTGTAACATTTTCGTGTTATTTTTGTCTAGCCTAAATTTGTCAATGATTTCTTAAACTTTCACTTTCAAGATTAAAAAGTCCACATATCAGTTCATAGTTCATTGATCGGAGATAGACAAAGGTTTCTGAAATTAATTATAGTATGAATTTGTCTTGGAATTGGGATTAGACTTGTCTGGAAGTTATAATTTCTACTTCTAAAGTGGGAGACATTTTGTTTTTAGGCTGGTTTTTTATCCGTCTGTCACAAATTCTAGTCTGCTTAATGTCTTTGATGGATATATGTTTTCATTGGGTCTTATGTTGATGACTGTATATACTGTCAGGGAACAACATCATGAATGAAGTCTAGATTAGTTGGGTTAAGGATTGTAGACAATTGTGTTTGCATACTACCGGCTAGTCTACATTAAAATGGTATTATGGCTTGGCTCTTATAACAGACTTTTCAGAGAAATTGAATCTTGCCTTGTGGTTACAAAAGTATTTCCTCATTTGTCTCCTAAGTTGACCCTTGACCCCTGGATTTTCCATAATGCCACAATTTGACCCTTTGAATTCTGGCTGAAGGGCCAATTTTTTTCTGAATTATAGGTAATTTGGCTATAATATGCTCAATTCCTGTCAGAAATTGTCAAAATGACCTTTGAGATTTAGCACCTTGAGGAATCCCTAATTGAGATAACACATGTATAGTTTGTTGGATTATATGTCAGTTATGATTAGAAACCAGTTGTATAGTACAATAATACTAATCAGTAGTGATGGATAATCGAAAAAATTTCATAATTCATTATTGGATCAGTTTGAAAACTCATAATCGATAATCGATCAGAAGTATAAGTACAATGCTGACAGTTTAATTAATTTATACAAATTCAAAATCACTTTCAGCTGACATTTGACATCAATGGGATTTTACATTACTCTTATACATAAGAACATTTTATCATTCAACAAATAGTTTATATAAGTAATGTATTTAGAATTTCAATGGTTTTCGATGCACTCCAAATTTTAATGAGTAAAATCGTAACAAATCTCCGTACTAAGTTGCCATTCGTGTGTTACAAAATGCGAGACAGTTTTCCATTTAAATTTTTGCAACATATTTATGAGTTCTCAGACAAGTTTACACAAGAACTTTGGATCAACTATTTAAAACTGAAGAAAAACACTTGTCTGCGGGAACAAGCTAGCATTTTTTGTTACATTCAATGAATAAAAATGGTGGATCAATACATTGTTTTTTCTCAAACCATTGTGATGCCTGTACCAAGAGAGCTTGCATCGTGATGTATCGTTGGATAGATTAATTATCTCACCCCTAATAAGTATATGTATTGATTGTCACTTGCAAAGGTAGAAAGGGATATACTGGTAGACATGCTGTCTGTCTGTCCATCTGATATATAAACTGCTTGGGGTATCAAACTTGTTGCAGTGATGATTGGTATATTTGAGGAAATGTAAAGCACTAGACCCATTTGAACAATTCTTTCCTTTTCATACTTTATTTTTCTGATTTTATTAGAACAAAAACAGAAGATTAATGTTATTGTTATCTTGATAAAGAACATAATTGAAACCCTAATTTCATGATTTATGGATGGAATTAAAATAACCCTGACTGAAGACGTAGTTTGAGATTACAAGGACTCTATCCTAGATTATTATTTCCCTTTTTGCTCTTCATTTTCCCCCTCAAATTTTGACAATAGCTTGGCAACTATGAACATGCTTAAATGTGTCATTTGGATTGATTGCTGTATAGAGAACCATACCTGGGTTTTGATTGGTTACTTGCCTACATACTCAAAATGGTTATATGGGGCCACTCTGCTGAGCAATACTGTTCTGGATTTGCACAATATGGCTCATGTCTAGATGTTGTTATAATAGAGAGTTTTAAGTCATAGATAATTCTTACTTCAGAAAAAATTGCTTTATTGTTGTGTACTATAGACTGATTCTGATGATTGGAATAGCTGAAACCTTACTTCACTTTCTTGTTGTTACTGATTAATTCCCCTTCTTCTTAAAGTTAAAACAATGTAAAATATTGATACAAAATACATCACATACTATTTAGGACGAACATTCAGAACTGAAAGCCAATACAGCTTATTTAAGGTCTTCTCCTTTTCTAAAGTACTGTACATCTGCCCTTCAAATCTTGGCCACATGTGGGGGAATGTGTCATTCTCACAGATTGCACTTTCACTTAAGGTAGTAAAGCAAAGGTTTCTTCATTGCTCAACTGTTGGTAGAATGAGTTTGTATGTTAAGGGGAATGTTTATGTTTATATTACTATTGTTCAGTGAAATCTTAGTAATAAGACCATCATTTGTTATGAAGAAAGGGGACGTGGTGGTAGTTCTGAGTAGGTCTGATTCTGGAGTTACAGTATGGAAGATAAATATACATTACAGTCTATTGATGGATGGTCTTAATTTCAAAGCATTCTTTAATTAAGGTTTTACTGTACATATTGTCAATGTAATAGATTGTTTTTGAAATGGAAATAATGTGCCTAACCGCTTAAAGTTCAGTTAGGGTTTGTAAAAAATGTGTCAGCTCATTTAGTTAAAGACGATTCATGTGGTTATATCTAGGTCAGATTTGATAAAAGCTCATTTAGTTAAAGACGATTCATGTGGTTATATCTAGGTCAGATTTGATAAAAGCTCATTTAGTTAAAGACGTTAAAGACGATTCATGTGGTTATATCTAGGTCAGATTTGATAAAAGCTCATTTAGTTAAAGATGATTCATGTGGTTATATCTAGGTCTGATTTGATAAAAGCTCATTTAGTTAAAGACGATTCATGTGGTTATATCTAGGTCAGATTTGATAAAAGCTCATTTAGTTAAAGACGTTAAAGACGATTCATGTGGTTATATCTTGGTCAGATTTGATAAAAGCTCATTTAGTTAAAGACGATTCATGTGGTTATATCTAGGTCAGATTTGATAAAAGCTCATTTAGTTAAAGATGATTCATGTGGTTATATCTAGGTCAGATTTGATAAACAGCCATTTCTATGTATCTTGAAACTTGGTCACTAACAATGTTTGAACAGAGAAATCTTAACTATTTTATGAAATCAGTATCACTACAGAGTTATATGTAACTAGGAGTCTTGAATTTCCATTTTTAGCTCACATGAGCTCGAAGTGCTCATGCGGAGCTTTTAGGATCCATGAATGTCCGTCGTCGTGCGCCAACATTTTCTTTAAACAACATCTCCTCCTATATCACCGAATGGATTTTGATCAAATTTCACAGGAATGATCCTTGTCTGGGCCTCTTTCAAATTGCATAAGTAGTTTTGGTCTGCTGCATAATTAGGTCTCTGGAGCTAAAAATAGATTTTAAAAGTGTAAACTTTGAAATTCTTCTTGTCCAAAACCTTTAGGTCTAGAGCTTTGATATTTGGTGTGTAGCATTGTCTAGTGGTCCTTTTACAAGATTGCATAAATTATTAAGTTCCGTAAAAAAAGATGGCCACCAGGGGGTGGGGCTTGTTCCCTATATGTATATACTAGAAACTATAAACAACATCTCCTCCTAAACCACTTGATAAATTTTGATCAAATTATTTTTTGTGAATTATTATTTCGTAAAAACGCATTATTCTTTGTAAAAACGAAAAATTATTTTGTAAAAATGAATTATTATTTCATAAATTTATTTGAAAAAGTATTTCTTTTAACAAATTATTTTTTCCTAAAAACGAATTATTATTGCGTAAATACGAATGGCAGTGTTCTCAGATGAGCCATATAGGGTCATCATGGCTTTCTTGTTGTTCTTAGGATTCCTAGTTTGGTTGTTATATTTACATAGAAGAACTCCTTTTTGTTTTCCAAGGAATTTCTCAGGACTCCTATTTTTAAATACAAACTCAGAGATGAATTGCTCACTTAATAAATTGATTAAAATAACTCTTTATCAGTAAACTGAATATTGGGATAATTGGTTTGTATAATATTCTAGTACCTTTCAAAATTAGCTCAACAACACCCAGAATTGACCTGATTGAAGAATTACTTTGATCATGTAATTTCCCCCCAACAAATTACCTTCCATTGATTGTTATACCAGAAATGTTGATAAAAGGGTTGGTTTAACACAATTGCATATGTATCATTTATTTGTTGGTACTCATTACTTATCTGATGAAATACAACAGGAGTTTTATTCTGATCTGCTGCAGGAAATCTGCAAGTGTGCCTCTTACTGCATTTAATTACACACATGATATTTTACTGTAAATAACAAGCTAAGTCACATAATTTGTGATTATATTATATATGTAATAATTTTATTATTCTAGGTACAAGTGAAAATGTCTCGTAAAGTGGCGTCTAAGAAATCTGATTATGTCAGGACAATTAAAGGTCACACCACGATAAGGATTCCAGAGCCTCTTGGCAGTGACTCTAACAGTGATGCTGTGGTGAGCTTGTTTGATGAAGAAAATGAGCTGCGGACAAATTTGAATAATTGTGAGTTGAATGAGACAGGGTGTGAGACACCTCAGTCAGTGAATTATCCGCCTGTTGCTAAGGGTCAGTGTGACATGGCAACCAGTACTCCCACAAGTAATTCTGAGAATTTCAAACATTTACAAAAATTCTGGGAGTCAAAAAGTTGTGAGAAAGTTGGAATAGTATCTTATGATTATGTTGGTGACAAGAAGGCCACAGATTGTGGTGCAAATGTTAGTGAGGAAAACATGAAATGTGAAACCCATGAATCTCCAATAGATCTTATGAGAAAAAGGCATGAGGGAAGGATTCAAGTTAGACTCAAGTATGCATCAACACCGGTCAGAAACCCTTTTCATCTGGCCTCTAACTACTCCTCATTGATTCAACATATTACTAAGAAAGTTTCAAGTGCTGACAAGAAAGCTGGTGGTGAAAGGTTTCTTGATAGTTCTGTAACTGCAACCGTTACTGAAGAATGTTCTGATGGAGGAATTAAAGGTAGTAATGTGTCTAGAGTTTGTATTGAGGATGTTTCAACACCAAAAGGAATCTCTATGAACGAATACAAAGGATCTGACAGAAGCAAAAAGGATTTGATTTCACCACCAGAATGTGTGATTAAGAAAAGTTCTGGAATAAAGATGTCCCCCATTTCCCCTGGTAGCACCCCACAGTGCTCAGCAAATGGTCGCATGTCTCGTCAGAAACTTTTTGCAACGTCTGAACAATCTGGCTTCGACTTGACACCGAGTCCTTCTGAAAGTGTTAAGAAAGGAAGAGGTAGGAAGAAGAACTTGATGTCCTTAAATGTCAGCAATTATAGTCTTCTGTTTTCTCCTGAATCAGAATGTGATAAGGAATCTGAGAAAGTTGACAACAGTGATAAACTAGTTGAGGAAAATGTTGTAGAACAGAAGTCTGAAGTAGACAATTCTAAATGTGCTGAAGAGAAGAAGGATATAAGTACCACTGCGAAAAATGAAATGCAGCTGAATCAGTGTGACCAGACTGGTGCTCTTAGTATTAGTGAGAATGATGCTGATAAGTATGATAACAATGGTTCAACAAAGGAACCAGTGTCTGAGAAGGATTCTTTCTTCGATATAATAGTGCCTGCTAGTAGAGATAAGGATTCCAGTCTGGTTGATATTGCTGATATCAGTGCCATACAACATTCAAAGAGTGAAGGTGTGAGTTCAGTGAAATTAGATTGGAATGATGTAGATTCCCCAGAAGTGTTGCAGGGTTGTAGAGAGAGTAGAGATGATAATAGGAAAGCTGTTACAACATTTAATGACTCTCTGATACTGGACACTAGCTCAAATGAATCAAGTAGTGTTCATCATGATGTTGCTATGTGTGTACGGTCGGTGATTGAAAATGTTGTTCCGGTATCCAACAAAAGTTCTGAGAAAGCTGATATAATGTGGACGCTTGTCAATAGTTCGAAACAGACTTTTGAATCTGAACTTGATAAGAAATGTTGCAGTGACAGCAGATATGATGATGTGTCCTTGCTATTTTGTTGGGAGCATGATATAGAGATTTGTTTACAAGACACAGACAACATTGATCTTATGAATGCATCCACTTCAGCCAGTAGTATTGATGATAGTGGACTTGGTGAACAGAACGAGTCTTTGATAAATAGTAATTCTGCAGATCCTGGAGATATGTTGGTGTCGCCATCTCTTCAGCCTGTAACCAGCAATCAGACAATAACAGAAGTAACAAGTAACATTGACTATGAGCCCCTGGAAGATATTGTGAGCCTAGACATTCCCCATCCATCACAGTGTGTAAACAGCCCTCTCCATGAAGAAAGCCAGGAAGAACATATATATCTGTCAGTTCCTATTAATACTGAATCAAGAGACACTGATTTTAATTCTCATGTTCCTAGTCACTATGCGGAATTACGTAACAATGTTGCTGACATTTCTACTTTTCGCCATTCATTGCCTTCATGTTCACCTATGCCGAGACCTAGGGAATGCTGGACTCCCACATGGGATGACTCATCCAGTGATGACAGCAGTAGTCCAGGATCAGGTTTTCTGTCAATGAACTCACCTTACATGTCCCCTCTTGAAAGGGAACAGCTATTTGTAACATTGCCTAGAAGAAATTGTAAAAGGTCAAGATGTCTGAATTTTACATCTGAGTCTGATGATGAAAGCAGTTCAGAATCTGACTCCCTCCCTCCTAGATCAAAAATGCAGAGAACACCCAGGTCTGAATCTTGTTTGGAATGCCTAGAAAGCTCATCCTTATCTGATAGTGATATGATAGTTGATACAGATGTTGGTGATATCCCCAGCAATTCAGAAGGAGATAGTGGATGTGATAGCCCATTGAAACACTTGTCAGAGATTGATGAAAGTTATTTCCATGACCTTGAGTATCCAGATTCATTGAATTCGTCCTCTGCTTATTGCAACTCTTTCAGCTTCTGGTCGGGTTCTTCTACCAGTCTGGATACTTGTGACACTTGGTCTTGTTTCTCTGAAGACAACCAAGAAATGGATGAAACATTGCCTGTTTATACACAGTTTGCTTCAGTGTATGAAAATGAGCCTCCTGTTGTGAGCTCATATGATGATTCCCATTCCGAGGAATGTGATGATTTGACCTCTCAGAATGAATCACAAATCCAACGGAAGGATCCAAATTCTGAGCAAGTGAAGAACATTAGTGATGGAAATGATAATGTATCAGAGCCAGTAATGAACGGAACTTTCAGTCCAAGTGCTAACACGTCTGCAAATATGTACGACCCCCAAGTAGCAGTTTTGAAGTCCAACCATTCTGAATTTTGGACGGAAATAAATGTTGGTAGCGTGTCATATTCTAATGGACCTAGTTATCAGTCCACTCAATATGCTCTTGATTGTTACAACAATGCTACTGTTGGCTTGCATCAAGGATATAATGCCCAATGGATACCTAACCAGATGGTACTATCAAATGTGTGCAACAACAATAATACCTCCTTTGCAGAGAACTCTGCCAATCCCATCTTAAACTTGTGGAATACTCATACAGTACAGTTACCTACCTTACCTGGTATTACTGTACCACTTTCTGTTGACCAGTTAACCTCCAATGATGTCAGACAAAATGTTGATGAAGCTGCATTCACTTCCCGTAATGTTGATTCTTGTACGCCTGCAATTTATGAAGAAAAACCCTTGTCAGATTGCAGATATCAGCCTCGATCTGAAACAGTTCAGCTGACTGTTGACAAAAGCAGTAATGGAACACAATCAGATAAAGATGTCAATGGAAAAGATGGATGTAGCTTGATGAAGCTATTGGAAAACGAGGTTAGGAACAAATTTGTGAATAAAATTAAGAATTCTGGAAACAGTGTGTCTGGTGATGCTGAAACATTTACTCTCAGTGATGGTCTGAAAAATGTGAGACCATACATTATCTCTGGTTGGATATCATCGACATATCTAATGGCTCTCGCTAAGAAGACGGATCTTCTTAATGAAATGCTGGAGAATGCATTCAATGAAAAATCCGAAGTTCATGATTGGATAATTGAGAGTTGCCGTAGTAACACACCAGCAATATTTGCTAGAGATCTTATGTTCAGACTGTTCACTTTGGGTGAGCTTGAGAACCTGAACCTTCGTTTGCTGAGTAGAACCAAGAAATTCAAGGCAATGAAAAGATCTGTAGAGAAACAATTTCCTGGCAGAGTTTCAAGAAGCCGTTGGGATGGATGTGTGAAGTTGATAAAGTCGTCTGTGTCGACTCTGTTCAAACATCGCGTACGTCAGGTACAGACTTTCCTAGCCATGCATTCATCGTATGTTGTGTGATGGTGATGCTTAAAGTGCTTCATATAAAGTGTATTGGAAGTGATTCTAAAATGTTGCTGATAGCAACTGTCTTGGAAGTCTTATGTGAAGATTATGTGTATTGCTCTAAATTTAGCGAAATTGATCGATTATGAATGTTGATGGCAAACTTTGACTGATTACGATTTTGGTATTTAGTACTCATTTTATTAGTATGGTAACTCTTATCAGTAGTAAGTTACATATTTGAATGTATGTATTTTTTTATGATTTTCATTTAATTAGTTTATATTGATAAAGACTATGTTGTTGTTATATTTAATTATGTGATTGTGTTAATTGATTCTAATTGGTAGAGATATCATCAATTTCAATCATTTACATTTTAGCTTGTATGCTTTGTTCTAAACTTATTATTTTTCATTGCTTGTTTTGTCAATTGCATTTGTTTTGTGTTGTCTTTTACAATTAGTTTGTGTTCTGTATATGATAAAGTAGGTTTAGTTTGTTTGATTTTTATCTGTTTTAGTTTTTCACATATTTTTCCATTTCAATCTTCATTTCAATCTCATCACTGTACATATTTGTTCATGTTAATATATCTTTGTTTAACCACTAGTCATCAAGGGACGTAATTTGGGAATACAGAGAGCAGGCGGCGTCCCTTGTGACAGTTTAGCTTTCTTAACTTCTATAATTTTGATTTTCCCTTGTAAAAAATTTGATTATTTTTCTCTAGATGAAGATTTGTTATCAGTTTGTGTTGCATACGTCAGTTGGTAAAAATATTTAAACACTGACAGGAAAAAAAATACTGAAAAGGCCATAATTAAAAAATTGTTTGGCATAATCCTATGTACCTATGAAGATGACTCCTTTTCATAAATGTTTCAGGGGTCTGAGTGGGATTTTTTAAATTTTTTTTATTAATTTGATGCAGAAACCATATTGCTTAAATCTTATATAGAATGAGAGATTATATTTGTACTTTCATATTTGCTAATGGTAACAATCTATATTTTGTTTTATGTAGAAAATATATAGAAAGCATTAAGTGCCTGATATCAGAGTTTTCATGTTATACATAGTTTGCTAATGTTTCTTCAATAAATTTCCAAATTTTAACTTAGTGTTGTTATACATTGGTTATATCGAGACTTGTATTAAGACAGTTCTGTTTTATATACAAGTCAGAAGTGCTAACCCGCAAATACTGCTTTACATTTCAAGGGTTCAGTGCAAGACTATCCTAACTCCTATATAAATACATAAATATTCTTGCGCTGAACCCTCAATATTTTCTATAAAGCTACTGGATTCATCTTCTGTTGATGTCGTTTTAGTAAGCCAAAGTGCTGTGATTAAAATGAACTCAAAGAGTTGGAAACAGTATGTAAACTTGATGTTCATGGTGTCATCTCGGTCATAATGTAGAAAAGATCTCAAAATACACAAAGGAGGCTTAGATCTTTTGACAAGTATATAAATTGACTTGTTTCACTTTCAATGATTCACAGTGTTCACAACCAGTTCATCTTTCACAGTGTTCACAACCAGTTCATCTTTCACAGTGTTCACAACCAGTTCATCTTTCACAGTGTTCACAACCAGTTCATCTTTCACAGCGTTCACAACCAGTTCATCATTCAGTGTCACAACCAGTTCATCTTTCACAGTGTTCACAACCTGTTCATCTTTCACAGTGTTCACAACCAGTTCATCATTCAGTGTTCACAACCAGTTCATCATTCAGTGTTCACAATCATTTCATCATTTAGTGTCACAACCAGTTCATCATTCACAGTATTCACAGCCATTTCATCATTCAGTGTTCACAACCAGTTCATCATTCAGTGTTCACAACCAGTTCATCATTCAGTGTTCACAACCAGTTTATCATTCAGTGTTCACAACCAGTTCATCTTTCACAGTGTTCACAACCAGTTCATCATTCACAGTGTTCACAACCAATTCATCATGGCACAGGAGATTGTCAAGTTATCTGCCCTTCTATATCACTTATACAGTATATATAAATATAATACAAGGAGTCTGATAGCTTTAATACCTGACCTCAAAACATCGAAATATATCCAAATGTAATCCATGAAATGTTCGGAATTCTAAGCATGGATGATTTATCTTTCTAATGACACCTACTTTATGCCAGTCTGTCAAGTTTTCCTCAGAAATACATCAACATATTCTGATGATTTGCTTCAACACCAGAAGATGGCAAAAACATATTTTAGTCTGAGATTGTGCTAAACAATTAATCACTTCCCTCAGTGATTTTGTGTCACAAAACATGGCTTCTATAAATCTGTTTGCTTCCTCCATGCTCTGACCCTGTAGATCTAAGGCTGTTTGTGTGTGATGTGAGATCGCTTATTGCATTCTGTAGATTGTCTACTTTTTATGCCTCCCTTCGAAGAAGAGAGGGCATATTGGTTTGCACATGTCGGTCGGTTTGTCCGTCCGTCGGTGTCCGTAATCTTTTTGTTTCCGATCAATAACTCAAGAACCCCTTGACCTATCATCCTCAAACTTGGTCCACACATTGACCATGTGTAGCAGAGGAACCCTATTCATTTTGGGGTCAAAGGTCAAGGTCACAGGGGAATCTCTTGTTCTCTTGATGATTTACCTGCTGATAAGTCTTGTATTGTAAGTAATGTAGACAATGTGGACTATCAACTGTTATCCTATTTATCCACAAGAACTGCCATCTCTGGTGCTTGCTTTCCTATAGGGTAAACATGTACATTTCATGTTGTGATTCTTTGGGTATGCAGTTGATTTCGCATGTAATACACTCAAATGTGGAGTTGTTTCTTGATGCATTGAATTAACTACAGAATTCATCAAATATTGAATCTCAAGAAGGGGCCTTCTTGGAGTGGTTATGGTCATTGACTTCCAATCACTTGCCCTTGGTCACTGTGAGTTTGAATCCCACCAGGTATGTTGAATTTGTAAGTGTAAGTTCTACCCAGGTGTATGCCTAAGGTCTTCCTCCACCCTAAGCTAGAATGGTCACTACATCATCCTGTCTGTTAATGTGGCTTAACCCCCAATGCAAAAAGTAAGAAATACTCTTATTCAGTGTCTTATTCTTCTACTTTCAGGGTTGATCCAGCTAAAACACGTTACATTGGTGCATTGTGCGGCCTGGGTACGGACCCTAATACTCAACACCCGATGTTACCTGATCATGATATGGAGTTACCATTCGATGTGCATATTAATGCTGAAGATATATATCTGGTATAACCACAAACTTTTAGGCCATTATTACGTACATGCCTGATTCACATCTCAGCTTGCCCCTCCCTGGGCCGCTAGTAACATCGATAGCATGCTGAATGACACTGACCGAAGCTGTCGGTGTACCACGATACAGCATTTATTAAGAGACATACTATATAAGTGGTGAATTTGGGACAATGAGTTAGTAGTGAGTGGTATCAGTTATAATTCCAGGCCCCTGTTATGAACCCAGAAATGCGGGTTCAGTCTCACTGTCGTGTGAAATAGAAATACTGTTAAAAATGTCATGCACCATTTCTTAATTGATTCAAAACTAGCTAATGACTGTACATGTTGACAGTTGAAAGCGAAAGTAGACTTACCTGCATATGAATGAAGATGCTACACTTGTTAGGCTTGATTACCTCAATATATACAGTCAACTCTCGTTACGTGGACATTTGTTACAGGAGAATGTTCATTTGACAATGCAAATACAGGGGAAAATCTGCTCATTTAGTCTATTATCAATTCCAATATAACAGCATGTACTATACAATGACATAAATCAAGGGAACAAACATGGTCATTGTAACTAGAGTTGACCGTACATTATCATTGTATTTCTAACAATGTACTGGCCATCTTTCCCTCCCTGTCTAAATCAATGTTTTTGCAAAATCCGGTTTACAAAATCCGGAGAACAAAATAAAAATATGTAACTATTTTCTTTGATAGTCGATTAAACAGTCAATGCAAGCATGTTTATTGTTATTTTTGCTGATAATTATATATTAGGAAAGTCAAAATGCTTAAATAAAACATCTATCTATCTGTTTTATTTGTTTCAGATTAATAGTGTCCGAATTGCGATTAATTTTGCTATTGGGAGTCAAACCTCCGTAGCCAGTTGGGGACCGGATGCTGTATGTAAGATACAAGACCAGGCCAGGCTCAAAATCATGTCGTATGTACTTAGCATTTTGTTGTAAAAGTGGTTTTTATGCATGTCTTGTTCCTCATTTTTTTAAGTGTTCAGAGACTGTTCTGAAATTGAAAGCATTATACTAAATGTTCATGCTAAATTAGTCCAGCCACGGACGTCACATCTCTATACTGTCGCTGTACAACGTCCTGCTAAACCATTCACAAAAGTAAATAGAAGTTGGACACGGCCGGTCTTTCCACTGCATTTACTCTTATTTTCGTGGCTCTGTTACGAACGACGCGTGTAAAAGTCGGAGTACAGAGACATGTATGCGGGGCTAATGCTAAATGTACATCGTTGAGGCTGTCATTTACCTATAGTAGAACTCAGTAGTCTCTAGATTCGAAATTTATTATCTTAATCATTTTCATAATGCATAGTACACTCGTACCAGGACCAATCTTACTTACACATCTATACCATAGATGGCTCAGATTAATTGCTAGATTCGACGGCAGTTCGAGGTTTAGAACTTTTACTGTATTTTAACATGTTTTGTTTAAATCAATTTGAAAAAAGTTATTACAACTCATATTATTCACTTTCAATTAACTCAGCTGCTTCCTGGGTTTCTAACCAGTATTCTTGCCTAATTCAGGGAATATGAAGGCGGGATTTGAACTCACAACAGTTTGATACAAACAAAATGAAACATTAAATTGTGTTATTGTAGCTTGATACAGAAGCGTCGAGAGTCATGCGATGTTATGTCGCCGCAGCGCATGTACCAGTGGAACCAAATTGATGAGAGTGATATCCTTCCGCATTCTGTCAACATTGATGATAGCGCACAACTACTCAACTTACACAGTGCTGTTGTTCTGTTGGTTGAAGATGACGAGCTGTCGGTGACGACTAGACAAACCGAGCAGATATTAAGTCATATTAAAATGTTGCGAGAAGTTGTTAAAAGGTTAGATATGTACATGCATCTTGTTTGAAGTGCTAAGTTACATTGCAATTACATCATCACACTCTTCATACTGGATTCATATGTTTGAGTGCTCAAAATTCGTTAGACAAATATTCAAAATGATACTGCAATTTTAAAATGAGGCTGTTGTATGCTAGATGATGAACTTGTGATGAATGCAAGGTGGCTCTAAGCATTAGGGTTCAACAATTACGGTTTAGCAATATACCATACTATCTTCTAGTAAGGTATGAATCGAGTATGGTTGGCGCTTAGCTCCTGTCAGAGTTTTTTTGACTAACTCCCTATGACACATTTCCTTCTTTGTTCAAGTTAACAGATTTAGAAGTTGTTTTAATAACGTCTTGTGATAATTTTTAGCTACTTAATTGTCTCGCAACTTGACTTAAATGTCTCGCCACTTGACTTAAATGTCTCACCACTTGACTTAAATGTCTCGCCACTTGACTTAAATGTCTCGCCACTTGACTTAAATGTCTCGCCACTTGACTTAAATGTCTCGCCACTTGACTTAAATGTCTCACAGACAGACAGACAAAGTGTTTTAATAAGCTTCTTGCTTTCTTCACCTTATATTCATACACTTTATAAAAAGTCCTGTTTCTATTCATTTGTGATTAGCTGGTGTCTCTTCCTTGACATTGATGTCTGAAAATAATTTATTTTTGCATATATCAGCATTGTTTATTTGTTCAAAGTTAAAAGTCATGTTTCTATGAATTTATGGTCAGTTGGTGTCTTACTCATGTGGTTTGAAATGAAACAATTAATATCTGTTTCAGCAATACGAAGAAAACGCCAACACTATGTGAGTTGTGTGGAATCCTCTGTCCTACTCCCAAGTTGCTGGCTTTGCATCTAGAGACACAGAACCACAGACGACATGAAGAGAATACAAGTTGATGATCTATTCTTTGTCGTTGATAGGATGATGACATTTTGATCTCAACTATTTTACTCTGTTTCAAATCTAGTAATCTTATATTCAGTGGAATCTGAAAGGCTTTTTAGGTGTATATCTATTAAGTAATTTGTGTCTACTCTGTGGTTTCATGTAGCTTGTTACCAGTGTGGCATTGGCACCAGGTGAGATACACATTTTATTCCACCAATAAAATCTTGTGCAGCTGTATGTGTGAACTACAGAACATGTGTTCTTTGGTGAAGATTTGTTTAGTGGGTTGTTTTTTTATGTTGTTGGGTTGCTAGCCCATAGTGGAGTTACAGAACATGTGTGATATGTTTAAAATACTCATAGTGATGACATGATGTTTTGTTTTATATTTACCTGATGAAGATACACTTTGCCTGATGTTGTTACAGCCTATGTGCTGTTGGTACAGCTTACATACTGTTGGTACAGCATACCTGATGTTAGTAAAGCTTACCTGATGTTGGTACAGCTTCCATACTGTTGGTACAACTTACCTGATGTTGGTACAGTTTACGTGATGTAGGTACAGCTTGCATACTGTTGGTACATCTTACCTGATGTTGGTACAGCTTACATACTGTTGGTACAACTTACGTGATGTAGGTACAGCTTACGTGATGTAGGTACAGCTTACATACTGTTGGTACATCTTACCTGGTGTTGGTACAGCTTACAGTATATTGGTAATGTTAACATAATGTCGATAAAATTTATGTAATGTTGATTCAGTTCATGAAAGTGTCAAAAGTTTAGATGTTGTTGGTACAGCTTATGAGATGATGACACAAATACTGTGGTTTGAGTCTCGTTTATTTGACCTTTTTACATTTTAAGTGATGTTTATCTTATTCTGATAATTTTCCAATGTAATAATCATGTATGTATTATTGTGAATGGCCTTGGGACTATGTTATACATCTAACCATAGATCAGTACTTTGGATGGATCTTATACCTAGGGTCTGTTTGTTTATGCATTATCTTGCCTATTGTACAATCTACTATTCTTGATATCATTATGAGTTATGTACATGTATGATCAAAATAATTTTAAAGGTATCCAATGTCTTGGTTACTATCTCCAGTAAAGTTTGTTATCGTTCAGTTTTATGTTGTTTTTTAGATCACTGTTTAGTTACATGTTCATTTTACAGTTTTAAGTAGGGATGTCAATGAATATTTCTATGTCCGAATATTCAAATACTGATTCGGCATTCGAATATTTGATATATATTTTCAATATAAAAGCTGAATGCAAGTGAAAAAGCTATTGTGGTATATGTAGTATAGTGAAAAACTATTATTATCTTGTTAACTTGTTGAAGGCAGTACCTGGCATTCCTCGAGAAAATTGTTTTACTGAAATAGTAAGCAAAAGCTATGATCAATCACACATGACTCTTGAAGCGTCCGTGTCTTAGCCAATTCCAGGCAGATCTAACTACTGTATTGTTTTAATGAGGTTAGAGGTTTACTCACCGACAAGTTTTCCTCCCAGGTACTTCATTGTGCTTCAATGTATGTATGAACAGTCGGTTAAAGAATAACCAATGTTTCACTTCAATGAATATTATATTGTTTATTTTTGTGATTAATTGTTGAATTTCTGTTAGTTGAATTGTTCAGAATTGTTGATGAACTATGAACTATTGTGTTGAATGTCAGTAAGATAGCTTTGAATTAGATTTGTTTACAGTTTTTTGAATATTTTTTTTTTGACTGAAATGTCGTTACTTTTGAATGATGTTCCCGCCATTCAAGGGCAGCCCCGCCATTCAAAGAATGGCAAGGGGGCATAAAGTGTTACCCTATGGACATATCTAGTTATATTTCTAGCATACAATTAAGTAATGTAAACTAACTGTATACATTAAGTGCAAGATTTGTGAAAATTATCTTTATAATTGTAATATGTTAAAGATGGACATTATTGTACAATTTTTTATTTTATACTTTTCATTTCACTACAATCACCATACACTCATTAAAAGTTATCCGTGCTCTAATTGGTAATGCCAATAAAACTATAACTATTATTGTTGGTTCTTCTATACTTTAACTTTGCACTTTCTGCAAGATTAAATTGTGTTGTCACTCTAAGAATGAAATAAATTTAAATCTTTGAAGAGAATATCATTGTCCTTAGTTATATTTCAAGCAAAATCAATACATGATTCGTTATATATTGCCAGTGACTGTATTGGAGTACTTTAAGTTTTTAATGAGTGTATACACTGCCCTCGAAAAGTTTCTTCACACTTGAATATTTTGAATTTCTTTACTTTTTCTTCCTGAATTTCAAATAAAACATGTATAAACATGAAGTAAAATTATTCCTCCCGCTTCTGTGATGGATAGTTAAGAATTAACAATTTGCACATCATGGCAGCAGCATCAATCAGCCTGCATCCGGACCCAATGTATGTGTAACTGATTGATCTCTGACATAGAAAATAAGATAATTTGTATCGGTACAAATTTTATAAATACTTCTACTTATCGTATATCATTGCTGTGCCAAAATGCATTTTCAATTTATTGCATGCAACACAAATATGAAAATACATAATTGTAATGGTAATTGTCGTAGTGTGTAGGAACTTTTGGAGGGCAGTGTATGTCAATCCGAATGTCAGTACGACTACTTTTCAAGATAAAATCATGTTCATTGTAATTAAATCATACATGCTTCTAGGTATATTTATTAAAATGTATCCTGAAAACTGTTTACTTTCCAATGACATGTATCATTTTGTCAGATATTGTCTTATTTTAGAAGTGGTGCCATATTTTGAATAGAACACAATTTTGCAATTTGTCATTTACATTGTAAAAACTTCTCGGTCAGTTGAAATGTTCCTTTATTTATATTTTATTGTTGAACTTTCCAGAGGAATAGTTTTCTATTTTATTTTTGTTAAAAATAAATAACTCATTTTAAATATATTTTTGTTACTTTTATACCCCAATGTATACTGGTATAACTCTCATTCAGGGCTAGACAACACATTCAAACATGGTTTTACTAATGTTTTACCTATATGAATGCTTAGGTATGTCATGATATACCAATATACATGTATAGGTATATTGCAATACATGTATGCGACCAAACTGTATTGTACCATGATACAAAATGAACAGGGGTGTCACGATATACTGTTTTATATCCATATATTGCAATATGCAGCCAAACTGTGTTGTACCATGATACAAAATGAACAGGGGTGTCATGATATACTGTTTTATATCCATATATTGCAATATGCAGCCAAACTGTATTGTACCATGATACAAAATGAACAGGTGTGTCACAATATACTGTTATATATCCATATATGGCGTGTTGCACATAAGACCCATGTCCTTAGCTCAAACTTGGAGGTCAAACGTAAAAAACATCTTGTCCGGAATTTTACACCGTCATGTATTCGGGGATTTTCAAATTTCTTCGCACAAATGTTCACCATGGTGACTTCTTTTGCCTGCAAGGCCCGTAATAGATATGCACTGTATAGCATTATATAACCATATTCTCTTGATCTCATGACAAATGGTGGGCTTGACATGTTGCCCTTGGACATCTAGTTTATGATACTTATTTTTTACTTTTTTCTATAAAATTACTAATAACAAACTAGTTCATCTAGACATGAAATTAGGCAAAAACTGAATTGAGCATGATAACTGTCTTTATTAAGCTCATTACTCATTGGTCACGGAACTTCATATTTAATTACTAGTCAAAAAACGGAAATGAGATTGACAACTGGTTCATGTAGGCTTATACATGTGTATTTTTGCCTCACATTTGAAGTTTGGAGTTGACTAAAAGTGTTCATGTTTGCAAAATATCGTCATAGCTTAGATTAATGAAACAATATATTGTGGTACATTCTGCGGTCTATTGCTAAAGAATTGCAATATATCGTGGTACACTTCAGAAGTATCGTGACACCCCTAAAAATGAATGTACTAGTTTTATGACAATTATTAATTATCCAGTGATGAAAACCATATTAGTCAAAAATAGAAGGGATATTTGTTTACCTTTTGCTTATGCATTTTTATTTTTTGCAACTGTTTGCAATAGAAAGAGTTTGAATTTGAATCAAAGTGTTCACGGAAGAAAAAATCTCAATAAAAATACCAGTTTTCAAGGGTCCCAAAGGTGGTCTTATGATTCAGGTTTTACTGTATTGCGTATCATTGACACACCTACAATCACTGTACCATTCTAAGGTTGTTCGTGGATCATACTAAAGAGACAAGTGATAATAGATGGCTCTTGACATGACATCACTTCCAGAGTTTAGGAAACTGTTGTAAATCAAAAGTGTAAAGAAGAAGTTGCAAGTTTTTAACCAAACCGTCATATCATGACTTTATGGTCAATCTCAGTTGACCAACTGTTTTTTTTTAAAGAAAATGTTCTGTTTAACCAATTTTGGGCTCAAAAATGACCCAGCTTTGTCAGCAACTGAAAATCATAATTAAAAACACTAATGTTTTTTTATTATCATTTAATAACTAAAAACACGTTCCAAGTTATTTTATTGCACAACATACTATTGGTACAGAAAGTATCACATAATAAAATTATAAACAAAATAAATAAACTCAAATCTAGAGCACCACTGGCTTTTTCAACTGTTTTTTCGTCCGATTGTTTCTCTAAATATTTTAGAACTCAACTTGAAAATTTAGCTACATTTTTAAAAACCTTACTTTTGACCATGTGCATGACACTTCATTCTATACCGGTTGTCTGTCAAAAGCTTTATTCAACCTTGAAGACGTGGAATGAAGTAGCGACAAAGTTAAAGGTTAATAATCATGCAGTTTTGTACATCAATTGTTTGACTTGCTTAAGTTTCTGAGTGTTCATTGTACTCACAACGATCTGTGTATATTTCTACCACTATAAAGCACTACAACAAGATTATGAAAAGCAAAATTATGTAAGACATAGCACAAACAAAAATAATAATATTGTACAAGTGATATATATTTAAAGTAAAACAAAAGATGTCTAGTGACTATGGGTGTCACAATTTATTGGTTTACTGAAATAAGCAGCCATAACTTCATTGCACCACGCCAGGAATTTTATGATATACTTTTTCACTACATGGAAGACAAGTGAGATGCAAGCCAAAGAAAATAGTGGAAGTAAGTTAAACTGCATGGCTCAAGATTTTAGAATCTTGATGCTAATGTATATAAGCGAATGATTGTCCTTAGATTACATTCACCGGTAATTCTTTTCAATGTAAAGCAAAATACAAAACTCAAATTTGTAAGTGCACAATATATACTTGACAATCTATAAAAGCAACTTAATTCAAATATTACTTGGTAAGTGAATATGTAGTTTGTCTGATGATAAATCCAATTACAGAGGCAGGTATCAATTCCCAAGAGATGTATTTACAAAGCACACGCCAGAGAATATCATTCGACAGAACTTAAATTGTGACATTGTAATACTATTGTATGTTTAAACTTTTGTCATATTCAGGGTATCGATCAAATGCAGTTACTTTAAACTTCTACATTTTTGATCGATTGTGAAACAAGTTTACAACTTGTACACACTTTCGATGACTACTTCCTGGGTTAATTAGCATTACATGCACCTAATTCAGGGAGTATGACGTTTGCTGTTCATCGCCAAAGGCTAGATTCAAACTTGTGGCAAACTGATTGGGATATATCATGCCCACATTGAAGCCACTTCAAAGAAAGACATTCTGAGTATTCTTCTCCCAGATCTAGAAATTGTTAAACTGTGGGCATCATTGCCTCGTTATTGTTGTTTCAACAAAATTTGTTTTGAATAATTTTCCAGAGCATTTTGAGATTCTACCAATTATCTGTCAATATACGAAACTTAAATACTATATATTATGCCCTTCAAAACAGACCTGGTGCGTACATTAGAGCCGCAAACTAATAAAGAATGGCTACACAAACCATTTTGCGATATCCAGATGCATTAAGATAAATACAGTCTGTGATGCCTGCGCCAACATAAACGTGTCGGTCATCTCTCTCTCAAAAATGTAAGAAGTGTATCGGCATGTTTACTGTTTAAGTCGAGATAAAAGCAAAAGTTTTGGCACAAAATGTTTTATTTACGGCAAGTCGAAAATTTATTATTTGCCGACTAAAAGGCGCTGTGTCTACTCTTTTACGGTAAACCACAGTTGGCACAAAAATTAAGAATCTTTGATGCCACGAGAATCGAAACATTTCTCCCCCTGACTTCAAAGGCCCCATGTCTTAACTTTTGAGATGCACAGTCGTGGATAGAGATTTGTCAATGATGCGCATTAAATATTTCTTAAACAGACTTGTTTTATTGGACAGATGTAAAAATACAACCAGTCCTGGAGCAAAATGGGTCATCACATGATTCACACGTAATGGATCCAATCAACAGTTTAACGAAATGGTTTATTGTTTATACTAGTGAATGTGCGATATATATTATGAAACATGTACATGGAATTTAATTATAAAAGTTATATGCAAGGTTATATCACAACAGTTTTATACTGACTTTCGAAGTGATTTTAACTAATGTTACTGTAGGCTTCTGGTGGAGAAAAACAATCTGATTTTTATGTCTCTTATAGGGCACGTATTACAAACAGAGGGGTGCATCTAATACAGCAGGAGTGTTAATAGGACATACATCATGATACATGGTATGGACATTTAAATCACAAATTACTTATTAATAGCAACTTGTTCTAATCTCTAATTGAATAAAAGAATATCCAAATGTAAAACAAATATCGTATTACTTAACAAACTCAAGTTTTTATCAAATTCACTGCTTTGAGTGTGAATCTTGAATACCTAAAACTGTAATATTCATATATAGCCCATTTTTTTTCATGTTTTGGCATGTTTCTTTTCCTCTTCTCTAAGCTCAGCTATCACTCGTTCTGATGTCTTAGAATATATAGTAGCTCTACCTAAAATTCCTTCAATGTCTTTCAGTTTTTCAGCCTGTTTCTCTAACTCTGCACTCTGATACACGACAGCTTCTTTCAGCATCCTTATTTCTTCAGCTCGTAACGCATCCTCGTGTTCTTTATGTCTTGAACCAGTTTTCTCAAAAATAAAATAAATTCCTAGAGCACACAGAACCATGGCGACGTCACCAACTATGTTAACTCCTAAATCTATGGCAGCCTCTTCAGACAGTGGTTGGACATTTTTCACCTTTCCCATTCCTAGTACACTCAATCGTGACTTTGTTTGTATGACATGGTACCCTACAAAGTATAATGTTAATTTATGGCATAGTTGTTTTTTCAGATATGTAGTAAAAAGCTATGAAAATAATATTATGTCTTCCATGGAAACACCTTCAACATGTAGTGTAGTCCAAAATATTAGACATGCCCATTTTACCGTCAACATTCATTATTTTGTTATTGTACATTTTACTTTCACTTCGCTACATAACTGTAAAATGTCAAAATGTGAAATAAGTTCTTGATTTATAGGACTACATGTATGATGTATGGTAGACTGAGGTTCTTACAATACATTATACAGTGCAAATTCCAGACGTTTCGCCACCAAGTCATTTCCTCCTAAGACGTTTCACCCCCAATTTTAATAGACCAAAGAGTTTTCACCCCTTCTTTTAGTATAATCAAATTTTTGTAATAAATTTACATTTTAATTTGATGTTTATTTTAAAATCAAATTGTTAATTTACAGATTAAAACCCCTTATAAATCTATATGTGATATAATCAACACCTTTTTTCTGATAGTTATTGAAGACATGTCATCAACAAGTGTGTACTTATTACCCCAAAATGGGGATGAAATGTCTTGGGAGGAAACGCCTTGTGATGATATGACTTGGGGGTGAAACGTCTGACAACCTTAATTGGTCCTTATACTGTCCCTATCAGATTTGCACATTCATGTTTGGAGTTACTTAAATGTGGCCAAATAACCTGCACAAACCTAACACATGAAATAATTAATAATCTGTTTGTTATTATGAGCGTATGGCAGAGTGAAGACATGCGACATAGCAATATATCACATGATTCACAAACGTGGAAATGTATCCGAACTGTTTACCGTACGACTACTGTGCCAGTTTGTGAATATTTGCTACTTACATCCAGCGGCCTTGATTAAAACCTTCCTAAATCTTTTATTTTCTTTGGCTTGTCTTTTTGCAACCTCGCCGACATATTTGCTAGCTTGTTTAAAGCCTAGTGACAGTAGTTTTGCCAAAGGAAAGGGCATTTCGACCTATGTTTACATCGTTGGACGACGGTAGAATCATTCCGAACGAACGATTTCCGGTTGAGTAAATTACCCTCCCGCGTTAAATATATTGAACAGTAGTTCGACAGCGCGATAAATTCGGATATGGATGGCTAGGTATCTCAACAATATAATAATAATAATGTTAACTTAATAATAAAGATTTTATGAGGATTTTTTTTCAGTCCAACTAGGCAGATCTTGGTTACTAATTACGTTCTATAGTATATAACATGTGCGTATGTTAATATGGGACGAAAAATGGTCCCAAGGTTTATGGAAAAGGCCAATTACGCACAATTCAGCCATTCTTCCATAAAATTGAGTAGTGTTAAACAAAGATTCTACATCTTTACAAAGTATGTTGACTGTTATAAATATTGTTTTTGTGTGTGTTTTTTTAAGAAATAAACTTATTCATGATGTAAATTCTTGAAAATGCTTAACTGGGCTTATATTTATTTAATTGTTCCTGTATCACGGACATGTAAACATGTATATATTGGTCCCAGATAGAGCAGTAATACATAGTTCCCACCCTTGTTCTTAATTGTCGGCCATTTTGATAGACAAAACTGATAAGCCCTTATAGAGTAATTTCAAAATATGTGATAATTGAGAAAATACCAAGATAATTTGCATGTGACAACCACTTTTTCTTCAACTTACTGAGCCATATGCCCCCATGACAATAATGAATAAGTTATTTTTTATATATCAGATTATTTTATCATCGTTTACATTATATTCCCCTTAAACTTTAAGGAAATTTGCCTATCAAAATGGCCGACAATTCAGAACAAGGGAGGTAAATATTGTAGATGTGGGAACTATGTATTGACAAGTAGACAATATTGACGAAATGAGATAAAATGTCAATATTATGACTATAAAATTCGTTATAACTACTTGCAGATGTCAGACTTAAAAACCATGGGTTGGAAACTAGCTGAAACGGTGAAACGCTAACAAGAAATGATTTACAAACAATCCTTAGCTGGCGCTCGGTAACTTACCAACGGTAAATAATGAATTTCCACCACTTATATCAATCGGCGATAAAAATCTAAGAAATGTCAGGCTTCCTGTAAAAATACATACAGTACTAACAACAAGGTAAACAAAAAATTCAAATCCCAACCAAGAAATATATAACTGTTGTAAATATAATGAATAAAATGTCAGCTTCTCTTGATTCAGAAACAGGATGGCGCACGTTGCAAACTTTATATTGTAGGTTTCATCTCAGAAGAAATCTGGCTGCTCGCGAGAGTTCTAACAAATCAATGGACATAGTAGGAAGTTACCAATCCATGGTTTATATGTCCGTGGCTCTGATGATTTGGCTGTGATTATCTGTTTGAGAATCAAGGGGACATTACTTCAAAAAAAGGTGAGAAGCTACAAGAGTCGTCTCCTATGAAACATAGTAAAACATAGGGTGTCTATTCAGACCAAAGTATGGTCAAACTTTATGATATTTGTGAAACAGCTTCTTTTAATATTTAGTCTATAGTAAATTTAACTCATTTTACACTGAATGTGAATCAAGTTTGAACAACTTATACTAAACACATTTGATGATGGGCTTCCTGTGTTACTAACAAGTACTTGCGCTAAAGACTGCGCCATTGCTTGAACTCACAACCTTCATATCAAGAGTCAGGTATTTGAGTCCTCAACCACTAGGCCGTGCCATCTATGCTATGAACACTTACCAGTAATAAATCTAGTTCCTTGATGAATGATGGATTGTTATAAATTATACAGTAAAGTTCCGCTATTAAGACCACCCTTGGGTCCGAAGTGGTCTTATAATTGAGTCTGGCTATATAATGAAACCAGGCAGTCTGGTTGTGACATTGAACATGAATACATGTAGCATACATTTTTGCATATTTTACAGAATTAGAAAAGCAACATGCTTGGTAACTTTAATCTATAATGACATCATATGTATGTGGCATATCTCCGCAGATGCATGTTATATGGAAGTTGAGGAAAGGTACTTTTATATAAAAATATACAGCTAACTGTTCCCTACTGAGTGCTACACAAAAGATTTAATAAAATTAATGAATTAAATGAAAACACTGTATTTGAAAATACTTTTTTTTTTTGGACCCACAAAATAAAATTGTTTCATTAACTCAGATCATTGACATATAATTTTCAATAAATATATGCCAAGTCTTACAGTTACTTTCCTCGCATTCTTGATCAATATCATTAAAAGAATCATCACTGATATGTCTATATCAAAATTTCTTGTTAAAATAAAAAATAACTTACTAAAAATAAAGATATTTTACAGGCGATTATAATGCATTTTTGTAAGTTTTTCATTTGTAAGTTAACCTACTTTATATTACAATTGGGGCAGTTAGGATAAATTTAGATAAATATTATCACCGTCCTTGTCGTAATCCACTTATAATAAGAACCAAGCCCATGCCTAGTAGCTTTAAATTCAGGCTTGTAAACATTATTGGATTCTTCCGTTCTTAGTGAAATTATAGTGTTCAAAAGTTGAGAAAAAATAAAATAATTTCATGATAATTAATGTGCATTTATGATTTTTAAAATAGTGATGTATAAGTTTGGGCTAGTATTTAAAAGCTTTCCACAACCAGCTAGTGGTTTTACTGAGAGACTTGGGCGGGGTTGGGATCTGAGAAATTTAATTCAAAGACTAGGAAAACTATCTACATTGTATGCGTTGAAAAAAATTGTTACAAAATTTAAAAATTATTTTGATGTAATAACAACACGCTTTGAACCACAACGCAATATACAGTAAAATAAAATAAGATCTTAATAACCAAAAATACTTATAATTTTCTATAACAATTACTTTCCTAACATTCTTGATTGATTTCATTAAAAGAAACATAAATTAAATGTTTGCCAAGGATTTCGCTGACGCAGAAATCTTGAGTCCCTGACTTCCTTTTCTTCGTAGGGACTCCCATTTTCAACTTACTGTGCATCCCTGCGACCCCTAAAATTAACTTTTGCCAAGTATAAACTGCATATCTGGGACCCTACAAATTTACTCACAGGACCCCCAATTTGTCAAACACCAGGGTCCAAGGGGTCGCTAAAAAATCCTAGGGAAAACCCTGATTGCACTTTCCATTATTTTACACCTTATATTAGAAATAACATGAGAGTAGAGCCATTTCCTCTTTCAACACCTCACAGCGTAACTTTAATCCTATTTAACATAGGTCAGGACACTTAAACAACTTAAATCACTTTTTTTCATGAAATCTTATACATTTACATGATATATTCTCATCAGTGTCGTTGATTGTTTAGAACTTAGGGCTTCTGATTATTATTGTCTCAGCAGTCCTATTGATTGGCCGTTATGACGTTACGGCATCATTTGCCACAGAATTGGAGAAATATTGCTCAAAGAAAATCAATCGCAGAGCACACGATAATGTCCTGATCAATACACACAGTGTAGATGAACGCTCTTCCTATATTTTCTCCGAAAAGCCTATTTTAGTCTGTTTGTTGTCTGTGCTCATAGTTCTGTGATTTTGTTTGACAGTCCGATTTATGGTACACCATTCTAGTCTTGCTATCATGATGCAAACTATTAGCAAAGTACATAGCTTTATCTTCAGTCAAAATATACAATAGAAGATGCATTCAAATGTGATATAATTGTGATTAATTTTATGAGAAATAAAATTTGATTACCATGGCAATATTTTCATGTAAGTATTTATGTCGTGGGATAAATATCGTAGTAGATGTACAGTGTCTGTATGCATGATTTGAGATTGCTTCAACAACTCAACGTAGTATTTCTGTACTCAATGAAATATGGATTAGTGTTGATCATTAAAAATTAATCATGTTCAATATTCAATTCTTTTGTGATTGAAAATAACTCTGCGTCCCTTGAGTTTTGTGAATAGGAGATGTTCAGTTCTTGTCACGAGATGTTTAATAACATTTAAGTCATTTAAATTTTGAATGAGATGTTATGCTGCCTGGGTCTTTGAAATAAACATTAACTTACATAGCTGGCTGTCAAGTGAATGAGGCAAAGGACAACTCAATCTTAAGCCTTTGAAGCAATGATATGGTTTAAGCCTCCGTTATAAAACAAAATCATCTGAAAATTCTGAATTTCTATTAATATTTCATACATATTTTTAAGATAATTAATTACCACTTTTTGTAATGAACATTCCTTGTTTTAAATGCAGCTACAGACTGAATTTTAGTTCAATCAGCATCAAACAATGAAATAGTCCTGAGTCCAAGATTACAAAACATGAGAACTGTTTCCATGCTCAAATTTTTATTCTCAAGTTATTTTGATTAAATATATACTTTCATTATATGTTTTGGTAAATATTCGAAGTATATACAGAATGCTGTATGATAAATGTCCTAGTTATTTTGTGAACATTTAATAATTAGAAATACGGAGACAAATCTCATGTTTTATAGCCAGTGAATATTTTCCTTATCTTCTGTGTTTGATTAAAAAAATTCTGGGCGCTCGCTCAATGTACAACAGACCCCTGTATCGTAAAATTGATAAAAGACACTCAAATAAAGTAAATGGCTATCATATTTGAAGTACAAGGCAAATTGTTCTCTCCTAAAAGTCGGATTGTTTAAAAAGCTCCATGATATTGCGTTACCGTTGATATTTGTGCTATTTCTGTCCATGTTTTGTTTTAATTCAGTGTTCTTCAGTTGAAATGTTGTCTCAAGGCAATTATATTGCTTGTCTCTATTGTAAATTCCTAAGTTTTAAGATGGTGGATAATTCAGAAATGTTATTTAATTAATATAGTTTAGATTAAATCTTTTTGAATTATGTACAGCTAGGTCTATGTGTTTTCAATTAAATTACAGTAATACAATTATTGAGAGTTAGAAACAATTTTGAATGCATTTGTGATCAAATTGTTTGAAAATTGGTTCTTTATTATTTAAGTTTAATAAATTATTCTCTTCTGAAGTCTGGAAAAGAATGGTTTTGATATCGTTCGACAAAAGTGTTTTGCAACTTGTAAGTTTTGTATAGAGATAAGTTAGTGAAAGTAAATTATTCATGGCTAGTTGACAGCTATTAAGGTCCTGAAATAGTGTTGTGATATTGTTGTGCTATTAGATAAGGATGGCTAAAACAATTTAAAAAAAAGCATATTCTACTCAAAAACAACACAACTCGCCATTGCAAAACTCAGAAACCAATTCATAACTTGCCATTTCAACATTAAATCAAAGGACTGAAGGTCCTGGGAGGTGCTTCCAAGTCAAGACTGCACATTTCTAAATAATCATATTAGAAATTAATATGTAACTATTCGGGTTGACTCATTCGCAAAATAATCCAGGAAAGCTGTTTATATCAAAACTCCCGCCATTCCACAATTGATATATATCCCTGAAAAATCAACCATTATACTCATCAAATCTAATGATAAAATCAGAGAACTTTACATGTACTTTTTTCTTGAGACAATGAATATGGCGGTACTTCGAGTAGACCATCAGGTTGACGACGATAGCAATGAGATGATAAAGTGCCTCAAAACCAGCATATAAATGCAGAATGAGCATTTCTATATTTGGAAAAATGCACTGACAAATCAATAATTGGTAATTTTACAGTCACTGTAATTGTAATGGTTTACAACTTCATTATTCTAGTTTTATGGTAATACAAATATCTCTATAAGATATTGCATTGGGGTTACATATCATTTGTCGTAAAAAATTCACAAAATTGGAAAATAATTGTTTACAAAGATTTGAATGGTTTGGCTGAAGCTTGTTCACGTTTCCCTTCCATAGCAATAACTTTTCAATCTGCATTGTTTTCATGAGATTAGGAAATATTTAGGAGGACATTTGGCATCGCATGGGAATAGGGATAACATTCAGCCCCTTGGTTGAGCTAGAAAAAATCTTGCTGATAACTCAGCTAGTGTAACATACTTAATTTAACGCGGCTAAAATTTAGCGCAAATGCATTTTCTAGTAAAATGCGTTTTGTTAGCGTGTACCTAAGTAAGTGATCTGACAAAAGTGCTAATTTAAATTATCAAATTGTTATGAAAATGTCTGTTAGCTCTGTTATGGGTATTCAGTTTTAATAGACATGTTCAGGGTTTTCCCTAGGATGTTTCTGCTATAAGGGTCCTTGGACCCTCGTGTTTGACAAATTGGGGGTCCTAAGTAATTTTTGTAGGGTTCAGGATATGCAGTTTATACTTGACAAAGGTTTATTATAGGGGTCCTGGGGATGCACAGTAAGTGGAAATGGGAGTCCTTGTAAAGAAAAGGGTGTCGTGGACTCAAGATTTCTGCGTCAAGTAAATCCCTGCATGTCTACCACACACTTTTGTGTGGTCATTAATACTTCATAAATGTGTATTAAATGGTTGTCACAAACATTTACACTTTTCTGTAATGAGACAAGTGGAAATAATGGTTATCAATTAAGACTGCAAAAGTGATACACTAACAATGCGCAATTCTAGTGGTATTAACTATTTTGCATAATTTTAACATTAAAGGAACCAAATTTAACAAGAATACAATAGTGCATGAACAGTAGTCTTAAATTTAGTTTTTGAAGAAAATATCTTAAATATTTATGAACAAAATCTTCTGGGGAATGATGACAATTACGCACATTCTCTCGTACTAATTAGTGTGTGTACGTTAATTAGCAAACGCACATTTGAGCTAAATGTGCTGTAATTAGTACACTGTAAAAATGAGACAGTGATTTTATTTTAAAAAATATATGAGCAAAATCAATGAAATACAATATATTTTAATACAAGAGTTCATTTTATGCAATGATAAAGTTAATTCCATCTCCAGGTCAAAATGTTCTTACATTTGTTATTTGTGATGTAACACATTTTGAAAAAAAAAATGTTTTTGATAATCAAATTAAAGCTCTTTTTAGTAGACTAAAATGTTTTTGTTTCTTTTATTTTTCTTTGCATGATAACCTATTGATTGTGAAATGTTTTATTCCATAACTATACAAAGGTGAGGCCAATATACAGCAGACGTGGCCTAATGTTTTTGTTATCACGCCGTTGCGCTGTCTGCTTGCTGTGATAAGCATTTATCAACCAGGAAGATCAAGACCTTTTAGATGATTTAATTGAAAAGGTCTATTCATGATCAACACATATGAAGGCACATACTATACAGAATACGCTGAGCACGTTAACACTATATCAGTCAGGAATCTAAAACTTTCCCTAGGGAGTAACTCGTTTAATGACATCAGTTTATTCCTGCTTTTAAGTCACAGTATAATATGTTCCTGGGAGAATAGTGGCCCAACTTTTATTGCTGGTTTCCAGTACTAAGTTTCAACAAGATTGGTATAGTGGCCGAGGGTTATAGGGACTGTCCCCTGATCCAAACATCACAGGGTTGAATCCTGCATTGAGTAAGGTTGAACCGTGAACGTCACAATCCCTCAATTAGGGGCTAGTACTTCAGGTAGGTACCCAGAAAGAAGGCATGCATGACAGTAAGAGTGATTTATATAAGAAGTAATAACTTGGTCTGTAATCAATGTCAAATAGATGAGTTCTAAATAGATTTAAATAGAAAAGAATTGCGTGCTACCACCATGCTCATCACAGTGTGACATCAATTCTTGTTACAAGAAGACACGGCGCAAAGCTGACATATCTTCATCTTTCTTTAATCTGCAGTTACAACACAATTGCTCTGATGCGATGTAATATAAGCCAGCTTTGCCTTATTGATTCTTTCAGCTTGGTATTTGACAAGATAAATTGATTGCCAATATTTAAATTTGTGCAGACAGTAGTGGAACCTTTGTTGTTGACTATTGGCCATTCAGGTACTGTAAACTACAATATATGCTGGTCATAGAATCAACTTATATTATGTTTTCCCCTCTGATTTTATGGGAAACGAGAGACTTTCATCTCATGAGATTGTTAGATGAATTATCCATTTTTGTCATGATGTTGTATATAACTGGACAGATCTTATCCCAGCAATAGACAGATAAATTGAATTAATGGTGGCAGATCATATGTATTAAGACGCCACATTTTTATGATGTTTTTTCCTGACAAAAAGCACTTAAAACAAGATGGCCATGATGTCTCTAAATTACTCACCTAAGACCAAGCCCCCTGTCTATAAACAAGAAAATTAAATAACTAGATGTTTGCCATAATTCACTGGTCTGTAAAAGGAACCAGTTTTATGGTTTCATTGACCAATGAATGGTTTCATTGACCAATGATCCTAAGGTTGTGGCTCTTGAGAGAGGTTGGTGGTTTGAATCCTGCAGCCTTGAGAGTCATGTTTAGCCACTTTCTTATAATATCTGAATTCGGTACAAGTACTGGTTACTCCCCCAGGATGCAGACTTCGAAAGATTGTCCAAAGACCAGAGAGCTTATGTCATGGCAAATTGTCAATTGTGTGTGCATGGGTCGGCCTGTTAACCTTTCATTCAAACGACATCTCCTCTTAAACGGCTGGGCCAAATTTGATGAAACTTGCCCAGTAGTGTCTTTGCCTGACCCTTTCTCAAGATTGTTCAAATGGTTCCACTTGACTTAACAATATGGCTGTCAGAGCTAAAAATAGAAAAATCTTTAAACGACTTCTTCTCATGAACTGATGATCAGATTTGCATCAAACCTTCCTTAAGATTTCTGCCCAATATAGCCATGTTAAGAGTATTAGTTAAAGCTGATCGAGATATTACAACAACTGGATGTTTATATCTTTAACCTCATTGTTAGCTAAATACAATCGCTCTCGAGTAAATGAAAATAGTCATAACGTGGTTAATTATAGGGACAGAACTAATAATACTTGAACTGTCTCATAGATTATTCATATAGTATAACCTTCTATCACCCTAGCCAGAAAACTACCGTAGCTTACAGAAGTTTATCATAAATAACTAATATGAAGGTTTGTTCTAGTCTTATATCCAGTGTTTTATGTCTCACATGTGACACGGTCACGCAAAAATAGAGCGTGGAATTATGGGCATTTTTCTCGTTCCCGCCTCGGGGAATATTTTCATCTTTTTCCTGAGTATTTATTTACAGTATGTAACATTTAGTGTATATGTTGGTTGCTTCCTGTATTAGAGGTCCACTATTACAGTTTGGTTGTGACATTTGTTGAGTTCAGCATACACTTGCATTCCGGACATTTATACATCAGGTAAATCTAAAGGGGTCTATAACAATTTACGAACACAAAGTGAAAATGAAAGTAGAAATTGTTACAAACCCCTTTGAGTAAATCAGCATGCTATTCTAAGATTGTACAAGTGGCCAATCATGTTTCCTCAGTCATTAGAGCACTTTACTGTGAATCTCAGGGCGTTGTCAGTTCAGGTGAGGCGTATATTGTCTGTGACAGTTTGGCTGACATGATACATTTATCCAAAGTCATTCATATTCCATCTCGTTTATATAGGGGAAGTTGTCAGTTGTTTGTGGAAGTGCAGATTAGTACTGGTACTGCTGGTCAACTGACCGCTGTACATAACTGAAATACTGTTGCTGAAAAACTGTTTCAAACACAAAGTCGCACAAACCCTTGGGAGCTAGTACTGTGATATGGAACCATTACCTAGTATTCTATTCCTGAACAATACAGTGATTTCAGAAAACAGTAGGGCGTGTCCATTTCATATATATTGACAAAACGGCTCAATACACTTGTTTCATTTGACCTATAAATATGATGAAAAGCGACAGGTTGTAATGCAACAAATAAACATTATTTATTTCTCCTCAGTTAAAGTAGTCTGGATAGCACAGTCGGTTGGTAAATCATGATACTATTCTCAGGGTCGTGAGTTTGAGCTCAAATTGGGTGCTTTTTTCCAAGTAAGATTTTTTTCCATATTTCGAAGTTTCTTTAAATATATATTTAAAAGTATATTTTCAAAATAAAATGAAGATTTTATCATAAATGCATATATGCAATTCTTACACAATATCATTTGAAACATCATTACTAGACACCAATGTTAATTAATAAATAGCTTCTACATTTAAATCACTTTTTTATTTTCACTTCAGATTCCATTTAAATATTTCTCTGTAACTACATTGCTATACTTTTCCAGCAACATTGATGCCTTGCATCAACTTTCTCTTGTACTAAAGTTGATTCGAAAGTAGTTGAGAATACCCTTATTGTGTAAAGATGTCTGTTAATCAATGTTTTCTACAACAATGCATTTATTGGTTCAGGCAACCCCACAGTTTGTTTACAACCACTCTCAAACAAATAAAAAGAGACTACTGTATATAATGTATAGTGAATGTTACATTGACAATGGAAAGATTTATGAAATTTCCAAACCTGCATGGTTGTGTCGGTAAAGTAGTTGTACCTCTTTTGTGTTTTTCCAAGTGCTTTGATTTGTAAAATTGTTGCATGGATGTCGGGGTTTTAACCTTGGTTAGACGTTGGATTGTGGTCGGCGACGTCATGACCAAAATCAAACGTTGGGCCAATGTCGTATTGACGTCAGGTGTTTGTTGGATAGAAGTCACAATATTTATCAACTATATATAGAAGTCACTCACAATATTTAACAACTATTATAGAAGTCACTCACAATATTTATCAAGTATACATAGAAGTCACTCACAATATTTAACAACTATACATAGAAGTCACTCACAATATTGATCAACTATACATAGAAGTCACTCACAATATTTATCAACTATACATAGAAGTCACTCACAATATTGATCAACTATACATAGAAGTCACTCACAATATTGATCAACTATACATAGAAGTCACTCACAATATTGATCAACTATACATAGAAGTCACTCACAATATTTATCAGCTATACATAGAAGTCACTCACAATATTTATCATCTATACATAGAAGTCACTCACAATATATATCAACTATACATAGAAGTCACTCACAATATTTATCATCTATACATAGAGGTCACTCACAATATTTATCATCTATACATAGAAGTCACTCACAATATATATCAACTATACATAGAAGTCACTCACAATATTTATCAACTATACATAGAAGTCACTCACAATATTGATCAACTATACATAGAAGTCACTCACAATATTTATCAACTATACATAGAAGTCACTCACAATATTTATCATCTATACATAGAAGTCACTCACAATATTGATCAACTATACATAGAAGTCACTCACAATATTTATCATCTATACATAGAGGTCACTCACAATATTTATCATCTATACATAGAAGTCACTCACAATATATATCAACTATACATAGAAGTCACTCACAATATTTATCAACTATACATAGAAGTCACTCACAATATTGATCAACTATACATAGAAGTCACTCACAATATTTATCAACTATACATAGAAGTCACTCACAATATTTATCATCTATACATAGAAGTCACTCACAATATTGATCAACTATACATAGAAGTCACTCACAATATTTATCAACTATACATAGAAGTCACTCACAATATTGATCAACTATACATAGAAGTCACTCACAATATTTATCAACTATACATAGAAGTCACTCACAATATTTATCAACTATACATAGAAGTCACTCACAATATTTATCATCTATACATAGAGGTCACAATATTTATCAACTATATAATATAGAAGTCACTCACATTATTTATCAGCTATACTTACAAGTCACTCACAATATTTATCAATGCTTCAGTGATTATTGTTTGCTGATTATCTTTTTTTCTTTGTAAATGGAAGCTTTCATGTAATAGTCTATATGTGAGGCGTAAATATCGTGAGTGAAAGAACGCTGAAATGTCCTAACCAATGGTTACATTAAGTCGAACCATCATGTCTTGCTGGTAAAAATCTTTTTGTACAATTATTCAAGAACAGTACTTTATTGTCTACGTCTGAGACATTGATGGCATAAAAGTGATAGAATGCATATAGCATCCATTGAATAATGTATCACAAATGGTGTAACAATCAAGTATCTAAAATTACTGCATAAAACCAAAATTCTGCATCCACTCCTTAAATTGCCATTTAAATAGGAAACAAAATGATGTGTATTATATGAATAATTGATAAATGTTTATAGAATATTTAGTGTTCTGTCAGTTTTAATTGTGAAATGGTATGTGCAATTCCCTTATAAAGTGGTATATTAATTTGTGTACATATAACTCTGTCTACATCTGTCAATTTCAGCTATAACACCTGGGTGAGAGTATGATATAAATCTTTAGAATGTGATATAAATGTATAATTGAATGTAGGACTGATACTGGTGATAATGTATGATTGAATGTAGGGCTGATACTGGTGATAATGTATGATTGAATGTAGGGCTGATACTGGTGATAATGTATGATTGAATGTAGGGCTGATACTGGTGATAATGTATGATTGAATGTAGGGCTGATACTGGTGATAATGTATGATTGAATGTAGGGCTGATACTGGTGATAATGTATGATTGAATGTAGGGCTGATACTGGTGATAATGTATGATTGAATGTAGGGCTGATACTGGTGATAATGTATGATTGAATGTAGGGCTGATAGGGATAATGTATGATTGAATGTAGGACTTAGGTACTGGTGATAATGTATGATTGAATGTAGGGCTGATAGTGATAATGTATGATTGAATGTAGGGCTGATAGTGGTGATAGTGTATGATTGAACCTATGACTGATACTGGTGATAATGTATGATTGAATGTAGGGCTGATAGTGATAATGTATTATTGAATGTAGGACTGATACTGGTGATAATGTATGATTGAATGTAGGACTGATAGTGATAATGTATGATTGAATGTAGGGCTGATAGTGATAATGTATGATTGAATGTAGGACTGATACTGGTGATAATGTATGATTGAATGTAGGGCTGATACTGGTGATAGTGTATGATTGAATGTAGGGCTGATACTGGTGATAATGTATGATTGAATGTAGGGCTGATACTGGTGATAATGTATGATTGAATGTAGGACTGATACTGGTGATAATGTATGATTGAATGTAGGGCTGATACTGGTGATAATGTATGATTGAATGTAGGGCTGATACTGGTGATAGTGTATGATTGAATGTAGGACTGATACTGGTGATAATGTATGATTGAATGTAGGGCTGATACTGGTGATAATGTATGATTGAATGTAGGACTGATACTGGTGATAATGTATGATTGAATGTAGGGCTGATAGTGATAATGTATGATTGAATGTATAGGGCTGATACTGGTGATAATGTATGATTGAATGTAGGGCTGATAGTGATAATGTATGATTGAATGTAGAGCTGATACTGGTGATAGTGTATGATTGAATGTAGGGCTGATAGTGATAATGTATGATTGAATGTAGGGCTGATAGTGATAATGAATGATTGAATGTAGGGCTGATACTGGTGATAGTGTATGATTGAATGTAGGGCTGATAGTGATAATGTATGATTGAATGTAGGGCTGATACTGGTGATAATGTATGATTGAATGTAGGGCTGATACTGGTGATAGTGTATGATTGAATGTAGGACTGATACTGGTGATAATGTATGATTGAATGTAGGGCTGATACTGGTGATAATGTATGATTGAATGTAGGACTGATACTGGTGATAATGTATGATTGAATGTAGGGCTGATACTGGTGATAATGTATGATTGAATGTAGGGCTGATACTGGTGATAATGTATGATTGAATGTAGGACTGATACTGGTGATAGTGTATGATTGAATGTAGGACTGATACTGGTGATAGTGTATGATTGAATGTAGGGCTGATACTGGTGATAATGTATGATTGAATGTAGGGCTGATACTGGTGATAATGTATAATTGAATGTAGGACTGATACTGGTGATAATGTATGATTGAATGTAGGGCTGATACTGGTGATAATGTATGATTGAATGTATAGGGCTGATACTGGTGATAATGTATGATTGAATGTAGGGCTGATACTGGTGATTATGTATGATTGAATGTAGGGCTGATACTGGTGATAATGTATGATTAAATGTAGGGCTGATACTGGTGATAATGTATGATTGAATGTAGGGCTGATACTGGTGATAATGTATGATTGAATGTAGGGCTGATACTGGTGATAATGTATGATTGAATGTAGGGCTGATACTGGTGATAATGTATGATTGAATGTAGGGCTGATACTGGTGATAATGTATGATTGAATGTAGGGCTGATACTGGTGATAATGTATGATTGAATGTAGGGCTGATACTGGTGATAATGTATGATGGAATGTAGGACTGATACTGGTGATAATGTATGATTGAATGTAGGGCTGATACTGGTGATAATGTATGATTGAATGTAGGGCTGATAGTGATAATGTATGATTGAATGTAGGGCTGATAGTGATAATGTATGATTGAATGTAGGACTGATACTGGTGATAATGTATGATTGAATGTAGGACTGATACTGGTGATAATGTATGATTGAATGTAGGGCTGATACTGGTGATAATGTATGATTGAATGTAGGGCTGATACTGGTGATAGTGTATGAGTGAATGTAGGGCTGATACTGGTGATAATGTATGATTGAATGTAGGGCTGATACTGGTGATAGTGTATGATTGAATGTAGGGCTGATACTGGTGATAGTGTATGATTGAATGTAGGGCTGATACTGGTGATAATGTATGATTGAATGTAGGGCTGATACTGGTGATAGTGTATGATTGAATGTAGGACTGATACTGGTGATAATGTATGATTGAATGTAGGGCTGATACTGGTGATAATGTATAATTGAATGTAGGACTGATACTGGTGATAATGTATGATTGAATGTAGGGCTGATACTGGTGATAATGTATGATTGAATGTAGGGCTGATACTGGTGATAATGTATGATTGAATGTAGGACTGATACTGGTGATAGTGTATGATTGAATGTAGGGCTGATACTGGTGATAGTGTATGATTGAATGTAGGGCTGATACTGGTGATAATGTATGATTGAATGTAGGGCTGATAGTGATAATGTATGAACGAATGTAGGGCTGATACTGGTGATAATGTATGATTGAACCTTTGACTGATAATAGCGAGTTTCAATGAATCTCATTGATCACATTAAAAAAAAAATTAAATTACTGATCTGTTACTGGCCATAATTATCATACCAGATATTGTCTGTATTTGTTGTGAGTAATTTTGTGATTTAGGCCGTAGTTAAAAAATTGTTTGTTTGGCTTAACCCTACCTACCATTATGAAAATGTCTCCTACTGAAAAATTATTTTAGCAGCATATTTTAGTGAACTTTAATATGACCATAAAAATAATAAATAAAAGATTAATTACCTGGCTACCTACCCACCTATATTTTTCTAAGCACAGTTATGCCAAACAAACATTTCTTTAAGGTATGGCCTAACTGACACAATTGCAGAATCAGCAATTATAGACCAGAGCAAGTTTCCACACAAACAGAACTTGCAGAATATATTTGATTGGCTTGTATTTTCTCTTTCTATGCAATATTTTTTACATTTTAATATGTTTGCCTCAGACAAGTGAATATAGGCAGATTTCATATGCCTTGTCATTAAATATTTTGCGGTTGCAGATTAGCAAATACACAATATTTGAACAATCAACTTCAATTATTTATTAATTTGTACCTTCTATGGAAACGTTACATTTTATTAGGTGTCTGTAATCCTATGGTCTGTGAAAACAGTCATGATCGTAGCTGGGATTTCCTGATCAATAATCAAATTACAAATTCTATTAGTTACAAACGCCATAACATATTCACTTATATATATATGTGAGTAGATTAAGCAATGTTCTGCTATTGACTTGTGTCTGTCTGCTGTAAAACTGACGTAATCATGAGAAAAAAATGTTTTCATTACTTTGCTGGAACTTGATTAATGATAGGGGCTGTTATTCCGGTACTTGTATTTTCGATAGATCCAGATTGCTATAATCATGTGTTTTTCCCTCTAATCCTGCAGTATGAAACAACAATAAACCATTAAAATTGTACTCAAGATTGCAATGAAAACAAAGACAGAATTTTATAGTGTGATTATATTACCTGGTCCATTACATTCTAATTGGTGTACTGTCCATAAGTTTGAAGGAGAAAAATTCAGAGTAATCAAAACAGCAGTAATGTCTTTACGCACGAGAGCATTTCCTTACCTAAATTGGCATTGATCGGTTCTGAAAGTTCATATACCTGTTCGGTCAATCTAACAGCACTATATATCAGATTGAAATTCAACAGGTCTACATTTAAACATGCTTGTACCCCTGGTAAGGAAACATGTTTAGCACATTCAGGCGTGTAGGTAGCTTTGAGGGGTGTACCCTCTTTTGCAGAGAAAATTTGGAATATCTTCTGTAAGTGGTATTACTTTTATGCATTCTGCATTTGTAACATTTCAGATCATTTATTTTGTTTGCGGACAATATTATTTACTTCCTTTGGAACCTGTCCATATCATTCAACTGTGACTGAGGCATAAGGCGGTGGCTGACGAACGTCCCTGCTACCTGTACTATTCCTTAGGAAATTTAAAATCATGAGGTTGGTTTGGAACATCCATTGCAAAATGGCTGTTTTTCACACCAAACCTACTCTGAATCTATCCATTTCTTGTTTATGTAATGATCTATTGATCTATATTTCTTGCACATGGTCTGCGGATTAGTATTAGGGGCCGTTGCCCCATTCGCATGAAGCAAAATTTTTGCAGTTGCAACTCCAGCTAATTTTGTTCTTAATATTATTTTGCGGCCATATTTTCATTGATTACAGAAATACAGGGAACACTACTCCAGCCCCTGTAGTCCCGGCTTCCATGCACGGAAATTTCAGATTTTTGGCAGAAACATCTGTATTGCACTGAATTCCCAATACCTGAAAACAATATAAATATTAGGGACTTGGCATGGTTTGTTACTAATTGTTAAATATTGGGGAATGATATAAAACACACAACAAATTCAAAACCCCACATAGAACATTGTACAGTGTGACTTGAATCCTCATGCAGAATGGAAGGTGACAGTTGGATCTTTATTATCACTAAATATAGTGAACAGAAATAGTAACAGTATCGCATGTAACTAAGATATATTGTTTTGTAACAATCAAAGCCGCGGCAGAGTTCCTCGGAGCCAACTTTTACTGAGCCAAAAAAATATTTCCTTCCTCGTTTATTGGAAAATTTGCATATTCGTTTTCACCAGACTGATTGAATTTTGTATGTGACATATCAAGCGGTCAGGCACATATTACGTGAACTCTGCTCAGACTTTCTCAGTTTCACTTGCTGGCACTATGTATTTTTCTCTTGAGCTTAAACAGTCCTGGAATCTCCAAAAAAGAGAGAGAGAATAAGTTGCTACAGGAATGCCACATACACAAGACCTCCTGGAAAACAACAGTCCACTAAACCGCCGGCACTGAGAATGTGCAAGGGTAAAACACACACGTAAACAGGGGTGCAAGGAACGGACGGCTGACCACAAAGTCAAATTAGAGAAAATGTGAAAAATGCAGAAGGTCTTGCAACTTCATGTACACGTTGACATTCCTGTTGTACAGTGTGTAGTACTAAAAATTAAAATGTACACATTTATAGATAATTTGATGATACAACAAGCAATATTTGACCAGTGATAATGTACCTTGAATAAATATCATTATTCAAGCACCTGTCTTAATCCAGACCGTTTGGCTAACTTCTTATGCCTGTTTAGTTAGCCAAAAATATTAACTTTAGATATACATGTAATGATATTCAGATATTCGGTCCCCTGAAGATCATAATACAAGCGTAGTTCAGACAGACACTATAAACCAAACGCAATAAACTCACCTTTCCAAACAGGTGGCCCTGTAGCTCAGTGGTTAACACTGCTGACTACGAATCCGAAGGTCGTGGGTTCGATCCCTCGTCTCGCCGGATAAAATAGAAATGCTTTTCAGTGTTTCCCACCTAACATAGTACTGGCATATAACCAGGAAAAGTACTGGGTAGATTCCAGGAAAGTACTGGTTAGATGCCAGGAAAATGTTAACTGTACGATGGGTCTCATTGGCACTGTGCAGTGACCGTATTTGGCTTCAAAAATTGTCTGTTTGACCTATACTGCTCTACTATACTGGCAGGTAAATTTCCCCCTTCGGTTTCAAAAAGTCTATTTATGGTGTGCGGGGGACATACCGGGTCGACCAAAATACCATAAAGTGCGACCTCATAAACACAGTAATACAAAATACCTTTCCAAACTTGAAACTATATATTTCATAAATTTTGGCTTACATAGGTCTTGGCAACAGGAACATAGATAATATTGAAATATTGGCAATTAAGAAAAAGATATCTGTCTGCCAACTGAATTTTGAGATGTATGATTTATTATTGATAATACATGTAGCCTATTTGATATATTTTTTTGTTTCAATTACCCAGTATATATACAGCAAAACGTCCTCAGAAAATTAAGACCACCGAAATAAATAAGACCATATTTTCTTCGAACAGCTTTTTATTTTTGTTCCCAATTTGTAACTTGATAATGAGGTCACTTCACAAATATGACCGACTCTTCAGCGCTGATGATGGTCTTCTTATTGAGGTTCAACTATGTATAAGATATAGAATACAGCTAGGTTTGGCAATTATAAATAATGCTTTCACATGTTTTATTCACTTTAACTATGTGAAAATGTTGTAAATATTGTTTGTAGGTGGTAATTTGATATGCATAGCATTTACATGATATTTGATCAATTCTTGGGAGAGAATGCATTTATTGCATTATTGTGTAATTGTATTATTGTGCTAATATGATTGAGTGAATGTAATACTATCTAGTTGTCTCGCAATTCTGTATTTATTATGGAGACGTAAGAAAGATGGATTTATGTAACAATAGAGGGGGCTTCCATGGTTGAGTGATTATGGTTGCTGACTTCAAATCACTTGTTCCTCACTCCTGTGGGATCTAGTTGAGTGATTATGGTCGCTGACTTCAAATCACTTGTCCCTCACCCCTGTGGGTTGTGGTTGAGTGATTATGGTTGCTGACTTCAAATCACTTGTCCCTCACCCCTGTGGGTTCTGGTTGAGTGATTATGGTCGCTGACTTCAAATCACTTGTCCCTCACCCCTGTGGGTTCTGGTTGAGTGATCATGGTCGCTGACTTCAAATCACTTGTCCCTCACCCCTGTGGGTTCTGGTTGAGTATTTATGGTCGCTGACTTCAAATCACTTGTCCCTCACCCCTGTGGGTTCTGGTTGAGTGATTATGGTCGCTGACTTCAAATCACTTGTCCCTCACCCCTGTGGGTTCTGGTTGAGTGATTATGGTCGCTGACTTCAAATCACTTGTCCCTCACTCCTGTGGGTTCTGGTTGAGTGATTATGGTCGCTGACTTCAAATCACTTGTCCCTCACCTCTGTGGGTTCTGGTTGAGTGATTATGGTCGCTGACTTCAAATCACTTGTTCCTCACCCCTGTGGGTTCTGGTTGAGTGATTATGGTCGCTGACTTCAAATCACTTGTTCCTCACCCCTGTGGGTTCTGGTTGAGTGTTATGGTCGCTCAGACTTCAAATCACTTGCCCCTCCCTGCTGTGGGTTCTTGTCCAACTCGGCATGTAGCATAAACTGTATATATTAGAAAGCTATCCAGCTGGCTTACAGTAGTTTGTTCAACCCAGGCCCGGAGAGGGGGGGGGGGGGCGGTCTTCCTCCACCTTAATAGCTGGAAACAATCACCATAAATACCATGGCTGTATATGTAACTGAATATCCCATTACCAAAACTATTACATTAGAAGACAAGACTGTAGAAGAAACATTAATCATATATTCTGCTGACAGTTTTATGTTTTTCCTTGTCCTAAGGAAGTAATTTTCAGTAACATGTCTGACCCTGTCCTACAGTCTAACTTTATGATTTTCTCTGTCTATTACATAATTCAATAGTTTACAAAATATATAACATAATTCTGTCCTCATATGGTCTTATCAAGTCTGGTAAGTTGGTAAGTTTTCTATAATTTTAGGGATTTGATACAGAACTGATTCATCATAGATTATAGGCATATTGAATTTTCATTTTACATTTATGAACATTTTGAGAATGTTCAACATGTTAGTTCAACATATTCATGCCATGTTGTCATTTCCTAGTTCAATGCTTTGAAAGATGGTTTAGGGACTCATTGTACTTGTCAAAAAGAAACCCTGTTTTAAGTATTGATCATTATTATTTTTTTAGTGTCTCACTCCGTATTCACTTCCTGAATTTCAAGATGAATGATAATCGATAATGGCTAATTGATCTATAAATTGAAATTAAGACCAACATATTAATAATACCATCTTATCATCGAACAGTTTTATATTTTTGTTTCTATTATTGGTAGGACATAAATACAGATCTGCATATGATGTTGACCGCCTGAGGTTTTACGTTTTGAAACTTTGCGTAAATAAAGTTGTGCACTTGGGTTTGCCATCATTCTCCACACGGGGAAACCGAGTTTCTGGCGTACAAAGTAATAAATTTCTGTGTAGGAAAAGCTGAAATCTTCAGCCTAATCTGTTCTGTTTAAATATTCATCATCTATGAGATGGGAACTAGACTGATTTATGTGGAGATGTTGTCAGTTGCTTGCTGAGAAGTATGCTAGTACTGGTTGGTGTCCCAAGAGCACTGGTTAGGTCATCTGACCTGCGCAATATATGACTGAACTCTTGTTGCGAAATGGCTTAAAACCCAAAAGAAACAAGAAATATCTTGAAAAAAAGACGGTCGGTGCGATTTGAAGGTTAACATTTGTTGTGCATAATAAAAAAATGCCGAATAAATACAATTGCTGGTTAATCCGGATCCCAAATGGATTTTGGTAAATTCACCGAAATTCAGTGGATATCGGTAAGGTAACGTACCCTTTATCGAACGGTAACCCAATCTGCATCAAGGTTACAAACATTGTTCGGTGGAAGAGAAATTGTCTTGGTGGTTAACATAAGATGTGACTGGTTTACACAACACTGATATGCAAATAGCAAAACCATGTTAGTACGGCTACGCTGAAAAAACAACAACATAAAACGTCCATACTTTCAAAATTATCTGACAAATCACCAGAATGCTCTCTTGTTGCTCAGGTAAATCAATATACGCTTGGATGAGTTCTATGTTCATATATCTACGAATATATATACAAAGTACCCTGTCACTCTGTGTTTCCTGAAATGAGAGATTGTATCGATACACTGTCCATGTGCTTTTGTCACTTTGATCGATTGTAACTGAAATAATTTGCAAAACAGCGAAGGCTGTAAAACCCAACATGATTAACAAGCCTAATAGTTTCACAGTGTCCACATTGGCCCAATATACATCAATAATAAAGTATGTTGAACTTTAAAAGCATAGATAATTTAACCTGTAAACATGAGAAGACATTGTGTTTTTGAAAAATAATGATTTTAAATCTGACAGTAATTGTCCACAATTTGTCAACATTATCTTTCAAACCATTGTTATGCATGTAAAGATGAGAACACTAGTACACAATAGATAGAGAAAGTATGTTGAAGGACTTAAGAAAGCAATAAAAGGGTTTAAAATATATATATCGGTAGATTTATGTAGCAAATACACTACATAGCATTCATCACTTTGTATATTCTACCAGTAGAGATACTGTAGATGTTTAAATATTCGTTTGCGATAAATGTTTTAGTCTGAGAAATTCATTACATGGAAGTGAAACAATACATAGTTGGGAAGGCCACATTAACAATTCTGAGAATTTCACTGGACAGATCCAGGTAATACATAGTTGGGAAGGCCACATTAACAATTCTGAGAACTTCCCAGGACGGATCCAGGCAAAAGAGAAGGGAGGAGGCACTTGCAGGGAGGGGTCTTTGAAAGAATAATGAAATGGTCTAAGAGTAACATGCAGCAAGGGGACACAAAAACAAGATGGAAGTTATAAGAATACTAATAAGGATACTTAAACTGAAGAACACCACATCAACTATGAACATTTGAGTGAATTGAATACTGTAATAAATTGTAATGTAATATTTATGTACAATATTAAATCTTAAAATCTGTATGGGAGTACTCGAAAAGGGGACAAGGGGTATGGCTGCTCCACACAGAGGTCATTTAGGGTCAAATTTCTCAGAGGTCACAACTGCACCTCCTCTTGAATGCGCTATTTTTGGTCTTTCCTAGCAGTTGGAATTGACTAGATTAAAGAGTGCTGAATATGAACGGTACGCTTGTTATTTGTGATGTATAAGCGATGCAATACACACAGTCCAGTCATGTTCCTCTTCAATAGTGTACAGACATGACAGATGTTGTCTTTTTAGACTGGGGCGTTAGCCCCATGTCTTTAGTAACCGTAATTTTGGAAACAGCTGTATCAGAGTTAGTGTAGACAGAGTTAGTTTGATAGTTTCACAATTCCCACAGCCAGTGCAAATACACATCCTAGTATCAGAGTTAGACACATTTGATCGGTTTTACAAACCCCACAGCCAGTGCGAATACACATCCTAGTCTATATTTAGACAGGCGAGTCGACATGTGTTAAAACTTTATGCGAGTGTGCATTGTATAAGCTTTCACTGTCATAGAAATGCCGCCGAGACTATGGAAATTGCTAGAAAAACTAAATAAATAAAACGTAAGTGACTATTGTTTCGTCGGCATGCCAAAATTATTCCGATGCCTGTAAATGTGTAGTGATTTAAGGTCATTTAAACAACTGTACGGGCGGAATCTGTGTATATTTTGAAATGCGTCATATCGTTACTTGGCATCTTGTTAATCAGATTCGCCACGCTATTTTTAAAACGTATCAGTACAAACCTCGATGAATGAACGAAACACTGCCTTCTGTAAGTGCTACACTTTTAATGACATGAACTAAAACCGATTAGCTAGATAGTCAAAATTTCCTTCGACGCGAAAGGCTATACACATTTTATTGGTTTAACACTGGAAAATACCCATCTATTATAAACTCAGTAGTCACGTGATCGTGTCGACCAATGGCATTTAGTATCAGGAATGAACGGTGATTTCGTAAGGTCAAATATCAAAATATACTGGGTAATACAGCAGCGGGTGAATGTAACGGGTAGAGGAATCAAAGCGCTGTGTGGAGCATAGAGTCTTACATGCACGCTTTGAAATTAAAATTGCTTGTAAGTGAACCAGTCCCTCTTTCCATCCCTGAGCGAGACAGTGCAATGTTTCTACAATCTCTGCCTGAGAAGTCTTTACGGGTCACAAGAAACTTCGACTGCCCCAGTATTTCTGCTCTTTCAGCGCTTTGATTACAAGTGCAAGTATTCACTCTTTGAATTAAGTTCTCACAGCTGGTGGTTGTAAGTTGAATAAATATTTTAATACTAACAGACTGCTAACAGGATGGGTTTTCTTCAGTCAGTTCATCACAGATAATGTATACATCTTGCCTAGGGATCTTACTGTAGACCTCTTCATTGTTTTTGTAGTCTCGCTCGCTCATTTTCAATTCACGTTGTATGAATTCGTATATTTTGTCTGAGAATAGATCTCTAGACCTGACTTTAATGATCTTGTTCCATTCCCTGTTGAACATATCTGTTTGAAGTACAACTCTCTAGACTAATTCTAGAGTAGATTAGTTAATCCATATTTGCATTTTATGGGAAAGAAAATATGGAAAAAAATAAGAGAATACAATAAAGTCACATTTGGGAATCATCATAATCTCTCATAGACACGCTGCATACTTTTTGTGTAATATTCAATACCTATGATTCCAAGCTTATCTATTTTTAAGATTCTGTTACCATGGTAACACTTTAAACTCCAAATATAATTAATTGTTACAAAATAACTTTTTTGATCTGCCACTGAACTAGATTATTATTTATTTATAATTGAATTTGGCTGTTGAAGTTCAATCATTTTATGTTTCTTCAATATAATTATATAGATATTGGTATAATTATTTATTTTTTTATAAATTGTTTTTTTATTTAACAATTGATTAGTAGTTTATCTAAAATTGATTTCAACATGTATGGTTTGCCCAGGTGGTAGTGTTCTCAACTGCTACTGTTGACAATGACAATGACAATGACAATGACAAATATTTATTTGATATAGTGGCCACCGGCCCAAATCAATATATAAGCATACACATATTTACAAACAAACATATACTCATATAATATTAATGAACAAACGTACAATCACATGCACATTTTTTCAAAAAAAGCAAACTAACATAATTATACCTATGAAGTTATTATAAACATATACTAACATACACATATTTCAAAAAACTTCATTATGTTTATACATATATCATACATATATTAACATATACATATTACAAAAATTTCACACATTTTTTTGCTCATGAAATATTTATGGGTAGACATATAATAACATGCACATATTTCAAAAACATCATTATTTTTATATATTCCACATTTTTATATATACTCCTGTAATACTTGTACACTCATGAAATATTTATGAACAAACATATATTAACATGCACATATTACAAAAAAATTTCACACATAATTTATATACAATCCAATTTATAACATGTTCATAATTATAGGTCTAAAAATTCTTGTCTACTGTTGAGGTTATAGGTTCGAACCTGCAGGAAGAGGTAATTATTCCGTTTGTGACAATGTGTGGAGGCATATTGTCTTAAAATGAATGTGCTGTTCCCTGTTACAACTTAATCCTTCCTTTAAGATGCCTGCATCCAAAGTCATTCGTCCTGCTCCTATCATGAAGTGTTATAGTTGTCTTTTACTTGTGGAAGAACAAGATAAGTTCTGGTTGGTAACCCAGGAACACTGGATATTAGCGAACGGACCGTCAGACGTAACTGAAATACTGTTAAGAATCAGAGTGATACTGAAATGTAAATAAGTTTTCTGTGTTTGGTTTGGTTTTACAGTGTGGTAATCAGCCAATGAAAACATGTTTTGCAAAATATTGACCAATAGACATTGTGTGCACAATAATGTTATTCTCAACAAATTTTGAATCACCAGTGATGTTATATAGATGTTATATTGAGTAAAACAACCTTTGTGGGTGTGATGTTTAATAAATTTAGGTTAAGTACTTTAGTACACAAAGTCATGTACGATTATATACAATATTTCCCATTTACTTATAGTCTTCAATTAATTGTTATTTTTTCATCAAATATTTCTACAGAAAAAATAAATAATGCTATGCTTATGAAAATAAATATTAAGTGTTCTAGTTTCTATTATATAAGCTCTCTATTAAATCTTTTGTGCTATACACTTGCCATTCAACAATGCATCAATGATCTGAAATTTAAAATTTTATAATGCTTACTAAATACACTGTTTGTACAGTATAAAATAAATATGATGAAATGAAGGTAATTTGAACACGGGGCCTTTACCTGAAGCTAAACCCAAATGAAAATATATGTCTCCTTACAATTACTCTTACATTGTGTGATTATCAATGTATTGTTAAAACGGAATTATGGAACTTATTCAGTAATGATGTGTTAAATGGTTGACGATTATATTCGTGTATACATATTTCACTTGCAAATAAAGTACTGACTCGATACTTCATCGAACTTTATACGTATGATTGGAAATTTTAGTGTATAGAAAACATGCATCACATTCATTGAACGGAACTTGTTGCCGTTAATTATTTAGATGTAAAAAATAGAAATACTTCGTGAATTATTAATTGAGCTTTTCTTCAAAAATAGAAAATATTCTACATTTGCCATGAAATATAATGTGTGATATATAGTGTCTATGGTGAAGGTTTATGTTAAAAATATGAAATTTCATTAAAATCTTTTTGTGGAATTTGTGAAATTTACGATGAAATGAAATTGATTTAGAATATGCATGATGCAACCGGTGAAATATCATATGTGAGTTTGAAATAGAATTCTTTGATGTCTTGGTGCTTGGAATTCGTGAATGATCTAGGAGGTTCTGTGATTGAGAGATGGAGGTGGTTCTGTGATTGAGAGATGGAGGTGGTTCTGTGATTGAGAGATGGTAAATTGTTGTGAAATTTGGAGGAAATTAAGTCAATATCATTGATAAATAAAGTGAATGGCAAAAAGGAGGTGTGTTAGTGAGATGCCTGATAAATTAATTAGGATAATGGAATTCTGTTGTGTAATATTGTGTTTGTATAAAAATATGGAATTAGAGGTGATGTTGTAGTCAGTATTTCAAGAGCTGGAATTGAAATTTTTTAGTCAAGGTTATGGTAAATTGAGGTTTTTATTGAAATGAACGGATATTACTTATGAAGCTTTGTATCAGTCCTGTTAATTTTTTTTGTACTGTGTCTGGGGGGCAGGTTAGAGGGGGTGGGTAAGTATTCTATGGAATGTTATACCCACGATAATTCATGTTTTCTGTTTAAATAAAGAATTTATAGAATGAAGCCTACTTAAAAAATTACCCCCTTCCCCCAAAGAAAATCTGTTGTAATCAACAATATGTATATTTCAGTGTATAATGTATGAAACTTATAATTCTGTAAAGAGAGTTTTGTATGTAATAAGCAATCATGTAGCATTATTTTGTCATGAGAAGTTTTTATTACATAATTTCTTGATTTTTTTTTTGGAAAATAGATAACAGAGATAGTTTTGAAATTTTGAATAAAACACTTCACTGATTAATAATAAAAATGCACACATTGATTCGAGGGAGCTTTCTTAAATCTATGTCAGCCGCAGAATATTTGTTCAGAAAAATCAATACAATTATATATACGGTAAATCAAATGCGCTTAAATTTTCAATATAGTTTGAATAGCTACTATTTTCAGCATTAAATGCTTTTATATTTTGTAAGGGTAATACTAAACTTGTATTCAGAATGTTTGTGCTCAAGCCTCTATAATTTCACAATGACCTGACATTCATGATTTTCTGTGTTCTGCGACTATGATTATTACCATTAAACTGGTCACAGTATGTTCAATCTTTATTTGAAAGAAAATTTGTATGATTAAACATTTTCACCAAAAGTTATATAATGTACTGCCAGTGATGTTGAAACTGGTTTTTTATTAGTTAAAAGCTAACTCAGGGGTTCCATTTGACCCTGAAGTTGAGCCTTTGACCCTTGGAATTTCCAAAAAGCCACATTTTGACCATCAGGATTCTGGTTACGGGCAATTTTTTTTCTAAATTAAAGGTAAATTGGCAATAAAACGGTAAAATCTGATAAAGTTTGATCCTTGAGATTCAGCATCTAGTGAAACCCCTTTAACTAATCTAGTAAACTGTACATGCATCAGACTAGCCAATCAGTCCAGTAAACCGGACATGCATCATACTAGCCAATCAGTCCAGTAAACCGGACATGCACCAGACTAGCCAATCAGTCCAGTAAACCAGACATGCATCATACTAGCCAATCAGTCCAGTTAACCGGACATGCATCATACTAGCCAATCAGTCCAGTAAACCGGACATGTGCCAGACTAGCCAATCTGTCCAGTAAACCGGACATACAGTAGACTAGCAAATCAGTCCAGTAAACCGGACATGCACCAGACTAGCCAATCAGTCCAGTTAACCGTACAAACATTAGACTAGCCAATCAGTCCAGTAAACCGGACATGCACCAGACTAGCCAATCAGTCCAGTAAACCGGACATACATTAGACTAGCCAATCAGTCCAGTAAACCGGACATGCACCAAACTAGCCAATCAGTCCAGTTAACCGTACATACATCAGACTAGCCAATCATTCCAGTAAACCGGACATGCACCAGACTAGCCAATCAGTCTAGTAAACAGGACATGCACCAGACTAGCCAATCAGTCCAGTAAACCGGACATGCACCAGACTAGCCAATCAGTCCAGTTAACAGGACATGCATCAGACTAGCTAATCAGTCCAGTAAACAGGACATGCATCCTGGTGCTTTTTGGGGCTGCCGTGTGCTTTGTATAATACAGCCGTCACACCGGACTGGCGTCCTTACTGCATCCCTACGGCGACCCAGGACGTGGAAGGGACGCCATGGACGCCGTAGGGTCGTGGTGAGAACGCATCAAGACGCCGTGGGGACCCCAAGGACGCCGAAGGTCGCAGAGCGACGGCGTTTACTTTGGACATGTTCAAAGTAATCGCCGTGGGATCGCCCTGAGGTCGCCATGGTCGCCGTAGCATCGCAGTAGGAACCCGAACAACGCCAAAGGAACGTAGTACAGACGTGGTAGAGTCGCCATGTAAACGCGGAGAAAAGGATCGGGGGAACCAATGGCGACCTTACTGCGTCCTTACCACGTCTATGGGGTTCTTACCACGACCCCATCACGTCTATGGCGTCCTTACCGCGATGTCAGGGCGGATATTTCGGGATTTGAGCTATTGTCCGCGACCTTACAACGTTCTCAATGCGTCCCTGTGGCGTTAATGGCGTTTCTACGGGGTGCCTACTACGACTATTGCGTTTCTACGGAGTTTGCACTGCGTTCCTAGCGCGTTCCTACTGTTCGCCCTCGAAGAGCTATAAAACCCAATATTTTATCCTATCTTTATCAGTGTATTTCTCGTACTCACCATCATCAGGGCCGAATAAATGATGAACTTGCTCGCACTGCAACATATACTTATTGTCCAGCAGCAGCAGCAGGCAGATGATCATGTCATAGCTGTAAAACTGATCAGACGGCGAAGGAGAAGAAGGGCAAGGCTAAGAAGATGCTGGGTTAGACCATGGCTCGGTGATGTCCGAAGAGAACAGTTTGGCCACTTCAACCGCCTCATGCCTGAGGTCGCCAGTCCCAGCCCCAGACTTCGGCCTTGCCAGTTTCCCATACCTGGTCCGAATGGACCGGTACCACACGGTAAGGAGGACCACTTCCTTACCAAGTTTACGGGCCTGCTCAGCCCAGAGCGCGTCCTTCTTGCCCTTATCCTTGTATGAGGATAACTTCTTGTTGAAGAGCAGTGGGTGCTCCCTAAGCCAGTCTACCATGGCCTCCTCTTCTTCGGGCGTCAGATCACTACGCACAAGCCTGCTCCTCTTGGTTTTACGGCATGGACTGTCACATTTTGTAGCGCTGGCATTGGACTGTGTGGACTGTGTGTCCGATTCCGCTACATCGACGCTGGAGTCCCTTTCAGGAGATGACGCTGGTGCTGGAGATATTGAGGCTGTCCTGGCTGCTATACCTCGCCCACGCCCACGGCCCCTGGTTTTCGGCATAACGTTGCGTATAAGTTTAAAATGCGTACACGTTAAAATGCGTGACCTCAACGGATGAGAGTAAAATAATGAATGAAGCTTTCCGAAAGAACAGTGGAGTTTTATACTCGCAGCGAGGACGCCGTTGGGTCGCCCTGCAGTCGCCGTGGGAACGCCATGCACGCGGTAAGGTCGTGGTAGAAACGCTAAGAACGCAGTGGGGTCGCAGTGGGGTCGCCGCTGATCGCCGTATGGACGCCACAGTGACGCTGTGTAAACTCAATAGAAACTCCAAGGACGCAGTAAGAACGCGGTAAGGTCGTGTTGGGAACGCCGTGTACATACACAGATCGCAGAGCACAGAACTCCGGTGTGACGGCTGACCGAAATCTGGATTTATTTTAGAAAAATCATTGGCGTTCTCAATGCGACCATCGGCGTTCTCCAAAATATGACAGTTTAGGACGCGGTAAGGACGCCAGTCCGGTGTGACGGCAGTATAACATCAATATTCCTTTTAATATTTAAAACATAACATTCTTTTAATAAGAATAACTTCCTAAGTTTCCAGACTTGTCTCGGCCATAACGTTTAATTCATGACAACTGGCAACAACTTTGTAAATCACATTTTTACTTAAAAAATGGATAAACTTGGTTTTACTGCAATTCATGGTGCTTTCCATTGTATATTTGTACAGAATTTTCAGAAAAATCAATAGAAGATCATGATTGAACTTGCTTACATCGTTAAACTAATGCAAATTAGCTTTGAATTATTGATGTTGACTATACATGGCTGTACTGAAAGATGAGCTTCACTCCAATTATATACAGCAAAACCTCAACAGTTAGACCACCCATGTTTTAGAAGGAAACAATCGGCCTTAGTAGTGAGGTGGTCTGATTATCGAATTAAAATATGGAATAAATAAAAACTGGTGCATAAAAATATCGTCTGATTTATGCGGTCATCTTAATATCTAGGTCACTAAATATTCTTGAGGACTTTCTTGTCCCAATATTCCAGGACAGAAAATAATTATTTGAGAGATTTGATGGGTGTCCAGAAACTTTGATTGTCCCAATACAATTTGACTTATCCTTGTCTGAAGACTGATTTTACTGTCGTATGGTTTTTATGATGGAAGAAAAATAATCCAGATAATGGAATGAATACAAAAACTATTGTATTCTTCATGCAAAGCATGAGGGATTTAGCACTCCTCTATACCTAGGTCATCTGGTACTCTGTCTGTAGTTTCAGCGTGGGTGAGGGAATGATGTTTCAGGCAGATACTTCGTCTCTCTATGTAGCAATTTAGTCCTTCCTTATAATGTGCGAAACAAATGCTCTTGTAGATATATACAGGCAACTGTTTGTGAGAGAATTGTGCATCATGTAACTTGCTTGATTGCTGCTGTTGGAGAAAAGCAATAAATATCCATGTATGTCTCATTTATATTTCATGACTTCCAAAAAACTTTTCCTGTTGTCTGCTTCTCAATTTCAAAGTTGTCTCCAAATCTGCTTGTAGCTGGTTGAAATTTAATTATTGATTAGCACATTTTTTTTCCTTCGGTTAATTGAACAAGTATTTGTTAAGAAAATGCCGGTTATCACTTCCTGGGGTTTTATTTCTACATGCATATTTTCATGTCTCCTTGTGCTTATAAGATGACTGTTGTCAGCACTTTGTATGTGATGTTTCCTTTCATTTGTAAATTTAAGGGGTCGCATGCTCAAGTATGACGTGGAAACAAAAGTATGTATGAAAGTATCAGGGTTTTTTTCACCTTTTTGGGAAAGGGTCTTGGTCTTAGTCACAATTAATGGCTAAATTGGGAAATGTTTAGGTGTCATTTATTGAACAAAATATCTTAAATTTTATTTAAGTATTCTCCATGATAACCTGATAATACTTTTTTCAAAGGTCTAACCTGAAACCTAACAATATTTAATGCTGAATTTCCATTTAAAACCCTTGCCAAATTTGGGAGGAAAAAACCCATACTATTTTCGATTTGGAATGGGTCCCTTAACCGGAAGGAAAAAGCCCTGAAGTTCTCATGGTTCTACGATAAAATGTGATCTGTATGATGTGAGATGATTGTTCACTGGCATTATCCGGTTAGTTAATATTCCGTCCACTCAGCAGAAAATTATAAGCCATATAAGGAAATAAATCTCCCATCAGGAAATTGGTAAAATGATGGTTTCTCTGAGAAGACATCGGTCTGCTGTATGTAAATGAAGTTGAGGAAAATATAAATATTTATCATATCTTCCCAGGGCATTAAATTGTGGATAAACAAAATTTACAGGGAATAAATATTTTGCTGAATTTGTTCGGAATGATTTGATTTTCTCTGCCTTTGATCAATGATGACGCTATTAAACTGAAGGTTATAACTGCATAAATTGCTAAATAATGATCAGTAGTTTCGTATATTTCTTTTGCTTTCTTGTAACTCTTTATGAATGATGGTGTACTGTTATTGTAATGCAAGGTTATAAACATGGTGGTATCAACTGCTGCGGAGGGGGGGGGGGGGGGCCAAGGATGACCACTTTGTGTAACTCTTTATGAATGATGGTGTACTGTTATTGTAATGCAAGGTTATAAACATGGTGGTATCAACTGCTGTGGAGGGGGGGGGGGGGGGCCAAGGATGACCACTTTGTGTAACTCTTTATGAATGATGGTGTACTGTTATTGTAATGCAAGGTTATAAACATGGGGGTATCAACTGCTGTGGAGGGGGGGGGGGGGCCAAGGATGACCACTTTGTGTAACTCTTTATGAATGATGGTGTACTGTTATTGCAATGTGAGGTTATAAACATGGTGGTATCAACTGCTGCGGAGGGGGGAGGGGGGCACCATAGATGACCACTTTGTGTAACTCTTGTAATTCATATCCGATCTTCACCACTCTTAGTCATCGCGTTAAAAGATTTAATTTCTCAGTATGATAACCAACCTGATTGCCCTAAGATCCCGGAAGTTATTGCCACAAAAACACAGTTTACTGAGAATGGCTCTTGGAATACGATGGTCCAACCTTCATCAAACTTGGTCACTCTGTGTTTTTTAGGGATAATTTCTTATTATGGTATCTGGTGCTTACTGATAGTTACATAGTGGCTATAGGAACAACAGGTTTTCTTTGATGTCATTCATTCAGTAAGCTCTCACTCACAGGAGATTGTCACGAGTTCTCTCCCTTTATCACTTATACACAGTACATGTATTTGTATATACATATACTATAGAAGAGATAAAGGGAGAGAACTGAATTAATGGATATAGGGAGATAACTTGTGACAATCTCCTTTGCTCTCACATGAGTGAGAACAAAAGAATTAAGAGCCACTCAGTTTGTCAAATGTTAGGACATCCACCTTGACAGACGTATTGTTACCATTCGACACTGACATATCTCTACCATTACCATCCCTATTTTCTGTCAGATTTGGGCAAAAATATCTTTCCAGCATAATATGTTATTCTAACTCCAAGGACTGTATTAAGCTATTAATTACATGAATGGCAGTCCCTTGAGTTTTCCTGTTTACAAAAACGTTTATCAAAACTGCTTTATTTCATGGAAATTCTGGTTCCAAAGTTTCATTCATGAAGGTTTTTTCACCAAAGCTTCTTAAAATACTACACTAGCAACACAGAGGAATTCAAGCTTGCTAATTAGAATCTTTTTTTCTCATTAAGATCTTGGCACCATCTTTGTGCAGTTTTGTTGCTTTTCACAAGATTTTTGATGCCGTCTGCTTTTTCCGCCTTCATAATAAAATGGATTAATTAATTATAAATAGGTTGAAATACAAATTAGTATGATTAATTACTGTTCATATGTTAAAAATTAAATTTCAATTAAAATTTGAAGGTAAAAACAGACATGCATGGTTACTTTGAATTTCTAAACGATGTTAAAGTGTTGCTATGGAAACATGAAAAATATTAGATTTTTTTCATAAGAATTTATGAAGATATTTGATGCCCTTTTGCGGCAACATCTCAAGTTGTAGCTGAAACTTGCGTTTAACTTGAAAATGTCTCCAGAAATCTAATAAAATTGTACTTCTGTGACGTAAAATTAAACAGTGAAATCTCAATAACATGGCCACCATTACTTCTGAAGAACATTGGTCTCAATTTTGAGGTCTGATTTCAGGCTTTATTTTGGCTTATTAATATTTAAGGAAGATTACCCATACCCTACAAGTTGGGAATTTTTGCGCGTTAATCTTAGAAATTGGGGGGAAAAGTCTAGAAATTACAGCAAATGATTAATTAATCAACAATTGCTATATATATGAACTGCCTGTGAGATATAAGCCTCTAACTTTGTCAGATTTTGGCTTAGATGAACCAAAACGTTTTCAAATTGGGAAAAATGTATAGTCTTCTTGTCATATAGTAAAATAACGGCTAGCAAAACAGCTGAAAATAGGGAAAAATGTATAGTCTTCTTGTCATTGGGTATATAGTCAAATAACTGCTAGCAAAACAGCTGAAAATAGTGAAAAATGTATAGTCTTCTTGTCATATAGTCAAATAACTGCTAGCAAAACAGCTGAAAATAGTGAAAAATGTATAGTCTTCTTGTCATATAGTCAAATAACTGCTAGCAAAACAGCTGAAAATAGTGAAAAATGTATAGTCTTTTTTTAGTGTAAAGATTGAAGAAAAAATAGAAAAAACTGGTCCATGCAACATGGTATTATTAATGAGGTGATTTTAATTTTGAGGTGGTCTTTATGTGAGGTTTTACTGCATACATGTAAACCACAGGAAAAACTTACTGATATATGAACATGTGTCATACAGAAATTGAAACCACCAAATGTCACAGACTTGCTTACGGAAACAATTCATAGAGTGATTATGTTACAATTATTTTGTTATTAATGTACGGAAAGTTGTAAATGCTTATATCATGTGCATGGTACTGAACAATGACTAGAATTCCTGGATCAATGAATGAATTGCATCAGAGCTAGTGTGGAGTAATTTATCCCAGATCAAAGCAAAAATGGTGTTGCACAAACTTGTGAAAGGTAAAAAAATTCAGCCTTTTATTGTTGATGTTGTAATAATGTTGGAATTGATGTATTATATTGTAATATCATAAATGGATATTGACCTGTTTTGTCTTGGCGTGGCGATTTAATGGATTACAACTTATCATGAACAGTTATCATTACAATCATGTGATTCAGGTCTGATTGAACTGGTATTGGTAATTTCAAGCCTAAAAGGATAACGGACAAAGTCTGGAATTCGCTAAAACTGGCATGTTTTTTCCTGAGTGTACCACACAATGTGTAAATTTCTAGATCAATTGAAATTCAGTCTAACGTTAAATCATGTCATCGTTTTCACATGATTTTATAGTGCTGTTAGATTGACCACGAACAAGTGCATGAACTTTCAGGACCTATCCATGTCAATTTTGTGCGTAAATGTATAACTGCTGTTTGGATTACTTTTCCATCAAAACTCAACCATGACTTTTTCTGTGTCAAGCTTACGGACAAACACGAATATTTCAATACACCTATTTTGGAATGTAATGGTCCAGGTAATATATTCATATGTTCATGGTTAATAAAATCGCACTATAACAGTATATTGATGTTTGTACAGCGCTGTTTTATTAAACGCAAACATATAACAGCAGTTATAGTTTACGCACGAGGACATTTTCTTACCAAAATTGACATGGATCAGTCCTGGAAGTACATACACCTGTACGCGGTCAATCTAACATCACTATACCATGCATTCAAAACCAGTTAATGTCCGACAAAATAAATTTCTTTTGGTCTGACAATTCTTGTAGTTTCTCTGACTATCTTAATGTCAAGCAATCTGAAAAGCAATTTTCCATCGGGAAGCCAGCAATATAATGGTTCGGAACCCATGACAGATGGTTATCACAGATTTCTGTATTGCGATGTTGTCTCGCAGCACTTGAAGATTCTGTTAGAGCTTTAATTTTTAATCACGGTGTCTGTGAAATAACCCTGTGGCGCCCAGTTACATGAAACAAAAAATGTATTTATTTCTAACAATGTTTGTACATGATATATGTAAAATAAAGAAAGCAGTCTTATGGCTCGTTTTCCTTCCCAAAACTCATCCACACAATAGCATCAGCAAAGTTGGAAATTAAAATCTCTAAAAGGAAGGCAATACCCCCACTATAGTGGCCTACAGAATGTGTGTGCTCCTACACCAGTGCAATACCCCCACTAGTGGCCTACAGAATGTGTATGCTCCTACACCAGTGCAATACCCCCACTAGTGGCCTACAGAATGTGTATGCTCCTACACCAGTGCAATACCCCCACTAGTGGCCTACAGAATGTGTGTGCTCCTACACCAGTGCAATACCCCCACTATAGTGGCCTACAGAATGTGTATGCTCCTACACCAGTGCAATACCCCCACTAGTGGCCTACAGAATGTGTATGCTCCTACACCAGTGCAATACCCCCACTAGTGGCCTACAGAATGTGTATGCTCCTACACCAGTGCAATACCCCCACTAGTGGCCTACAGAATGTGTGTGCTCCTACACCAGTGCAATACCCCCACTATAGTGGCCTACAGAATGTGTATGCTCCTACACCAGTGCAATACCCCCACTATAGTGGCCTACAGAATGTGTATGTTCCTACACCAGTGCTTGAAAACATTTCTAAGAAGACCTGTGGTTATGTTAACTCACAGTCCACCTTATAATGGAAATACTGCAAACAATTCCAGAATCTCCAAGTGCATATTGTCCTTTAATGAATGTTAACCATAACCGATCATTTAACAATTGTCATCAACAACAGAACCTCTCACAATGTCATCAACAGGGGATTGTCATTTAAATGTCTCCAACAATCACTTTTCTAAGACTTTTGTCAATAATTTTCTAAGAAATTTATTTCCTTGTGTCTTCTTTCTATGTCCCAGGAATTTAGTTTCGAGATTGTGACAGCAATTGGTTTCTTTCCTAAAAAGGCTTATTTCTATCCCAGAGGATACTCCAATATGATTATTTGATTATTCGCTGACAAATTTTCGAAGTCTTCTCATGTCTTTGAGTCAAAGTTAATTTTCCACATCACTGTTTGATGGCAGGGTTATATTGTCGTATAAGCATATGTCAATTTTGTGTTCTGTTTGGTTAAAATAGTTCTATGGTGTTGTGGTATACCTGTGTCTGTGACACGCTATCAATATGTAACATCAGTTTTATGATGATGTCGCCTAAAATGCATGGGGAAAATGAATGAAGATATGAAGTTTCGTAAAATCATTTTGATAAAGAAACAATTTGATGGTACACAGTCGTACTGTACTGCATATTTTGATAATAATACTAAAGTTACGCTTAACAACTGGTCTGATATTACGACCCTGATCCGAGTTCGAATTTCACAATCCCTAAATTTGGTGCACCTTGTAATGGTTGTAGCCAGACAGCAGTCATCGAGAGTGATTAATTAGTACAAGTTATAAGAACTTGTTTCACAATCAATTAAATAAATAAGTTTAAATTTAAATGATCTGTTTTTTTTTGTATTTCAGTGCCACCCGAAGCGGTTGCATTTCTGGGAGCAGTTGGTGCCTTTGTTCTTCTTTTAGTGCTATTCTTTATGTACCTCAACAAGTCCTTGTGTTTCTCATCTTGTGGGGGATTATCTTGCTTTGATTCTTTGCCAAAGAAAAAAGATTCTAGAGCCAAAGGTTTAGGTAAGTGGAATATTTTGTTTCTTTATTTGAATACGTTACGCAAACTGGTCACCATATACAACACGATGATCTTTTCTTAATGATGGAATAATTGTACACAAAATGTAGAAGGAGTGTATTCCAACGAGTAATTACCTATACATGCATGGATATATGTGTACATGTACCAACCAAATTTCTTATAGTCGAGTTGGGACACAGAAAATGGAGAATTTTTAAATGTTTATATTTGTTACTTGTGTCTCTCTAGCAGTTGTAATTCTATTCGTTTTTGTCTCTTCATTCTTCTAAGGCGACTACGTGCTATTTATCTACGTGACTTCTGTATTCAGTTTCCAAAAAAGAAAATTCTGAAATAAATTATACCGGCACGTCCCAAAATTTCCCTGTTCTAAATCGAACCCATTAATGACTTCAATGTACTAAACATTTCTCCTACTGATTTCAAAGTTACGATAGTTTGCTGTATTCTGGAAGTACCACAATTTAAGTTGCTTATCCCAGTTTTGTAAAATGTACTGTACATTTTTTGAATACTCCTCGCCTATCTTTATGCTCATGTTGTCATAGACACCTTACAATCATGCTCATGTTGTCATAGACACCATACAATCATGCTCATGTTGTCATAGACACCATACAATCATGCTCATGTTGTCATAGACACCATACAATCATGCTCATGTTGTCATAGACACCATACAATCATGCTCATGTTGTCATAGACACCATACAATCATGCTCATGTTGTCATAGACACCATAAAATCATGCTCATGTTGTCATAGACACCATACAATCATGCTCATGTTGTCATAGACACTATACAATCATGCTCATGTTGTCATAGACACCATACAATCACCATAACTACATCATCAAATAAGATATCATTGCGCAAATTATTTGAAAACAGAGTCACTTTTCTGGAAGAACAAACATCATAAAATTTTGATGGCTTGATACAATATCAATCAGCAGTTTTAATTATACTTAATCTCAAAACTCAATGTTTTCTACGGTGCTTTATTTTCTAATATATAGTCGTTGAGTACCAAAGAGGGACTAATATTTGTGTGATGTAGCAATTGATCAGTTAGACATGTTCTTTATGTCATTGGTTTCCATGTAACATGTCATACCGGAAGGCGAAGATAATGACATGTATTGCCAAAGTTTCCTTGAACACGATTTACACAAATGTACTAGATGAGTCAAACAGCATTTTCCCCCATTGTTTAAAGCTACCTGACATTTCTGTGAACAATGTTACATAAAAAATCGTTGAAAAAGCCAAAGGGAAAATCTCTGATTGCTTAATGAGCCACGCTTTTCTCAAACTTAAAATTACTTCATGCATGCAGCTTCATTTTGTTGAAGCATTCAAAGTTCCACAATATATCTGCTATATGGCTTGATAGATTTTTTAGCAAAAATATTTGTTTATTGTCTGTTCAAAACTTTTTCTTTAAATAATATCTCCTTTACTGCTGGCCAGAATGTCATCAACTTTGGGCAGAAGCTTCCTGTCTTGTACCAAATTTGTGCAAAACAATTGCTCTAAAAACTAGGTTGAAAAGGAAAAAATATTTTTTGTCAATAACTACTCGTCCACTTTTGATATAATTTCAAAACTATGTTCCTTGGTTGACCCTAGATACTTAGATTGTTCAAATTATGCTGATTTGTCAAAGAACATGGCTGCTGGGGGTGGGGGTGCACAGTGACTTTCCTTATATATATAGTTTGAACTATTAAACCAGCAAATCAGGGCCATCGTGACCAAAGGGGGTCGGCACGTTAAGGAAATGACCTAAAACAAGTCAAAATCAATCATACCATGTAATATCATTAACAAGGGTTATAACTAAAACAAAAATATTTTTACCCCAGGTTCATTTAAGTGTCCGTCAAAATTTTAATACTCTGCCAAATTCACATTCACAAGTACCTGCGTGTAGCTAATACCATACACTTTCAACAAACAATAACAATTTAGCAGTTCATCTCACCTAAAATCAACAATCTAACGTGAATCGTCAGAAAGTGCCATTTATTTTTTAGTCAATGAAATACATTTGTGAATGTGAATTTGGCGGAGTATTACAATTTTGACGGACACTTAAATGAACCTGGGGAAAAAATATTTTTGTTTTAGTTATAACCCTTGTTAATGATATTACATGGTATGATTGATTTTGACTTGGATGTCTGTTTTAGGTCATTTCCTTAATGTGCCGACCCCCTTTGATCGTGACCCTTACATTTTAAAGAGGATTTACGTCACATAAACAGTTATGTATGTTCAGCTATTAGGATGGAATACCGAGAAGCCCGCTGATAAATTCTACATGCTTGGTGGAATTCAAATCCACAGTGGAAAGGATTAAGTGATTTGAAGTCAACGACCATACCACTCCACCTTGGAGGCCCTGGGTTGATTGACAGCTATTATTAAACGTCATTAATGAATAAACAAACTACATAATTGGTTTGTCATTATTTGCTCTGTTTTACATGATATTAGTATTAACTTGCAACGTGATATTATCGAGCTGGCAACAAGCTTAGAATTAAGAAACACAATTAGTTAGATTCCTCTTAAAAGAATATTCACTCATATTTTATGTCCTGACATTGAGTGTACACAAATCTCAGATGAAAATCATGAATATTTAATTATATATAATTGTGATAATTATGTCTGATTGAAATTCTCAATTGTCTATAGCAGACATTGTATTGGGTTACTAATTGTGTGTGAATGTCTTTGAAGCAATGTCAGATGTCGGATTTTCTTCAATTAACAATTGATTTGAAATGATTCATGAAGCTGGAAATTGTCCTTTAAATATCAAGAGAATCACATGACTGATGGAGCTCAAAGAACCTGTAAGCACTATACTGTGTAAAAAGCAATTAATGACACCTTGTTTTCTACCAGGTGCTCTAATGGTTGTAAATTGATTTTTTGTTACATGTATTTAGATTGAGTTTAGTATTGAATTATTCTGTATGTCAAACATACCCATGGGGTTTAAACTCATTCAATCACCAATGTGAAAAATGTGAGGAAATAGGGTAATGTTTGATATTTCTGTGACTTAATACTTTGTGTATCGTTCTTACATTACTTAATAGAAAAATGCAGGAATGTCTGTGCACTTAAATACCATCTCATTTTTAAGACCACCGCAAAATTAAATACACAATTTGCAAGTCAAATTTTACTGTTTTGTTCTCTATTCAACCTCAATATTAAGACCACCTCAATAAGAAGACCAGATTTCAATGTTCCCAAAGGTGGTCTCATTAATGAGGTTTTACCGTACAGTCGAAACCCGTTATGTCGACTTTACAGGAACCTGATAAAATATGTCGACATATCCGAATGTCGACACATCCGATTCCAGTACTGGCAAACTTACTTGTCTTGTATATATGTAGTTTTGCTATAGTGATGTTGTAAAACTTACCACTCGTGTGTTTTGCTGCAGGTGTTGTAAAACTAATTGATCGTGATATTTGGTATACTTTAAATAAATAATATCACAGACATAATATATGTGTATGTTCGCTTTTTATGTTGTTTTTCGGGTTTAATGCCCTTTTTCAACAATATTTAATCATATACGGCGAGTGGCTGAATTTATCAGTTTTACTGAAAATGGTATATATTCGCTGCGACACTTATCAATCATATTGAAACTACGATGTTAATTTAAAGATCAGTTTTACAAACTGTTAACGAATTAATTGTGACACAAGCAATAGGTCGAGATAAAATTGTTTATCTCTTCACGGTCAATTGACACCTTTTCAATTTCAATCAAGTCGAGAGGATGTCGACACAAACAAGTACATTAAGGTGTGAAAACACTCTTTGGGCCAGAGAAGTCACGTCGACATAGCCGAAATTGTCGACATAGAAATGTCGACATAAAAATCATTTTCCATATACAATATATAGGGACAGAAATCGGGACTTTGCAAATATGTCGACTTAACCGGAATGTTGATATAACCGATGTCGACATAACGGGGTTCAACTGTATTACCATATCTACAAACAAAAGACATGTGCTTGTACACCTCATAATCTCAGTTCCTGCATTCTTCCCAGCTTTGACCCCCTCAATGAAAAATCCATTGGAACTCAAAATAGCTGCTTACGATACAAGCCCCCCTCTCCCCATTTAAGAAAGGGACTGCTATAAAGTATGTTAGCCGGCACCTCAGAAAGGTCACAATCAATCCTTACAGAGATATTGTAGTAACCTCCCCCTTTTTTGTACCCTCCTCATCATACTCTCCTTAATTGTTTTTTGGCGTAGCCGTACTAACATGGTTTTGCTATTTGCATATCAGTGTTTTGTAAACCAATCAAATCTTACGTTAACCACCAAGGCAATTTCTCATCAACCGAGCAATGTGTGTAACCTTGACGCAGACTTGTTAACATTTCGTTTAGGCTAATATATTTGTTTACCAAACCTAAACATATTAACTTGTTTATTGTTATGTATTTTTTCTTCCGAAGCAAAGAAATGAACACAATTATTGCATAAATGGTGTTATGTTGCCCAAAAATAATCTTGATCACGACAAAGGCGTTAGTCTAATTATTGTAAAACCAAATGGACATAATATTGTTTGCCTTAACAACTGCGTCTAAAAGTGGATTGTATAGTGTATTTCAAGATTTATCCAGTAATTAGTGTTGTTAGTCATCCCCATGGGAAATTCTCCGATGTTGGAATTGAGAAGACTGTCTTAGTTTTATGTACCAGACACAACATTTATGTTGTTTTAATCAGATAAATCGATGACAAGTTTATTAACATGAATGTGCGAGTTCACTACTTATGCAATAAGTAATGATGAACTATATTGAAACAGACTATACTGTGTCTATGACTAATCACTCTACAGAGTTATTTGTATTCAGTCTCATACCCAGTGATCTCCCCTTACAGGTATCGGAGTTTCTGTAGTATGCCGTGAACAGCAGTCGTAACATTTGTACAACAAATTTTAACCTTCAGATTAACAAATTTGCATACTTAAAGATATTTCTTGTAAGTAATCAGCCAGACTAATCATGGCCCTTATACCTTCTTAACTCTAAGTGATTTGTGTGCTGCTGGATGGGGAAACATTAATTGGGTTCCCCTCTACCAACGTTATCCTTCATTTGTAATTAATAAGATTGCTGTAAAAGGTATTGCTGTTCTAGAATTGTTGTTCATGATTAAAAATAATGTTGTACTTGGAATTCACTATGTCTCTGGTCTGTAACCTTTTTCTGGGATATTGTTGTGTGTTTCACATCAATTTTACAAAGTTGTCATTGATTTTTACTTGCTAGTTGAATTAGAGATTCAGTCATTGCGATTTGTTTCACTGATAAAGCCACAAAGCTAATAGACAGTAGTGGTGGGTTACATGTTTATTCAGATATTTCACACCAGGAATTATAAAAAGTGGGAAGTACTTAGATGCTGCTTTCCGCATTACATATTTTGGCACAGCCGTACTAACATGGTTTTTGCTATTTGCATATCAGTTTTGTGTAAACCTATCAAATCTTACGTAAACCACCAAGGCAATTTCTCTTCAACCGAACAACGTTTGTTACCTTGACGGGGATTGGTTAACCTTTCGATAAAGGGTACATTACCATACTGAAATCCACTGAATTTCGGTGAATGTACCGAAATGCATTTTCGATCTGGAGTGACCAGCAATAGTTAAATATCTTGGTATTTTTTTGTTATGTGGCACAACAAATCTTAACCTTCAAATCTTTTTCATGATATTTCTTGTTACACAATTATTTGGTAAAGAATTATTTTCTTACTTAAAAGTTAACATATTTTCATTTCACTAAATTTGACATAATTTGCAATAAATTTTAAGAACTTGTATTAACTCCTCTGACTTTTTGCTGTCACTGAATAACTCCAGACATGAACTGTTGAATGCGATAATATCTAACAAGAAAACGTGTATGAAACCTAATGTCATTTCATGTTCATTATAAACGCGATAACACAGAAAATCCTCCCCATTCTGACAGAATCCCTACTTTCTGTTTGATGACTTAATCTGTCAGTTTGAGCTACTTTCAGTTTAGAAACATGTCAAACAAACATAACATCTTTTCCTAACATGGAATGCAATTTGGGTGATTTCAAACCAAGAATAGAGGGAAAAAATGTAATGTAGTCTTGGTTGAAATCCATGCAGATGTCCCAGTTGTTTTCCTCATAGATTTTGTTTTTTTAAAACAATATTGATTATACTTTTTCTTCAACTTACTGAGCAAACTGCCCACATACACATAATGAATAAGTTATGTTTCATATATCGGACTTAAGTTTATATCGTTTACATTATATTCACCATAAACTTAAAGAAAATTTGCCTATCAAAATGGCCGACAATTCAGGACAAGGGAGGTAAATATTGTAGATGTGAGAACTATGTATTGGTCAATTTTACTCCAGAAAGCATTTTAATGTCAGATGGTGTTAAGATTGGAAATTGAATTATCTGTTTTACTCACCAGCACACAAGATTTTATGATCACCCTAAGTCTATTGTTATCAGTCATCCTTCGTTAACTTGTTTGCTTCAATCAGCTTCTAAACCACTTTGCCAGTTTCTACCAAACTTCACGAATTATCCATGGGTCCCCATTTAAACTTTGCAAAGGTGTTCCACTCAACTGCCCATAGGGGCCACCAGAGTTAAAAATAGAAAAATTGGTAAATGATATTTCTTTAGCCACTAACAGGTATGAAATAATTTCATTTGAATTGGTCCTCGGGCAACTTACTACCAAGTTGTTCAAATTATTCTGATTGGATAGGCTAACATATGTCTTGTTTCCATAATTATATACTCAGTACATTTAAAAACACAAAATGTAAGATTTCTCAAATGTCTTGAACTTACCCAGGGATGCAAGATAACTACTTAACATCGGATATTATTTCAGCAATGATGAACGCTAAATATTCTTTCAATGAACGGGTATATTAATATCAAAATGAGTTTTAAAACACTTAAAAATGTCATTTAAAAGACAGGTACAAAATGTGCATTTTTAAATGAAATGAGTATAACATTATCATCAACTAAAAACATCAAATCAATATTACTGAGGTGGTTGATATAGGGCCAATATGGCTCTCTTACTTTGTATTCTGTTGTCTGCAAGCCGTCTTGTGTAATTACTGATACTTGTTGTATACTGATAGCCCTCGGTAATCATGAAGCAGACATAATTTATCACCTTAGGATTCTGTCAACTTTACCAGTCGGCTTAAGAAACCTGAGTCCTACACTTTCAATTAGAGACGTCAACAAATTGCAATATCGGTCAGCAGTCAGAGTCATTATTCAAATTTTGGACCTCTGATTATCAAAGATTTTTATATCCTTTAATAAATTATTGAACAAACAATTACAGTTTGAAATACAGTTGACACTGTTAATCACTACTTGAAACAAAGAATGTAGAGGACACAGGTTTGATCAACTGACCTCTGTACAAAACTGATATAATGTTGAGACATGGTGTATATACTCCTACGTACCAAAACACAATTTCCTTGTGAGACATCAGTATTTCTCAGGACTTGAATTCATTACAAAAGCTTCAGGTTATCTTCAGTATTAAACTTGATTAGCATAAATTTACATTTGGAAGTGATTGTTTTGCCTTGTCTATGGACTTCTTTGGGATTTTGGACTTTGTACAATGTCTGCCATATACACAGCCATATTTCCTGATTTCTGCAGGAGACTCCTGGATTTGACAGGCCACTCACCCTGTCCCGGCTGGGAGCAGCGATCTTCCGATTTTCAAAGCAAAAATTGTAAATTTTTGTTCTGGAGTTTATATAGACGCTTTCAATCATGGAATCAAGCACTAAGCGACACTGATCAAAATACGACAAGACCCTCGCTTGTCATGTTGTTTATTCAAGTTTCACACAATGTCATTTCTATTGTAATCAGACATGACAATTGGCAATAAATTGTTAATTGGCAACTTTTTTACAGGGATGACACTAGATTACGAGTTAATTTGCAGAACATTGCTATTAACCGCTATATTACGATATGGTTATAGACATTGACAAAATTTCAGTCACGGAAAAATCTCCCGCTTTGAGTCTCAATCTCCCACTTTTCGGGGTGCAATCTACCGAATTGCATTCTGAAATGGTTCACATGTATGTATACAGATGAAGGTTGTCTTTTTCAAGGTCATTATCAGTCATGCGAAAGACTTGTCAGACATTCTCAGCTCTCACTACCTTGGAAAACTTGTCTGACAGACTGAAAACATGTTAAAAATTACAGTCTTTGCAGATAGGTATGCATTCATACATAAAATGTGACTTGGGAAGCAAAGGTATCATTCATATTCTACATATTGTAAATTCAAGGGGAGTAACACGCAAAATTGCGGAATTGGGGGTTGTCAAAATCATTCTATTGAAAACTCTCAAAATATTAAGATATTGGGTTGAATTGTACCGCATTGAACTCGAAAAAGAAAAATCTTCCAGAAATGTCCATTTTGACAACTTTATCAATCGCCTACAACTCAAAATTTTGCGATTTTTACAAGAAAAGAACCGTTTTTTCCATTTTCTTACAGCATTTCGTGAGGCTATAGGACCGCTCGTTTCAAAGTGAAAATTAACAAATCAAACAGAAATGGGCAAATAATTGGTGTATTTCGATAAATAAACATGAAAACATGATAACTGTAACATGCATTCCTGAAATGACGAAACAATCAAAGTTTAAATTTCCGAAAGACAAGCGAATGTGCAGACATTCGTTGCGCGTAAGAAGATCGCATTGTGTAAACAGCAAAGGATGTTGTAAAACCCATCCGATCCGTACCATATCGGACTTACGGACCGACGCATAGGCTTTCTTCATCAGACCTGGTCGTCTTTTATCTGTCTGGTCGGACTGTCCGATGGGCATTCGCCATGAATGCATAATACTGGTGTTCATCAGCAAGGGTTTAAAGTTTGTGTTATACAAACTATAAACTGTCTCATTTTCTGCAACAGAATTAATTTCCGACTTTCAATTCATGTATATAAAATTGTATTCCACTTGTTGAATGTGTATCATTTCAAATAATGCTATATACAGTGAAACGACTACCATTGGTCAGAAGACAACTGGTCTTGTTTAGTTAGGTGGTCTGATTATCGAGTTAAAACATCAAAGAAAAAGGAAAAACTGGTCTTATTAATGAGTTGGTCTTTAAATTTCCCGGTGGTCTTTAATTGAGGTTTCACTCTAATGATATACTGTAGTATTCTTATCATGTATCGTTTGGCTTCTTTTTTACCTTTTCCTATATTGTCCAAGAATGATGATGGCAATGTATATGGACATAACTTCCTGTTGATGTATTATCTCGATCATACTTTGTTGTCTATATACATGTGTTTAAGTTTGATGTATTGGTAGCCAGTATTCGTTTTGCCCCACAGTCGCCACTATTTCTCTTGAACCTTTTGCGCGTCTCCTTAGAGACTAAACAAAGAATAACGAACAAAATATTCATTTCAGAAATTCATATTTCGGATAATGTAAATTGCGGTAAGCACTTGGGCGCATCGCTGAATACTAAAAAGAACGGGTTTCAAAAAGGAAATAATAATAATACTAATATCTCCATAAAATTGGCGAAAACAAAATAAACATTCTGTCTTTTACACCGTTATTTGCGGCAGTTTTCGTACTTAACACATGTATTATTAGCTCTTGATTTCCGTAAAACGTCAGGGAGTAGGTCCACCTTGGCTGCCAACACTCCTGGGAGTTTTTCAATATCATCTTTGTGACACTGCAGAAATAAACTTATAAAAGAACCGATTATATAACAATCTGTATAGTTAGCCAAGAATAAAAATCCATTAATACGGTTAACGTATGTTTCCTTTTCAATAGTTTAAGACAAGTAAGAGCTAACACTTATCTTTGTGAATTAAACAGTGTACAATCGTCGACATTTGATAATTTTTACTGTTTTGAATAACCATGTACAATTTTTATCAAAACTGATTTGAGGTGATTCCACCTGTTTTGCCCCTGTTATGCCAACCGTTTGAATGCCAATCGGCGCTTTTTGCCATTCGGCGCTCTTTTTTGCCATACGGCATGTGACTATGCTGTCTTTTTTGACAATCACACAAACAATTTGAAATTAACAACGTCTGAATGATCGTTCCCTTGTCCCGAAAATCTAATAACAACCCCAGCTTTCTAAATTTTAAATCGGAATTACCGAAAATGCCTTTTCCATTCTTACAAGGTACATAGAAAGCTAATACCAACCTTTTTCCCCTCTCCAAATTTAAGCACTTGCTTCAGATAGTAATTAGAGAATCGCACTGCAGTATTTCCGGCCCTTGCCGCCCCTGGAACTTGGACGCTTTCGTTTGAGCGCTCGATTTTTCCGCCTTGGTGATCTTTGCATTGTCGTCTGAGTCACTAGCTATCGGGTTTGACTCGTACAACTTCACAGTATCCCAGCCTCCTGGACTACTGTCAGCAATTTGGATCAACTTATTTCGACGTCTCAATTTGTCTGACAACTCCGATAATAGTTCCTTGGAATAATCGGGTTTACTATGCTCGACAGCCCATGAAACTTGTTTTACGATGTCTGCAAGTTCTACATTATACTGATATTGCAATTTGTTACCTTTAAAACGCCACTCAAGGTCTTTCTCCGTGCGTAACTTTTTCACTTCTGAAGCAACGCTAACTGAATTTCCATGAATTTCCTGTTCTAAGGACTGCACTTCCTCTCTCTGAGAACGTAATTCGTCTAACACAAGCTGAAGTTGACTTTTTACGACGGATGAATGTTGTGAAGATTCTCGCAAACCGGTATGTTCCATAACCGCGTCGTTTTCCATGGTACTGAACGTGTAATGTTTTAATTTTCTCCGTGTAGTGTCTTGTCGGAACCCAAAGCTGAACTGACCACTTATCAATTTTTGACACGCACGATAACTTCGTGCGCAACGTATAGCGCCCCTAGCGGAGACTTTAATCGCTTTAAGGGAAATTAATGTCTGCTCAAACAAAAGAAATTATATTTCACTAAAGTTGGTCTATTGAAATTGTGAAAGGTGTTGTTAACTTCAGTAATTGTACATGAAATGGAAAAACTGATTTCCAGGTAGTATTACTGTTGATTCAACATAAGATGTCATTAGCTCAATATTTACCTAAACATGTTTACATTGGCTGACCACCTCAAAGTGTGTTTACAACCATCTCAAGCAAATAGAAATATACTACTACAAGTGGGAAACATCTTGATGTTGTTCTGTGTATCTGCCTGTCTGGACGTCTGTCAGGATGTCACAAAGTTTTTCTGGGCTTGTTCACCTAAACCAGTGGTATGATTGTAATGAAACTTATCATGAGAATTGGAATCAAGCTTAGTTGCGCAAATTGTCAGCTGTTTTTGGTTGTTGATTATTTTCGACAGAGTTATGTCCCTTTACTGATGAAAATTGGCATTGAGCAGAGGCATACATTTGTTCCAAAAACAAGCTTGTTGTTAGTTTTCATATTGATGAATATTTTAATGTAAGTATATTGTACTACATGCTTTTTTCGTGCTTGTTATTTGGTATAGAAGTTCAGCTTACACAGAGACATCAAGAAGGCATCACCTGAGAGAAACTTTTTAGAATTATAAATGTCTTTACAAAAAATAAAAAATAAAGAACAAAAAAAAAAATTTGGATAGAGAAAAAAGTTCAAGAAATGAAAAAAAGTTGCTTTAACATCACTGTTAATGCCGGAGTTTTTTGGTTAATGATCATCTGAGAGAGACATTTGCCATATTGCAAAGGAATACGAAACATAAAAAACAAAATCCATTTCTCTAGAGAAATGCTTGTTGGCCTTGATGATCTGTGCTGTTGTATTCCTTTCTCTATCCTCTTATCAGGCAATGCTGTTGTATTACAACCAAGAACTGTAACTCTGCATTGCACAACATTGCATTATTTGCAGCAGTTGTCTCCCTTGCATGAATGATTTTTTCCAATTCCACGCATGTGCATCTATTATTATTGGCTGCAAATGTCATCTGTCACAATCAGACATGTGGTTAGGCTAACGCTAGTTTTTAATTGCGGGGATAATTTGTACATTCCATTGTAAGTGCATTGATTTTTCCCCGACCCTCGAGGGCACGACGATGATGTTGTAATGCCATTAACGGAACATTTGAACCCAGGATTTATCATTGCTAGGTCATGTTCAAACTAAGATCTGTTTTTATGGATATGATCCAGTCTAGTACTACAGGTATGATTATATTGGAATTTTAACATTTTGTACTTATTTGGAGACCTACGCTAGTGTCAAATTGACTCGCATGTTGTATTTATTTTGTTCAGATGTTACAAGCATTGGAGATTCATTAACTGGAATGGCTGCATGTTGGTAGCAAATTAAGTCATGATATTATTGACGTCAATGCATTGCGTAACATTCTCATGTATTATTTATAATATTTGTATTGGTGAATTATATTACATATTTAGATAGGCTTTGAAAGTTTATATCCATATTCCCCAGCCAATTATGTAAATCTCTGCGCACGTTCTTGATATCAGGATATGTAGTAACCCTAATTATCTTATATACAGTGCAACCTTTTCAGAGCAACACTGTTTCGGAGAATGTTGTTGAGAGGTTGTTGCTGCAGAGTGGTTGAATTGATGGTAAATTTTTATTACTGGAAAAGCTGAAAATGTTGTTGAAGAGTGATCCATGTTGCTCAAGATAGGACTGCTATGGAGAGATTGTGCTGTATCATGTTTAAGGTCAAGTCTCAGGTGTTTATTGGGGCAAAACAATGAGCATCCAAAGTTACGTTTCAAACCTATATTCCCCCTCAATACATTCAACCAGCTTTCTCCCTCAACACATCCATCCAACATTCTCCCCCAACACATCCAACCAACACTCTCCCTCAAAACAACCAACCAACACTCTCCCTCAACACATCCAACCAACACTCTCCCTCAAAACAACCAACCAACACTCTCCCTCAACACATCCAACTAACACTCTCCCTCAAAACAACCAACCAACACTCCCTCAACACAACCAACCAACTCTCTCCCTCAAAACAACCAACCAACACTCTCCCTCAACACATCCAACCAACACTCTCCCTCAAAACAACCAACCAACACTCTCCCTCAAAACAACCAACCAACACTCCCTCAACACATCCAACCAACACTCCCTCAACACATCCAACCAACACTCTCCCTCAAAACAACCAATCAACACTCTCCCTCAAAACAACCAACCAACACTCTCCCTCAAAACAACCAACCAACACTCTCCCTCAACACATCCAACCAACACTCCCTCAACACATCCAACCAACACTCTCCCTCAAAACAACCAACCAACTCTCTCCCTCAACACATCCAACCAACACTCTCCCTCAAAACAACCAACCAACACTCCCCCTCAAAACAATCAACCAACTCTCTCCCTCAAAACAACCAACCAACTCTCTCCCTCAAAACAACCAACCAACTCTCTCCCTCAAAACAACCAACCAACTCTCTCCCTCAAAACAACCAACCAACACTCTCCCTCAGTACATACAACCAACACTCTCCCTCAAAACAACCAACCAACTCTCTCCCTCAAAACAACCAACCAACTCTCTCCCTCAACACATCCAACCAACACTCTCCCTCAGTACATACAACCAACACTCTCCCTCAAAACAACCAACCAACTCTCTCCCTCAAAACAACCAACCAACACTCTCCCTCTGTACATTCAACCAACATTCCTCCTCAACACATCCAACCAACACTCTCCCTCAAAACAACCAACCAACTCTCTCCCTCAACACATCCAACCAACTCTCCCTCTGTACATCCAACCAACATTCCTCCTCAACACATCCAACCAACACTCTCCCTCAAAACTACTAACCAACACTCTCCCTCAACACATCCAACCAACACTCTCCCTCAAAACAACCACCAACACTCTCCCTCAACACATTCAACCAAACTCTCCCTCAAAACAACCAACCAACACTCTCCCTCAAAACAACCAACCAACTCTCTCCCTCAAAACAACCAACCAACACTCTCCCTCAAAACAACCAACCAACTCTCTCCCTCAAAACAACCAACCAACTCTCTCCCTCAGTACATCCAACCAACACTCTCCCTCAAAACAACCAACCAACTGTCTCCCTCAAAACAACCAACCAACTCTCTCCCTCCAAACAACCAACCAACTCTCTCCCTCAAAACAACCAACCAACTCTCTCCCTCAAAACAACCAACCAACACTCTCCCTCCAAACAACCAACCAACTCTCTCCCTCAAAACAACCAACCAACTCTCTCCCTCAAAACAACCAACCAACTCTCTCCCTCAAAACAACCAACCAACTCTCTCCCTCTGTACATTCCAACCAACATTCTCCCTCAGTACATACAACCAACAGTTATTATTCAGTTACAAACACTACATTTACTGCATATGTTGGTTTTTAGGGTTGAAATGCTTAATGATGAATGTCCTCCATGCTAAAAACAAGCATGGCAGACTTAAATAGAATTTTAGACATCTGTAATTCAGTCTGATTTGTAATCCATTTTTCAGTACTCTATAGTCATACTTGTTTCATAAAATTCTGAATGAAATATTTGTAAATAATACGATAAAACCACCGTTTCTCTCAAATGTTTCCTGACTCATGTCTTTCTTAAAGAAAAATATGAGTCTATTGACTTTATAATAACAGCTTATAATTTTAGCTAATTTCTGCATAAAATGCTAGAAATGTGTATTTTTAGCAAAATTTGGTTTTTGGGTTGTGAATGTCATTTTGTGGAAGGATGTGATTTTATTGTTTTTTCTCTTTGTAACTTTATCTAATATATTGCTTTTAGGGCCACTGGGGTCATGGACACTGTTACTATAAATAGACATCTGTTCTATGACTTAAGTTTCGAAGGATATATTGTTATCAAACTTGATACACACATACCTTACATAGATATATAGGTTGGAATGCTTCTGTCAAGGTCAAACATAACTCTTATAGAGCTATCAAGGTCAAGGTTACACATAACTTACGTGGAGATAAAGGTCAACATGCTTTTGTCAAGGTCACACATAACTGTCATAAAGATAAAGGTTGGGATGCATTTGTTTAGGTCACACATAACTCTCATAGAGAGATCAAGCTCATGGTTACACATTACTTACATGGAGATAAAGGTCAACATGCTTTTGTCAAGGTCACACATAACTTATGTAGAGATGTAAAGGCTGGGATGCATTTGTTTAGGTCACACATAACTCTCATAGAGATATCAAGGTCAAGGTCACACATAACTTACATGGAGATATCAAGCTCAAAGTTACTCATAACTTACATGGTGATAAAGCTTTGGATGTTTGTGTCAAAGTCACACATAATTGTCATAGAGATAAAGGTTGGGATGCTTTTGTCAAGGTCACTATTCCAAAAACAGAACATTTTGAAGGAATAAAATATTATTATGAAACTTCATACATCATGTAGTCAAGGTTTTATGGGAAGTTTGTGATTGCTTTTTTGGCTGTTCTTGTCAAGGTCACTTCTGTTTTGGAAGATGTAGCTTCAATATGATGGCAGTTATCCAAGTGTTTAAGAAATAGTGGAACAGAACTGGTGGAAAATTTTATTTTTTTTGCGACATTTCCATGTTTGGTGTTCTATCATACTTTTTCGGCGTATAATATTGATTTTGACCTTAATTTTAGACCAATCAAATATTGTATATGAAGCGCGTTGCTTAAATATTCAACAAATAAGACGATTTGATTGGTTAATATTTAAGCAGAGAGGCACCAAAAGGGTTGTCTCGAAAAGATAATTCTCTTTCCCGTAGCGTACCCCGAAATAAGGGCGATTCTTTAGACATTCTATCTATGCTGGTCATCTTTATTATTTCTTTTAGATATTTCTTGTTTATTGTAATCAGTGTTATCAAATACTCGAAAAATAAAGTTATATGTTTGCATAAGCCAACAATTAACTATTAATTGTATAGTTGTAAAGCCTGGGTCCACTTAAATTACTTAGAAATGTATTACATGTTTTGTTTACCAAAATTGCTTGCATTGTTGGCTCATCAATATTTCATAGAATAATAATGATCTTTCTTTTTTAATATTTAATCATTTATGACTCATTCAGAGAGTTTGTTTGAAGAGTTTCTAGTGATATTGACTAAAACTCTAACTTTTAGTGTGTGACACCCAATTCTACTGTGTCATATTTATTCACACAGAACATTTATGAGTCATTATTCAAATAAAGTCATGTTTTGCGGAACACGAAAAATCAGTCAATGGCACTACTGAGATTCGAACCCGGGTCTACGGATTGCCGGTCCATTATGCTATCGTCATTTTTGTGTAAATTTAACGTAAAAAGTTGATTACGGTTAATGACACTTTAGACGAAGTACAGGGTAGACAAAAAGTAGACACCACAATTTACATTATCCAGAAATGCATTTCTGCATGTGCAGGACTCCCAAGGGCCAAGGCCGAAATGGCAATTTTCTACCAGACAGGGCATATTTGGTTAATGAAAATGTTGTAAATGTACAGTAAAACCTGCCTACAATGACACAATGTCGTTATGATCAAGTTTGGGGGAAATGCTTTTATCATTAGCCATATGTGAATCTCAGACCATGTAATATGCTATGTGAAGAAATTTATAACATTATACATTTGGTACAGGTTCTGGCATTCAAATAATTGTTTGTATTTTAAATTAATTTCTAAACCATCGAAACATTGCCATGGTGCACCTGTTGTTGTAATGCTTGTTAATCCATGGAACATTTGAATTTAGATTTGTAATGTTAACAAACTATGCTTGTTGCAATTGATTGGTAAGCATTTACGTTGTCCATATCAACCAAATGAGGTGCAAAAATACAATCCATAACCTTAATTACATCAACAATCAGACAACAGACAGGCCAGCAGACAACTTACCATTAATGCTGTAATTCATAATGTCTGTTATGAACAGGAATGACAAATGCACTAATGGTCAATTAGGGTACAACAAATTGTTGTTATACCCATTAGACAGGTTCTGTTATACTCAGATCTTGATTATATAGATTATGACAAAATTGACAGAGACTGATAGAATACTGTGAATCCAAACTGTAAGACCACCACAAACTTCTCCAACAAGACAGCATTATCCAGTTTTTATTTCTTCCCTATGTTATGCCTAAGTCACATGAGGCTCCCTGGCACTTCACGGGCCCCGTACGGGTCAAATCTTGAGAGTCCATGGGTAATAGCATGGCATGCCGTGAGTGCCTGCAAAAAAAATTGATGAATTTTGGAGGTGAATGGACCCTGCATAGCCTGTGGCTGAAAGTTGTTCATGTCTTGGCCAGATGAGAACTACGCATGGTACCAGTCCCATAGGACGTGGAGAACCATACATGACTATGTCCAGTGGGAGCATCGTGTGACTGAGTACACTGACATACAGCGCTTTGATTCCACTACCCTTACATTCACACGCTGCTGTATTACCCAGTAAATTGTGATATTTGACCTTTTTAACCTTTCTGATATAACCAATTATTAAGTCGCAGTAAACGAAATCACCGTTCATTCATGATGCTAAATTTCATAGGTCGGCACGATCACGTGACTACAGAGATTATAATAGATGGGCATTTTCCAGTGTTATAACCAATCAAATGTGTATACAATGAATAGCCTTTCATGTCGAGGGGAATTTTGACTATCTTGCTAATCAGTTCTATTTCATGTCATTTAGAATTTACAGAGGGCAGTGTTTTGTTCATCCATCAAGTATTATGTACTGATACTTATTACAAATAGCGTGGCGAATTTGAGTAACACGATGCCAAGTAACGATATGAGGCATTTTTAAAATATACGCAGATTCCGCATCGACAGCTGTTTAATTGACCTTAAATTACTACACATCAAAATAATTGTGGCATGCCAACGAAATACTTACGTTCGATTTATTAAGTATTTCAAGCGATTTTCATAGTCACAGCGCCATTTCTATGACAGTGAAAGCTTTCTATTCAATGCACACTCGCATAAAGACATGTTTACTGTCCTACTTATAGAACATTAGCGAGTCATTGCAAACGGCTCACTGAATGGCTGTGGACGCATTTGACCCGCTGTCTAATGATAGAAAATATCAGTTATGCAGGAGTTATAACGTAGAGGGTGATTATGAAGGTATTGGAATAAGCGCCCGATGCTAAAGGAGAGAAGTGACTGAGGCGTCATAATCAAAGCACCTCACAACCCCTGCCAACCTTCTACGGTACCAAGGGTGGTCTTACTATTGAGGTTTTATGGTACGTCATTATATGCAGAATGTTGTTATGTGCAAGTTTTACTGTATTCTATAAAATGCAACAATTTTAACTTGATACATGTATATTACTGGAAGAAATGAATATCAATTTGTTCTATGATTTATTGCACAAAAATCTCATGGAGAATGTGAACTCTTTATATCAGATTAAAATCAATTGGGGAAAAGGGAAATAGAATAGAGATATGATTCAAAGAAATTTGTAATACAATCTAGGAGAAATGAAATATTTCATTTCATTTTTATTTAGTGTCAAAGTGATATCTCTCCTGAAAATCGACTTTTGTCATGAAAACTGGTTTTCTTGGTAAAACATGTACTTACAACAGGGAAAAGGGCAGTAGGTCAATTTGAATTCTATGTATAACTGAGATATACTTTGAAAACAACATTAAAATCCAAGAAAATGCAACATTCGAGACTTTAAAACAAAAATAATGTACAGTCTAAACCCGTTATGTCGACATTATATAGGACCTGATCAAATATGTCGACATATCTGAATGTCGACATATCCGATTCCAGTACTGGCAAACTTACTCGTCTTGTATGTACGCATTATTGCTGTGTTGGTTTGTGAAGTTACTATTTGTATATTTGTGTTGTAAAACTAATTGACTCATGATAATTGATATACTTTAAATACATAATATACGTGTATGTTTGTTTAATGCCCTTAATTGTTTCAACGATATTTAATCATATACGGCGAGTGGCTGAATTTATTAATTTTCCTGAAATTGGTAAATATTCGCTGCGACACTTATCAATTAGATAGCAAACTAGAATGTTATTCATTTATAAATCAGTTTTACACACTGTGAATGAATAAATTGTGACACAAACAATAGGTTAAATAAAATTGTTAATCTCTTCACGCTCAATTGACACCTTTTCAATTTCAATCGTGTCGCGAGCATGTCGACACAGTCAATTACATTAAGGTGCGAAAACACTATTTGAGCAAGAGAAATCACATCGACAGAGCGGAAATTGTCGAAATAGAAATGTCGGCACATAAATCATTTTCCTTATACAATATATAGCGAAAGACATCGGGACTTTACTAATATGTCGACTAAACCGGAATGTCGATATTTCTGATGTCGACACAATGAGTGTCGACTGTACATAGTTCCAGGTTTATTGAATTCTTCTAAAAATTGAAACCTGACCAAGGCCTTTTCAACGATTTCTTCGATGTCTCTTTAAATCACAAAAATAGACTTATATGTCTGGAGACAGGAGCATAAATGTTCCTAAGTTTGAGTTGTATGACTAAATATATCTAGTCAGGCTGTTTTTAAGATGCACTTAGTATTTGCATTTCGGAACGTTTCCTACTAAATGCTGAATTATTTTCAAACGACCAAATGTGGGAAAAACACAAACAATATGTTTTACTGATTTTACTGATTGCCATATCTGATTGATGTAATGGTTTGTCATTACTGATAGATCCAGCTTTTAGGAAAGTTGTGCTTTTTCCAAATTGTTAATTAATTGTTAATTTAGTGAGGAAACGGCAGACTAACACAACAAAATAATTGATTTGTTATGTTAACATATTGTTGTTTCATGTTTGGTTTGGATGATGAATCCACAGATTGGATAAAACGCTGCACGGAAAGTTTATGTACGCTTGTATTTATTCATCTTGGTGTTGGTTAATTGCTAAAATTTTACATAAATACTCAAAATTTGTTTGGATGTTGCAGCCATCCATGTGCCCAACATCAATGCTAAAAGTTTGTACTGATGTTGCAGCCATCCATGTGACCAACATAAATACTACAAGTGTGTACTGATGTTGAAGCCATCCATGTGCCCAACATAAATGCTAAACGTTTGTCCTGATGTTGCAGCCATCCATGTGCCCAACATAAATGCTAAAAGTGTGTACTGATGTTGCAGCCATCCATGTGGACAACATAAATGCTACAAGTGTGTACTGATGTTGCAGCCATCCATGTGACCAACATAAATGCTACAAGTGTGTACTGATGTTGCAGCCATCCATGTGGACAACATAAATGCTAAAAGTGTGTACTGATGTTGCAGCCATCCATGTGACCAACATAAATGCTACAAGTGTGTACTGATGTTGCAGCCATCCATGTGACCAACATAAATGCTAAAAGTGTGTACTGATGTTGAAGCCATCCATGTGGACAACATAAATGCTACAAGTGTGTACTGATGTTGCAGCCATCCATGTGGCCAACATAAATGCTAAAAGTTTGTCCTGTTGTTGCAGCCATCCATGTGGCCAACATAAATGCTAAAAGTGTGTACTGATGTTGCAGCCATCCATGTGGCCAACATAAATGCTACAAGTGTGTACTGATGTTGCAGCCATCCATGTGGCCAACATAAATGCTACAAGTGTGTACTGATATCGCAGCCATCCATGTGGCCAACATAAATGCTACAAGTGTGTACTGATGTTGCAGCCATCCATGTGCCCAACATAAATGCTAAACGTTTGTCCTGATGTTGAAGCCATCCATGTGCCCAACATAAATGCTAACGTTTGTCCTGATGTTGCAGCCATCCATGTGCCCAACATAAATGCTAAAAGTTTGTACTGATGTTGAAGCCATCCATGTGACCAACATAAATGCTAAACGTTTGTCCTGATGTTGCAGCCATCCATGTGACCAACATAAATACTACAAGTGTGTACTGATGTTGCAGCCATCCATGTGACCAACATAAATGCTACAAGTGTGTACTGATGTTGCAGCCATCCATGTGGCCAACATACATGCTAAAAGTTTGTCCTGTTGTAGCAGCCATCCATGTGGCAAGAGAAATACTAAAAGTGTGTCCTGATGTTGCAGCCATCCATGTGGCCAACATAAATACTAAAAGTTTGTCCTGATGTTGCAGCCATCCATGTGACCAACATAAATGCTAAAGGTGTGTACTGATGTTGAAGCCATCCATGTGACCAACATAAATGCTAAAAGTTTGTCCTGTTGTTGCAGCCATCCATGTGCCCAACATAAATGCTTAAAGTGTGTACTGATGTTGCAGCCATCCATGTGGCCAACATAAATGCTTAAAGTGTGTCCTGATGTTGCAGCCATCCATGTGCCCAACATAAATGCTTAAAGTGTGTACTGATGTTGCAGCCATCCATGTGGCCAACATAAATACTAAAAGTTTGTCCTGATGTCGCAGCCATCCATGTGACAAACATAAATGCTAAAGGTGTGTACTGATGTTGCAGCCATCCATGTGACCAACATAAATGCTAAAAGTTTGTCCTGTTGTTGCAGCCATCCATGTGCCCAACATAAATGCTTAAAGTGTGTACTGATGTTGCAGCCATCCATGTGGCCAACATAAATGCTTAAAGTGTGTCCTGATGTTGCAGCCATCCATGTGGCCAACATAAATACTACAAGTGTGTACTGATGTTGCAGCCATCCATGTGGCCAACATAAATGCTTAAAGTGTGTCCTGATGTTGCAGCCATCCATGTGGCCAACATAAATACTACAAGTGTGTACTGATGTTGCAGCCATCCATGTGGCCAACATAAATGCTTAAAGTGTGTCCTGATGTTGCAGCCATCCATGTGCCCAACATAAATACTACAAGTGTGTCCTGATGTTGCAGCCATCCATGTGGCCAACATAAATGCTTAAAGTGTGTCCTGATGTTGCAGCCATCCATGTGCCCAACATAAATACTACAAGTGTGTACTGATGTTGCAGCCATCCATGTGGCCAACATAAATGCTTAAAGTGTGTACTGATGTTGCAGCCATCCATGTGGCCAACATAAATGCTTAAAGTCATGTAGCCAAGGTTTTATGGGAAGTTTGCGATTGCTTTTTTGGCTGTTCTTGTCAAGGTCACTTCTGTTTTGGAAGATGTAGCTTGAATATGATGGCATTATCCAAGTGTTTAAGAAATAGTGGAACAGAACTGGTGGAAAATATATATTTTTTGCGACATTTCCATGTTTGGTGTTCTATCATACTTTTTCGGCGTATAATATTGATTTTGACCTACATTTTAGACCAATCAAATATTGTATATGAAGCGCTTTGTTTAAATATTCAACAAATAAGACGATTTGATTGGTTAATATTTAAGCAGAGAGGCACCAAATGGGTTGTCTCGAAAAGATAATTCACTTTCCCGTAGCGTACCCCGCTGGCAAAAGTTCCGAAATAGGGCGACTCTTTAGACATCATTCTATCTATGCTGTTTATCTTTTTTAAAGATATTTCTTGTTTATTGTAATCAGTGTTATCAAATACTCGAAAAATAAAGTTATATGTTTGCATAAACCAACAATTAACTATCAATTGTATTGTTGTAAAGCCTGGGTCAACTTAAATTACTCAGAAATTCATGTTTTGTTTACCAAAATTGCTTTCATTGTTGGCTCATCAATATTTCATAGAATAATTATGATCTTTCTTTTTAATATTTAATCATTTATGACTCATTCAGAGAGTTTGTTTGAAGAGTTTCTAGTGATATTGACTAAAACTCTAACTTTTGGTGTGTGACACCCAATTCTACTGTGTCATATTTATTCACACAGAACATTTATGAGTCATAATTCAAATAAAGTCTTGAGGAAAATCAGTCAATGGCACTATTGGTATTCGAACCCGGGTCTACGGATTGCCAGTCCATTATGCTAACGTCATTTTTGTGTGAATTTAATGTAAAAAGTTGATTAAGGTTAATGACACTTTAGACGAAGCACGGGGTAGACAAAAATGATATCAAAATCCTTTGATAAACAAAACAGTTGACCATGCATTATTTTGTGCACTGAGATCTGATGATGGTAAACTTGGGATTGATTGCTAGGTCAAGAATATAACTGTTTTTTGGATCCAACAAAAATCATTTATAGGAAATATTTATAAAAACCTGGGTAATGCACAATTGGTGAATTTTGTTAAGTAGACACCACAATTTACATTATCCAGAAATACATTCCTGCATGTGCAGGACTCCCAAGGGCCAAGGCCGAAATGGCAATTTTCTACCAGACAGGGCATATTTTGTTAATAATAATGTTGTAAATGTACAGTAAAACCTGCCTACAATGACACAATGTTGTATGATCAAGTTTGGGGGAAATGGTTTCATCATTAGCCATATGTGAATCTCAGACCATGTAATATGCTATGTGGAGAAATTTATAACATTATACATTTGATAGCATGGTGCACCTGTTGTTGTAATGCTTGTTAATCCATGGAACATTTGTATTTAGATTCGTTATGTTAACAAACTATGCTTGTTGCAATTGATTGGTAGCATATACGTTGTCCATATCAACCAAATGAGGTGCGAAAATACAATCATAACCTTAATTACATCAACAATCAGACAACCGACAGGCCAGCAGACAACTTACCATTAATGCTGTAATTCATAGTGTCTGTTATGAACAGGAATGACAAATGCACTAATGGTCAATTAGGGCACAACAAATTGTTGTTATACCCATTAGACAGGTTCTGTTATGCTCAGATCTTGATTATATAGATTATGACAAAATTGACAGAGACTGATAGAATACAGTGAATCCACGCTGTAAGACCACCACAAACTTCAGACCTTCTCCAACAAGACAGCATTATCCAGTTTTTATTTCTTCCCTATGTTATACCTAAGTCACATGAGGCTCCCTGGCACTTCACGGGCCCCGTACGGGTCCAATCTTGAGAGTCCATGGGTAATAGCATGGCATGCCGTGAGGGCCTGCAATTTTTTTGGATGGATTTTGGAGGTGAATGGACCCTGCATAGCCTGTGGCTGAAAGTTGTTCATGTCTTGGCCAGATGAGAACTACGCATAGTACCAGTCCCATAGGACGTGGAGAACCATAAATGACTATGTCCAGTGGGAAGTCCGTATGCTCGGAGCATCATGTGACTGAGTACACTCACACACAGCGCTTTGATTCCACTACCCTTACATTCACACGCTGCTGTATTGTGATATTTGACCTTTTTAACTTTCTGATATAACCAATGATTAAGTCGCAGTAAACGAAATCACCGTTCATTCATGATGCTAAATTTCAAAGGTCGGCACGATCACGTGACTACAGAGATTATAATAGATGGGCATTTTCCAGTGTTATAACCAATCAAATGTGTATACAATGAATAGCCTTTCGTGTCGAGGGGAATTTTAACTATCTTGCTAATCGGTTCTATTTCATGTCATTTAGCATTTACAGAGGGCAGTGTTTTGTTCATCCATCAAGTATTATGTACTGATACTTATTACAAATAGCGTGGCGAATTTGAGTAACACGATGCCAAGTAACGATATGAGGCATTTTTAAAATATACGCAGATTCCGCATCGACAGCTGTTTAATTGACCTTAAATTACTACACATCAAAATAATTGTGGCATGCCAGCGAAATACTTACGTTCGATTTATTAAGTATTTCAAGCGATTTTCATAGTCACAGCGCCATTTCTATGACAGTGAAAGCTTTCTATTCAATGCACACTCGCATAAAGACATGTTTACTGTCCTACTTATAGAACATTAGCGAGTCATTGCAAACGGCTCACTGAATGGCTGTGGACGCATTTGACCCGCTGTCTAATGATAGAAAATATCAGTTATGAAGGTATTGGAATAAGCGCCCGATGCTAAAGGAGAGTAGTGACTGAGGCGTCATAATCAAAGCACCTCACAACCCCTGCCAACCTTCTACGGTACCAAGGGTGGTCTAACTATTGAGGTTTTATGGTATGTCATTATATGCAGAATGTTGTTATGTGCAAGTTTTACTGTATTCTATAAAATGCAACAATTTTAACTTGATACATGTATATTACTGGAAGAAATGAATATCAATTTGTTCTATGATTTATTGCACAAAAATCTCATGGAGAATGTGAACTCTTTATATCAGATTAAAATCAATTGGGGAAAAGGGAAATAGAATAGAGATATGATTCAAAGAAATTTGTAATACAATCTAGGAGAATTGAAATATTTCATTTCATTTTTATTTAGTGTCAAAGTGATAATCTCTCCTGAAAATCGACTTTTGTCATGAAAACTGGTTTTCTTGGTAAAACATGTACTTACAACAGGGAAAAGGGCAGTAGGTCAATTTGAATTCTATGTATAACTGAGATTTACTTTGAAAACAACATTAAAATCCAAGAAAATGCAACATTCGAGACTTTAAAACAAAAATAATGTACAGTCTAAACCCATTATATCGACATTATAGGGACCTGATAAAATATGTTGACATATCCGAATGTCAATAAAGCCGATTCCAGTACTTGCAAACTTACTCATCTTGTATGTATGCATTTTTGCTGTGTCGGTTTGTAAAGTTATTATTTGTGTGTTTGCTGTTAAATAAATAATATATGTTTATGTTTGTTTTGTTTTTTGGGTTTAATACGATGTGGTGCTGAATTTATTAATTTTGCCTGAAATTGGTAAATATTCGCTGCTACACTTATCAATTAGATTGCAAACTACAATGTTACATATATAAATCAGTTTTACACACTGTGAATGAATAAATTGTGACACAAACAATAGGTTAAATAAAACTGTTAATCTCTTCACGGTCAATTGACACCTTTTCAGTTTCAATCGTGTCGCGAGGATGTCGACACAGTCAAGTACATTAAGGTGCGTAAACACTACTTGGGCAAGAGAAATCACATCGACAGAGCGGAAATTGTCGAAATAGAAATGTCGGCACATAAATCATTTTCCTTATACAATATATAGCGACAGAAGTCGGGACTTTACAAATATGTCGACTAAACCGGAATGTCGTTATTTCTGATGTCGACACAATGAGTGTTGACTGTACTAAGTTCCAGGTTTATAGAATTCTTCTAAAAATTGAAACCTGACCAAGGCCTTTTCAACGATTTCTTCGATGTCTCTTTAAATCACAAAAATAGACTTATGTCTGGAGACAGGAGCATAAATGTTCCTAAGTTTGAGTTGTATGACTAAATATATCTAGTCAGGCTGTTTTTAAGATGCACTTAGTATTTGCATTTCGGAACGTTTCCTACTAAATGCTGAATTATTTTCAAACGACCAAATGTGGGAAAAACACAAACAATATGTTTTACTGATTTTACTGATTGCCATATCTGATTGATGTAATGGTTTGTCATTACTGATAGATCCAGCTTTTAGGAAAGTTGTGCTTTTTCCAAATTGTTAATTAATTGTTAATTTAGTGAGGAAACGGCAGACTAACACAACAAAATAATTGATTTGTTATGTTAACATATTGTTGTTTCATGTTTGGTTTGGATGATGAATCCACAGATTGGATAAACCGCTGTACGGAAAGTTTATGTATGCTTGTATTTATTCATCTTGGTGTTGGTTAATTGCTAAAATTTGATATGAATACTCAAAATTTGTTTGGATGTTGCAGCCATCCATGTGGCCAACATAAATGCTAAAAGTTTGTCCTGATGTTTCAGCCATCCATGTGGCAAGATAAATGCTAAAAGTGTGTCCTGATGTTGCAGCCATCCATGTGGCCAACATAAATGCTAAAAGTTTGTCCTGATGTTGCAGCCATCCATGTGGCCAACATAAATGCTAAAAGTGTGTCCTGATGTTGCAGCCATCCATGTGGCCATCATAAATGCTAAAAGTGTGTCCTGATGTTGCAGCCATCCATGTGGCCAACATAAATGCTAAAAGTGTGTCCTGATGTTGCAGCCATCCATGTGGCCATCATAAATGCTAAAAGTGTGTCCTGATGTTGCAGCCATTCATGTGGCCAACATAAATGCTAAAAGTGTGTCCTGATGTTTCAGCCATCCATGTGGCAAGATAAATGCTACAAGTGTGTCCTGATGTTGCAGCCATCCATGTGGCCAACATAAATGCTAAAAGTTTGTACTGATGTTGAAGTCATCCATGTGGCCAACATAAATACTAAAAGTGTGTCCTGATGTTGCAGCCATCCATGTGGCAAGATAAATGCTAAAAGTGTGTCCTGATGTTGCAGCCATCCATGTGGCCAACATAAATGCTAAAAGTTTGTCCTGATGTTTCAGCCATCCATGTGGCAAGATAAATGCTAAAAGAGTGTAATGATGTTGCAGCCATCCATGTGGCCAACATAAATGCTAAAAGTGTGTCCTGATGTTGCAGCCATCCATGTGGCCAAGATAAATGCTAAAAGTTTGTCCTGATGTTGCAGCCATCCTTGTGGCCAACATAAATGCTAAAAGTGTGTCCTGATGTTGCAGCATCCATGTGGCCAAGATAAATGCTAAAAGTGTGTACTGATGTTGCAGCCATCCATGTGGCCAACATAAATACTAAAAGTGTGTCCTGATGTTTCAGCCATCCATGTGGCAAGATAAATGGGATACTAATGCTGCATCTCATTGTTTTCATGCGAGAGTCTTAGGTGTCTTAAATGTTTGTAGCAACAGTTTTGAAGTAACTCCTTGTCATATATAAGACATCATATGGCTTTTATAGTAGGGAGCATCAACAACAATCATTTCTATATGGCCAATGACAGTACATACAACCCAGATTTTTACAATAAATGAAGGCTTTAAATGCCTAACGTATGTCACTAGGGGAAATATAAATGTATGTTAAAATATATACTGATCATTTTGAAGGCCATGGTTCAAAGGAAAGTATTCTTCGTACACCATTTCTTTGCTGTCTAATCACTACATCATTCTTTATACACAGTCATGCTAAATCAGTCTATTCCTGTGGGCATCCCTTGGGAATCCATAGAAATAACTTCAATTATCACACATAATTCTCTATACAATGTAGTAAGATTTGTATTGCTGGAAATGTTCTGAGAAGAGATGTATTGTATGAATGGATAGTTGATTTGCTGACTTGTAGCAATATATGTCTTCATTTCTTTTTATGGCCAACATCATAGTGGAAGACATCAATCTGTTTTACCAAAGAATCAATTGTGATATAACAGAGTTTGAGTTTTTCGATATGCAGTTTTATGTTGTTATCATATGAATTACGGTACATTGTGATTTAAACAACAAACAGTATTTCAGTGATTGCTATTTGTCTAGAAGATTTCAATTTCAAGATTGCATTTTGCTATGGATTCATTAGATCATGGCTGCTTATCTGAGGTCAGCAGATGACCCTCATTGCTTTTTGGTCAAAGGTGATGGTCATATTGACTTTGAGATTGAAAATTGTATCATATAATGAATTTGAGAATGTTTTAAGTCTTCAGCCATCAAACTTCATAAGAGAAGGAATAAGTTGCTACATGGAACGCCACATACATAAGACTGTGTATCTAGCGTTTGTGGTCAGGAGATGACTGGTATTGTTTTTTGGCGTTGGTAGGTCAAGGTCACTATGGTGCTGCAAATGAAAATGGTTTCTAACCAGTAGTACAGAAGGCTTCGCTCTATGACTGGCCAACTTCTTTCTAATGGTCAGTTTATAAAAAGTCAAGGTCATTGTAATCTTGAGACTGAACATGGGCTTGAAAATGCTTGGTACTCAGGAGGCTGTCAAACATTGTTATAGAATGATTGCCAGTAGTGAGAAGATGACCTCTGTTGGTTTTTGGTTCAAAACCTCAAACGAAGAGATGACTGGGGTTGAAAACAGGTTCCAATCAATAAGAAGAGAATAATTGGGCCTACAACCGTCAAGCTTTGTAGGGTGGTTACCATAGATGATCCCCTATTTTGAGGGGTGTAATAAGGTTATTAGGTACTTAGTTAGTACATTGCAAAGTGAACTTTGCGATACAGTATTTGTGAGCTTTTGTTGTTATTTCTCTCTAAAACCCACTTTATCAGACGTATGTGTCCTAGGTCAGTTGTGAAGAAAAACAAAGTTATAAAATGACATATTAAATTATATTTACACGAAATTAGAGTAAAATCAGTATGCCCATGCATAAAGTTATGATAACACTAGCTTGCCATAGGTTATGAGTTATCTTGTTGTAGTGGTTTTTTTTCCAATTAAGTTTCTAAGCACAGCGTGAGATGTACCTAGAAAGATGACACCGATAATTTTCGTAGTCGTGCACAACGAGACCGTATCTATGATAAACCGCAATAAAGAACAACAACAACAGTAATTGTCATCGATTTATAAGTATCCTTTAAACGCAATCTGAACCCCAGTACACTCTTCTATGAGCGGTCGCTTATCGAATTTATCGCGTTTATAGCGCTAACATGGCATTTTAAGTCTTGAGAACCGGTATGGTAGGGTACCCGTCTGATTGTATTTCTGTCACGCAGTTTCACCAACCGGCAAAAAGTAAGAATCTGTACTAAACGAAAACAGTCGACGCTCTTAAAATATGCACTTTGCAAAACGATGACAATTTATGAAATTAATAAGGAATAAAACGAGATATGATTTAGTAAGTACATCATGAATGAAGTACAAGAATGAATCATCTTTAAAAAATATAAAAGAGACAAACATTTTTCGTTCATTAAATTGTATTATGAGCACACCCAAAACTGTAAACAAACTCTTCATTCTCGTCAGCTCTCAGATATTTCCGTACCACTTTGTTACTCTATGAACTTGACGTAGTTGGCCGAGGTTTTCCGAATGCAAACTCATGTGTATTATTAATACATTGCTTTAAACCCGATCTGAACTCCACAGATACAGCTTATTAGTTCGCAAACCACTTTAGCAGGTCACCTTTTCAACATTTCATTTTATCGAAATGTTATGATATTATTTCGTTTGGTGAACTTTGGAACTACTTTTGTTGCGTAGTAATTAGGATGTGAACGTTTTTGACATGTTACCGGCTTTCAGCCTTTTTACTGTTTTGAAAACGGGAACCAATTGTTGTATGCCTCTCAAATTGCCACACTACTATAGACGGTACCTGAGCGGTACCGTCCAAAAACAGCATGATTTTCATAAATTTCACAAAACTTGCATACAGAACAATACTGTAATTTCCTCACCAAAGCAGACATCAAATTTCATGTTTGACATTGTCTGACACAAAAAACTATTTTTAAAGACCATATTCTAGTACTCAATATTTGTCTGGCACATTTCCACTAACATTTACGAGACAAATATGTAAAATCAATGTCCAACCAAAATGGAAATACTTTGGCTTAGGTCATAGACTGGTACACATTTTAAATGATAACTAATAATGCCACTGCAAGGTTACAATAAATGAAGGTCATAGACTGGTACACATTTTAAATGATAACTAATAATGCCACTGCAAGGTTACAATAAATGAAGGTCATAGACTGGTACACATTTTAACTGATAACTAATAATGCCACTGCAAGGTTACAATAAATGAAGGTCATAGACTGGTACACATTTTAACTGATAACTAATAATGCCACTGCAAGGTTACAATAAATGAAGGTCATAGACTGGTACACATTTTAACTGATAACTAATAATGCCACTGCAAGGTTACAATAAATGAATGTTACACTCTGGCCTGCTGTAGTGGATGTCAGGTAGAACATTGTGGCCTCGCGTTAATATGGTTTTCTATGATTTGACCAAAATAGTTCTTTTCCGGCATAGTATCTATTGTTGCCATCTTTTCAACTGCATTTCTAGTATTGAAATTTCACCTCTTTAAATAATAGGTTTTTTTTCGGGAAGCTGTATAACATTGATTTTGACTTACTTTTTAGACCAATCAAATGTTGTATAATGAAGCGCCCTGTTTATATATGCAACAAATTAGACAATTTGATTGGTTCATATTTTAAGAGGAGAGGCACCAAACGGGGGTCTTGAAAAGATAATTCACCTTTTACCAAGTCTTTATTAAAACTTAATGCAAGAAGAAACGTATTAAGTAGATGATTTGTGTTTGTTTTTCTATCAAACAAATTGACATTTTTTCTTTCAGTTTTATAGTTTACAGTAATGTATCGGTGAAAGAAATAGTTTTTTTCCTGTAACACATTCGTAATCCCCCTGGCAATACTCCGGATTATTATAAATATGGGTATTTGCCTCTAATCCTGTGTTACAAACAACAATATACTGTCAACGTCGTGCTCGAATCACAATTAAACGGAGACAGAATTTAACGTCTGACTGAATACATGTGGTTTGTTTGTATTATTTGTTATGTAACTTTTGACTTTAAACAACAATATATAGCACTAATAAAGTAACATTACGTTTGTCCAACACAGTCCATGTTAAAGATTACGCAGGAACTGTTAATTTCTATGTAACATACTGGAAGACGTCGTTCCCTCTACGTTGTTCATCTTTTTTAAAGATATTTCTTATTATGTCTTAAATTCTTTGTTGTTCGTACATATTGTAAAAATCATGATTGTTCTTATGAATAAACTCTGTTTTATTGTAAAACTTACTTTGTCCATATATATAACTTGAGGAACAGAAGATTGCTGTGAGTTCTCTCCCTTTCTATATCCATATACACCATATACCACAGTGGTGCGTTTTTTAGAGGTAGGGGAAGTAAGCGAGAAAATTTAGCCTATGTAGAAAAGGTAGCTGTCTAAAAAACACAGGAACCTTTGCTAGCTACAAAATGGCTGTGACCTGCCACACAAGACGACATTGTTCCACATGAATGCCATTTTGTTAAGCAAATTTAGCACTGTCAGATCACGCTACCTGTCTAATGATAGGGACTTAACTGTTCCTACATTTAACAAACAGCACCGCTACTTTTCCCTACGTAGCGCTAGGTAGAACTCTATTTTGCCTACCTCTAAAAAATGTTCCTCTGAAGGGATATATAAGGGGAGAGAACTGGTGGCAATCTCGTGCCTTGAGGTAATATGTATGCCTGATCTTAATCTCAAAGTATAATTAATTATTATCTTACACTTTTTGTCAGCTGATCCTTGCTGATTCAAACTGGGGAAACTCCTTTAATGATACTCTATACATCCATTATTGTGTGTGTTTGATCACGACATGACTAGACTTATAACATGAGATTAATTCCAGACATATGAAACTTGACAGTTGTTGGGTAGTGTTTCTAAACTCAGTATTATGAGAACTATGCAGATTTGATTAGCATCGTTCCATCAAGATAATGGCTGCTTAATGGAACTTCAGTTCCATGTTAATTATGTTGTCTTGAATGATATTTATTAGGATTAGAGGTTGAAAATAAAATCTGCATTCAGTAATACAGGTTTCACCAGCATTCAATGTTAATTCTTCTTACCAGACTTTAAATCATTCAAATGCAACAAGATGTGTGGTATGAACAGTAACTCTAAGCTACAAAATATGTTTTTCTATTGAAGTTGTCTCCCTAGCTTCACACCGGTACATAGTAAAAAGATCTCAGGACACTTGGTGATGTGTCTAATTCCCAAATTGTGGGCAAGAATGATAGTAAAAAAGAGAGGGAATAAGCTGTTACAGGGAATGCCACATGTATAAGTGCTATCCATGATGGATGATGTGATAACAGCATTTAATGCAAGGTATATCAAAGAGCAGTAACTCAGAATGTAAATGGTAAAACTTGAGTTTTGATAACCTCCCTTGCTTTAATATAACTGATATAGTAAGGGATAATAACACCAAAAATGGCAGCCATAGCATTTGTTATTTGAAAAGTGTTTAACCATCTTCAGTCATCATGAAACTTTGTTGTAAAAATAATATGTTTATTGAAGTCTTTGACAATTTCTTTGAAGAAATATCTTGCTTGTAATATTAGATCTGAATGAAAATTTAGTAAATTTGCAATGTCTGTGCTTATAAACCATTGCTTGGATTTCATTGAAACTTGGCATGAGTGATTTGTACCAAGCCTAGTTGTTCATGTTCTCAGCGTTTTGGTAGGATTTTTGTATGCAGTGTTATAATGTTCCTTAAGTGATGAAAAATGAACAAATTATGCAATGATGTTGCTTTTCCCATAAAAACCTTGATTGGATTTCAGTTTAATTTTAAGGGAGTAATTCTGCTTGCTTGTATTGCAATGTTCTTGCTTCTATCAGCTGGGGAGTTGGGGGGAACATACAGTTTTTCCGAAAACAAGCTTTAATATCTATACATAGTTTGCAAGAAAGCAGTTTCAATGAGTGTTTAATAAGTTGTAAACTAAATTAAAGTGCTTCAATAATTGAAGTAAAATACAGTCAGACCTCGTTTATTTGACAACCTTCTATCTGAATACTCGGTATCATCCAAAATCAATATCAATCCCCATGTATCTTCTTATGCACGTCAAATTAAATTGGGCTATACGGAACCATGTATTATTTGAACAAAAAATCGGACTTGATGAATTCAAATGAACTGTATAACATATGTTTTAACTTGTGAGAAATTAAGATGTTTTGAAGTGAATGCAAAATTAACTAACACCATAAGATAGGCTAATACAGGTAATTCTGTATTTTTTACCCCACCTTATCTTTCTGTGTGCAAACAGGATGCTGTGCAGATCAATACAGTCCTAGCTTAGAAGCTAATATAGTAAATTAGTTTCCTGACTTGGTAAAACAATCATCTAATGGATTTGTGATGCAATATTTGTTAAAGACGTCTTCTAATCTACATCTCCTGATGAACTGATCAACACGAAAAGGTTATTTTGCTTTGTGAGAAGAGTATAGTCATAAATAAAAATAAATTGAAAAACAACTTGGTCACTTTTTCGATCTTCGTATACCCTGGCCTAGCACATTTTACTGATGATTTAACAGACTACCATTTGTACTTAAACACAATCATTGGGCATTTCAGGAGAAAATCAAAATCTGCTCCTATTTTTGTTAACCAAAAAATCGTCCTTGAAAACATGAAAAAGTACTTGATTAATGTACCCTGAACCCATGTTGAAAACTGTACCATGCTTGTATGTGACTGATACAAACACATCCTGTTCACATTCAGGAAGCACACTTAATGCTCTGCCTCGAGGGGCCACTCTAGCATTTTATATAAATCCCTTCAGTAAGAGATGCCGATTCCCCACTTCCAGAATCTGTTAAAAATCTGGCCGCAGACAATTTTCCCGGACCTGGAATTATTTGGAATGTCAAGATCCCCTCTTGCAGGATTTGTCTTGTATGTCTCAAATCCTGTGTATCCCACCGCCTCCCGGACCCTCTTGTCTGGGGCAAAACATTGATAAGTGCATGATTAGTGCTGAGTGGTTGAAGAAGTTGGTCAGTGTAAATTTATCAATGCAAAACAAATGTTTGTTTCTCTGTAATTATCTGGACTGTAAAAGAAAAATTTGAAAAAATATATATTTAAACTATGATGAGGCAGTTTCATTGCCTGATTCAACTTTCCAAATCTTCCTTAGACACCACATTTTTAGCTAAATTTTAGTCAGAATCCAAAAAATATCCCAGTAGTTAAAGCCCCAAAAGCTTTAAATTCAGTAAATTAGCCCCAAAAATCCTGAAAAGTGCAGTAAAATATGCATGAAAACTTACTAACAATCAATATATAGTTAATTGTTTTTCTCCAGATTGTATCAGTGACAGTGCTTATAACACAACTTGGTAAACATGAGTTATTAGTGCCAGTAATTGTCAGTATGACAGTACTATAAAGTTATATTAAATATATATCACAATGACACTGTTAATTTGTGAATACGCAATTATTGTGACTATTGTTTTGTATGATTTGTGGATAAATAAAACATCATTTATGTTCATTTCTTCATTTATGTTCCAAATTGCTCACTGGCAATAACAATGTCATAAAACAAGACAATAAAGAGACTGAATATAATTAGACGCTTCGGTAATTACAATATTCAGAATCAATAATTCCCATATTACTGTATAATATTGTTACTCATTAAATACAGGGGCAAACATTTAGATCAATTACAATGATTGCTACAAACCAATTTAGAACATTTATTGTCAGAACTTATAATTAATCAAGTATTGTTAATTACTGTATCTTTTCTGGATAAATTGAACTCTGTTGAATACTTGATGAATATTTTTAGCTTTTAGTAATTTGAATTACCTAAAATTAGATTCTAAGTTAAATACAAGAAATGCATTGATGCAAAGCATCCAAGGGCGCTGCAAAACTGGTGCACAATGTTTTGGAATAGCGTAATGGCGGGAAAATGTTTTGGAATAGTCCATTTTCATACTATCATTGGCGTGTATTTCCTTTTAAACACCGTGACTTGCATAAATATCCATGTTACAAGTACCAATGTGTTAATATTGATATAAGTAAAGTGAAAATGAAGTTTTTTATAATTAATTATTTTTTATTTTATCTTCGACATCTAACACACATGCTGTTTATGTAGAATCGTCATATTTTTCGGGGATCAGCAAGCATTAATCATAAACATATCGTTTTAACTTTGTAAAAGACATTTATTCGACAATACAAATGCATTAAAAATATTTTATTTCTAAATCATAAAAATACAAAAAGTAACATGTAATATTTACTGCAGTTTAACCCTTTATAAAAAAATAGATTCAGTTATAAATAGATGCTCCTACCATAGTCTCAAAAATTTCGTGATTCCATTAAAGGGGGCGGCGCCAATTAGGGTAATCAGTTGAATTATCATATGAGAAGGATTGAGATTACCTAAATATATGCAGCACTAAATTCATTATCGCCTGAGTATTATATATGAACTTATCACATAACATACGGCGTGGGAGTGATTATAACCTATGTAATATTTCTCGTATTACACTAGTGTAATATTTATGCAAATTAGGGCCGCATCACATATTCATACGTGCTGTCAGAAACAATAACAAACATGGCCGACTTCGGCGTATCGGACTACGTAAATATTGACGGCAAAGGACTCGGTAAGATAAAAGAACAGGTGTATCGAGGTTTTCAAACTACATGGAAGTGATTTTGAAGTTGAGTTGGAACCAGAGAGATTAACTTTAACTGACCAAAACCCCAACGATATACATCCTGACATGCAGACTACAGCGGTTGCATCAAAGGCATCACGATTTGCAATGGTTACCGATGAGGAAGTGGACCAGTTTATACATAATCAGTCTAATAAAAACACTCTAATTAAAACAAGTGCTGATCTAAAATCTCTGTATGCATTTTTCGCTGAACCAGAAATTCTAGAAATTAGAAAAATCCAAGACATACTTGTCCATGAACTGTCCCCACTTCTCTGCAAATTTATATTGAGTGTACGAAAGCACAATGGAGAAGAATATGAGCCCAGTGTTGTAAAGGGTATGCTTTGCAGTTTCGATCGGCAATTAAGGCGTCACCAGTACGGTGAATATATTGCTACCGGTGAAAGCTTCATAAAAGTTAGAGAGTCCTTGTCTAAAAAGCAGATCCAGTTGAAGCGTGCTGGCAAAGGCAGTCGTCCAAATAAAAGTGACCCAATTTCTGATAAAGATGTCGAGATATTTTGGCAAAAGGGTCAGCTAGGACTGCATACCGATGAAAATGGTCACAATTACCTCAAATTTATGGAGCGCCAAACTAAAAATAGAACTGGCGAAAACCCACGAGATATTCGAGTTGTTCCACCAAAGCTCTGGGAAAACAATGCAAATCCTGAACGTTGCCCACTAAAAATTTATAAATTGTATGCTGAGCGACGGCCAACTGGTTATTCAGAACCGAATCATCCATTCTACATAGCATCCACAACAGTTCCCTTGCCGTCAATACACAAATCCTGGTTTAAAAGAAGTCCGGTTGGGGAATAAATAAACTGAGTACTATGATGAAACGCATGGTAGCTCGAGCAGGCATTACGACTGACAAGCATTTGTCCAATCACAGCGCACGAAAGTATCTGGTCCAGAAATTAAATGATAACAACATTCCTGCAAACCAAATTATGCAAATTTCAGGACACAAGAATATTGGCTCCATTAACAACTACAGCCACATCAATGAACAGCAACACAAACAAATCTCTAGCATTTTGCACGCTTCCGGTAAACAAACAGCTTCATCAACGGAAGTTTATCCAGGTTCCAGTCATTCTGAGGTGAACGCGTGCATCCAGTCCGACGCGAGGCACATTTCAGCCTGTCTGGTGGTGTAAAAAATTTATTCGCAGGTCCTATACATGGTGGAAATGTTCACGTAAATATATATCAGAACACTCCTCAAGTTGATATAATCCCCCATCCTCCGAAAAAACGAGCAAGAATTATAGAAAGCGACAACCGTTTTAACAATGATCCATGTGCAAAGTTACTTTAGTTATGATTGGACTTTAGCTTTAACTGAGTGACGTCACGGTCTGACGTAGAGTAGCAGCGCGTGCGCTTTAGATTTTGAACTTGTTAAATGTTTGTCTTTAAACTACAACATTATATGAAATTATTGATATGTTTGTGTTTTTGTGAAGTTTTGGCATATGCTGATATTAAATTTGGTTACTTCTCGATATACACTGTCATTTTTATACTTTGAGAAGATCTTTGGAACTATTTCTCGACCGAATCACTCTTCTAAAGAAAACAATGCTGGGGCGGCTAGAGATACGAGTATAGGGGTGTTTTTTGTTTGTTTAAAGTACGTTTACATGTTATGTGATAAATAGAATCTAGCATTCGTGTTCATGTGTTATTAAATTTATTAAACAAGTCAGCAAAGCCTCGCATTATATCATTTTGACTGACTCGTTTAAATTAAATTATCACTGTATCATATTGCCAGCCAATGGGGAACCAAATTGAAAAACGTTACGAAACGATAGCCTCAAATACCTTTACTGAATGCAGTGCAGTACCTTGCCTAAGCTTTATTGCACGTTTTATACTCTGATAAAAACTGGATTAATACCTGAGAGGTGGTTTGTTTTACATAATTATGTATGTAGCTTGATGAACTTTGTTCTAGCCAGACATGAGAATGCAAAATTTCAAAATCAGCTGAAAAATCGGCAAGGGGTCCAAAGGGCCGCTGAAGCTCCTTCCTTTTAAGCATCTAAGATGTGAGCGTCAAATCTGAGGATTTCTGTGAATCCGCGGAAAATTTTCATGCCTGTCCTGAGCACAATTGACATTAAGGGGGAGATGATCATGTTATTTTCCTCTGATGGTTTTGCAGTCACACCTTGCCACCACAGGTTTCCTTACACATTATTCAATAATTAGATTTTTTCATACCTGTCATAATTTATCAGTCATACACAAAAACAAAAGAATAATCCATTGCATAAAACTGTTGATTGAATAACATGCACTAACATACAAAGTTTGCACCATGCCTATACAGTCAAACTTCGAAACCTCAAACTGCCGTTGGACCTAGCAAATAGTTTGAGCCAACTATTGTTCGAGGCATCTACAGTATAGTGTATCAGTACAAACTGAATGCACGTCGATCAATAGTCGCAGCATTATTCATAATAATAATTAAAAAAGAAATGAAAGAAAAACAAAAACAGATTTAAATAAATGATTCATTTATTCTTCTACACATCAATTTGTTTGTCACGTAGTACTGTTCGTACAACCATCAATAAATTATCACGATGTGCGTATAACATGTGTCGCTGATCTTACCTGGCAACAAACAATAAAGCAGTCAATGAAAGGTGTGAATTATTGTTTTTTTCGACCTATAATCTATGGTGAACAATGAATGAAATGATAATTAGGGACCGCAATTCCTGTACGAGTGTTGGACCTAACTCTGTTTTCGAGTGATCTATTGTTAGATAATATGAAATAAGAAGGGATTTCGTCGGGACTTAAGAACCTGTTCAAGGTATCTTCTGTGTTTGACCCAAAACTGTTCGAGTTTTCGAAGTTTTACTGTAGTTGTATTCATTACATTTGAAGCATTTCATGCCAATTTAACAAATATTTAATGTGCATTATTGACAATATTTCTGATCCAATGGTCAACCTTTGAAATTAAGAGGCAGATGCCTTTGAAGTCTGCGAGAAGAAATATTTCAATGCGTGTTGTGAACAAACATTATGTGACAACTAACTGTTGATCTAACAAGTTGAGATGCGGTGTCTTTGAAGTATGAGAGAAGCAATTTTTCCACTCACAGCACGTTAAAAATTTTGTGGGGAATCGTCCGTTTTTATCTTGACATAAAAATGCCACTACCACATCTATTTTTTGAGGGAGAGGATTTTATAGATGACTGACATGTGGACCAATGTAATCGCCAAGTGGGTGCGAACAACACATGCTGTGTACATGTATATCGTGATTCGAGCAACCAGATATCGAAAAACAAATTGAATTGTCATTATTAATTTCTTCATTCAGCCAAAGTTATGATACAGTTGGACCATTGAAGAAAAAAAGAAATTTGCGTGTTGGTTAAACATCGTCTTTACTTTTTATATGGATTCCAATATTAAGGAATAAAATGCCAAAGTTAAAGACATCGCATCAGAAACGCTTTACTCAAAATCAATTCTTACAAAATCTTCTGTTTTCAGATGGAAAAAACCAATTCCACTTCAATGTAAGCATTTTCACATACATTAATTTCTATAAATCAAAATTAAGCCACCAATAAAACACTTCCGAAAAAGTGCTTAACTTTGTGACATCAAAAATTTCATTGAGAAATACTCGAACAGGTTTTGGTTGGGTTTTGACCATTTAGGGGTTCAGCTTAGGGGCTCATTCACAGATTAGGTAAATTAAGGTGTCATCTACAAAATATTGGGTTTGTGTTAATGGTATGAAATGCACAATAACATTTTTGACCAAGTTCTCAACTCTGAATTCTTTGTTTTACAAGCAACATTGTTTAGACATTCTTGTGAACAGGCGTCTTCAATAAATGCATTTCTAAATCGTTTGGAATATGTTAGATAAAATTTTCTCTTGTAGAATGTATGTCAAACTATAATATCTGTACTCATTAAATTCCTTTGTACATCATCTAACATTTTCTTTGAAACCTCAAATGTTTTCCTTTGAGACTTTAAGAGCTTAAATATGGTTGCTGAAAATAAATGTAGGGGTTGTAAATGACTTCCATTATTTCTGGAATGCTCCAGTAGGATAATTTGATTGAAAATATCAAATTTGATTTTAAGGAACTTAGCTCTTACTGTATTCTTATATTCTTGTTATCTGAGACCAAGTATAATTCAATTTTGTTTTATGACGTCACCAATATTTGTCAGAGATGGCACCTTACTTTAAACTTACTGTATGTCATGTGAATTCCAGGCATGAAATTGCTCTGCGTATTTGCAGAATTCCATTGATTTAGGGTTCACCAGTGTCATTTATGATTCCTGCCCTGGAACCGCCAAGGGACCTTTAAGGCTACCCCGTGGACCCCTCAATGACAACATCAGCAGATTTCAAAGATTTATTATCTCATGGCTGTATTTCTTAATTAAGGCTACTTCAATCTTCTCGTTGAGCGTTACAGATAATTTTAAATATTTAATGCCAAGTATTGAGATAAAGAGATAATGAAAATATAAGAATAAGTAAAAATAAGTATAAAATAAATAGATGTCAAGACAGTAGAAGCTGTGTGCAGGTTTATGAACCTGAATTTGCAGTACCATGCGTCTTGTCCCCCCCCCCCCAATTTGCTACATGCGTCTTTTCCCCCCAAATGTGCTATATGCGTCTTGTCCCCCCAAATGTGCTAAATGCGTCTTGTCCCCCCAAATGTGCTACATGTGTCTTGTCCCCCCAAATGTGCTAAATGTGTCTTGTCCCCCCAAATGTGCTACATGCGTCTTGTCCCCCCAAATGTGCTACATGCATCTTGTCCCCCCAAATGTGCTACATGCGTCTTGTCCCCCCAAATGTGCTACATGTGTCTTGTCCCCCCAAATGTGCTACATGCGTCTTATCCCCCCAAATGTGCTACATGCATCTCGCTAAGGTGAGTTAAATGTTGAGGTGTGTTAACTGTGAAACACTATAATGGCTGTGTAACATCCTCTAAGTACTGAAGATGCAGTTAACCATATAAAGCAAGTGTTATTCAAAGAATTTTGTTGTCTGGTATTAGCTTTCAGCTCCTTACAGACCATTAAAATCACATTAAAAGCACATTAAGCATTGTCAGTGGTATCACCCTGCTTTGTCTGCTGTAAAATCTTTATATAGTCTCATGGTTGTGGTGTATTCACAAGTTGAACATTCTTGCAAGTACCATAGTTTTGCTGTTCTTTCATCCCCGATGTTATTTGCTGGCAGCCATTTTTCAGATTTTGATGAAGTATGGCGGGCCTTTTGAAAGGGGAAATTTGCATTGTAAATTGCCACATTGGGGAATTAACAGGACTTCATAATACCAACTTTATTGTTTGTATGCATGATAAATTAAGCAAAACTAGATGGATTTCCTGTTTTATAGATTGTTTTGATCAGTGTTTAAAATACCGTGCCAATATTTATATTTGGACAACTATTGCAGGGAAATAAGTGGTAAAAAATCACTGTACCCATGGGGAAATTTTTACATTATCTGTGGAAAAATAGTTCCTTTACACTATGGGGAATTGGACCGAATATTGGCCCCAAATCTGACATAAAAAAGGGCTGGCTGGTGGAAATGATGCATTCCCTGAATGATATGAGAAAGTCATCTTCTTTTCCACTAAATTTATGTATTCAAAAAAAGTCCCATGTTTTGAACTAAAATACTTAAAAAGAACACTGCTGTGCGTTCGGTTAAGGTTAACACCAGCTCGAGTTACGAAACTGTGCACGCATTTTGCTACTGAACGCACTGTTTGCCAAAAATTGCGCTCCGACTGTGTGCCCACTCGCTCGAGCTACTCCGAGGTAGCACGCGAATTTGAGAGCTGAATACTGCGTTCAGTTACGGCTAACTGACGTTCACATTTTGTTTTGTATCCCTGGTCCACCGTATCACATCGACTGCACACGGGGAACCAAATTGCAAAATGAACGCAGGGCTGGTTCCCTGTCTTTGAGGCAGAGAACCAGAATACAAACTAGGCGGTCAATACACTTTTTAGCGACGCGAACTGTGAACGACTCCTTAGCCGTAACTGAACGCAAGGCTGATTTAAAGAACACTTGGATAATTATATGAAGCACATTTTAAATCCCTTTATGCACATTTCCATTCAAATCTGTATAAATATTGTGAACAACTAGCCTGTCCAGTTACCTCAGTGGACAGAGCACTAGGCTGTCGCCAGGGGAGGGGGTGCAGGTTCAATTTCAGGGCTGCTAAGTGGTCAGTGCACTAGGCTGACACTGGGGGGTGGGCGCAGGTTCAATTCCAGGGCTGCTCAGTGGTCAGAGCACTAGGCTGTAACCAGGAGGGGGGTGCAGGTTGAAATCCAGGGCTGCTCAGTGGACAGAGCACTAGGCTGTAACCGCGGGGGGGGGGGGGTGCAGGTTCAATTCCAGGGCTGCTCAGTGGTCAGAGCACTGGGCTGTCACCGGGGGGGGGGGGGGGGGGGTGCAGGTTTACTTAACTTTATTAAAACAATGCCAACAACTGATATAAACAACAATTTTTAAGGTTCCAGTGGTGTTCCGTATAAATGTTTAGCTGTATTAAGGATTTTTGTGGCAAGTTTATTGATTACTTCCCTATGGAATTACCGTCTTTATTCAATAATACATTTTTTTTAAATTGAGTACAAATTGAATCTAAAGTGAGGGTAAATTATTTCAATAGTAGTTCTGTTTTCTGTATGTAAAGTAAGTTATGGGTAAATTGTAGGAGTTTGCTGAATAAACAAGGATATTTGTACCAGGGAACCATCGGTGGTGAGCATTTATTGGGCCGGGTAACAGTTAGAAAGTAAACGAGTATCTGGATGCAATCGGATGTAAGACAGCGTTGTGTGGAGATTAAAGTATATACAACACAAGGATATATTCATACGCATTTGAGTTTTATTCAAAATTGTACTTCATGGAGCGTAAAATACACGCTGGATGTTTTCATTCTTAAGTGATACATGGATAAATATATGCATAAATAACGCTCAGTTTTCTGGGGTTGTTAATTTGTTCTTTCAAGCCTGAAAAATATTCTGAATATTTTATCTATTGCTTTGAGTGAGGAGCTATGGATAATGACAGTTTCGTGTAATAAGTACATTGTATTCTTTTTGCATGATACATTGTAATGATAATATTATATATATTTTCTCGCTAAATATTTATACAATTTCAACACAAGAGTTTGTTTTACCTTTTGTAATATTTGATGTTTTGATGGCAGCAAAAGTAATTATGTATAGTCGCTTACAAAGCTTAACTCTTTAAAATTCAATTAGCCTTTCAAATTTCAATAGTAAATAATAATGTATTGTGTTGATTAAGAAATATACATGGAATGCATAATTCATGACTTAAGTTTTCTGCATGCTTTGTTAGGTCGTAAAGTTTGTAGTACTATCCAGTATGTTTTACAAATAATATGGATAATTTGTTTATAACAAACCATTTTAATGTAGTACAGTGTCACTGGTTTCAACAGTTGGGGGGATATGTATTGCTTTTTATTTGAAGTTCTTCTCTATATTTTATTCTCTATTGTGTGAAGGGATAATTATCTTATTGTTGTGTAAAATCTGAATTGAAAAGACAAGACTTAGTTTGTGTACATTAAAGATCTATGTATGTAAACTGAAATTGTCTTTAACTTAAATCACTTGTATTGCTATATCTTGATTTGTATTAATCTTGCAATTGGTTTGGCTTAAGGCTTACAACTGAAACAAGAGTGCAACCCCTCCAGAGTGGCCCTCTCTTTAGCAACAACCTCTCTAGAGTGACCCTCACTTTAGCAACAATCTCTCTATAATGGGCCTCTCTTAAGCAACAACCTCTCCAGAGTGGCCCTCTCTTAAGCAACAACCTCTCCAGAGTGGCCTTCTCATTAGCAACAACTTCTCCAGAGCGGCCCTCTCTTTATCAACATCCTCTCCAGAGTAGCCCTCTTTTAAGCAACAACCTCTCCAGAGTGACCCTCTCTTAAGCAACAACCTCTCCAGAGTGGCCCTCTCTTTAGCAACAACCTCTCCAGAGTGGCCCTCTCTTTAGCAACAACCTCTCCAGAGTGGCCCTCTCTTTAGCAACAACCTCTCCAGAGTGGCCTTCTCATTAGCAACAACCTCTCCAGAGTGGCCTTCTCTCAAGCAACAACCCCTCCAGAGTGGTCATCTCTTCAGCATCAACCTCTCCAGAGTGGCCCTCTCTTAAGCAACGACCCCTCCAGAGTGGCCCTCTCTTAAGCAACAACCCCTCCAGAGTGGCCCTCTCTTAAGCAACAACCTCTCCATAGTGGCCCTCTTTTAAGCAAGAAACCCTCCAGTGTAGCCCTCTCTTAAGCAACAACCTCTCCAGAGTGGTCCTATCATAAGCATCAACTCCTCCAGAGTGGCCCTCTCAGTAGCATCAACCCCTCCAGAGTGGCCCTCTCTTAAGCAACAACCCAAGTTAGACAATCAGCCAGATTGTTCTTAACACAGTATTTATGGCACTTTAATTGCACATGTTTTATCTGACTTAACACTCTTGTGTTTGACAGGATTTGTTTTATTTGCACCAAACTTTGTTGGAATGTTGAATAGCATGAAATCTGGACCAAGTTAGATATCTGGTCAGATTGCTTCCCGTGGGAGTTATTGCCCTTTAATTTTCGAAATTTAACTGGATTCACACTGTCAACTCTTTGTCTCGGAAAGCTATTGCCAAAACTGAACATAACATTGTCATTATGTTTAAGGGCATAATTTCTCTTTTTGGAACTTGCAGGGGTGTCAATAAGAGCCAGGAGCGGATAAAATTACCCAGTAACGTCAGCATCATCACCCGGCTACTTTTCTTGTATGAATGATCATAATTAAAGGGAGTACCCCAAGTACCCTGCCTACTTTTGGCAATTTCCTTTCTTCTTCAAGAATTAGTGACACCCCTGAACTTGACTATGATGGGAGTTTTGTGACCGTTTTATGGCACTTTTAATATTTTATCACGTTATACATATTACCATTATGAGTAACCACAAGCGCTGATCCAATGGCACTCATTCTTGTAATTTTCTTCAATTATTTATATTATTGTACAGTAAAACCTCACTTAAAGACCACCTCAATAATAAGACCACCTCAAAATTAATAACGCACTTTTCAAGTCCAGGTTCACTGTTTTGCTCATTATTATTGAGGTTTTACTGTATACAGCCTCGTGCGACAACCTTTTATCCGAAAACTGGATATCATCAGAAATAAATACCAGATCCCGATCTATCTTCTTACGCAAGTTGAATTGAAATGGGCTATTCGAAACGATGTATTATTCGAAATAAATTTTCGGACCCGATGAATTCTGATGAACGAGATCAAACTGTATAATTATGTACAATAATTGCTGTTATATGTGTGTAACGTTGAAGCTGTGGAATTTTGATTGCATAGATAATATGTGATAATTTCCCATTCGGCAGAATTGATGGAAGCATTTATACATATACTTTGTATGCTAGAATAGGGATAGGAGTTGACTGCGAGTATTCCTTTGAGACCCGTATGTTCAGCTAATCAGTTAATCCATTTCTTAATGGTCAATTTACTGCTATATCATTTTTTGTATTGATTCATGTTCGGGGACTGACGGCAAATAATTGAAACAAATACTTTCTTGGGTTAGAATATTAGCACCACCTCAATAGTTCTGAAAAAAGTGGGGCATTCGATGGTAACTGATCAACTCTGTGGTACAAAATGTCATTATTCTTTAACTGGCTGTTAGATTTATCAGTAATTCTAACTGGATTTCGAAAACTTCATATTGTTCTGAGAATAAAAATTGTCAGGTAGTGCTATGAAGTATTGATACATTTACAAAAAGAAAAATGCTTTAATCTCACAGGGGTAAACTGTGAAATTTGTAATCATTTAGCCTTGTTTATGGTATTTGTGTTTTGGGGTTTTAATCCTATAAATATTTCATCAGTTCTACTGGGAGCTGTTAATGCTACAATCAGAGTGCTGAGATACTGTAATATCACGCCATAGACAGGTGACAATTTATACCAACCGGTAGTCCTTATACACCCTGGGCCTACCAGTTCTAGTATACTACCCTTATATTAGGAAGAGCTCAAGTATACTACCTTTATAAGGATGAGCTCAAGTATACTACCTTTATAAGGAAGTGCACAAGTATATACTACCTTTATAAGGAAGAGCACAAGTATATACTACCTTTATAAGGAATAGCACAAGTATACTACCTTAATAAGGAAGAGCTCTGATATACTACTTTTATAAGGAAGAGCACAAGTTTACTACCTTTATACGGAAGAGCACAGGCAAAGGATGTACTCATTCCAGTTTTACTGACCTTGGTATTGTCTGTCACATATCAAATCTTCGACTGTCTGCAAGGAACACTCTACCACTGACTTACCAGGTCAGTTTATCTTTGGATAAGGTAGAATTATGTATAATAAATTAAGTATAATATTCATTTGTGTGATTCGCCCTACTTTCTCCAACTTCGGCATTTTTCTGCTAACATTTAATTATATGTTACGAGAGCTTAGTGTAGAAATCAATTCATGTACTGGTTAATTTAGGAAATATTCATGCATATTCAAAACCATTAGATAGAACTGATGAAATTTTATAGAATGGATCTAAAATATTGATATAGTTATGCTTGGTTTGTGAAGCTAAACATTCCCATGTCGGAACATTTAAGTGAATGCAATAGCTAGGTAATATTACATTCAATGAATATATAACTGTGGCCAGTGAATTATTGCCTTTTTCAACATACAATGTACTGCCATAATACATATTGTACAATGATTTAGAGGTATGGGAAGAAAGTGAAAAAAACAGTTGAACCCACTGCTATCTACTAAATAGCTAGCAGTGTCAGATCATGCTACCTATCTAAAGATAGGGACTACTTTTCCTATGTGTAAGAAATGGCACTGCTACTTTTCCCTACGTAGTGCTAGGTAGAACTCTATTTTTCCTAACTTTAAAAAATGAACATAGGAATATGCAACAGCAAATACAAAGCTTTAGAATTTCTACAATTCCCATTTCACCATGAATGAACGAACAAAGCACATACTTAAGGTCAGCAAAAAATGGTCTAATCAGATTTTATTTCCTGAAACTTTGATGAACTTACATACTTTGGATTAGATTAGACACATGTAAAAGCTCTTCAATGTCAATACCTATACTTCACCTTCCAGCATTTCTGGGAAAGTGTCTGTTGACTGTAACAAGGATATTATAGCTTTGATGGAACGCTGTTATTCCTGTGGGTTCATCTAAGTGATCTGTTTAATTCCAGATCTGTGAAGCCTGCTTGAGCAGAAATCAATTACAAAGAAGCAATCATTATTGATAAATACTTATCTTAGAAATATGTGTTTGTTTGCACACTAGATGCCATATCGTTTGCCATTTTTGTTTCTTCTCTTATAATTTTTGTCTTGTTAGACTTAAATTGTTGTTTGCAGTTACGCGACCAACTCATGAAAAATCCCGTGACTCAATTTATGTTTTCGGTCAATCGATAAAAAATATTTTTGTTTGGTCTTCTAGCCATTACAGTACTAAACTAAACACCTTATCTACCCACTGTTAAAATTCCGGGTTGCGTAATTATAACCTCAAACAAATTTTTTTTAAGGATGGCCGTAATTTAGCTCAGTATAGAATGCACAAAAAATTGACAAAAACGCTTATCCTTGTTACCTGTTCTGTATGAAGCGACATGTCCTTTGCGTGATGGAAAAGAATAAGTTTACACTAGGAGTTTGGAGAGCATACAATTTTGAGGCCCACATAGAAGATTGGGTATGTCCGAATGTTTAGCCTCATTAAAATAAGAGGGGGTACTATTATGCCCCCCTTCGATGTAACCTCGATGTTTCCGATCAATAACTCAAGAACCCCTTGACCTATCGTCCTCAAACTTGGTCCACACATTCATCTTTGGTAGCAGAGGATCCCTATAGATTTTGGGATCAAAGGTCAAAGAGGGGCATACTTGTTATAATAACAATTTATTGTTCAATATGGAATGCTGTTACTTGATGACATTAATCCTTTCATGTGTGTTTTATCCAAGGAGTCTGTCAAATGACAACCATGGTTTTGCAAAGCTCATTGGCAAGCGGCACATTCTGTTGCGTAATAATTCAGTTGATGGTGATGATGCTGTGAGCATTAGGAGAATAATTCAACTGTACTTGACAGAGACTGTAGAAAAAAGTTATAAATTGTCTAATTTAATGAATGAAGATGCATATCTGCTCATTTTGTGGAAATTATTGTAAATTAAGTCACACTTGATAACAGCCCTCGGTAAAACGACCAACAACTGGGCAGGAAGAATTACGAGAATATTTCTCTGTTTGGTATCGATTTTAATAAAGATTTTTTGTACAAAACAGGATGAGAAATTGGTTTGAATAAAACGGTATTGCATAACTCAGGTCCACCACCGAACAATCATTCATGCTTTCTTGCAATAACAACATTAGAAGCTCTCGCCATATGGTAAATTATGCCCTCATGCATAACTAACACCTCCCACCAAATGGTCATACTCAACCTTTTACATAACTCATACCTCAACTAAATGGTCATACTCATCCTTTTACATAACTCATACCTCAACTAAATGGTCATACTCATCCTTTTACATAACTCATACCTCAACTAAATGGTCATACTCATCCTTTTACGTAACTAACACCTCCCACCAAATGGTCATACTCATCCTTTTACATAACTCATACCTCAACTAAATGGTCATACTCGTCCTTTTACATAACTGATACCTCCCACCAAATGGTCATACTCATTCTCTTACATAACTGATACCTCCCACCAAATGGTCATACTCATCCTCTTACGTAACTAACACCTCCCACCAAATGGTCATACTCATCCTCTTACGTAACTGATACCTCCCACCAATGGTTATACTCATCCTCGTAGATAATTCATACCTCCCACCAAATGGTCATACTCATCCTCTTACATAATTCATACCTCCCACCAAATGGTCATACTCATTCTTTTACATGACTAACACCTCCCACCAAATGGTCATACTTATCCTCTTACGTAACTGATACCTCCCACCAAATGGTCATACTCATTCTCTTACATAATTCATACCTCCCACCAAATGGTCATACTCATTCTTATACATGACTAACACCTCCCACGAAATGGTCATACTTATCCTCTTACGTAACTGATACCTCCCACCAAATGGTCATACTTATCCTCTTACGTAACTGATACCTCCCACCAAATGGTCATACTCATTCTCTTACATAACTGATACCTCCCACCAAATGGTCATACTCATCCTCTTACGTAACTAACACCTCCCACCAAATGGTCATACTCATCCTCTTACGTAACTAACACCTCCCACCAAATGGTCATACTCATCCTCTTACATAACTCATACCTCCCACCAAATGGTCATACTCATCCTTTTACATAATTCATACCTCCCACCAAATGGTCATACTCATTCTTTTACATGACTAACACCTCCCACCAAATGGTATTACAACCATTTACATAACTCGTACCTGCCACCAAATGGTTAAATAAACCCATTTACATAACTGATGCCTCCCTCAATGACTATTTATGTTCTCTTGCATAACTAATAGTTTGCTCCAAAATGCTATTTGCATCCTTTTACATAACTCGTTATTCCAGCCAAAAGGTCATTTACATAACTCATAGCTACAACCAAAAGGTCATTTACATAACTCATAGCTACAACCAAAAGGTCATTTACATAACTCATAGCTACAACCAAAAGGCCATTTACATAACTCATAGCTCCCAACAAAATGGCCATTTTCATAACTCATAGCTCCCACCAAATGGTCATTTACATAACTCATAGCTCCCACCAAAATGGCCATTTACATAACTCATAGCTCCCACCAAAATGGCCATTTACATTACTCATAGCTCCCACCAAAATGGCCATTTACACAACTCATAGCTCCCACCAAAATGGCCATTTACACAACTCATAGCTCCCACCAAAATGGCCATTTACATAACTCATAGCTCCCACCAAATGGTCATTTTCATAACTCATAGCTCCAAACAAATGGTCATTTACATAACTCATAGCACCCACGAAATCATCATGTATACTTCATGCTCATTTTGCATTTTTCAGAAAGAAATACACAATATTCTGTTCTTGCAATCATATCAGAAAATGTCACAAAAATGTATCAACCCAGATTATCAAAACTTCATCAAGTCATTTAGAAACAAGTATCTTGTTGTCATGGTAATACTCATCAATAATGTATTGTTTTAGATGGCTTTATGTCTGAACGATTTGTCAGGTAACCATTATAGTCTTGGCATTTTCACATGTTTTTTTATGAAGCTGAAATTCTGAAAGTCTAAATAAGATTATCTTTCCATTTACATGTTGACTGCTCTCATACTGCCGTCATTTACCTAATGAGACGACCAGGCAAATGACACTAATAACAACATCAGAACCACAACAACTCAGGAATGTCAGCTTTTAAGTGGATTCCACTGTCCCATCATCTTGTTAATATGAAATGTTGTCTCTGTATTCCTCTTTATTTCTTCCACCTTTCACGACAACAGCAACAAATGTAAGCGGTGTGTCAATGAACTGCAAGTCTAGAACAAATCGGTTATTTCATTAGTTTCTGTGCATTTCTCAGCAGTTTCCAGCCAATCAAATTAATGGATTGTACCATACTTAAGCACACTTGATGTTTTATTACCTTCATTAATGGAGACTTTAGAATCATGTTCCTAACTACCTGATTATCTTGGCAACTAATTTCAAATTGGATGCATTAGTACTCCTGTAGTCTCTGCTTTCAAAGATGGAAATCAGCAGCCTATTTTTCTTCTGCACATGTATAACGTTGATAAAATGAGCGCTGCTATGGGATTTACAACCTCTTCTGTAAGTGATGACATTTCTAGAAAACGCAACATATATAATCCATATGGTCACTTCATTTTCATATTGCCATACTGTCAGTACATGGTGATGTCACATGTGACGGTTTCTGGAAATGATGTCACTTAAAGAAGAGGTTAGAAATCCACTACTTATATGAGTGACATCCTTTGGAGACAGTAAATCTCAATCAGCATACTCGGGGAAGTCCCATTCACAAAATAGGGGGGCCAATACAGACCTCTTGGGCATGGGCAGTACCAGCAATTCACGTCAGGTGGGAGGGGGTCTGGACCCTGGTCCCCCTCTGGATCTGTGCATGCCCTAGGGTATGAATAAAATACAGTAAGGGAATGGTGTATAAAATATACTGAAAAGAATCAGGACAGAAAAAAATGGGGAGAAAAACTCCTTGTAGCTTGCCATATTATCAAATTTGTCTCATGCTAAAAGGTGGGGCATATCAGGCTGACACCCAATGTCAATTTTGGTCAACATTGCTAGCATCTGTGTAAATGCAGGTACATATTATTCCAGTGGTGTACTAGTCAATTGTTCTATAACTGGAGCTTTGTAGTTTCCAATTCTAATCAATGTGACTTTCATTACCCTAGCTGTCAGCTGCTTGCAGAATTGCAAATTAGTAATGATTGATAATTTATTGAATTAATTAAGACTTAGAGATTGTCTCTCTGACTTAGACCATGTGAACTTCATGAACATTGTATGTACCATATTGATGGTTGAAGGAGAGGCTTGCTGATTGGACGGATTGCGGTGGGCGTGGTCTAAGTTGTGTACTCCCAAAGTGCATTAATGTATTTTCTGTCTCTCGTTCAGTTGTAGCATAAAGTATATTTTTATGACAAAAAGTGGTAATGTTTGCAGTAATATGTTATTTATGGCATCCATGTCATTGTTGTCAGGTCTGTAAAGCATTGTGTTTATCAATACAGTAAAACCTCAATAATAAGACCACCCTTGGGACACTTGAAATCTGGTCTTAATATTGAGGTTGAATAAAGAAAAAACATTGAAAATGGACTCAATATTGTGGTGGTTTTATTCTTGAGGTGGTCTTAGAGTAGGGTTTTATTGTACTTCAAAAAGGTAAATGTTCATATTTCATGGAAACATTATACAGCGCTGCTCTTAATTAATTGTCACCAATCATTTTTTCATGTTTGTGTCTTGCGTCCTTTTTGGTTATATAATTGTTTTCATGTATGTATATTTTCTATGTCTGCTTGTCCTATGGGACGGCTTCCTACTTTGTGTGTCACATTTCCTGTTCCACATAGTTGTTCATTCTTATTCAAATTATTACATTGATGGAAAATAATATTCAGTGCCATATAAACTTGATATACAACACAATGTATTCTGCTTATTACACCTTAATTTTTATGCCCGCTCCATTGCAATTGCAAAGGGCATAGAGTGTTACCCCTGTCTGTCCATGCGTCCGTCCATCCATGGGAAAAATCTGTTTGCAGTCAAAAACTCTTGTAAGGACAGATGAATTCAGTTCATATTTGGCCCATTATAAGCATAGGATAATAAAATACAGGTTAAGTTTGAATTCAATAATTTCTTGGGGAGTTATGGTCCTTTTTGAGTTTTCAGCCAAACTAGCAGGGGCATCATGTCCTATGCACTCATCTAATTTTATTGAGTTTGTACAGGTGACAGACCAATAAGTTTTGTAGACAACTGTGCTCTGTAACATTATTATTTTTATGATTATTATTTATTTCTCGTGACAAGTCCAATATCTTTTTAGTTTCATCCTGTCCTGCCTTGTGTTATTTTCAACTCCTAATCTTAGGAACTGTCTGTGTCTATTGTCTCTAGTGGACATCAAATTTGCTTTATAATATTTCTGTCCATCTGGACAGTCTGCTATAGTATGTCTACCTAACCTTCAAATTTACCGTACTATTGGCATACAGGTTTTCAACTTAGTTACTTTAAGCATATAGATTTCTGTCAGGCTAGCCTCCTTTAATTGCCTCTTATCAAGTAACTTTTCTACTTAAACATACCATTGATTGCTTGACATTCCGGTATCTGTCAGCTTAAATTGCCATCAGCATCCTTCTCTACCTTTAGCAACTACCTCGTTCTCAGTATGGTCATACCTTGTACTTTCTTTACTTTAGCTAAACTTCCCACCTCTCTATACCTCTAATGTTCTTGTCTGTCATGTCTGACTGAGCATACCTTTATGTTGGTTCCTCACCATCACTCAAGCATGCATGGTTACTGATTTCATCAAACTTTCCTGTATGCTCTATTTGTTGCATTGATTACACTTACCTATGTGTATCTTGCAGCTCATTGCACATGCTTACAAGTCAGTTTTTTTGCCGTCTTCTAATTATGAATTCTTTGTTATCTTGCATTTCTGTACTGACGTCACTGCTTTGTCACTTAACGATAATGATTATGTTATGTCAACCACGAATAGTGATTGTTTCTATTAGTGCAATTTTTGTATCGTGTGATCTTTTGCACATGGAGAATATGATATCCACTGACTCCATTAGGTTAATGTTGCGTGATTTACCAGAATTTGTATTCAAAGTAAATTCGTGCAAAAGTAAAACCTTAATCAAAGGACTGAATGTTCTAGGAGGCGCTTCGAAGGCAAGACTGCACTTGTTCAATACTATCATATTAGAAATTAATATGTGACTATTCGGGTAAACTCATTCCCTAAAAAATGACACAAATAATCCAGAAAAGCGGTTAATTAATATAAAGACTCCCACTATTCCACAATTGATATATCCCTGACAAATCAGCCATTTTACTCATCAAATCTATAATAAAATCAAAGGGCTTTACATCTAATATTTTCTTGAGACGATGAATATGGCGGTACTTCGAGTAGACCATCCGGTTGATAGCATTGAGACGCTAAAGCGCCTCAAAAACAATGTTGCTTATACTGCTATGAAACTATGACGGGGTTTAACTGTTAGTGTTGGCAGTTCTGTTTCTCCAATAATCCTTTTCTGTTTTCTTCTTAGTAATCAGTCGGGTTGATACAGGATCTCTGATTAACCCCATGAGGAAAGTTTTATTATAAATATTACATCGCATTAGTGAGCTACACGTACTTATCAGTTTTTTATATTGACTGAGGTAGGGAGAAGCTGCCATTCTTTTCCTACTTTATTGTTAACTTTGTATTGATGTCAGGAGAGGAATACAAATTGGAAATACTGATGTGTTAATTAAGTGTTTTGCTCAACAAAGTACAGATTTTAGGAAGTGTTGATATACTTGTCTTTTTTTTCAGCAGAATATAATTAAGTACGGAATTGTCATTGTAAAGCATTAATATGTTCAGTTTTGTATCAACACTGGTGACAGATAAACATGGCATTATTGTTCTTAGAAAGTGTTGATGGAGTTGAGTTTTTTCAACTTTATTGCAGAATGGAATTGCTCTTGGGAAATTTTGAAGTTTAGGTTTTTTTTGTGCAGAATACAGTATAATATGGAATAAGTCTGAGAAATTGGAATCATAGAAATAATATAATATAGACTTGTGATGATCACCAGTTTGTGTTGATATTCGATTCTGGTGATTGTTACATCGTTTTGGAGCTGGGAAAGTTAATAGTGAAATCCTTTATGAGATTTACTGTAAACATTATTGTAGTTGCAGACAGTTTATATGGTGATTTCAAAGCCGTTCAAAGCAGTTGCTAAGGTTACTGTTTGAATTAAAACACTGAAAGTAGCAGGATTGCTAAATAAGACTCAAATAACACTGTTTAATATAATTCCCATAGTATTTCTATTCATGAAATGTGATGCAGATTAGTACAGATAAACATTACCGTTTGCTTTTATAACTTTATTTTGATAGCTGTGTGCAGTTGATTGCTGTCATTGACAACTATTCAGTAAAAACTTCTCATATTCAGTGTCTGCAAAAAGATATTTTATTGTTAATCATTTGATAAGTCCATTATAAATAAAGCATTTGACTGTCATCCCGCTACCCGGTTAGCTGAGGTGGTAAAGTGCTGATCTGTCACCTGGGAGGTCTAGGTTCGATTCCTGACCCGGGCTGGTCTTGTTCATCCATGACATTTAGCTTTGGTCATTTGCCCATCAGTGATTCATGTTGAGAAGTTGTCAGATGCTTGCAGAAGGGCAAGTTAGTACTGCATGGTTGATTATTAATTCCAGCAAAACTGACCAGGTCAGGTCCACTGACTGACATGCATAACTGAAAAGGTGTTAAACCCAATAAAAACAAAACAATTGGCCAGCATCTCTGCCCACTTACAATATATTCCATGCAACCCCTATTAGCTTCTATTTCCTTGAAAACATCAGAGAATTTCACAAGCCTACGCTCAGAGACATATTAACTTAACATACAGCAGTGTAATTAAAATAAGCTAAAATGTGACTTTTTTGCTGTAAAACTTCCTATTATATGGTCAAAAAATAATTATGCTGGTAAATAAGTTATTCACAGCTAGTATACTAAAATAGGTTTCAGTGTCGTTACTAGTTTGGAAATTTGACATGGCATATTTTTCTGACTGGTATTAAATTAGAATAGACTCTTTATTGCCGTCTCTGACGCAGTATATATAATTTGTATGGTAATGTGCTTCATAATAATATCCCTGGTCAATATATTCATTTACAATATTGCCAGATATGTTAATATTATAGCAGTAAATGACTGTATGGGTATTAGCAAAGGCAACAAAATGTCTTACCATTCTATCAAACTTTGTGAATATAAATATAGTATTGAATGAATTTGGCTAGCAATTTGTTGGATGATCATCAATTCGTCTGGCATGTTGGTCTATCCGTATTTATCCAAGAAGCTAATATTTATTGCTATCTTGATCAGTTTGACATTTGGCCATTGATTTCAAGCTTGTAATATTCCCATTCCTGTGAATTGTTTGCAATATTTCATATTTTCTGAGATTCTGTAGTGTTCTATAATGTTGATCTCAGTAGGGCGATTGAGGTTATAGATTATACTCTTCTTTGTTGTGTTTGACATACAGTACAACCTGTCTTCAGTAACACCCTCTCTTCAATAACAGTTTCCTTCATTCATGTACAGAGAAACCACTGTCAATTTAACCTCTGTTCAGTAATAACCTCGCAACAACAGCCAAAATTGTGAATCTCTCAAAGGACATTGCTTTAGACAGGTTACACTGTTGTATGAATCTGACTTTGTTAATGTAAAGTTATTGAATTCATGTCAATATAATGTATTCAATATCTGTTTTTATAAAACAAAAACACATATAGTAAAACGTTATATAAAAATGATACAACTGCCCTTGGGACCCTTGAAAAGTGAGGTTGAATAAAGAGGAAAACATTGAAGATTGACTTGAAAATTGAGTACTTAATATTTAGGTGGTCGTTATTATTGAGGTGATCGTTAGATGAGGTTTTACTGTATTATGAAAGCAAGCGCAGGATGCGTCAATACACACATACAGAGCAAGTCTCAGGCTATCATTGTCATTATGGCTCTGGATATAATTGAAGTAAAAGTTGTATAAAATCTAATGGTAAGATCGATCTATAATCAGTTAATAGCATTCTGCATTCAGAAACAAATATATAAATGCTACGATTGTTTTCTATCTGCATGTTATAGAATGCTGATTTTCTGCACTGATACATTAATTGTATCGCTGTCAGTTGACCTTAGGCGTATTGGCTTGTTTCTGTATCTGATAACCTGCAACATGATGTTCTGTTACGTTGGAGTTCTACCTTGTCACAAGACGAGTTTTGATGAGTAATATGGCCCTTCTAGGACTCGAAGAAATGGTTTCTGTTTATTAACTCTTGAAAGGATGGATTCAATTTAGATTGGGCAGATAAGCATAGGATAATAAAATACAGATCCAGTTCAATTTCGATTTCAATGCACAACATTTTGGAGGAGTTCTGACCCTTTTTTGCATTCTATTGAAAATCCCATAGCGGGGACATTCGTGTCATATGGACACATCGAGTTTAATACTTTTTCAGTTATATATTGTGTTCAAATAACCAACTCAGTGTAACGTCCTTGGTTACTTGGTTACCAACCAGTACTTAGTAAACCTGCCCTGTGTTCAGTTAAGGCTAACAGTTGCGAACATTTTGTATTGTATCACTGGCCCAACGTATCACATTGACTGCACATGGGGAACCAAATTGCAAAACGTTACGAAATGTTAAGAAATGTGAGCCGCATATACCTTTACTGAACGCAGGGCTGTTCTACCAGCAAGGAATTTACCAATTCCCACATTAGTCAGAGATGGAGGACAAGTGACCAACTTGTAACGTAGAAATATGCCTCACTGTAGCTCAAACATATGACCTCCAGTAACACTGGTAGTCCATAGTTAGCTATGAATCTTGTTAATCCGTGGATAAATTTTGGTATAACACGGACCACGTGTTCATCTCATTTATGAAGTTGGTATTAACATTCATCCAGTTAGTGTGCACATGCTTACATTCAACTGCATAAGTTGGAGGTCAAGGTCACACAGACAGTTAATTTAGGTCAAGGTCACATTAACTATTAATTTAGGTCAAGGTTAATTTGAATTCTAGTGTGCAAACTTATATGAGTCCTATTGTGCCATCTTTCTCTTATAATGTAAGGTGACAAAGGCATTTGTCTTCGGACCATTGTTCTCCTGTTACGCTGTTTTCTGTCTGATTTTGTAATACATGCTTGGGGAAGGAATTGTTTAACTTGTTTGCTTTTTACAATGATTATCGTAATGCATGAATGATGTTCTCTGGAGACACAAAACGTGATGTTTTAGTCTGCAGCAATGTTTTCCCTGTATTTGTTACATAAATCATGCCTTTGCTTTACTGTATAGGCTGGCAAAATTTACCTGGCACTCGTGAATGTCGGTAAACATCCATAAATTATTGCAGGCGAAATACTTAGGGTGATTCCTTCTTAAAGGGCAAGTCATTTCTGACTTGTGATACCTTTTTGAGCAAATCTTCATCCTGATTCTTCTAATGCCGGCCAGCCACCAGGCAGGTAGGCAAATAGTAACAATTATTTAACTAGCAGATGGCTCACGAATGAGTCCTCCCGAGATTCATACCTTCTACCTCCAGCTCTCAATGCTAATGTTTAACCACATGGGAACAGGTGATGCAATATGAATGCGTTTGGTATTGATGGTTTGGTTGAAAACTGGTCTTAATATCGAGGTGGTCTTAATATTGAGGTTGAATAATGAGCAAAACAGTGAAAATGGACTCGAATTGTGTTTTTAATTTTGAGGTGGACTTATTATTGAGGTGGTCTTTAAGTGAGGTTTTACTGTATATTTATTTGGTAGTTCAGATGCTGCATGTCCTAGAATGAATTGCAATTGGATATTCTATGGCTTGCTCTAACCAATGATATTCTGTTCCATGACAGCATAGTGGAGAAAGAAAATAATGACTAAATCCATTATATCTATTATTTACAAGTTACTTGGACAATTTTGTTTATAACGTAGTTATTACACCGCCCTAGAGAAGTGAATTAAGTGGGTGCATTCCGACCGTGACTTGGTGAGCTAGGGATGCGAGCTTATACTTCCCCGGAAATTTAGTTTGATTGGAAAATAAATTAATTGATGGATCTGTTTAGTAATTGATCTGTTGTGTCTCAAATACAGTTTTTTATATGTTTTATCACCTATTTCAATTGAGTATTTTTTAAACGTTTTTGTAACAGCAACAAGTAGATAATGAAGTAGATATACATTGTTAGTTACAGTGAAGTGAAATTGCTTTTGTTCATTGCCGTGGATTTACAAATAACTCTGAGAATTGATGTAATTTTAGTGGAACAATTAATGTAATTTTAGTGGAACATTGTTGACATTATAATGATAAAATAAATAAAAAAGTGTAATAGCCGTGAAAACAGTTTGCCAGTTGAAATGTTTAGAAAGAAACTTCTCCGGATTGATCTTTCTCCTAAATACTTGTGTACATGTTGTTGGGGTAGCAAACCCCGGAAAAATAGTGATGCACCCAAAATTAGAAATGAAAGTGTTCAAGAAATTGTGGAAAAAAAAGGAGCCGAGACCCCTCGTAGTGCCGGGGACGGAGAATCGATTGGAAAATCAGGTATTGTTTTCTGAAGCGCTTAGCTGAACTGGTTATTATTATAAATGAAGAAGCCACTTAAAATATGTATACATCAAAGGCTTGTTTTCTCTAGGTTGTGTTCATTGATATTTTTCATGAACAATTCATGTTTTCAATGAGACAAGGGTAAGCTATGCAAATAACTATTCATGCCTAACCATTGTATGACATACTATACATTTGTGCTGAAAATAATATTCATGAAGTCGAGCTAATTAGTAACGATTATATAAATTTATTCATATTTTGTCACATGCAACCCCTGCGAAACATTCTAGAATAACTCTAGAATTATTCAATAATGATTCTAGAATGTATTTCTAGAATATTCTAGAAATGTTAAATGGCCGCTTCTTGAAGAATTGTTCAAGAATTATCCAGGAATTGTGGAATTATTCTAGAATCAAAATTCTGGAATATTTCTAGAATCAAAGTTCTTGAATAAACCCTGTGAAACATTATAGAATAACTCTAGAATTATTCAAGAATTATTCTAGAATGTATTTCTAGAATATTCTAGAAACGTTAAATGGCCGCTTCTTGAAGAATTGTTCAAGAATTATCCAGGAATTGAGGAATTATTCTAGAATCAAAATTCTGGAATAATTCTAGAATCAAAGTTCATGAATAGTTCATTGAATAATTCTTGAATAACAATTCAAGAAGCGGCCTGGTGATGATTTAACATTTCTTGAATATTCTAAAAGTAAATTCTAGAATTACTGATTCGGATTCTAGAATTCTGAAGATAATAATTCAGACATTATTCATAGAAACTGGTCAGACAATATTCAGCTATGTTCAAGACATACATGTTTCTGAGTAATCACTAATGTGTGAATTATTCTATGAATATGGTCCGAGTCAGTTGTCTGACATTACTCTGGACACTTGAAAACCACAAAAGCAGACACAGTTTAATCACATCAAAGTTTAATCACACACACATCAAACTATGTAAGGGCAAATGACTTATGCATGTATGACAGAAACATCAGACTGAGGCTCACAAGCTTCCCCTGTGAAAAAGATTCATGAAGTTTGTGAAATTATTCTAACAGTTTACCACTGATAATCCCATTGGTAATTATGAATACAATGTACAACTAAAATATACAATATTCATCAAAACTAGTTCATTGACACACCACAATTGAACTGAAATTTCATGTAACATAAATGTTTCCTTGGTGATTAGACCATCACCTTTCTTGAACTGATTAAATACATACTTCTAGAATAAATTTATCAGATTTTAATTGAACAGAAGTTCCTGAACTTTACAAGAACACCAGGTATAAAAGATCGACAAACAAACCCAAGAATAAAGTAAAAATTTGACATATTTATAAGTTAAAGCTTACTCAATTTATCATACACATGCATCAGCAGTTACAAAATAAAACAAATAATACAACAATACATTGATTTCTAACTATTGTTTAAATGTGTTACCTAAAAAATAATTAATTTTACATAATATACTTCCATATGATCAGAGCTTTTACAACACCAGCCTCTTTTTATGGCCAATTTGGGGCCGATATTTGGCCCCATTCCTCAAAGAAACAAGCGATGTTTGTAAAACATTATGCCCCCTCATGGTGTTTTGTCATAGAGGTATGTTTTGTACAATTGCATTTATTTATAAGCAAGTTCAAAGTATGCTGCACAAATATACATGCTGCAAATGTTTTGTGGACATTTCTTACTTTAATAAACAGTATTTAATACTCGTCAAAAGCTTTGTAATTCAAAAGTACATTTCCAGGTTAATTTAGAAAAGAGGCAATTAAAAATATTACATGAATTTGTAAATGGATGGTTTGTATTTGAATATCAAAAGAAAATTCTCATGTACCTGGGGTTGTGGTATGATTGAAAAAGAAAAACATTGCAAATGAATCACTTATTCCTTCTGGTATCAAACTATGCAATAGCTCAGACTTATGACTCAATATTTGATAAAATATAAAAATCTAAAGCAGATTAACTTGATATATATATTGTGAAACATTTTTAAGATGACAAAAAAGGGTTTATTGTGGATGCAGTTTGGGTAGTGCCTTTTTGGAAACACTCTGAAACCAAAGGTTTATTGATAACGCTAGGTTATGAAAGAGCTAATCTCGATGAACTGACCTTAAATTTATAGAAAGTCATGTGTAATAGAAGTCCATAATTTTGTCATACTGAACATTAAAATTAATGGGAGGTTTTAAATACAATTGACCTTGACCCTGTGGGCCCTCTGCTTCCAAAGATGAATGTGTGGACTAAGTTTGAGGATGATAGGTCAAGGGTTTTTTGAGTTATTGATCAGAAACAAAAAGGTTATTGACCGACTGACGGACATGTGCAAAGCAATATGCCCTCTCTTCTTCGATGGGTATAAATACCAAATTTGTCGATTCATGATGCAAACTTCCCTACCAAAAGGACCCACCATACTATCCAAAAAACAGAAAAATTGGATGAACACCTAATTAAATATTAATATAACTTGATTTATATAATTATATTTATATCCATGAGCAAAAATACTTGGTACTTAAAATGCAACAATAACAATATTGAACTAATTTTGTAAAAACACACCATCACTGAAAACAGAAATCTTTAGATAAATTAAAATGTTACATTATTAAACAATAGAATGACAAATTTACACTAAAAATATTTCTAAACTTTAGTTCCCCTGAACAACGTCAAATCCATTGAAGAGAATGTGTGTAAGTTAATCATTGTTAAGAAATTTTGGAAAACTATTGTTCACTTCAACATCACCACACTCAATTGTTTATGCAACATCACCACACTGAATTGTTTATGCAGAGTCATCAATGGAAAAAGATTCTTCAAGGCTAACACAAAACCTCCAACACTTGAATTAACCAGCAAATTTTAAGAACATTTTAATATCGTCACCATGAGAGTAGTACCATTTTCTGAAATATAAAAGATAATTTTTACTCTATCTTGAGAAGATTAAAAAAACAAATTTAACAAATCACATCAAACTAGTAATGTGTTCAAAGGTATAATTAGCACAACACTGCTAGTCCTAAACAAAGCGAGATACAAAATGCCCAATGGCAACATGACATAGTGCCCTCTAATTGTCAAGAGAGATACAATAATAAGTGTGATCTTGACCTTTGAGCTACAGGTAATGGGTACACACTGTCTCACCATGATGAACATTTGTGAGTTATTCAGGACAAGAAGTTTACTTTTTAGACCTTTTAAATGCAGAACGGTCAGTTAGCTACTAAAGTTTCACAGAATTACGTCCTCACTATTACAAATGTAGAGTCTAAGCAGTAGGTGGTTGCCTATACCAACTACACACACTGAATCATAAATCACTGCTAAACCAAAGAGGAAACAATAAAGTAAACTTAAATTTGTTTAAATAATTTTAATAAATGACTACTCTAACTAAACTGTGACAAAATCAAAAGCTTAAATAATGCAAGTCAATCATAGTGTGCATAAAATTGCTAAACACATTAATTGGAAAATAATGATGTCATCACAGTTAGTGTGTAAAACCAAAAGACGAGTCAAAATGCGCCCAAAACTTGTTATTATAAACAATTTTTCCTTCATCATCTACTCTTACATGTTTTTTTATAATACCAAAAAAGAATCCACCCAAATGCCCCTATTAAACTCGTAACTCGGTGAAAAAAATGCACGTCTGCAATGTTTATCCTTGATGTTTGTGTAAATTTCGACACAACTTGATGACGTCACATAGAAGGCGGAGTTATGTTCACAAAATGGCGGCTAGTAATTTTTCGTCGCGTCTGCTTTTTGACTGCTTTTGGTTAAATGATTTCTTAATATTGTTGCATCTCTTCACCGAATGATTGAAATTGGATGTGAGTAATCGGCCAGTACATTAATTATAATGTATATTGACAATTCAAGTTCCGATTCGCTGACAAAGCTTATGCAGGCGCCGATCGGGGTGTCGAGGATATGTAGGGTCTACTTCGGCGAAATAACGAGATGAAATTCACCGCTGCTACCAATTTTAATACGACAGTGTTCAAACTGCATACAGTCACACTTACCTGCACCAATGGTAACTTTTATTTGTTCTGTGGAAGCAGTTATGTGTGTATGATCGTCAACTTTAGAACAGCTAATCGTCTGACGATGCTCCCGCTTCTTTACACTATCAACATCCGGTAGGTTTATAATAAAGACGAGTAATACCGGTCACGAGCGAATAGCGGACGGCATGCACTTCATTGACGTTCCACAACACGTTTTTACGGGGATTTTTTTTTCAAATGAGATATTATTCGGATCATTCTTGAATTTTAATATAAAAATTAGTGCATAACTAGTACGTGTGGGAAAAAAAAAATTCGACCTTAAAAATATATAGATAACTATAATTATTTAGATACACTCTGAAAAGGTACAAATAACTTAAAAATTGTTTTTATTTTAAAAGTCTGAATTTTTAAGACTTTCCATTGATGAGAGTGAATTGTTATTTTTTTAAACTCTGAATTGTTCAGATATTTTAATAGCTGTCATGTCTAAAGTCTTTAATATTGTCCATCTGTTCATGCTTGGTCTGGAACACTTAGGTCTTTGGGAACATCATTCAAACTTCAAATATTGCCTGTTCTGAATTATCTCCCTTTATTGAATACCTAACCAAGTCTTAAAAGTATTAAAGAGCCTCATAAAATGATAAGAGGACATTAAGGAAAGTGCAGTGCCCTAGAACAGTAGCCATGCCTTGCTATTTTTATAAATATCTTTCTGGGGGTGGGCAGTTACTTTTAGAATAATTGTATTGAGTAAATAAATTTACCCAGTAAGGAATTATTTTTCAACAGGAATTCATATTTTAGCATCTGAATTATATTATATAGAGGAAGAATAATTATTCAAGAACTTGAACTGGTCTAGAAGTTTATCCATTGAAGAATTCTGATTCTTTAGGGCAACTTTTATGGACAATGTTGTAGAATTTTGTCAGTAGTAGAATAATTATTCAAGAACCTAAACGTGTCCACAGAATTCTGATTCTAGAATTTGAGCAAAGTTCCAGAATTTTCATTGTTAAGAATCGATATTCTAGAATTGTGTGGGTTCTAGAACTAATGTTCTTGAAGTTTTCAGAATTAGCGTCATTAAGAATTAGTATTCTAGAATAACTGGGTTCTAGAACCCGTGTTCTTGAATGTGTAGGATGATTCTTGAAGAATTCATGAAGTTCTAGAATAATTCTAGAACTGAAGAAAATTCTTGAACATTTTTCGCAGGGGAAGGCATACCAAGTGTATGAGAACTGCTGCATTTACTAAGTAAATTTCATCATTGCTACTGTGCATCGTACTAGCCTTTCCCACAATTCTTGTAGTCATCAAAGTCATATAATTCTGGCCAATCAGAAGCAATTAGTCGACAGTTACCATTATTAATGCTGTAAAAGGTCATTCATTGTAATTAACTTTGGCAGACCCATACCATCTATCGTCATTAGCTGCGGTAGTAAATACATTGTACCTCCATCGTATTCTTCAATGAGGAGTTACTTATAGTGCTGACTACTGTAGATGGGATCTCCAAATTTTGCAGTCATGGTCACAATGTTTTCTCATTATTGAGACACAGTCTGACAAAGTATAGTAATGAGATATGAGGCACTGTTTTATTTGTCTATGTGGTAAAATTTCATTGTACATGCTGACCACTCGCGTTATTTCTGGCGCCAAAACCAATTTGTGTTATTTTTATAGTACATTGGGAACAATAAGACTACCAAGCATGTTCTAGTAATTGATATGACTGGAAACTGTTTTATATTCTTTATAAAACATTCCTCTCTTTTATGTAACGCATTTGAAACAATTAGTGTTACATTGCTTTTGCAATATCAATAACTTTTGTCTCTGTTTTGTAATAAATATTTTATATTTGAGCACTTAAGACCGCTGTGTGGCTATTGGTTTTTCCTCATCAAAGGATTTGTTTCCGCATAGGACCATTTGTATATGTCTTGTCATCGCTACATTTTGTTTATCCAATGATTATTAGTCTGGCTAAGTAAATGTTAATGAGCGATTGTACGCCATTCTGATGTCATCTTGTACTATCTCTCGATCACCGAAGCATTGTTATCTGGCAGCCGTTTACAAAGTGTGTCTTCTTTTATTGGCCTTATGGGTAATTTCTAAACTTTTGTATGCGCAGTTTAGTTCCAATCCTTTGTTTAAACATTTGATTGCTGCTAGAGGCATTTATCATGCATTTCATTTCTCTATCTTAAAAAAGAAGGAATTCTTCATAAAAAGCATGAAATTGAAATACAGAACATAAGTACTGCTACAATCATACCACGGTTATTCGTAAATCTTTATCCGAATACTCAGTATCAGCCGAATATATATCAGCTCCCAATGTATCTTCTTATGCAAGTCCAATTGTAATGGGCTATTCAAAACCGAGTATTATTCGAAATAAAATTTCAAACCCAATGAATTCGAATGAATGAGGTCGGACTGTAATTGCAATCACTACACTATACTGCACATGGTCATTCAATCACTACACTATACTGCACATGGTCATGCAATCACTACACTATACTGCACATGGTCATGCAATCACTACACTATACTGCACATGGTCATGCAATCACTACACTATACTGCACATGGTCATGCAATCACTACACTATACTGCACATGGTCATGCAATCACTACACTATACTGCACATGGTCATGTAATTACTACACTATACTGCACATGGTCATGTAATTACTACACTATACTGCACATGGTCATGTAATTACTACACTATACTGCACATGGTCATGTAATTACTACACTATACTGCACATGGTCATGCAATCACTACACTATTCTGCACAATTGGTCATGCAATCACTACACTATACTGCACATGGTCATTCAATCACTACACTATACTGCACATGGTCATGCAATCATTACACTATACTGCACATGGTCATGCAATCACTACACTTTACTGCACATGGTCATGCAATCATTACACTATACTGCACATGGTCATGCAATCATTACACTATACTGCACATGGTCATTCAATCACTACACTATACTGCACATGGTCATGCAATCACTGCACCATACTGCACATGCAATCACTACAGTATACTGCACATGGTCATGCAGTCATTACACTATACTGCACAATCCTGGTCATGCAATCACTACACTATACTGCACATGGTCATGCAATCACTACACTTTACTGCACATGATCATTCAATCACTACACTGTACTGCACATGGTCATTCAATGACTACACTATACTGCATATGGTCATTCAATCACTACACTATACTGCACATGGTCATGAAATCACTACACTATACTGCACATGGTCATGCAATCACTATACTATACTGCACATAGTCATGTAATTACTACACTATACTGCACATGGTCATTCAATCACTACACTATACTGCATATGGTCATGCAATCATTACACTATACTGCACATGGTCATGCAATCACTACACTTTACTGCACATGATCATTCAATCACTACACTATACTGCACATGGTCATTCAATCACTACACTATACTGCACATGGTCATTCAATGACTACACTATACTGCATATGGTCATTCAATCACTACACTATACTGCACATGGTCATTCAATCACTACACTATACTGCACATGGTCATTCAATGACTACACTATACTGCATATGGTCATGCAATCATTACACTATACTGCACATGGTCATGCAATCACTACACTATACTGCACATGGTCATTCAATGACTACACTATACTGCATATGGTCATGCAATCACTACACTATACTGCACATGGTCATGCAATCACTACACTATACTGCACATGGTCATTCAATGACTACACTATACTGCATATGGTCATGCAATCACTACACTTTACTGCACATGGTCATGCAATCACTACACTATACTGCACAATAATGGTCATGCAATCACTACACTATACTGCACATAGTCATTCAATCACTACACTATACTGCACATGGTCATTCAATCACTACACTATACTGCACAATAATGGTCATGCAATCACTACACTATACTGCACATGGTCATTCAATGACTACACTATACTGCATATGGTCATTCAATCACTACACTATACTGCACAATAATGGTCATGCAATCACTACACTATACTGCACATGGTCATTCAATCACTACCTATACTGCACATGGTCATTCAATCACTACACTATACTGCACAATAATGGTCATTCAATCACTATACTGCATATGGTCATTCAATCACTACACTATACTGCACATGGTCATTCAATCACTACACTATACTGCACATGGTCATTCAATGACTACACTATACTGCATATGGTCATTCAATCACTACACTATACTGCACAATAATGGTCATTCAATGACTACACTATACTGCACATGGTCATTCAATGACTACACTATACTGCATATGGTCATTCAATGACTACACTATACTGCACATGGTCATGCTATCACTACACTGCACATGCTCATTATTTTTAAGCACATTGAGACAGAAGAATTGTCATTGATGCCACATTTTTAATATAAAATATAACTCTGAGGGGGGGGGGGGAGATACCCTAAAGGAGCAGGTAGAATAAAACAATTACTTTGCTTTCACTGCTCAAACTGTCTACTTACATTAAAAGACAGATACAGTACTACTGTAGCCGTATGTCCTTACTATGGAAAAAGAATTGATTGTTAAATTCTTAATGTAATCACAATAAACTCTTCTGAACATATGGCAGACAATAAAAGTCTATAATGTTGTTCCTGTACACAGTGTTTTTGACAGAATATTGAGTTTAGGACAATATTGCTCCCTTGTCACCAATAAATCTGTACCAATGAACGTCGGCTGAATAACGATGTCTTTATAGTCAGTGAGACTGAAGAAATGGTGTCATTGTAATGTGATGTTTCCCTGATATATATCAGTAAAGATGTATGAGCATTTACAATCACAATTGAAATTGTAAGAAACTGACCTAATTAGTACATTTAATTAGTATTACCACCATCATAGACCTATTGCACGCAACAATTGCATTTTTTATGAGATCGTTGTGTTTAAAGATGGTATAAAAATTGTAGAGGTCTTTCCTTAGAGAATCTCTAACTCTTTCTTGAGTTGATCAAAGTATTGCCATTCTCAAGTGATTCTGGGTCACATGATTAATGGGTTAATGTCTCTTTCCCACATTTAAGTGCTTTGTATCACAGTATGATTCCTACTTGTGTTGAGAGTAACACAATCTTAGTGACCTGTTCTTGGAACAAATTTCATATTTTCCCCCATTCCTGTAAAATGCTTCACAAGAAATACTGAATTTGTGCTTTAGTTTTTTTCACAAAAAATGCTCATGGCAGACAAGGATTTACCAATGTCTGTATGTATTAGTTGATAGTTGATAAGTAGTTAAAATCAGTCCCAAAAATTGTCTTTAGCTGCATGAGAACCATGTCTCCTTACTTACATTATAGACAGTATTGATAGTTTAAATTCGGTGAATATTCATTTTATGATTTTAGAGAGTTCCATGAAAGCTGCCTTAAGCCTTCCTGAATGCAAATAAGTTCTTGACCTTTCCTTGTATGTGTATAACAAGTACATGTATGTATAGCTTGTAAAGTTCAACCTGATCCTGATCTTAATGCATGAATATATTACGCATTATCAATGTCCGCAAGTATATCGTGCATTATTGGCGTCTATACATCGTGTAAGTAAGTCAGCTGTGAAATTTATGCAAATAGAAGTCAAGAAGATCAGGTTCATTTTAACAAGTTGTATCCCCCAAAAATCATTAACTTACGTTCTATTAAGCCAAATAAGTCAGTTTACCTCTGTCTGCTCATCAAGGGTTTAGTACTAAACTAGTGTAACTGGGAACTAATTGCTTCTTTATCAAAACTGTGTTATATATACAGTATATTTATATACCAAACCCTAGAATTATTGTCTTAATCCATTCCAGTGAACATATTCACAAACTTTTTAAGACTGAAACTCCTACTTAGACTTTAAATTTGCAAAAAAATTATTTAATGGCATTTCTTTTTCATTACATCTTAACATTTGAAATTTTGTCTGATTAATTGTTAATACCCACTCTACACTTTTGCCAATTTTTATTAAAATCTATACTGTTATAATAACACCAGAGCCAAAAAGAACATTTAACATTTTAAAGTCTAAGTCTGAACTTCACTCTTTAAGTTTTGGGAATAAGGCCCCAGCTTCCACCCTTCAATTTCTTTTACAAACTATTAAATAATCTGATAGTTGTCCTTCCTTAATTCATGGTTAATTCAAACCACATCTCCCAGCAACAAAACACTAAAGCCACACAGTGAATGGTATTTTAAAGGAATGCTCATTAGCAGGGGTCATTTACAATTAAGAAATATGATATATTCTGAAATATGTTTCATTAAAATATTGATCAACTTCAGAATTCTATAAATAGGAGATTCCGAGCTCTAATCTTGCACTACTAACAACAATATACTGTTAAATTCTCATATGAGTCGCAAGCAAAAAAATCAGGATTAAATCTGATTTAATACCTGACTGAACTTAAATGGATGTAAAATTAGACTTTTAATGTTTATACCTTTGGAAAACATTTTGAGCAAATGGCTGCTTTCATCTATAACAGAAGTTTTTGCACAGACATAATTATTTGAAGAAAATATTCTGTGACATTACATACATTATAATACTTGCAAAAAATTGCTTGCCTTTGAAACTAAAATGGATTCATTAAATCATTTTGGGAACATGAATTTCTTTTGATATTCAAGCACTCTAAGGCTGAATATTCAACATAATTGATTTCATGAATGTAAGATGCAAGATACCTCAATTCAATGACTGTAAGTGACTGTTAAGGCAGGATCCCTCATGCTGGATATTTCTATCAGTACCGGAATTCAATGGAAGATTCTCGTATTTTTGCATCATGCTATTTCCTAGCATTCAAGACAAATCAATGATTCTAAGCAATACTACCGTGATTGTATATAAATATGAATTTATTTACTTCTCTATTGCTCTTAGTGCTCAATATAGTTATCTCTGTTTTATAATCTATTATTCTTTTTCCCAGACACTTCTGACCAGCAAGGCAGTAATTTTTCCCTGTAAGGAGACATCTTTATTAGACATTTCATTAATCTACTTTGGTCTACCAGGAGTAATAATTAGGAATGCAGTATTAACTCTGATTAGTAGACACAAGTTCCTTGAAGGATGTAAAAATCGAAAATAGTTCTAAACGCATTCGGTGTAATAGAAGCTGATACTCAGGTTTTTATGAGTCATCATTTTTTAAACACTTCAATTTAGATTGGTCAGAAATACAAAAAAGCTTTCCCCCCCCCCCCCCCCGACAGAAAACTATGTAAACATGCCCTCTAATCACGATTGTAATTCTATGCCCTCTAATCACGATTGTAATTCTATGCCCTCTAATCACAATTGTAATTCTATGCCCTCTAATCACGATTGTAATTCTATGCCCTCTAATCACGATTGTAATTCTATGCCCTCTAATCACGATTGTAATTCTATGCCCTCTAATCACGATTGTAATTCTATGCCCTCTAATCACAATTGTAATTCTATGCCCTCTAATCACGATTGTAATTCTATGCCCTCTAATCACGATTGTAATTCTATGCCCTCTAATCACGATTGTAATTCTTAATGTTTTTGTATTCCTCCATTTTGATTTCATAGTACTGCCCTAGTGGTTGACTCTTAGAAAACTTATTTTGAAATACAGTGCATGTATATTGAACAACAGAAATTACCCAATGTTAGAGATGGAATACCATAACCGATGATGGACAGCTTAAAAAAAGTATTATCTTTAAATTTTGAGTTTCTGAAATTGAGTTTATGCGAAAAATACTCACAAGCATTCACAAGGATTACCAGAGTATGGTAATATTGGGGATACCTAGAAGGAGTACACATCTGTAAAAGTAAAAAGTGTTTATTTATTATAGTGTCACCCCTATTTAAAGGGCCAGCCATGTAAGACTTAATTAAGAGACACCTACTTTCTGAGCACATTTACTTCCCGATGCCTATCCTTTAATGCCAGGCACCAGGCAGGTAGGCACACGGTAACCATTATTTAACTAGCTGGCGGCTCACCAACTGGCCATATCAGAACGGACCCCTACCATGATTCGAACCTTCGACCTCCCGCTCCGAAGGCGGATGCCTAAACCACTTGGCCACAGTGTAAGTGACAAGCTGTTCCTTTATCTTCAGATTTATCTTTTTCAGGAGCTGCGTATAATTATGAAGACGAGACATCAAGCGACAGCGATGATGAAGTACTTAAAAGATTCAAACTGTCGAAGGAAGCAACAGAAGCGGTTAAACGATCCAATAGCAGATACAGCCATAAAGATATTGGAAGTCCGAGTGGTGTCCCGACATCCACCAGTGGGTACTCCATGATATCAAGCAAATCTAATGGTACGCTTATTTTCAACTCTCTTGTGCTTTTATATAATTGTGAAGCCTGTTGATTCAAATGACCTGAAACCTTTTGGCCGTTACATTCAACCTTCGCAAGATAACAGCCTGATTATGCTTTACCTAATACATTGATAGAATGTGCTTCAGTATGTTTCTCTTGTTTTTCACTTGTCTGTTTTGAAAAAAACGACAAGCTATTGTGATTGCGCAATAGTCATGAGACTGCCTCCTCAAAAATGTAAAATATTGTGTTTTCAAGCTCAGTTCCTGAGAAAGCATAGGTATCAGTGATACTGTTAACAGAAGAAGAATGTCTCTATCTGCTTGCAGTGCTCTTCTTGTTATATATCTTTTTATTATCATACCTCAATTTTATTCTCAATACAAAGCTCCCATATCCCCATGGAGACACATTCTGTCATCAACTGGAACTGTTGTCATCCTGGTGATAGTTTTACAGTCAATCTGGCGAACCCAATGATGTCACAATCATACATAAAAACTGAGAAATGCTATTAACCGGGCAATAGTTTTTACCGCCAATCCCGGCAGGCACAATGATGTCATGTATAGATTAGTGAAGAAGAAATGAAATAAACTGCAATGAGAATAAGCAGATTGCAAAAATATTTTTAATCTAGATCTATTAATTTTTTTTCTTTGTTTAATAACATAAATATCATGCAGTTTTTGTGGGACTGAAATATTGTCAACTCTTGGAGAAATATGCCTCGGGTAACAATATTTTTGTCAGGTTGACTACATTACTATCACACTCGGAGCTATGTGATATTTTTAAATTGCATATTGTGTTATGTTTCTTAATTATGCTATTCCTTTTTTGAAATGAATGTAGTAGTTTCTCAGTGCACAACATTGGTACATATATATTTAGTAAAATGCAGTGAAGGTAACATTGACCATCAGACTTTCTTCAAGGTATAAAAATGGTACAGACATGCTTATATTGAAAGTAATATATACGGTCGAGTTCTTGAATTGATCTGAAACATTCTCTCACTGAAAGTCTGTGGTATCTTGTATAAAATATATACAGTAACTGGACAAAAACAAATAATGCAATGTTGTTCAAAAGCACAAATATTTTATTCATCAACTGTGAACATAGAAACATCTGGAACGTGCAATAACACAGGATTATGACAGGATGATTGAGTATGTGTTCAAATTGCTCGTTCTCTCACTGTGCAGATAATTGTCTGCATCCTTTGACAAGGATAATTGTATAACTGCAACATGAGGACTAGATCTGCTAGGATTGCTGTAAGTAGAGGGTATCCTCACTAAGTCTGCTGAACAAACAACAGTTATACAATTAAAATGCTGCTTGAATCACAACCAAATTGAATACCAGTACATAAACTGGATTTTATGTCCGACTGAACTTCAATGGATGTAAAATTGAACTTTGCACATTGTATAGTGCAGCTTTATTGACTGTGAATGTATGAATATATTACCTGGACCATTACATTTCAAAATAGGTGTATTGAAATGTTCCTGTTTGTTTGTAAGCTTAACAGAGAAAAGTAATCCAAACAGCAGTTATAGCTTTATGCACAAGAGCATTCTAAACTGGCATGGATTGGTCCTGTTCGCGGTCAATCTAACAGCACTATATTTGGTATTTCCTGCTCGACATGTTGTTATTCTGTTTTTTGTTTGAGTCTTTATCATTGGTAAAAAGCCATGTTTAGCAAATTCCCGATTTAATCTATTAAAAGCTGGTTGAATTCTGTAATCAGTGCAAAGTAAAAGGTGCACAAGAAAAAGTGGTTGTCACATGCAAATTCTCTTGGTATTTTCTCAATTATCACATATTTGGAAATTACTCCTATTAGGGCTTATCAGTTTTGCCTGTCAAAATGGCCGACTATTAAGAACAAGGGAGGTAAATATTGTAGATGTGGGAACTATCGGTATGTATTGGCAGAAAAGCTGAGAACATGGTCCATGTCAAATGAGAGATAACTTAATAATTAGCAAAAAAATGGAGTGAACCCCAACCCCAGAAAAATGATCTGACAGCATTGGATGACCAGTCTGTAGTTATTGTGCTGAGGATGTTGTTTGTTGTTATGCTTATATAATGACATTGTGGTTATACTATTAATTTCTTGAGATGTATTTGTTAAACAAAAATGTCCTTGAAAAGTCCTAGTGTACCATTTAATTTTTTTTTAGATCATGATACAGTTTTTGCTTGGTGAATGGAACCTCTCTTCAGCAAAAGTATCCATTTGTGTCTAGAGCAACAACCTCTCTTCAGCAACAGTATCAATATGTCACTAGAGCAACAACCTCTCTTCAGCAACAGTATCAATTTGTCTCTAGAGCAACAACCTCTCTTCAGCAACAGTATCAATTTGTCTCTAGAGCAGCAAACTCTCTTCAGCAACAGTATCAATTTGTCTCTAGAGCAACAGTCTTACAGCAATAGCTAAAGTTTGCATCTTGCAAATGGTATTGCTTTTAGGAAAGGTTGCACTGTAGTTAAAAATGTAAATTGTTTGTTTTAGAAAAATCGTTACCAAGAACCAAGGAGCATGAGGTAGTGATTGCTGATGAGAAAACAACAAGAACACCATCTGACAAAACTGGTTCACCTGCTTCACCAAAAGTGGGTAATCTTATAGACATTGACTCACCAGTACATGGGAAAAATGTCTCATCTAGAACTCCAACAGATTCTGAACCAAGGCCCCCTTCAGGAGCCTCAAACACAGTACCAAGTGGAGCCAGTGGTGGGAGTAGTGCACCCCCTAGTGAGCCCCGCAGTCCACAAAATGGTGAGATCAAAGGCTTGGAACCGGCCTCATCGTTGACTGGCTCCCTAACAACAGGATCGGCTCACACTCTAGAAGGGACACAAACATTCAACAATGAGGCTTTTGATGGGGTCTCAGTGTCTGAAACGGAACATGCAACATTCGATGTAAGTGAAATACTGAAAATGTAAAAGTTGTTTTTGCTGCTGTCTGTTCAAAGGTGTCTCTGGCCTTTGTAATTGTATCCTATCCATGTCTCCTCCTGCTCTTGGGACAGCTTAGTACTTTGCAAATGACTTTTTCTCACCCAACTTTTTAGTATTCATTATTCATTTTTATGCTAAATGACAGTTGGGTGCTTAATGGTTTCCACTGAAATAAATGTAATGTTTCAAACTCTGCAGTTAGTTGCTGATGTAGTTATGCTGAATGTGTTTGAGTACAAATTGAAGTAGGATCTTCCTCCCTTGAGATTCTAGTTCTTTTTTTTATGAATTGACATTGGACCTAATCATTCCTCTGAGCTTTGAGGGCAATGCTTTTGGAGTAGAATTGATTTTACATAAAATTGTATTACAATTACCAACAAGAAATATCTTTAAAAAAAAATAAACGGTGTAGATAGAATGATTTCTTCCTGTATATTAAATGAAATAATGTTTTTTGCAACATGTTGAAAAATATATACTATTATCATGGACCTGTCTTATCAGGGTCATTTTAAACATATAAACTACTTCCGGCAAAATTCGAACTGCTAGCAAACGCACATCTAACGAAAACCCCGTTTGGTGCCTCTTGGGTGAACTTAAACCAAGCTTGGCGCCTCTTGGGTGAAAATATGATTGGTCAGATTTCAAAAAGCCTGCTTCGAGGACAACAATTGGTTGGTCAAAATTGTAGGTTAAAATCAATGTTGTACAGCTACGCCGAGAAAAAACCCAACTTATATCTTGCATGATCCAATAACTTTCTTATCACATTACAGGAGCACCTGTTTGATGTTAGTGACCTCCAGAATGATGTTCCATTGATATCAAAGTGTGGTAGTCTCGAAGTGACATTTAATTACATTCCATATAAGTCAAGAATGGAAGTGACTATTCACCAAGCACAAGACATTCCAGCCAAAGAAAGGGGAGGAGCCAACAACACTCAAGTGAGATTGTTACTGTTGCCAACAAAAAAGCAGAGACATAAAACTAGAGTGAAGCAAGGAGATAATCCGGGTTATGAAGAAACTTTTGTGTTCAATAAAATCACTGAAGGTATGGTTATACATGTAACTGTCCGTTGTGTCCATATTGGTTTGTTCTAAGCTTCTCTTGAACTGATTAACGTTAGGTCTTCATACTGTCAAGGGAAATGTAGTCTGTCACATATATTACCGGTACGGTTATTTAGGCCAACATTGAAAATATTTTAGTTTCTCCTTTGTCAACCCATCTGATTAAAGGTTGGGTTGGTGTGTAGGAGTAATATTTTTTTAACATGCAATTAACATAAAATTTGTGATATAAAATTATTCTTTGACACAGACAAAATCATGAAAACATTGATCAACCTTTTATGAGAAAGAAATAAAATTGCTTTCATATGAGTGATGAAATATGTTGGGTTTTGGGCCCTTTTTGTGGATAGGTCATGGACCCTGGACTGCGTTTTGAGGGTTGTAAGCAACCCTATATTTAAGTGTATGTAAAACAACATGTTTCAATGGTAAAATATACAGTGAAAAACTGCGTACAGTAGATTGGATTTTGAAGATCGGAGATTGAATATAATTCTGTAACCTAGAGCTAGATGTGATACAAGTTTTATAGATATAATTATAACTTATCTTATTCCTACTGACAGGAGCTGAAGAAGTATTAAATTACTTCAATTTTGCTTGCAGACTTTTTGCGTGTGGTGTTTTATGTATACAAACTTCCTCTAAAACAGCTTCTCAAACTCCCTAGGGCAGGATGTCTAGTATTCTACCAGTACTTGCTGTTCTTATGTGTCAAGGAATTTATTTGGAATAAAAAGTGTTTGTGGTAAAACTTTTGAACTGTTTGCTCTTAAAGCAAAGCTCATTCTATAATTATAAAGTCAACTGTGAAAACATGTTTATGTTGTGCTCGCTTTGGTGAGCTTGGCATAGTCTGCCCGATGACTGCATTAATTACAGTATTCACCCTCGTTATTAATTGTCTGCTTGCAGATTTTGACGAGTATCCACGTTGAAGTTGAAGTTAAAGTTTTCAATTGCATCCGTCAGACCAATCCTATCCAGACTGTAATATAGGCATCCATGTAGCAGTCTTTAAGAATTAATTGGCAGAAATGTTTGCCACAATTAGGTGGCATGTCACACTCAAGAGTCAGTCTCTTATGTCAAGGTCACACTTGAGGTCAAAGGTCATGTCTGGGCTGTAGCTGTGACATGCATGAAGCAATCGTGGTAATCAAAGGCCGAAACGGTGTTTTGAACATAAAATCAAACACAGTTCTATAAGTAATCAAACAATCCCTCTGGTCATTTGTAGTGATGTTACTCTGTGTGGATCTAGTGTCCGTGCCAGTTTATATTGTTGGCTATGCATTCTAGATCTAGCAATATAGAGAAAACTGGTCTAATTGAAAACAATTTAATTTTGTTTCATTCAGTAGATTCATAATAAACATGCAATCAATTTACTCACAGCAGTATATGCCAGCTGCATTGTGTTTTGCACAAAGTATCGTAAAATCTCATCACCATTACCTCCTCCAGCCTTATATTGGTTCCTAATTAATTCTAGATATTCATTCAACTTCACTGTCTTAATTTTTGCCTGCACCATATAGCTACAGGTAAACCTCTACATTGAGATCCTTTTGCAATATTTAGTCAGTTTGCAATTAATTTTCCAGAATACTTATTTCCCTTTGGAATCAGTTAACAGGACAAATTACTAGTTGTTGGTTTTGAAACTTAGTAGACTTGTGAGTCAGTGCAGAAATCACTTAGTAGACTTGTGAGTCAGTTCAGAATCACTTAGTAGACTTGTGAGTCAGTTCAGAACTACTTAGTAGACTTGTGAGTCAGTTCAGAATCACTTAGTAGACTTGTGAGTCAGTTCAGAAATCACTTTGTGGACTTGTGAGTAAGTTCAGAAATCACTTAGTAGACTTGTGAGTCAGTTCAGAAATCACTTAGTAGACTTGTAAGTCAGTTCAGAACTACTTAGTAGACTTGTGAGTCAGTGCAGAATTCACTTAGTAGACTTGTAAGTCAGTTCAGAACTACTTAGTAGACTTGAGAGTCAGTTCAGAATCACTAAGTAGACTTGAGAGTCAGTTCAGAATCACTTAGTAGACTTGTAAGTCAGTTCAGAATCACTTAGTAGACTTGTGAGTCAGTGCAGAATTCACTTAGTAGACTTGTGAGTCAGTGCAGAATTCACTTAGTAGACTTGTGAGTCAGTGCAGAATTCACTTAGTAGACTTGTGAGTCAGTGCAGAATTCACTTTGTAGACTTGTGAGTCAGTGCAGAATTCACTTAGTAGACTTGTGAGTCAGTGCAGAATTCACTTAGTAGACTTGTGAGTCAGTGCAGAATTCACTTAGTAGACTTGTGAGTCAGTGCAGAATTCACTTAGTAGACTTGTGAGTCAGTGCAGAATTCACTTAGTTGACTTGTGAGTCAGTGCAGAATTCACTTAGTAGACTTGTGAGTCAGTGCAGAATTCACTTAGTAGACTTGTGAGTCAGTGCAGAATTCACTTAGTAGACTTGTGAGTCAGTGCAGAATTCACTTAGTAGACTTGTGAGTCAGTGCAGAATTCACTTAGTAGACTTGTGAGTCAAATTATGGTACAAACAAGTGTGCACAAAATTCGTCGAATATTGTTTGTTGTATGTTTTTTTCTACTTTTAGAGGAGGTCACTGGTTTTGGTGTGCGCTTCCGGTTGTATGGTGTAGAGAGAATGAGGCGAGAACGAATGATTGGAGAAAGTATCATTGGCTTTGCCTCATTAAGTCTTGATTCTCCATCTACACATTGGGTAATACTAGAACCCCGGAGTAACCTTAGTGTAAGTAAAATACTAAGTCTGAGTTTTTAGTATATGTGAATAAGTTCTAAAATCTGATTGTCTGTCGGATCAAAAGCTCATGTCGATTCAATCACAAATATTTGTTCAGAAACTTGTAGGTCAGTTCAATAGCTCATATTGTTGCTTTAAAATCTCTTATTGGTTAGACATCTCTCATGTCAATTCAAGAGCTCATATTTTGGCTCAAAAGCTCTTATGTCAGTTCAAAAGTTCATATTTGGTTCAAATACTCTTATTTCCGTTCAAAAGCTCATATTTTGTTTAAATGCTCTTATTTCCATTCAAAAGCTCATATTTTGGTTCAAATGCTCTTATGTCTGTTCAAAAGCTAATATTTTGGTTCAAATGCTCTTATGTCAGTTCAAAAGCTCATATTTTCATTCAAAATGTGTGTTCTAATGAAATTCAACATTTTTAGACTTTAAATGTCATTGAAATACATAGTTTCCTACTTCTCAGCTGGCATTGAGAATTATTCATGTATGAAATTCTATGTAACATTTTAGTTTTTACTTAGAACGATGGGCAACTTTGCTTTGCTAAATGCTTTTTAATTGAAGAAATTACCGTACTCCAAATACCTTTTCTGTCTTCAAATTTTTAACTCTTGCCAGTGTTCCCCTTTTCATCAATGTAAAAGGGAATAAAAGAGTTTTGTCTTCAGTGCTTTCCTTGTTCTCGTTGCCATGGTTACGTACTTAATGTCTTAGTGTGATTAAGTTCATATTATTTATATAAACAGAGGTATTGCATTTCTTTCTGAGGAAACATTAGAAGCTAGGATAGATGAACATATAAACCATTATGCTATTAGGTCTCAGGTGTTATCTTCAACAAAAGTATCAGTATTGCAATTGTCTTGAGATGAAAATTAGAACTAGAATATATTTATATAATAGGAATGATGGCATTGTTGCAGTACACCAAACAATGAGTGAGCTCCAGAATCTTTAATAAAGAAGTAGACTTCTGTATACTGGCCTCCCACTTGTTCTGTTGTATGAAGAAATTGTAATGCACTTGATATTACACTCAGATGTGATCAAGTACAGTAAAGTTGCTTGAAGCAATTATCTCTACATGTTAATGAAGGAAGAAGGCTAGACGGAAATGCCTTATGTCTTAAACAAAGCACAGCCATCCCCTCAAAGCACTAGGAGACATGCAAAACTATACATGCAGTGTCATGTAAAGACATGCAAAACTATACATGCAGTGTCATGTAAAGACATGAAAAACTATACAAACAGTGTCATGTAAAGATATGAAAAACTATACATTCAGTGTCATGTAAAGACATGAAAAACTATACATTCAGTGTCATGTAAAGACATGAAAAAATATACATTCAGTGTCATGTAAAGATATGAAAAACTATACATTCAGTGTCATGTAAAGACATGAAAAACTATACATTCAGTGTCATGTAAAGACATGAAAAAATATACATTCATTGTCATGTAAAGACATGAAAAACTTTACATTCAGTGTCATGTAAAGACATGAAAAAATATACATTCATTGTCATGGAGAGATATGAAAAACTATACATTCAGTGTCATGTAAAGACATGAAAAACTATACATTCAGTGTCATGTAAAAACATGAAAAACTATACATTCAGTGTCATGTAAAGACATGAAAAAATATACATTCAGTGTCATGGAAAGAGATGAAAAAATATACATTCATTGTCATGGAAAGAGATGAAAAACTATACATTCAGTGTCATGTAAAGAGATGAAAAACTATACATTCAGTGTCATGGAAAGAGATGAAAAACTATACATTCAGTGTCATGTAAAGACATGAAAAAATATACATTCATTGTCATGGAAAGAGATGAAAAAATATACATTCATTGTCATGGAAAGAGATGAAAAACTATACATTCAGTGTCATGTAAAGACATGCAAAACTATACATACAGTGTTATGTAAAGACATGAAAAATTATACATTCAGTGTCATGTGAAGACATGAAAAACTATACATTCAGCGTCATGTAAAGAGATGAAAAACTATACATTCAGTGTCATGTAAAGACATGCAAAACTATACATACAGTGTCATGTAAAGACATGAAAAACTATACATACAGTGTCATGTAAAGACATATAGAACTATACATACAGTGTCAAGTAAAGACATAAAGAACTATACATACAGTGTCATGTAAAGACATAAAGAACTATACATACAGTGTCAAGTAAAGACATAAAGAACTATACATACAGTGTCATGTAAAAGTGTCAAGTAAAGACATGCAAAACTATACAAACATGTAAACAATTACAAAAGCAAAAGGGACAAAAGAATTAATGTAAAGAATGGTTGAAGACAGTAGTACCATTATATAAAGCCTTGCACAGTGCTAATTTAATGAAAAGACTTTCACTGCAATAACATGAGCTTGCTGTTTTCATGCTAGCCATTTTTTGTATAATTTCCCATAAGTTAACTTGCTTCAGATATCAAACTTGGGGGCATTCATTGCATACTATTCTGTTCTGAACATTTCCTAATAGATTTCAATCTGTTACATTTCAGCAGGGTGACTCAAATGCGGACATAACCAGTTTATCTCGTAGTGATAGTGCGTCATCCACGCAATCCTTACAACACGGCGGTATGCCGGAGCTTCTACTTGGACTAGCGTACAATGGTACTACTGGAAGATTGTCCGTCGAGGTGATCAAGGGAAGTAACTTTAGGAACATGGCCATGAATCGTGCACCAGGTATCAATACTGCTTTGTATTTTGTTTACACTGTTTTGCAGAAAAGATAGTTTAGTTTAAAGGATTAAGAATCAATTTTCGTTCTTCATCTATTGGTAAAATAATTGTATAAAAGCATCCTGTTATATCCCTTGTGTGACATAAAGCTCTTAGATGAAGTTAGAAGATAGCTCTATTATGTGGGGAAGTTGTTGTTGCTTTCTGTAAAACGTGTTAGTACTGATTGGAAACATTTGTTTATCTAACAGTATTAAACTGCAATTCTACATAAAACCAAAAATATAACCATTCACAAAGATGTTCCTTAGATTCTACTCTTCTATGTCTAATCTTTTTCGTTTATATCTGGCAAATATTTTACCGTAAAGTGTCATTCTGAGCTAAACATAAGCTCAAATATTGTCTCAAACCATTGAGGTTATTCTCATCTTAGAGTAAGACTGGACTCAAAATCCGATTACAACACGAAAAAATGAGTTTTTCTCAGAATATTTTCAAGAGATGCAAAATGAGATTTGTCTCAAACTCGGGCTTATTTGAGTAAAATCTCAATATTGAGCTGAGATTTCTATTTGAGATTCTTTGGGAGATCAGGTCCAGGACTTGTAACCGTTATCCAGCTTTCAGCACTCAATACTTACTCTCCTGTCTCAAAACAAGAAAGTACTCGGCACTCAATAATCATTGTATGGCCATCCTTAAAAGATTGTTTGTTTGGCATAACTCAATACTTGTGAAATAAGTCGCTACTCAAATAACTTTATTACATGTCTGAGAGGAATTTCTTTTTTTTGCTGCATATTAATAATGGAAACTAAAATGACTATAAAAAGAAAAAAGATTAAAAATAATTCACCTACCTTATTTGCTGGGTAGGGTTATGCCATACAAACAATAAAGATGGCCTAATCCACTTCTAACTTGTAGATCATCATGCTTGTCTGTCGCAGCAACGTAAATTTGAGTTTTAAATTTCTGATTGCTGCCCCGTAACGATATTGTCTAAAGTCGTGGCCATTTTGTCTTGATTACGTCGGTCTTGATTTCTCCAAAACTGTTCTGTTTTCATTCAAAAGGTGCCTAATTTTATGTTATTAGACAAAGTCAGTCTGCATTTAGAACTGATTGCAAGTGCTTGCTGTAAGTCGTAGTAAACATCATAGTAAACAAATTATCGACTGTCTAAACCATTTGAAGAACGTCATGTCGGAACTATTAGTCCATCTATGTTTGAACTCGTCGGTGATGACCTTATACCATCATATATCATTCCAAAGATTGTCTATTTCCACAAAACTGTAATTTATGATTTCATTGCACAAATTTGATGAAATAGCACACAGACCATTAATAAAATGTTCACTGTCATTTACAGTTCCTGTTCAGCATAAATCTGATATGATTGAAATTTTATTGTCACAATAAGGAAATGCTAGAAGATGAGAAAGTACAACATAAAATCAATTTAGAAATATTGTTGTTTGAAATATGAACATTCCATTACGTATGAAAGACTTGAATTTATTTGTTTCACATCAATTATGGAACAAGATCTTATAACTTATTCTGATCTCTCTCGAATAATGCTTCCTGGGTTACTAACTGCTGGCTCTCTAGCACTCCTAGTTTTTCCTAGTTTTTTGAAGTGCTCCTATTTTTTGGCACAGTCAGACTAACATGGTTTTGCTATTTGCAAATCAGTGTTGTGTAAACCAATCAAATATTACGTTAACCACCAAGGCAATTGCTCTTCAACCGAAACAACGTTTGTAACCTTGTTGTGTAAACCAATCAAATCTTACGTTAACCTACAAAGCAATTGTTCTTCAACCGAACAACCTTTGTAACCTTGACGCGGATTGGTTAACCATTCGATAAAGGGTACGTTACCTTACCGAAATCCACTGAATAATGGTGAATTTACCGAAATCCATTTTGGTTCTGGAGTGACCAGCAACTGTAACATCTCGGCATTGCTTTATGTTGCACAACAAATCTTAACCTTCAAATTGCACCGAACATCTTTTTTCAAGATATTTCTTGTTCCTAGTTTTCCCAAAAAGCTCCTAGTATTGGTATATCTCTAAACACATTTGTCTGTCGGAAAACCAATTATGAAAATTCATTGGGTTAAACATGATGCCATTTGATGTGTTGTTCAGTGGCAAGACTTCCAATTACAGAAATTTGAAATGATGGTGTGATAATTTGTTTTAATGTTATCACAAGTTATGGACCTTTTATTTCTTGTTTGGTAGATAAATAAAATTACTTGATGTGTTGAACTTCAATAGTGTATTTTTAAAATCACTATGTCAACATTTTGAGCACAAATTAGCAAACCCTCTTATTATTTCAACTAAAAAATGATTTTACTTATAAACGTATATTGTTGAACAAGTTGACAACTTCCACTGCCATCCAAAAGTTTCTTCACACATGAATATTTTGAATTTCATTACTTTTTATGCAGAATGTCAAATAAGACATGTATGACCATGAAGTAAAATTGTATATCCCACTTCAGTGATGGATAGTTAAGAATTAACAATTTGCAAATTTCAGGAGCAGCATCAATCGGCCTGCATCCAAAACCAACCTTTGCATGTGTAAAATTAATGATCTGACACAAAAAATAAGATAATTTGTTTCTGTACAAATTTATAAATACTTCTACAGAAAAGTATTGCTGTGTCAACACCAATTCAGTTCATTGCATGTGACAAAAATATGAAAATACATTAACTGCATTGGAAATTGTCAAAGTGTGAAGGAACTTTTGGAGGGCAGTGTATTTTCATTGCTCTGAATGACTGCTTTCTTAGCTTCCTAACAGCAGAGTTAAATCAGGGATAGTGAAGTATATGGTTCAACCCTGCCCATGGCTAGATTTGAACTCATGACCATAGGGTCAGAGGTCTGGGGTTCTACCCATTGACCACTGAGCATTTCTATTCGATGACGATGAACATGTTTTAGGATTGGGATCATATACATATAAATTTGTTATGTCTTCTGAACCAATATTTTGTGTTGTCATGGAAATAAACTTTTGCAATATTTGATATTTGGAGTTCCTGTATTTCTTTTTCAGATACCTATGTCAAATTAACCCTGATTGCTCCAAATGGTAAAGAAGTTGCTCACAGCAAGACGTCAGTAAGACGGGGTCAGCCTAATCCATTATTTAAAGAAACATTTATGTTTCAAGTAGCATTGTTCCAACTTGCTGATGTTACGCTTATGGTGTCTGTGTATAACAAGAAATCCATGAAGAAAAAGGAGATGATTGGCTGGTTTGCTCTCGGTAATTTAACTTACACATTGTTAATTAATTTACACTTGGTTTGTTAATTGTTTTTACAGCAAAACCTCAATAATAAGACCACCATTAGTCGTTCTTATTATTGTTTGGAACTGAGGAATGAAGGTCTCATTAATGACGTGGTCTTAATTTCAAGATGGTATTTTTTGTGAGATTTTATTGCATACCATAAATAATGTCATAGATGCATTACAGCACTGATTCATTCTTTTTGATAAAAATAACAAATAACCTGATGTGTGAATGCCTTACAGTGATAGCAGCGTCCATTTTGTGAGAAAGTTATTTTATAATTATAAAAATAAAACAAGTTGTTTCATATATTTGTATTTGAAATTCAATATCTTAAAGCTCACGATCAGAACTCTCCGTTGCCATCCTAAGAACTGACCTCTGACAAACGTAGTCAGAAGGGTGGTATATTGGAGACAACTTGCGGCGAGTTGTGAGGTCTGTTGATTTGAAAGACTGTTAAATAACCTGTTTTGGTACAAAGTACTATCTCACTGTCTTAAGGTGTTCCAATGAATCTTGACATATGTTTAATCTGGTCAGTCCAAGCAAGTTTAGGCCCTTTGTTCTGGACAAAATGTGGTACACTCCAGTGCTCCAGATAAGAATTGACTGAATTGGGTGAAAACTCATCAAAATTAAACTAATTGAGTGAAATTGTATGATCGACGCATAAATTGGGTGATTTTCACTCAGTAAGTTTACAATAATTGAGTGAAACAAGGAAGATTGTCAAATTAAAGTAATTCTAAATTGTCTAATGCCTTGACCTTGATTTTTATTATAACATTGATAACTCTAGTTTTGTCTCAATAATAGGATGTTACTTGTTAAGAAAATAGAAGTTCCAAAGTTATTTTGTGTCCATTGTCTAAATATCAATAATAATAATTAGAGGAAAAGTACAGTTTAGTTGTGTGATACTGTACAAGAGTAACAGTCCATGAGATTGCTTGTTTATGTCAGAGGTATTTTTTTCTGTGATTGTTTGGCGCAGCTGTACTAACATGGTTTTGCTATTTACATATCGGGGTTGTATAAACCAATCAATTTTTACATTAACCACCAAGGCAATTTCTCTTCAACCAAACAACGTTTGTAACTTTGTAACTTTGGCGCGGATTGGTTAAGCTTTCGATAAACTTATGTTACATTACTGAAATCCACAGAATTTCTGTGAATTTACTGAAATCCAGTTTGGATCTGGAGTGACCAGTAATCATTACACCTCGGCATCTTTTATGTTGCACAACAAATCTTAACCTTCAAATTGCAATGACCATCTTTTTTCAAGATATTTCTTGTTTTTAGATATTTAAGAAGTATAATAATGTACAAATACTTATCATGCTATTATAATTTCCACCCAGGAAATTTAATGTTTTTTTCTTTATGGCCATAAATTGTATGTGTTGTTCCGAAGTTACGTGAATTTTATAGCTTATAAAGCCACAAACATGATAGATTTTGTTGAAAAGGTTCAAGTTCTCAGATAACTTGTTATTTCTGTGTTTTATAACTTACAGGTTTAGCTGATATTAGAAATGATGCCAAAATAAGTCGGATAATGAAAATTTATATCCATTTTAGTACAATATTCTCTTGTTATTGCTATATTATAAGATATATAATATCCAACTTTATACAGAATCACTAAATATTGGAAATAACAAGTCTTATGAGTATGAAGTACCTAAAGGCTTGTTGTTTATGTATCTGAGAGTTCCATACTCCCAACTGCTAAGTTTTTATGGTGGGTTTTGTTTGGAGCGGATAGCTTTTGGAATTGTCTTATTTTCGACTTTTGATTTGGATGATTTCACAGTAAATGAATGCATGCATTAACTTTTATGATGGCAGAGAGACCAAAAGTGTCCGTGTTTGTTTCAGTCATGTGACACGTTCAAAGTGCTTCATCGGGATGCCCCTGTAGTCACACAATAGAACTTTTTCTCATTATACCCCTGCCATTCAAAGAAGGGCGAAAGAATGGCGAAAGGGCATAAAGTGTTAACCCTGTGCGTCCCCGCATAAATTTGGTTTCCAATCAATACTCTTGAAAGGATGGATGGATTCAATGCATATTTGGCACAATATTAAACATACAATAAAAAACACAGGTCAAATTCAATTTCAGATACAATCCCCATCAATTTTGGGAGGAGTTAAGACCCTTTTTCACTTTATAATGGATTCAAATCATACTGCTTCAAAATTATATAACCTTTACTCAAAAAAGAAACACCAGTACTTGCATTCTACTGATACATTACAGAGTGTACAGAGTCACACAATGACTTTTCTGACTGTTGGGTAGAGGAAGACCCTTTGTGCCCTTTCTAGCATTATATTGAGCATACATGCGTGAAACCTGAGAAGAACCATCGACCTTCCACAAGTCAGCTGGATTTACATGTATTCCTCTCATACAAATTCTTCATCACTGTGATGATATGAAACCACAGCTTTGAGGGGCAAGTGATTTGAAGTCATCGACTATAACACTTGACAAGGGAGGCTCTACATTTTTACTGCCATGTATATTGTACTACTGGTGTACATATGAGTTTATTTATAATTGTTCGGGAATAATTAACTCTTGTTCATTTTGTTGTTTTAACCTTTTCATTCCAGGTTTGAATTGTTCTGGAGAAGAGGAGGGTTCTCATTGGACAGATATGAGAGAAAGCAAGGGAGATAATATATGTAGATGGCATGTACTGTTGGAGTCTTAAGAGTTCTCTACCTTGATTTGATCTTCATTGATGAACAGTTTCCCTGAAATGACAAACATGTACATGTAAATAAGTATGGTGTGCGTCACATGACAAAGTTGGAACATTCAGCAACATTATTTCAGGTCTCCTGTGTGGCTTGATATGTTAATCAACAAAATTGACATTGAAACTTTAAAAAACCATCAAGGAATATGTTGTAACAGTATATGAATCGGTAAGACTGAACAGTTGATCAGAAGTTGTATAGATGTAAATGATAAAAAGTAAATTGAGCAAATACTGTAGAGGCTACTTTTAAGTTATTTTCAAATAAAAACATTTTTCTGTTGAATTGACCTTAATTTTGACGTTTGTTAATGCTTAAAAGTCATCACTGTAAAGGATATATTTTAAGCAAACTTTCTACATAATGGTTTACATACTGTGTTGTTCTGTTTTGCCAACTTTAAGATGTATATATAGGAGACTAACTTGCATTCCACATGAAGTTTGGATCGTGTTGTTACTACGAGATGATTTGTTGCCAGTACATGGTTACCAGAGGTGCTTTTTTAGCAGTAGGGGAAGTAAGCGAGAATAGTAAGCCAATGTAGAAAAGATAGATGTATAAAAAAAACGCTTGTATGCTTCGCTAGCTACAAACCAAATGACACTGTTCGGCATGGACGCCATTTGTGTAGCAAAGCTAGCACTGTCAGATCACGCTATCTATCTAAAGATAGGGGCTACTTTTTTTACGTGTTACTGAAACGGCATCGCTACTTTCCCTATGTAACGCTAGGTAGATTTCTATTTTTCCTACCTCTAAAAAACGCGCCTCAGGTATACTTCAGTAAATCCCAGTGACACCCAAAAACATTCGATATTTATTGTGATGATCAGAAAAATATAAGTAATAAAAACACACCTGTGTTTGTGAAGACTATGTTTTGGAAATGGGGGAAACAATTTCTGTGTTGATTGTCTTCTTATAAGTCTTGAAATTCCTGGTATTACTGAAAGACGTAGCGCCAACTTTTGTTGTAGACTTTGTGTTTTATCATAATGCTGAAGACGTTGTTACTACAAATTTGAATATTTGTGGAAAACTTTTGGTGAAATCGTCTCTTTGAGATATGTGTGAATATTTTATTTATTTTGTTTCGTAGTCATTCATGAAAATTACACTATGAAGAATAACATGAATGATTTTTCAAGCAGGTAGAATTTCATTTTGTCATCATCATGTGAAACTATCGTCAACCACTTGATTTCATCAAATACATCAATTCCATTCCAACATCAAACACACCTTAGTCATCTAATTGTATCCAACAGCTCTCATCCGCTGCCAAGAATTCAGCACCACTCCTCTGTCACTCAATCATGCACCACTCATCCACTCCATGGAAACAAGCACCACTCATCCACTGCTGTGATACAGCACTACTCATCCTTCAATGCACCACTTGTCCGTGCCATTAATGACCCTTTGTCTGCTCCTTGGAAACAAGCACCACTTGTCCTCTCCAAGGAAACAAGAACCACTCATCCTCTCCATGGAAACAAGCACCACTCATACACTCCATGGAAACAAGCACCACTCATCCATTCCATGGCAACAAGCACCACTCATCCACTCCATGGAAACAAGCACCACTCATCCATTCCATGGAAACAAGCACCACTCATCCACTCCATGGAAACAAGCACCACTCATACACTCCATGGAAACAAGCACCACTCATCCACTCCATGGAAACAAGCACCACTCATACACTCCATGGAAACAAGCACCACTCTTCCATTCCATGGAAACAGGCACCACTCATCCATTCCATGGCAACAAGCACCACTTATCCATTCCATGGCAACAAGCACCACTCATCCACTCAATGGAATCAAACACCAATGACATCAAGCTATCTTTAGTCTGTAATATCCTTAAATATAATTATAATGAACTGAATTAAAATCATATACTGCTTTCTTTTGTACAATCGATATTATGAATGTTCCACTGGGACAGATTGCTTGCTGTAGTTGTATGATGTAAGAGGTTGCATATTGTTATTTGTCTCAAATTCATAAATTTGATTTAAGTATTTGTATATGTTTTGCTTTCAATGATTAAAAAACTGCTCATCTTATTTTCCGTGGCCATAAATTGGAGGCCTACAGTGATGTATGTCTATATGTGATGCAGGCTAATTAGACATCTCCATTTTTATATGCCTGTTCATAGAACGGGACAGCGTACGGACAGCGTCCAGTAAGTTGTTTGATCAATGACCATAGAAGCATTTGTCTAATCGTCGCCAAATTTGGTTGGAATGTGTATTGGGCATAATATCTTGGACAAGTTTGATAACCAGCCATATTGCTTGAGTCACTCAGGAGTTATCGCCCTTTGATTATAGAAATTACCTAAACATATTTTGTGTCTGTTTTTAAATCTTTGTTATATTTCACAATATGTAAAGCGGTTTGTTACGTAACATGTTTACATTCTGAAATGTCATAATGGTATGCAGTACCAACTGGTATATCCTAAAGTATCTTATGAATTATCATTGTTTCATTTCTCAGCATGTGAAAACTGCATCCTAGTTTTTGTTATGAATGGTTGTTTGATTGTTGCTCTTCTCGAGGCTACCTACGACATTCCCTTAGGCAAGTTTATAGTGTAGACAGCATGTATATATGTGGGTATATGTAAATTTTTGCTAGTATATTGTTGTTAAAATACACATTTATAGAATTTATAATAAATTTTACTGATTGATACACCATTGTTGATTTGAAAATAAACGAGTACTACATGACTTTTAGTGTTTAATTCTTGGTGTTGAAGTTGTTGCTCAATTGTTGCGTAAGTGATAAAGTTGATGGGAAAAAATTGCTTTCCCATATTCATAAGGATGCGAAAACCCCCAGCTAATGTTAATACCCTCATTCACAGAACAGAAGTATATTTTCACATGCTTGATTATGAAATGTAACAATACTCATTTCGGTGATCACGAACATTTTCACCTGCAAATCTTAATTCAAAATCTTCGATATGCCAAAGTCTCCAATTATACCGTAGTGCACCTGTCGGCATTCAGTAATGGATGGCATGAAGAGTCGATTCAATCAATTACCATAAACAGACGTACACGTATATCAGTATCATGCGTCCTAAGATACCACATATTTATTTCAGATGGTACGAAGTATTCAGATAGAAGGTTGTTGAATAAACAAGGTCTGACTAAAAAAACAACATATATTTTCATGCAGTAATATTTATTCAGTTGTAATAAAGAAACGAAAACTGGCACACAAATAAATAGCAAATATGGCAAAAATAGTAATACATAATAGCATTGAAACAATAGCAATAAAACAATAGCAGTAAAATAATAGCAATAAAAATTAGTTTTGCTGGCACTATGTGTAAACAACTAAAAATTCAAACAACTGTGTAGTGTGATAATAGATAAGAGAACAATGAGTGTCCTGTAACGCTCACCTAAGTACCAGAACAAGTTTCTAAACTGGCCAAAATTTCATTTTGTTAAGACATCGTGGCCAGGTTTCATGAAGAACTTGTGGCTCAAGGAGTCTTAACAAGCTATTTTTCTATAATTTAACCAAGTAACCATGACATTGTGCTCAGGTGAGCTAAAATACTAGGATGGTTTGTGTGTGGTACTCTTCTGTTTGTATTTGCTTATGAAAGAAGGGAGACAAGACATAAATCTACAATGAGTAATCAAGCCATAGTTCCCACGTCTACAATATTTACCTCCATTGTTCTTAATCATCAGCCATTTTGATAGGCTAAACTGATAAGCCCATACAGGAGTAATTTCCAAATATGTGATAACTGAGAAAATGCCAAGAAAATTTGCATGTGAATAATTTTTATTTTATTAAGTTTACATTATATTCCCTTTAAACAAATTTGCGTATCAATATGGCAGACAATTCAGAACAAGGGAGGTAAATATTGTAAATGTGGGAACTATCTATACAATACTGTGTTAAACAAGTTCATATATGATAAATCATGAAGACAGAATGGCACAGTGATACCAGACATCATATAAGACAATATTGCTTGATATATACAATCCCATGATGTAGGTTTGAAGAAATGTTTGGGAAAATGTCACAGATGATCAAAATTCACATTGCAATTTTTCACACACCAGTAACCCTTCTGCTCTCAGTGGAAAATGATGAGCCTGATAAAGCCATATCATTTTATTCGTTGATATTTCTTTTATGAATGGTTATTTAAATATGGTATTTTTTTTTTTCAATGGTCATTTTCATTCAACTTTGACATAAAAAATGCACGCTTATTCACTTCAATTAACACTCATGGATTTCACGCAATACTATAGTAAACAAATAATATCTTCCAATATTGTATACACAAAATTTATCTCTTACAATTCCTTGAATTATCATAACCACAAATACACAGTACATTGCATTTATTCTCAATAAACTCAATACTTCAGTAATTAAATAAGAAAATATAAATTAAATAAACAACAACAGTAAATTAGAAGTTTCACAAAAAGACTTTGTAAACACTATTTTTTTTTAATAACCAAATATCGCATAAATCATAAACAAATTATTTAACTACTTTACTATAATTTAATTACTACAATTCTTAACAAAATAAAACCAATCAATAGTATAATAAGTAATGACTCAATTTGAGGACTTGTGACTTTCGTCCATAGTGTAGTTATCCTTATCTCACTTTTACAAGTTAAATTTACATGAAAATGACGTAAGGTGGTTAGCACAACCGACCGGCAATCACGAGACCCATGTTCGAATCCCGGTAGCGACATTGACCAATATTTCATGTTCCTCAAAACATGATTTTTTGACAAACCATGGACTGGTAAAGGGAGATAATTAATTCAATAAAATCTCATTTTTTTATAAATGAAGAAATTTGAGATTCTTAAGTTCTTACCAGTATATTCCATCTGACCAAGCCCATTTTCCCTTCATAATTGAAAAATAATTGCACAAAAACAGTTGTCATGCTATACTTTTTTACCCTGAACAATTCAATAAGAGTAAAAATGTAGCATGATTTTGCTATAATATTGTCTGAAAAGCTGTGAATTAAAACGTTTACATATTCATACATCATAGACAAACTGACATTCAAAATTGTGATATTTTTTCAATAAAACTAAAAATATTATAATGCAAATGATGATAAATTATTAATTATCATGGCAACCTTTAATGCAAATTGCATAGAAATATACACATACATGTTTAATAAATGTGATAATGAATAAAGCTTGACACCAGCAAACATGAAGTGTTTAAAAAAATGACATAAAAATCATGAAATAAATAATAAGCCCCTTCACAATTAACGCCCCTGTACAATACAAAAGAATTTGGCGTATGTTGTATTCCAATTTTCATTTTATCCAGAAAAGGGTTGCATGAGATAAGATATCATTCTAGAACAATCTTTTATTTTGGCTGTATCCTAAAGATACCCAGTGAAATTGGGTTTCCAAATTTTACATGCAAGTCTAAAGAAGTAACATTTCTTGAAAGATATAACCAGTCTTAACATATTGTAGCCAAAACAGAAGCCATATTTTATCTGCGGTAAAATAAGAAATGTTTCCAAGGGATCAATATTTGATATTTTAGCAGCGGAGTTGATTTTCAATATTTTACGAGATCATTAAATTCCTGAAAATAAACACTCGAAATATTGTTGAGTTGATTTTACGACAAAACTGAAATTAGAAATTCGCCAACATTAGACCTCACTACACAACCTGATTACTTTAATTTGCAAAAGATTGGGTTCACGCAACCAGCAATTCACTGTCATCGTTAGAGTATAGAAAGATTTTAAAGATATTTATTAAAGATACCACTTAATTTTTGTCTTCGATTTTCTCAAGTCAGTCTAGACAGAAGAAATCAATTGTCTAACATGATCAAATCCATTAAAACATGAATGGTGAATAAAAGTACAGACGGACATTAAAAGCTTATTATCAACACCTTAAAAATCAGAACATATAGAAACACAGCATGGTCATCAACCCCTAAACAAATAAGGAAATTAAAGACTTTAAAAATTCTTCCATACCCCTTTCAAAGAAGGAAAATGAATGACAATGCAGAACTACTCAATAAATGCTTTTATGAAATTTACAAAATTATACAATATCATGAAGTATGTGTGTTATAACAAGCACTTCAAGACAGAAATGATGGCATAAGTCTGAACAATAAATGCTTAAAACACAAAATTGGTAGTTAAACATAGCTTTCAACTTGCACAAAACATAAACGTGTTACTCTATCGCAGAGTAGGAGGATATCATCTTAACATCTTCTTTGGAAAAAAAAAACGGAATAAAAATACAAATAAATATGAATAAAAATTGTATAAAGCACCATAAATATAAATATCATAACTTCAACAAACATCACAGCATTAAGAGCAGATCTATGAAAAAAGTCGGGATAAATTGATTAAAAGAGGAAGAAAAACTAATTGTAGTTTCATCCAATAGGTGTAAGAAGAGGGCTGACCATGTGCAGACATGTAGAAAACTTTAGGTCCACTTAACATATATTTACGGAAAACATTTATACCAGGAAAACACTTCTTCCATAGGATAACGAGTACCTTGCAGACAATATTTTGAATAATACCATACCAGATATAATTAGAAAGCCATTCACATCAATCAAACCAATAATGGCATAAGTAATGCCTTCCGAACATCTTGAAAAATCATTTTACAAAATACAGCAAAAAATCTCGTCCAGATATTATGAATTGTATAATCCTTGCTAGGGGAGGTAAGCGCTTTGAGCTATTGCTAACAACTTGCACATAACGTAAACTAAGTGTGTCATAGTTTACAGGGAAACTTGAACAACTACCAGTATATTAAGTAACAGTCTTAACATACAAACACTCGCACATCATATCATAAAATAACAAATATTATGGCATTTGAATCTACAACATATTAATACAAAGACCCAATTATTTGTGTACTTAAAGTACAGAATTCTAACCACAATACTGGCAAGTCACAACTACTGAACAGCTACATAATACACAGAATAAACAAAACATCAATATAAATATATACACACTAACAATTACATAAATATGTTCAAACAAACATAAACAGACATATCTGTGGTTCAATGATACATAGGGGCTCAAACTGCAATCAGAATAATATTGGCAATAGCAAGCACAGCAAACCCTCAGACCAACCAGACCTGCTACACTGTACAACCAGACTAGCAAACCATCTGACCGGACTTACTCTATCATATGACCAGACCTGCTACACTGTACAACCAGACTAGCAAACCATCTGACCGGACTTACTCTATCATATGACCAGACCTGCTACACTGTACAACCAGACTAGCAAACCATCTGACCGGACTTACTCTATCATATGACCAGACCTGCTACACTGTACAACCGAACTAGCAAACCATCTGACCGGACTTACTCTACCATATGACCAGACCTGCTACACTGTACAACCAGACTAGCAAACCATCTGACCGGACTTACTCTACCATATGACCGGACCTGCTACACTGTACAACCGAACTAGCAAACCATCTGACCGGACTTACTCTACCATATGACCAGACCTGCTACACTGTACAACCGAACTAGCAAACCATCTGACCGGACTTACTCTACCATATGACCGGACCTGCTACACTGTACAACCGAACTAGCAAACCATCTGACCGGACTTACTCTACCATATGACCGGACCTGCTGCACTGTACAACCGAACTAGCAAACAATCTGACCAGACTTACTCTACCATATGACCGGACCTGCTGCACTGTACAACCAGACTAGCAAACCGTCTGACCGGACTTACTCTACCATATGACCGGACCTGCTGCACTGTACAACCAGACTAGCAAACCGTCTGACCGGACTTACTATACCATATGACCGGACCTGCTGCACTGTACAACCGAACTAGCAAACAATCTGACCGGACTTACTCTACCATATGACCGGACCTGCTGCACTGTACAACCGAACTAGCAAACAATCTGACCGGACTTACTCTACCATATGACCAGACCTGCTACACTGTACAACCGAACTAGCAAACAATCTGACCGGACTTACTCTACCATATGACCGGACCTGCTACTCTGTACAACCAGACTAGCAAACCATCTGACCGGACTTACTCTATCATATGACCGGACCTGCTACACTGTACAACCAGACTAGCAAACCATCTGACCGGACTTACTCTACCATATGACCGGACCTGCTACACTGTACAACCAGACTAGCAAACCATCTGACCGGACTTACTCTACCATATGACCAGACCTGCTGCACTGTACAACCAGACTAGCAAACCATCTGACCAGACTTACTCTACCATATGACCAGACCTGCTGCACTGTACAACCAGACTAGCAAACCATCTGACCGGACTTACTCTACCATATGACCAGACATGCTACACTGTACAACCGGAGAAGCTAATAGTCTGACCCGACTTACTAAACTGCAAGGTAGTACTTGCTGCACTGTACAACCACACTTGTGTCACATCATTTAGTTGGATAACCCGTTTTTTCTGATTTTGAACAGTGGTTTTTCCGGGTTAATCAAGTAATATTAAACTTAAAAATCCCTTTCTTCAAATTTCACATTTTACAGATGTTTCTGATGATTTCCTTGAAGAATGCCATAAAACTGAAAACAGACTAGTCTTTTTGATATTACTACTTCAACTATTCTTCCCTTCTGAGGATATTATTTATAGTCAATCAAGATTTTCACTTTTCAAACTTTCTGGAAATACAATTATGAAAAAGGAATTGAAAAAAATGTTCTTTTTATTTATTGTTTTAAGGTTAAGAATCGTCTGGTTCTAATTAATTTTAACTTGTATGAAAATGTTTCTTTTAACCAGATTGAGTGACTAACATGATTCTACACAAAACATCGGAATATATACAATTGACAATTATTCCACAAGACATTTTGTACATGATAGAACATAGAACAATTTGTACAGCACATTTGTACATGGTAGAACGTAGAACATTTTTACAGCACATTTGTACATGGTAGAACGTAGAACATTTTTACAGCACATTTGTACATGGTAGAACATAGAACATTTTTACAGCACACATGTACATGGTAGAACGTAGAACAATTTTACAGCACATTAATTTTGTACATGGTAAGTATATCACAACCATCAAAGGTGATGACTGTTGAAATGTAAATGAACCACTTTGTAATGATCATTATCACAGTGCCGAGATTTATAAACAGATTAAACATGAAAATATTTATGACAGATCTTTAATCTTATTCTTCTTCTTTTTATCAATCTGTATAAAATAATCACACATATTAAAGAAATGACTAATATAATGTATGGAGTCTTTGACAGCATAGACTGTTCAGTGATTGCACTGTCAGATATTATGTTTTTTCTGACTGCTGAGACATTTTTATCTGATGCTTTGGCAAGAATAAATTCATTCTTTAATTCCTCTTGTCTCCTTTTTTCCATTTCATCATTTTCATCATCATATTCATAATCATCCCCCTCTTCATCATCATCGTAGTCCTTAACCGCTTTAATTCCTTTATCATCCTCGTACACTTCTTTATCGTAATCTTTACCTTTACCGTGTCCAATATTCCTCGCATTGATATGTGGATGTACATTTTCCTGATCATTATCATCATAACCATCATCGTAACCATCATCTGCATTATAATCATCATCATTATCATCATCAGGACCTATATTATTCATCCCCTGTCTATCATCTCCTCGATCAACACCATTATAGTAATTATTCATATTTCTAACCATTTTACCACCAGGTTTTTCATGATAAGCATGAAAATCATCATCCTTAATATCACCACCACCATCATCATCATCATAATCATCACCATCGTCATAATCATCATCTTCATCCCCTTCATCATCATCATCATCATCATCATGTTCATTATTGTCATCATCATATTTATAATCATAATTCTCATCATCTTTTGAAGGTTCGACATTATTTTTCAATGCTAAATGATTATTATCGTAAGTTGCCTTAAATTTCCCATCTTTCTCAAAAAATCTTGGAGCAGCTACTTGGTGGCGTTTATTTAAAGTAGCAGAACTTTCATTTTTATGCTGTTTAAAAGCATGTTGAAATTTTTCTAGATTCCGAAATGCATTTTCATTCAGATTAGCCCCTCCAACATGTTGTGAAATACCTAGTTTTTGAGATAATTTACTTTTCACATCCATTGGCTCGAGTCCGGGTTCTTCCATATTTGATGCTCTATGGCCTAACGGAGGTTCTGCTGAACGCAATTTCCGTTTTGAAGAAAACAGAAGGTTTGCATCTGCTGCGAACAAATATCGTAGATACATTACCAGTGCACCACTTGCCACTGCTGTTTTATGTGCTAAACATCCATCTGCAAATAGTGAAGAAAAAATAAAGATATTTTATCACCAATCTTTCTCAATAGCAGCAGTATGCTATGCTGAACTACACACATATTTGAAAAGTGTAAAACATAACTTTAAAACCACCTCGAAATCAAGACCACCTCATAAATAAGAAAACATTTTCATAGGCCAGAGTATAATTTTTCTTCAATATTTTAACTGAATTTTGAGATCACCTCACAGCTAAGACCTGTCTTTAGAACCAATGGTGGTCTTATTATAAAGGTTTCACTGTAAACGTGTAATGTATAACTGCTGTAACATTAGATGATCAAATCTCACATAAATTGGACAGACACAAATAGAGAATATTCTTTTTCTTTCTTGAAATCAGATTGTATTTCTAAGTCACACAAGCAAGTCAAGATCACAATGTGACCCCTTTAGAGGGTAGACTTCATTATAATGTTGATAACCTACAAAATGTACACTAAATAAGCCTGCAGCAGACAGTTCAGATAATTAATTTAAATCCCCATAATATACTGAATAAGTAGTAAAGTTTTGAAGTGGAAATGTTTGAGAATTTTGCATATTCGAGAAATATCAACCAGCATACATCTCCTCATTTGCTGAAGTATGTTCCATACATTTCCATATTAAATTGGCCTACTAATTTCGGCGATTCTCAAACATCTGAAGTCGCATGTTTGCACCCCTTGAGACTAGCGAAAATATCCACGTCTACAACAAAACTAATAAAAAGAGTACGAAAGTTTACAATCAAGTAAATGTATCTGCCTTATGTGCCTCCTGGGACCATTTCCCATATTTATCACTCAATGTAAGGTTAAATAATGGACCCTTTACCTGACATAGATTTTTCAACCAATAATCTTCTACCAGTATTATTAGTCATTTCCCACACTCTCTTCACATCATCTCCATTTTTATCCTTTTGAAATATTAATTTATCAACTTCAGCTTTATATCTTCTTTTAAGTTCTCGTATTTCATCAGCATTCACATCTGCCTTATCATTATATTTCAGTTGCACCTTTCCATCCTTGATATCATCAACCTTTCTGCCTGTGGTATCCTCATACTCTTCTTTAAATTTCCCGGTGAATTCTTTGTCTAATTTCACTTTATGAGAAATTTTCTTCATTTTACCATAGCAACCATTCTGAGATTGCCATGACAACACTTGTGGTAGAAAGTCAAGGTCTAAAAATTCGTAGTAGCCGAGACTTGGACACACGAATACTTAAAATAAAACAGAGAAAAAATAGTTAACATAGTTCATTCCCTAAACAATGTAATACTGACAATACATTAAACCTAGTGCATTATTTTCATATAATATAAAAATATCTTCATATAATGTAATTCAGATAATGTAATAATATTTTCGTATAATATAATAATAATTTCATATAAAGTAATAATATTTTCATAATTATTATAATGTAATAATATTTTCATATAATAATATTTTCAAATAATATTTTTATATAATATAATAATATCCATATAATAAACAAGTTCAAGTATTGCTCTGTATATCTAGACTTGACCTCATTAATATCATCTAATGATCTATGATGAACCTTCGTAGGTGTGTACAAATCAGTGCGCTATTTCTATCACTGAAAATGGTTAATTTGATAATGTTACAGTGCTGTTTTTTTTAACTGTGAGCGCATGAATAGAAAACCTGGTCCAATTCCTTTCAAAATGGGTATAAAGAGTTGTTAGTGCGTTTTCGTGCGCTTGATGGAGAAAAGTCGCAATAGTGTTTTGATAGAAAGGTATATCAAACATCTGTTATAGTTTTATGCACGGGTGCATTTTCTTACCTAAATAGACATGGATCGGTCCTGAAAGAACATGTACCAGTTCATGGTCAATATAACAATAAGATTTTTGAAAAGAATATAAAGTATTGATGTTGAACATACATTGCTCCAGAAACAGGTCCTGCACGGACGGTACAAGAATGCCATCCGGCATTTTTTTCATGGTCTCTCTCAACTGAATGTAATTGTTACTACACAATTCCTGTCTCAGTGCTAAAAGGTCACCACGCCCAATCTCCAGCAGACGTACTTTCAGCTTTTCCAAACATCCAGCCTGAGTCAGTAAAAGATTAAAAATGTATACAACATCACAATGTAAATACAATATTACATGTCACAGTTACATTTCAATGTGTTTACAATGGAGATGATTATTGACCAATTTACAGGAAATCTTTTGTATCAAAAAGGAAGTGCCATATAAAGTGTATGCCTAAAAACCTAGTCGAATAATCTGCAAGTTGACAGCAATTAAGGAATCCCCCTCAATATCAATGTCCCAATTTTGCCAATGGTATAGGACAAATAACACTGAACCTGTACTACAGGGTAGATTTTATTAAAAATTGGTAAAAATGACCCAGAGGCCTTTTTCCCAAACCCTTTAAGACTGAAACTAAGACTAAAGACTTTAAATTGCTGAACTTATATTTACAAGCCTTTTGTTTTCATTAAAGCTAAACAAAAGAAATTTTGTCTGTGTAATTGTTCTGTAGTAACAACGTAGGAGCAACAAGAACATTAACATTTTGAAGTTTCAGTCTTTAAATGTTTTTGAATAAGGCCCTCTTAGTCCTGGTTCTGTTGACTGAGAAATACTTTTTCGTGACAAAGCTACATTTATCGAGTATCGTTACAAGAAATTTTACCTTTTCTGCCAACATAGTCCATAGAACCTGGTGTGTGATTCCGTATCCTAGCAACCCAGGTCTAGTCATGGTATCTGCGCATGTGCTACTTATGTCACATGACTTACCATGTGACTTATGGGAACCAATGAGCTCAGACATACACCTATCACTTAATTCTTCATCTAAATTGACTGAAAATAACAAACCATATATCATTCTGAAATTCAGGTTGAAAATTAGTAAATTTCTTCAATACAGAAAACAAATACGCTGGCAGTTCAGTGAGTTACGTAAGAGTTGAAGAAGACAGAAACCTCGACAGAGCAACACCCTTTGGGAGATACAAGTGTTGGCTCTTGTTGAGGGGCTACTGTTCTAAAGAGCTTACATTGATTGTAATGTATATGTATTATCAATGTTTTGGTGCTTTGCTTTTCAAAGTGAATGGTAATAAATGATCTATACCAATGATGAGATATCAAGTCTGAATAATACAAAATGTGAGTTTGAGACTGAACACATTATTACATGTTGCACTTTCAATTCGACCATCCGGAAAATATTGTCTGTTTGTCATGACCCTACCCAGCAATATTTAGGTGGGTAGGTAATTAATTATTTATTTATAATTGTTATGGTTAAACTAATGTTAACTATTGATATGCTGCTAAATTCCCACTCAGATCCCTCAGAATGTTTTTTAGTAGCGCCATTTTCATAGGTAGACAGGGTTATGCCAAACAATGTTTTATTAATTCACTAAAAATGGGTTTTTAGCGGGGTTACCAATTCATCAAACTGAACAATGAAGTTTGTTCTCCAATATAATATAAAACTATTACGGTACCATAACAATGCAGTTTAACCATGTAAAACTCTTCATTGATAACACAAAAACTTTAAAAATGTTTTTACCCGATCTTTTCGCATCTGCATACACGTTTGAAGACCAAGACAACGTACTGTTGACCTTTCTATGTTGATGATCAAATATATTCCATGGTGTATTCACAACGTAACTCATCTGCCTGAAACAGAAAGAATTACAAGAGTAGATAAGGTTTCAGCAGCTTCCACATATTATTTCAGGATCTGGCTCATCCAAACATAAATTTTTTGTATAGGCTTTGTTCAGTATTTTTGTTACATTGGCTAAAACATCTTTTATAGGAACCATTGTAATGTATAATGAATGAAAACAATCTTGTTTTATTATTATTATTAACACTCAAAACTTACTAAAAATCAAGCTTGTTAAAAAACTGGATGTTTTTTTAGGATATTACAAACATTGTTTTTCAACATTATTCTTTGGTAATGCATAATTATTGTTGTTTTGACTATATATGAAATATATTTCATGTTTTTTTAGGAAGTTCACAACTGAACAAAAAACTGAGCATAATATAATCTGAGATAAAACTATACTTAATAGTAGGAGAAACTTCCTTGAAGAGGAAATCGGGGGATTCCCCATTCCTGCATCTCCCATCAAGATGTTTAATTCCCATTCAAGAAGCAAAATGTCAATTTTTTATGGTTTTAAAAAAATTCCTGAATGAAAACGTTCTTGTCATGCTAGAATGATATCGACATCTACATATGAAAGGCATATCTAAATTTTACCGTTCACATTTTTTTAAAAATTGTTTAGTTTTTGTTTAATCCAGCAGTCAAACTTCCTGAATTAGAAACCAGATTTCCCATTCAGGAAACAAAACAAACAAAAGAAGTATCCATACTTCCAGTTCAGGACATGTTTTAAGTGTAAGTCAAAAAAAATTTGTTCAAAATGCAATGGTGATAATCATGCATAAATTAATGAATACTATATTTAGAAACAGGACTTTACTTCACTTACAATTATTTCACTTACTTTCCACTCATCACGCAATTTTCCCCTCTCAAGGGTCTTGCCACCATTTCCAAAACATGAAATATCTGCTTTATTGTTTGATGTCAATGGAGAGTAACTTGAAATAATACTTTTTATTTGTTTTATTTCCTGATTGTGAAGTCTGCTTTCTATTTCAGGAAGTTTGCGATTTTTACATTTTTTCTTGAACTTAAGATTAAATAAAAACTAGGCAATTTGAAGAAATCTGAACAGTAGAAATTTAGCTACACATTTAGACAGTAGATAATCAATGACAATATCATTCTACCTCCAGGCCATATTCTAAACTAAATGATGTGCTGCTTCTGGAATGGGAAATAAAAATCTAAATATACATGAAGTACCACACTTCCTGATCAGGAAGCAGGAATAGGGAATCTCCAGATTTCCTGTTCATGAGGTTTCCCCCACAGCTTGATGCCCTTAAAAACCAAAGTTACTTTTTTTTAAATTCCTTTGCGTTGGATAGTAAAATGTTTTGTTTTATAAGGTACATGTAAGAGTTTTGTAGCAAAATAACTTCACTGACAATCACTTATATTCATTTTATATTGTGCAGACCAAAAGTAAGCAAAGTTCTATCCCCAAGTCCACATCCAAGTATTTCTTCCCTAAATATCTTTTCATTACCTTACTCCCTAAAATAAAACATTAACAGAGGAAAAATGAACCATTCAGTTATCTCCCCTTGCATTTCAAGGTGGGGGGGGGTAGAAGGTGGTGGGAAACCACAAGCTGTCTTTTCTCTCAGGAAAAAAATCTGACAGAAGATATGTAACAAACCATTGCTTCATGCTAGAGTGATTAAATGTACTAGTATATACACAATTAAACATCAATACAAAATTAGAAGTAAAGCCTTGACAGACCAAAAACAAACTCAAAACTAACTCAAAACTAACATACTTGTAGTATTCAATACCATCTCTCTTCACATGTGAGACAGCTAGCTCACTGGATCTTGTTGTCTTCTCTTTCATTATCTTCATATCGTCAATCATGTCCACTGATATGTGAGTCAGCTTTCCAGCTTCATACTGCTTAAGCAGAGCTTCTAAATGACCTGAAAATAAAACATTTTGAAATACTATTTATCAAATAGTCTAACTGGGATGCTGACACAGAAATCATGAGTCCCTGACTCCTTTTCTTTCTAGGCAATCATCAACTTGCCGTGTATCCCTGGGACCCCTGAAATAAACTTTCGTAAAGTATAAACTGCATATCTGGAACCCTACAAATTTGTTAAGGACCCCCAATTTGTCAAACATGAGGGTCCAAGGACCCCTAGCTGAAAAATCCTAGGGAAAACCCTGGAATTGGTACATATAAAGATAACAATCCAGCTGGCTGAGGAAGGTCTGTGGATCTCTCCAGGTGCCGGCCTGTGCCTAAATAACTTCTCACATAGAAATGGATATGACAAATTTTAATAACCATTATAAAAACCATGAAAAACTCACATGGACGCTTAAAAAGTACAACAAGACATTGTCTGGTAAAACTTTACCCAAGTCTGGTAAAAAATCTCCTTTAAATCAGATACCACAACCTGCAACAATATGTTTGCTCGATATCAGCAGTATGGAAAAGATGGAAGAATTTGCATCTGATTTTGGAGAGAATGGGTAAGAAATTGAGAAATTTACATTATACAAAGAAACTTTACTATCCAGGTAAAAGTGAAAAATATGGAACCAGGAAAATGATGAAGACTGGTTCCCTGATCTCTCTGCAACAATAGTTAGTCTGCTAGAACCAACAATCCTAAGAAATATAACATCACAAAAGATAAAAAAGACCTGCAAATTCAATCAAATATTCAAGATATACTACACTAGACATCTGCTTTCTACATTACTCTAATTATATAGAGTGGTCATTTAATCTCTCTGCGGATACAACGGAATTTACGACCACACTCTAGTTTCCATACTCTGTAATTTACTTACAATACTTTTCTAGAAAATATACCAAATTAGCTGATAAATTTTACTTGCCTTCCCACTTGACATTTCCAGGATAAATCTTTCAGCTGGGGAATTCTTACATGAGAGAAAACTAGATGTTCCGTCTTTAATACATAAAACTGTCTGTTAGCGAGTTTTATGTCAGAAATTATGGTTTGAAAAAGAACAGCAGTTAAACTCTCTACAGTCATGCTCGATTTTTATCAAGTGACGTAAAGGAGGCACAGTGGACGTGTGGTAGAGCATCCGACTCCTTAGCTGAATGTCATCAGTTCAAGTCATGCATTGAGCAGAGTTTTATCACACACTTCACATTCCCTTAATTGGGAGTTACCGTTGGTTAGTAACCATATATTTACTTGAGAAAGGTTGTACACAACAGTGAGGTGATCACACAATGAAATCAGGTTTGCAATATTTGGACCAACAGACATTGTGGGCACAATAACGATATTCTCAACTATTTTTGAATTGACAGTAACTTTGCTATTTTCATTCTAACAGTAATCACTTGTATTTTAGTTTAGTTATAAGTTAACTGTTTCAAAGGCTTAGGCTTTTCCAGTTAACTGGTTAGCAAAATAATCATTTATTCCCTTCCCTAGATAGCAAAATAATCATTTATTCCCTTCCCTAGATAGCAAAATACAGTAATCCAACATTCCCTTCCCTAGTCAGCATAATACAGTAATCAAACATTCCCTTCCCTAGTTAGCAAATACAGTTAACAAATATTCCCTTCCCTAGTTAGCAAAATTCAGTAAACAAATATTCCCTTCCCTAGTTAGCAAAATACAGTAATCAAACATCCCTTCCCTAGTTTGCAAAATACAGTAAACCAACATTCCCTTCCCTGGTTTGCAAAATACAGTAATCCAATATTCCCTTCCTTAGTTTGCAAAATACAGTAATCCAACATTCCCTTCCCTAGTTTGCAAAATACAGTAATCCAACATTCCCTTCCCTAGTTTGCAAAATACAGTAATCCAACATTCCCTTCCCTAGTTTACAAAATACAGTAATCCAACATTGCCTTCCCTAGTTTGCAAAATACAGTAATCCAACATTCCCTTCCCCAGTTTGCAAAATACAGTAATCCAACATTCCCTTCCCTAGTTTGCAAAATACAGTAATCCAACATTCCCTTCCCTAGTTTGCAAAATACAGTAATCCAACATTCCCTTCCCTAGTTTACAAAATACAGTAATCCAACATTCCCTTCCCTAGTTTGCGAATTACAGTAATCCAACATTCCCTTCCCCAGTTTGCAAAATACAGTAAACCAACATTCCCTTCCCTAGTTAGCAAAATACAGTTAACAAACATTCCCTTCCCTAGTGAGCAAAATACAGTTATCCAACATTCCCTTCCCAAGTTAGCAAAATACAGTAATCCAAAATTCCATTCCCTAGTCAGCATAATACAGTTAACAAATATTCCCTTCCCTAGTTAGCAAAATACAGTAATCCAACATTCCCTTCCCTAGTCAGCATAATACAGTTAACAAATATTTCCTTCCCTAGTTAGCAAAATACAGTAATCCAACATTCCCTTCCCTAGTCAGCATAATACTGTTAAGAAATATTTCCTTCCCTAGTTAGCAAAATACAGTAATCAAGCATTCCCTTCCATAGTTAGCAAAATACGGTGATCAAATAATCCCTTCCCTAGTTAGCAAAATACGGTGATCAAATAATCCCTTCCCTAGTTAGCAAAATACAGTTATCAAACATTCCCTTCCCTAGTTAGCAAAATACAGTAATCAAATATTCCCTTCCCTAGTTAGCAAAATACAGTAATCCAACATTCCCTTCCCTAGTCAGCAAAATACAGTAAACCAACATTCCCTTCCCTAGTTAGCAAAATACAGTAATCCAACATTCCCTTCCCTAGTCAGCAAAAAAACAGTAATCCAACATTCCCTTCCCTAGGTAGCAAAATACAATAATCCCTTCCCTTTCCTAGTTTAAACTTATTTACTTTATATAGATTATGAAAAAAGTTTTTACAACTCATACTCATCACTCTTGATGACAACTTCCCGGATTACTAACCAGTACTTGCACAGAATTCAGGGTTAAAATCAATTCCTGCTCAACACAAGGCTCATACTCATGACCAAGTCAGATGCTCCAGGCCTCGACCATAACGCCTCTTCTCATATAAACTGACAAACTTTGATAAACAAACATTATGACTTTCTATCATTCATTTCGTATATCTATTTTTACATCCCTATTACTCTCACAGACATTTTACATCCCTATTACTCTCACAGACATTTTACATCCCTATTACACTCACAGACATTTTACATCCCTATTACACTCACAGACAGAGACCAATTATTTATAACAATCACTCTAGTGCAATTTATGACCAATCTTTCTATGTAAGGACCATTCATGAACTGAAGTATCACTTAAAAACATACATAATAATGAGTGTTTGTTACCACACTCACGTTAGTCAGTCATGTAAAGAAGCCGTTTCAAGTTTTGCCCCAAAGACTGAAATTCACTTGGAAGAGTTTTATCAGATTTAATGCACCTTCAATCCAATGTATTAGCCTGTGAGCCTTGACAGCTATCTTGACACCTGAACTAGTTAGTCTTGATTAAATTGGAAAAAAACCTGTCAATTTAATTATTTTCTACTAACTTGACATTATCATGCTACCAATTAAATTCTTGACATTATCATGCTACCAATTAAATTCTCTTAAATCTATCAGCTAATATTCACGAGTTAAATATAAAACAAAATTGAAAAGCCAGTAAAAAGTAGTTTTGAAATCAATATCTTAACATCATGCACGAATCGCAATGAAAACAATGAAAAGGATTTAACATCTGACAGAACTAAAATTTAATTAAGTTTGTATTTCTGGAATTTAGCGAAATCTGTATTTCGTGTATCATATATCTTACAGTTGATAATATATTAAAAAATTTGGTTTAGTGCAACTAAATGGCCCTTTCTTGAGAAATTCTTCTCGATAAAATCATAATTTTTTGTAGTAAAAATCATTTGAATATTACTACCAATTCAACCTCTCTAGAGTAACAACCTTTCCTCAACAGCCACAATTGGCTCCTCCCAAAGGGTTTAAACTCTAGAGAAATTGCACTGAACAATGTATCAAATGTATCATCTACTTCAACAAAGACAAGGATTAGAGCATTATAATTTTATGCACCAATCAAAGTTTTGTCCCAGAAGGGATCTAATTCCCCAACCTAGAGCCAAGCACTATTTTGTCTAAATCACCAAAGTGGGTGATGCCCAATTCCCCACTTCCTCAAAGTGGGTGATGCCCAATTCCCCACTTCCTCAAAGTGGGTGATGCCCAATTCCCCACTTCCTCAAAGTGGGTGATGCCCAATTCCCCACTTCCTCAAAGTGGGTGATGCCCAATTCCCCACTTCCTCAAAGTGGGTGATGCCCAATTCCCCACTTCCTCAAAGTGGGTGATGCCCAATTCCCCACTTCCTCAAAGTGGGTGATGCCCAATTCCCCACTTCCTGGATCTATCAAAATCCGACTACAGTCTATATATCCAGGGGCCCTGAATCGTTCAGCATGTTCCCATCTGACAGGAATCTGTTGTGTCTAAAGTCCTGTGTCCTGCCCCCCCCCCAGCAAAACATTGATAAGTGCATTATAGCATATACACCAGGTTGCATTTTTTTGATACCCAGGGTTCCCCTAGCTAGCCGGTTACTTTTCTGTTTGGGCCTGTCCAACCAAAACTTATTGACAACTCTGTATCATACTAATAGATAAAGAAGAGGCCGAAGGTGTGTACTATATCAATATGTACCCATTTCAATTGGTTTATGAGAAGAAGATATTTAAAGCTTGTTCTATTTTTAGTTCTGGCAATCATTTTATGCAGTCAAGCGGAACAATTTGAACAATTTTGACAGAAGGCCAGATCAGGATGCTACAGGACAATGTTCATCAAATTTTGCCATGCAAATTCAGAGGAGATGTCGTTGGAATGAAAAGTTAATACACTGACACACACCACACACACCACGGACAATACGCCATGATGTAAACTCTCTGGCCCTTAAAATCACTACCAACCAACATGTTACAGGAAACAGATACTATTTTCTAGGCCTTTTTTATATTTCATTCATTTAGTACCTATTGATTCAGGCCTTTTTCTGTCCATTTTGGGAAAAAGGTCCTAGATAAATTCGTAAAATTTGCCAATTTGGGAAAACTTCAATCACATCAACTCCAAAGTTGGGAATTTTCGTAGTTAAAAGAATTGGCTTTTCATATCTAAATTTTATACAAACAAGCATCCAAATCTACATTTATTGTATCAACTGTCAAAAAGACACAAAATGTCAACAAACATCTACGACACAAGGGACAATAATGGACAGAGTTATACAAAGAACTTCAAGATATACCAGGTTGCTCCAGTAGACGATTTTTCATCGGTGTTTCTGATTGGGAATTTTTTTTCTGATTTGGAAATAACCCATATATTTGGTTTTGTGAATGGGTCAGATAGTCTGACCCGTGGGAACTATAGAAAAAGGCCTGAGATTGAAATCAGTGATTGTTGTTTAATAAAGCGAGCTACAGAAAAGCTTACCACTTAGCAATGACTGAATGAGTATGACTCAAGTACCATAAATCCAGGATTGTCTTTAACATGGAACGAAAGTGAATAATTATGTCAATTGATATGAAAAATTAACAAGCATACTGCAACATAATAAGACGGCATTTAAACTACAAATTCATTGAGTGGATTTCCTGTTTACTCTGCCTTAACAACATTAATGAAGGAATGATTGAATATCTTTCTTCAGGCTATCCTTATTTGTTTGTTTCGGGCTTTACATTTCAGATATATACAGCAGTCAGTTGACCTAACCAGTGTTCCTGGCTTTATAACAACCAGTACTAACCAGCTCCTCTGCAAGCAACTGACAACTTCTCCACATAAATCAGAGCTCAGAGGTGGAGGACAAATGACTTGGAATGCATTATTTTCAGTCAAAATGTCAGGGAAGAACCTCGTCTGAGTTTACAACCCATGACCTCTAGATTAGCAGTTGAGCGCTCTACCAACTGAGCTAACCAAGCAGACAACTCAGGCTATCCATAAAAAAAGTGTTGGCATAATCCTACCCAGAAAAATTATGTGCTTAATAGGTATTTAGTTTTTTATTTACTATTTTGTATGGTCCAGGGAGTCCATTTGACCCTGAAATTTCTCTCTCTGTGGTACAATGATGCATAAACAAATTCTTAAATAACAATAAAAATTGAATATAGAAAAAGACTTATCCAACAATTGTAACATCTGTTTTCAATTGCACCCTTGAAAAACAATTTGAATTTGAAATAAGGCACCATGACATTTAAAAGCATGCCCAATTAGTTCCATCAGTCAAAAACTCAACTGCAAAACTGGAGGATGAAAGTTCGAACTCTCAGATAGGCACATGTTCTTTGAATACTATTACTAACGATAATACACCTCATGTTCCGGATGCAGGACTCGAACCAACGATCCCTTAAAAAAATTGCCACACTCTACTAACTGCATACAAGTGAACTCTCCTGATTTCCGCGGGAGACTCCCGGATTTGACAGTCAACTCACGCTCTCCCGGCCGGGAGATGCAATCTCCTGATTTTCAAAGTAAATATCGTACATTTTTGTTATGGGCTATTTTTTAGTTCATTCCCGACTGGTTCACTGAAATCACTTGTCAAACTGATAACCGAAGTGGTAAATCGGGATACCAGTCCAAAAATCGTATATACCACGTTTTTCGGGTTATATAGATGCTCTAAATCATGGAATCAAGCGCTTGGTGACACGGATGCTATTAACAGCTTATGATACGGATAATGACATTAACATTGACAAAATATCAATGAAAAAAATTCCTGTTTTGAGTCCCAATCTACTGCTTTTTGGGGTGCAATCTCCCGATTCACATGTATGTATGTATGTAACTGAGCTAACCAGACAGCTGTCTAACCTCACAACATTACACTCCTAATCCTATCCCTTCTGCCATTTCGGGCTTCACCACAGCGGGACTTTATACACCGCTGCCAACATTATTGTAAATTTGACGCCAAATGTCAGGTTCAAACCCTGGACCCCTTTAACAATAGTACTGACTGAGCTATGTGGGCAGTCATCTAACCCTACACCACTAGATCTTTAACAGCAAAGCCAAGGGAACAGTTCTGAGTGTCATATATACATATTAAGAATTTAGTTATTTGCAGTTAGACAAACCATAAGTTCTTTGTCAGTCATTTGAACATGTTATATGACAGAAATCTAAATAAATCAAGCTTAAATCAAACATTTATGCTGCTGTTCAATACAACTGTCCGCAACAAATCGTTCAGTAGGTCGCGAAAAGGGATGTCAACAAGACCGTACGTTACCTTCAAGCACACGAAGACCGAACAATCCGTCCACATTTAGATTATGGTAATCGAGATCGTAAAAGTCAACGATTCCTCCAACAGCTTGCAAAACATCTCGCCTTGCTTCATCGATGCTATCCTGCTTTGCAAGCGGCAGAAACAGAAACAATGCGATTATTGACAACAACTCAGCTGCCATTTTCGGCTATTTCTAAATTGATACTAGCCGAACATTTCCGAATGAGAAAATGTTACTGTAAACTGGCTTATTTCAACGGGCAATTAAAATATATTTGAGCATACAACATTTAGTAGGCACTTGTGTTTTGGCCTATTTTTGTCACGTTTGAGATATATTACAAACATCACAGTCTCGGATCTGTGTTCTCTGGAAATCTTCTCAATATTAAGGGTGATTAAATTGCACCTAACTCCTAAAGCTCTATGACATGGGTCCAATTATAATATATTAATCCTGTATATTGGTCCCAGATCCTGGAGATGCTGATCTACCACAGAATTAAATGTATAGACATGTATTTAATTCTATGAATCAGAAGTCTGATTATTACTGGGAGGCGCAATTACCTAGGATCAATGAGCTTTTTAAATGATGAATAATGACTTCCTCATTGGTTCCAAAAAAATGTCAATATTCTTATGAAATTTCAAAAAATAAAAACCAGCTGTCGTAAATGAGTTCCGGCCTGTATCATTCCGACGGCTCGGGTGCGTTCTTCTTCAGTTATTCCCACCATGTTTTGTGTTTTTCAGAAATAATTTTCATCAGCACTGACAAAAGTGTACACGAACACGTGCAAATATGTGTCCATGCCCCGCACGTGCAAAACGTGCTATAAACGTCAATACGCCTAATACGATTAATTTCATAGCGAGCCGGCTAAAAAAATCAATAATTCGCTGCATTACTTGTTCAAATATCGGTATGTGAAATTTTGTGTGAATACATGCATTATTAGAAAAATAATAATAACTGACCGATTAGGAATTTTGTTGAGTGTAGATGGATCTACCCCTGAAATGACTCAATTCTTGCCAGCAAACGACTTCAAGACTTGCAATGAGAAGCGTTGCCAACGTTATCTACTTTTGCATACACATTTTGATTATGGCGCTGAATCTACATGTATTGTAAATAAAATTGTAGGATTTTTGGATTTAGCAGATGGATTGTTCGAGCAATAAAGCGTGATCTGAAGGTCTGTTAAGTTTCCCAAGAAGTGGTCATCAAAAGTGATAATAGCCCTAACTTGTTTCACAATTACTGAAAACTAAATAGAGCTATGTTTAAACTAAATAAGAATGATGCGAAAATATGTTGATTTGTATATGGAAATCAAGAATGCTTGGATTAAATAAATAAGTACATGAAGATCTATATTATACATGAAAGTATCAACAATATTCCACCACGTGAGAACTCAGGTGTCTTGCTTGTGAAAATATAGACTCGAAAATTAAAGCTACCACAAATTGTATGCCCTTTACGTCAATGATTTGACAGCAGACCGGAAGTAAATCTTGAAACACACGTAAACAGACAGCAATGTATTTTGGTAAGAACTAATTGTACTAGACTTGTAATATTTGTATGATTGGAGTAGTGTTCTGTAGATGACATGCGGTTAGTGATGTTATATGGAGATTTTGTTATGTACTCTCTTAAAATTATTGCCCAAGGTTACAGTATTGATTTATTCAATTGATTTCTGGTTTCCCCTCAAATCATGTTGCCGAAAAACTGTGATTTATTGCAAGCTATATTAAACATCTGGTCGCTGATCGTATAAATATGTTTTTATTTTCAACATTTTCTATTTCTAAAGCATGTAGATCATTTACTTACCATCTTCTTAATGTATAGTTGTTCCAGTGGACTTATAAACCATGGATTGGAATTAACTGATACTGGTGAAATGATAACATGAAATGTTCATCCACAATCCTAAGCACACCCTCGGTTAGTATCGTGAATTTCCACCACTGTATCGGATGGCGAAAGTCGGCAATCTCCATTCATTTCCGTCTGTTGCTGGCTCTGTTGACATAGCACTTATTGACTTATTTGGCCGTGTAATTACCTATTGATCCCTATAATTCTTAATAATTAATTGTATGAAAGTAGTAATTTAAACCTGTAATAATTAAAACTGAAGAAATCTTTAAAAATGACAATTACGGCAGATCAAAATGTCAACTTCTCTTGATCCAGAAACAAAGTGCCGGATGTTACAAAATTTCTATATCGCGGTTTGATCTCTGAAGAATGGCGTGATTTCAAACTAATCCAAACACACATAGTATATGCTGTTTCCAATACATGGTTTATATGTCCATGAGTTGTTCAATGTTGCTTATCCCTGTATATATTGGTCCCAGACAGTATCTAAAGGATCCTTTCTGTTTCTCTGGACAAACCAAGAAAGGTACTGAAGTAAATCAGGGGGAAATGTACGCCTGATGTGGGCTCAAGCCTTCAAAACACTAATACAGCTACCGACTGAGCTAACTGGGGTCAACTTCAACTACTGTGGACCTTCAAACATAACGGCCATCATTGAAACTTCACAATATCATCACAAGCAGCTGCTGATCCAGTTCCTTATGAAATTATAACATCTAACTATGAATGGTATTAGTGTAATACAATACATGTACGTGTCTATGTTAATATGTACACTCGGTCAATTATACTTTACTAATTTATTTTACATCAATTGAGAAACAAGTTCTTACAACTTATTCTAATCAATCTCAATGACAGCTTCGTGGCTACCAATCAGTACTTGCGCCAATTTAAGGGATTTTGGAGTTTTTGCTCATTGCAGGGCTCAAACTCACGATCTTCAGATCAGGAGTTGGGCACTCTAATCTGCAACCACTGTGCCTCCCACTCAATCATTCATTGGATTGGCAAAAAAATAAAATTGGTAAATTATATTTGTGTAGAAACTGACATGCATTTTCTAAGGTATAATATTGCCTTATTTTTGGCCTAAAATATCTCAGGTAGAAGCAGTTTTCAATGGTAGGAAAAGTAGGCGAGGAAGCAAATAATGTTGTATTGATTGTCATACGCTGATCAGTCTTAGATGTTTCACTCAGTAATCTGACAGGCTAGGCCTATGTTGTTCACTTCTAGACATTTCACTAAAGACTCAATAATCTGAAAGTTATGCTAGGCCTACGCTGATCACTATCAGATATTTCACTCTGTAATCTGAAAGTTATGCTAGGCCTATGCTGATCACTATCACTCTGTAATCTGACAGTTATGCTAGGCCTATGCTGATCACTACCAGATATTTCACTCTGTAATCTGAAAGTTATGCTAGGCCTATGCTGATCACTATCAGATATTTCACTCTGTAATCTGACAGTTATGCTAGGCCTATGCTGATCACTACCAGATATTTCACTCTGTTATCTGAAAGTTATGCTAGGCCTACGCTGATCACTATCAGATATTTCACTCTGTAATCTGAAAGTTATGCTAGACCTTCGCTGATCACTACCAGATATTACACTCTGTTATCTGAAAGTTATGCTAGACCTTCGCTGATCACTATCAGATATTTCACTCTGTAATCTGAAAGTTATGCTAGACCTTCGCTGATCACTACCAGATATTACACTCAATAATCTGACAGTTATTCTAGACCTTCGCTGATCACTACCAGATATAACACTCAATAATCTGACAGTTATGCTAGACCATTGCTGATCACTACCAGATATTACGCTCGATAATCTGACAGTTATTCTAGACCTTCGCTGATCACTACCAGATATTACACTCAATAATCTGACAGTTATGCTAGACGTTCGCTGATCACTACCAGATATTACACTTGATAATCTGACAGTTATTCTAGACCTTCGCTGATCACTACCAGATATTACACTCAATAATCTGACAGTTATGCTAGACCTTCGCTGATCACTACCAGATATTACACTCAATAATCTGACAGTTATGCTAGACCATTGCTGATAACTACCAGATATTTCACTCTATATGACAGTAAGGCTTATACTGATCACTACTAGATATTTCTCTCAGTAATCTGACAGTTAAGCTAAGCCTTCACTGATCACTACCAGATATTTCACTTGATAATCTGACAGTTAGGCTAGACCTATGCTGATCACTTCTAGATATTTCACTCAGTAATCTGACAGTTAGGCTAGACCTATGCTGATCACAACCAGGTATTTCCATCAGTAATCTGACAGTTAGGCTTATGCTGATCACTACCAGATATTTCACTCTGTAATCTGACAGTTAGGCTATGCCTTTGCTGATCATTACCAGATATTTCATCCAGTAATCTGACAGTTAGGCTAGACCTTGGTTGATCACTACCAGATATTTCACCTGGTTATCTGACAGTTATCATGAGTAATGCTAAACCTTCGCTGATCACTACCAGATATTTCACCCAGTAATCTGACAGTAATGCTAGACCTTCGCTGATCACTACCAGATATTTAACCCAGTAATCTGACTGCTTTGATATTTAGTGTTAAGCATTGTCTAGTGGTCCTCTTTAAAGATTGCATAAATTATTAAGTTTGATAAAAAAACATTGCAGTGTACTCAGGTGAGCGATATAGGGCCACTCATGGCCCTCTTGTTTAATTTTGGCTTTAATAATTTTAAATTTTGCTATCAATGAATGAATCAATCAGTTTTGTCTGCTCATTTATAGGTAGACAAAATAGGAATATATAAATCTTTATGTGCTAGAAAACCCAGCTTGTGATAGCTAAACAAGTCCTAGTTGCCATGGAAACATACAAGTTGGCTACTGACCAATAGGTAGTAATTGTGATCAATCAATCTTTGCATTGTATCGGTAGACTGTCCTAGAAACAATTGATAAATTATTCAATTAGTGATAACACTGTTTGTATGATGGTGGATTGAAAGACTGTGGGTTGTAAATGTTTGTATGTATTGCTAGTACATTGTATGAATGAAAAGCTGGCATTCAGATATTGGAGTGCACAGATTGTTTTTTATATTGATTTTTGAAGTTGTGCAGATGTGAGATAAATTGGAATGATTATTTACCTTTATCAGACTATTGACTGATTTCTCGATAAACCAGAATGTCTGTGGTTTTAGGTAACCACTAATAACTTATACTGTGTAGTTTTGTGTTTTCTAGATTTTCTGTAAACTTTGGATTAGTCCTGGTCAGTTTGTCTGTATGGAGTAGAAAAATCCAGATTTTTAATGGTTTTGTATGCAATGTCACAGTCCAGTTTATCTGTGGTTTTGTATGCAATGTCACAGTCCAGTTTATCTGTGGTTTTGTATGCAATGTCACAGTCCAGTTTATCTGTGGTTTTGTATGCAATGTCACAGTCCAGTTTATCTGTGGTTTTGTATGCAATGTCACAGTCCAGTTTATCTGTGTTTTGTATGCAATGTCACAGTCCAGTTTATCTGTGTTTTGTATACAATGTCACAGTCCAGTTTATCTGTGGTTTTGTATGCAATGTCACAGTCCAGTTTATCTGTGTTTTGTATGCAATGTCACAGTCCAGTTTATCTGTGGTTTTGTATGCAATGTCACAGTCCAGTTTATCTGTGTTTTGTATGCAATGTCACAGTCCAGTTTATCTGTGTTTTGTATGCAATGTCACAGTCCAGTTTATCTGTGGTTTTGTATGCAATGTCACAGTCCAGTTTATCTGTGTTTTGTATGCAATGTCACAGTCCAGTTTATCTGTGGTTTTGTATGCAATGTCACAGTCCAGTTTATCTGTGTTTTGTATACAATGTCACAGTCCAGTTTATCTGTGTTTTGTATACAATGTCACAGTCCAGTTTATCTGTGTTTTGTATACAATGTCACAGTCCAGTTTATCTGTGGTTTTGTATGCAATGTCACAGTCCAGTTTATCTGTGGTTTTTATTGTCCAGATTTTCTGTAAAGTTTTGGAATTATCCAGGTTTGTTCTTGGCTACGGATGTAGTGTATTGTATACACATTCTGTATGCTTAAAACTCCTTGATTTTGTGTGATCCTAAAAGTCAGTATCAAATGTCAATGTAGCTGTCTGATTCTTTACCAATATATAGTCAGACCTGTTTGCATGAGTCTTCATTTAATATTTTGCCAAAATGTGTATTTATGATTTATAGCTTTAAAACGGTTTAAGTAGTGCAGTAAGCTGCTGTGTCAATTAATTTCATATTTAGGCAAGGATTTCCCTGACACAGAAATCTTGAGTACCTGACTCCCTTTTCTTTCTAGGGACTCCCATTTTCAACTCGCTGTGCCTCCCCAGGACCCCCTAAAAGAAACTTTTCTCAAGTATAAACTGCGTATCTGGGACCCTACAAATGACTTATGGACCCCAATTTGTCAAACATGAGGGTCCAGGGAGATCCTAGCTGTAATTCCTAGGTAAACCCTGTTTAAGTATTCTAAAACTGTGTTTTTATGCCCCCACTCTGAAAATCTTGTGTCAGTCATATCTCCAAAAATATATGAGCCAGAGTCATAAGACTTTACAGGAATGTTCGACAACCTGTATAGTTGTGCACCAGGGCTTTCATGTATGGTTACACCCAGTATGTGCAAAGTTATGGCCCTTGACTTATCACCATAATCAGTTGTTCACTTGGTAATTTTGATATCCATTCAAAAACTATGAGCAGAATAATAGCATTTGCTTTTGTGACAAAGGCTGCAAGTGGGGGCATCTGTGTCCTATGGACGCATTCTAGTTAAAATTTATATTTAGTGTCAGCTGTCACAATTGTTCATTTCAGAGCTCCTTTGAAAGAAAGACTGGTAAAACAACCTAGATGTTCTGTAGAAGACGGAGAAGAAATACTATAACGAAATGATGCATAAAAGACAGTATTCAGATAATATTATACAACTGAAGACTCCGAAACCTTGTAGCGTAAGTTCCAACCTTTCATTGAATTAAGTATTTTCTAGCTGCTACAATGAAACAGACTGATACACATCACAGCAGGCCTTAGCTCATGTCCTTGTATGGTCTGTTAATGCTTTGATTCCATATTGCAACCTCTCTAGAGCGGTCCTCTCTTGAGCAACAACCTCAAGTCCACAACAATATAAATTATGCCTGTAATAAAAGCGTTAAGAATTTAACCTCTCTAGAGCAACAACCTCTAGTCTAGTCAACAATATAAATTATGCCTGTAATAAAAACGGTATGAATTTAACCTCTCTTGAACAACAACCTCTCAACAACAATATAAATTATGCCTGTAATAAAAACGGTATGAATTTAACCTCTCTTGAACAACAACCTCTCAACAACAATATAAATTATGCCTGTAATAAAAACGGTATGAATTTAACCTCTCTTGAACATCAACCTCTCAACAACAGTATAAATTATGCCTGTAATAAAAACCTTATGAATTTAACCTCTCTTGAACAACAACCTCTCAACAACAATATAAATTATGCCTGTAATAAAAACGGTATGAATTTAACCTCTCTTGAACATCAACCTCTCAACAACAGTATAAATTATGCCTGTAATAAAAACGGTATAAATTTAACCTCTCTTGAACAACAACCTCTCAACAACAGTATAAATTATGCCTGTAATAAAAACGGTATGAATTTAACCTCTCTTGAACAACAACCTCTCAACAACAGTATAAATTATGCCTGTAATAAAAACGGTATAAATTTAACCTCTCTTGAACAACAACCTCTCAACAACAGTATAAATTATGCCTGTAATAAAAACCTTATGAATTAACCTCTCTTGAGCAACCACCTCTCAACAGCAGTCATTATGTGTCTCTCCCAGAGGGAGTTGCTGTGAAGAGGTTGTGCTGTTCTATATCTTGCACTGTGTTATCTACTCGATACTTTTTTGTATTAGCGTCTTTCCTTGCTTGTTTCGACCATCTTTCATGTTGTCTAACACTTATTTAAGAAAATGCTTTAATACTGAATTTGTCGATTTTATCTTCGCTCATAAGACATACATGTATGTCTGACAGACTGCTGACACCTGCTGTAATTCTAACAATCAAATAATTTTCAATTTTATTTTATTATAGTCTACAGTATTTTTTTCCACCTTTTTGTGAATGGGGTCGGGGCCTGAAGAATTGTGAAAATAGCGTCAAATTGCCCATACTTGTGAATATCATAGTTTGCTTCAAATTGAAAGTAGTGTAGCAGTGTATTAATCTATAGTATAGCAGTTAAAAATACTGTTAGTCAGATTGATCTAAATTCGTAAACAAAAACCTGAAAATATTAAGTGGCCTGAGTGACCGCTGGTCTATAACATCATTTTGAGCAGTTCAAATATTTCTTGGATTATTTAACACTGTAATTTGATTTCTAAATCGGCAGTGTTATTGTGCATTACATTGCAGCTAAACATGAAGTTTATACAGCGATGCCGGGGAGTATACAAGTATATGAGTGCGGCCATAAAAAAACCTGTATTAGTGACATTGGTTATGACGTTATGAGCGCTTTGTCCGAAGATGTTTTGGAGACTTAATTGTGATGTTTAGAAACAAACAAACAAATTGGGAAATATACAGTGGAAATTCCCTAATACAGAAACTCTCCAGTCAGGAAACTTCCTCTATTTTTCAGTCCCGTTTTAGTTCCTCAAATACAACATATGAACAAATCCCTAACAGTCTGGTTCTTCCCTACTCAGGAATCTGAACTAATTTTTGGGTCCGGATTGTTATTTCCCACGTAAAAAAAACCCACACTTAGTTTCAGCTATGTCTGAAATCATTGACATGTTGACTGATTCATTGAAAGATTTGCTTGAGATTGATATATGCATCTTATTCAGTGAAACTATCAAAATAAAAATAAACCACAAAAAAGGAAAGTATCTAATACACTTTCTGCACGGTATAATTTTGCTGTAATTTATATTTAAGAATGAGCTGTAGATCAAAAACATAAGTTAACTATATTCAATGCTTTCATACAGTTTTGATCAAATGAAAGGAGTCTTGTATAGTGGTACTTATCCTAATCCTGAAGAATCGGAATTAAAATATCAACCAACATATAACATAACATGCATTTTGCATATATCACTGCAAATCTTCCTTTTATGAAAGGAGCACAAATATGTTGGTCTCTTATAACTTACGCTTTTGGTCTATGAATTGAAGTTTTTGTAAAATACTGTAGCTTGAATTTCCCAATAACTGTGTCGAATAAAAGAATGCATTCAGACATTTTTTATTACGTCCCATTAACACGAACGTCCTCTAGCGAACTTATTCAAATTACTGAAAGAATGTCTTGCCTACTGATATTCAATGGAGAAATCCTCTCCAGTCCGGAATCTCTTATAATCCGAAATTCATAGATTGTCCGAAGATTGTTCGGATTAGTGTTCCATTGTATTGCCTAATTAGTTTTTTCGATCTGAGCTGCAGAAGATTATTGTAAGAATGAAATACATTCTGACGTGACATCGTCATTTTGTAGCTTACTTTTGCATTTTGTTCTTGATATTGGAATGGCTATGAAACCAAAAGTAGATGTCCGATTTTAATGAGTTTGGTATAAAATCAAAGTTGAAAAATATATCTGTTAGAACCTGAACATTTTGTTTGGTCTCTAATACAGGTTTTCTCATGACGCAGCTCATATATTGGTGTCAGACAGAGTTATATACATATATCTGATAATTGAGTGTATAGACTGAATTTGCATGAGTAAAATGGTAGGACATGTCATATTTGTAAATACTTAATTTGTATTTCAGCATTGTGGATGCACCTGTGATGGGAAGTTTCTCACAGATCCAAGGTTTGCTTAATTATAAACTTGATAAATGTATTTTTGTTGGGGATTTTAACCCTTTACATCCTAAATTAAAACAATGAACTCATCCATCTTTTTAAGAATGACCCATTGTCATCAAAGGGTTGGCATGATTGCGAAAATGACTAAAATATTACCAAAATAAGAGGGACAATATGTGTTGCATGCCTTGAAATATTCATAATTATTAGAGTTTTTGAAAACTAGTGATGGTGTGTGTGAAGAAATACTATATATTTGCATAAAAAAATTATGTTTCTAAAGTAGGGTTGTAGCCACAAGTGCAAGATCATTGAAGTTTCTCCTAGCAATGAGATTCTGCCATGTAATACTACATTTTCCCAATCACTTGGCAACGAAGTGTACTCATTAATTGTAATGTGACATTAATATACTCTATACTTTTTGGTAGGGGTGGCCATAGTGTTATTGCATGGAAATTTTAATGTGGACACTCAGTTATATTCTAGGGTTAATGGAACTCTTGAAGGTTGTTTTCTTAGAATAAACATTGCACAGAATTGTTGTTTATTTTCCAAAATGTAATTCATTGATGAAAAATACATTTATCTGACTTTTACCACAATAAAAGTATATTGCGGCACATTGTGTGAATGTTTCATATTTCCCTTACAGACATAGTCTGGATCTTCAGCAACAGATAGAAGAATTACATCGTGAACTACTGAGGTCTAAGACACATATTGCCAACTTGGAACTTGAGTATGATAACAAAATGCAGTTATCCAACTATGAGTTACTTAAAATGAGAGAAGAGTTTGTGAAACTACGTGATAGATATGAACGGTTAGTTAATTATCTTCTTTTTATTAAGAGCATGAGTCTGATACTGTGTTTAGCTCAAGGTGATCTGTTCTGAGCTATCATCCATCTATCCATCATCAACACACTAAGGTCACAAAATATGCCAAAGTATAATATAACTTGTTCTGATGAGTTCGATATTGGGCATTTTTGGGGTAAAAAATAAGGTCACAAAGTCAAATAGTAGAAAAATATCAACATTCTGTTTGCCTGATTTTGTACCTCATCTACATGACACTTGGTTAGAATGCTTGTCTTTATGAATGAAATGTAGGCCAAAGTACATTATTTCTCTGGTTATCAGGTGAGCGATATAGGGCCATTATGACCCTCTTGTTATACATGAAAAGTTGTATGTATTCTGATAATAAATCCTTTTACTGGTATTTCCAGATTTGGCAAATTTGATTAAACTCTCTGTGATTGAATTGAACTCCTGATGCTTGCTTGGTGTTGTGTAACATCCCCCATTTATTTATTTTAATTAATGTTGTGTGAATTTGTACCTGAAAATGGATTTATGGAAGTATAAATATACTCAGTAGGCAAGACATGTGTTTTACAGTGCAACCTTTCCAGAGTGGACCTCTCTCGAGCAACAACATCTCTTTAACAATACTATCAATTTATTCCTGTAGTCAGAATTAACCTTTACTTTTAACCTTCTTAGAGCAACAACCTCTCCCCATCTCCCCATCAGCCAAAATGTGCATCTCAGAAAGGGTTTTACCTTGGAAAGGTTTGCATTGTATATACTTTATTGAAATTCCACTTGTCTTATTTCAGTTTGATGGAAAGTCACAAACGTATGCAGAAAATAAATGACAACCTTGAGAATAAACTACTAAATGTTGTAAGTAACAATCTGAGTAACTTACCTTAATTATTATGAATACAAGTTACCTCCCTTTATTATTATTATTATTATTAGTTCAACACTGCTTGTAGTTGCCTACATTCTTGCAGTAAATTGTTGGTAATTATGTTTTAACATCTATGTAAACATACTTATCTTGCCCAGAAATTATTTCCTCAACGTAAAATTGGATTACATAGTCGACTATGTAAAAATTGCTTCCCTTGGACATTTTACATTTTCATGCATGATTTGTATACAATATAATTATTACTGGTACTTTTTGACAGAATATTGTTAAGTGTTTTATGAATTTTAGTTGAGATATTTTAGTGATATTTTTGTCATTCTTAAACATTTTCATTATGAAAAAGAATTTCGATCAAATTAATAAACACACGGATTGAAATGAACCGAAATTCAATACCTTTGCAGTTTTGCAAAATGATTCCTGACGAACTGACAAGTCTGGTAAAAATTCACCTGGTCTGGTATAAAAGTTTGAAATTTTACAATACTTAAAGAAGGACATATGTTTTCGGACTGATACAGGTTGGCTCTATTTGGAAAACTCTGTGGTTATAAATAGCCTTGATATTATCTGTAGGTGAATTCCACGGAGTCGGAAAAGACCCACCTCCAGAAGGAAGTAGCTTCAATGACTTCCAAACTTGTTGATGCAAAATCTTACGTCTGTGATCTTGAGGAGGAGAATGTAAGTAGACTGAATTACCTCCCTTGATTTTCACTAGAACATTTGATGGCCTTTGAACAATTATTGTCTTCATATGTAATAGATTAGTTGTTTAAAGGTAGATAGTCTTATTTTCTAAAGAAAACAGGATGTTCATGCCTTCATACAGAGGTATTCTACTACTTTGCATTTTAACTTTTTGTGAATAATTTTGTGACTAATCTATATTTTAAATATATGATAATAACATGACTGCCATGAAATAATTAGTTTCATTAAAAATTTTGTTTACAATGTTTTTGATGAAAAACAATGATAGTATGTCCTGAGTTTGAATTACATTTCATGCTGTTTATCCTACAGTGGCATAGAGGTGACATGTGTGAACATTATTTTTATCTTGTGGCCAATACCAACTAACTCGTACCCACAACTTAGGATGTTGCAACCACAACTTAACTATCACGTTCCCTCGACACAATTATCTCATGGCCATGACTTACTAACTTGTTCCCACGACATACTAAGTTGTCGCCACGAGATAAATATAATTTAACATGTGTCACCTCTATTCCACCGTATTATTCTCTGTGCAGTTTATTTACAGTAAAACTCACTTAAAGACTACCTCAATAGTAAGACCATCTCAAAGACCACCTCAATAATAAAACCAACTCAAAATTAAGAACACAATTTTCAAGTCCATATTCCCATCTTTTGGTCTTTATTATACCTCATTATTAAGACCACCTCAATATTAAGACCAGTTTTTAAGGGGCCAAGGGTGGTCGTATTATTGAGGTTTTATGGTATTTATAGTGACCTGCTATAAAGAACTTAAAGTATAAAATTGCTGATTATAGTTGAGCAATATATCGCTTACAATTATAAGCTTTGTTTGAATGTCATACACATTTCATTATATGTGGCTGCGACTGCGATTTTTGGGCTAGTGGCGCAAATTACGTCATCGAGAAAACGTGACGTAAACAATGTCAATAAATTTCATTCAAATTGACGAGTTAACTCGCTCTGTCGGATCGGAATAACCATTATTTTAATTTGTTTTTGATAGTGTAGGACGAGTGTTAATAAACTTACAATAACATCAATTTGATAGTTTTGTGAGACCATACGGAAACGATTTACTTGCGATTTAGTCGGTAGTGATCTCCCCTGAGAGGTTTCACGTTGGATACGATGACTGGGGATAACATTGCTTATTTCGCCATGTTCGTGTATTTCAACAAAAGAAATACATACGACAGTATCAACAAACATCATTTTGTAAGTAATCTTTCGTTTAAACTTTTTTAATTCGTCTGATTTATGAAATGTATGTGTTTTCGGATGCAAATTTAACCCGGAAGTGACAAGATCGCCATGTTTTTAAAAGTGTTTGTGTACATTAGATACCAACTTGATGACCGCCTTCAAATTTGAACTGGCTTTGAAGTGTAGTCGAGGGAGTACCATTCCGTGGACAATATCTCGGATGTCTGATTCTGAATTCATATTGAGCTGCAGAATGTTAAATGTTTGAATTTCCCACATTCACAACAAGACAAAACAACCGTGACGTTGTCAGTTGAAAAGCAAGTTTCAGTTTATGTAGATGCTAGTGCAGCTGACAACTTGGAATGCTACTGCATAGCAAAGTTTAGGAATGACATCTATGGTTGCAAACACTGGCAAGCCATTTAGTAAAATATAACCTCCATATAAAATGCCAGTCATTTCTGACTGCTAATGCACATTATCTCTGAAAACATTAACTTCACAATTGTACCCATTATTGGCAGGCACCAAGCGGATAGGCAAACAGTAAACTTTATTATTTAACTGTCTGGTGGCTTTAATACTGGGATTTGAACCTTCAACCGGACATTCCCAAGACTGATGCTTAGGCCAAATAAAAAAAATGTTGTGTTTCCTGTAACCCGACCGACCCTAAATTTTACACCCCCTGACCCAAATTTTTTTTGGAACCAAAATCAAAAGTGCCACCCAAAAACGTCCGAATTGCGCCAAAACGGCGATGATTCGCTTCTAGTCTAAGCTGATCTAGTCACTTCTGTTTGCAGAACATAGGTCTTAATGCACACAGTCACTTATCTAATTACTACTATTACTATCCATGTAAAATAGAAAATGAACACACAGGGATATGTCCCAGCACAATTATCCCTACTTAAAAAAGAAAAAATGTCTACCTACTGACCCTGATTTTTTTTACCATGTTACAGGAAACACTACATTTTTTTTATCTTAACATGGCCACAATGTCTTTGCATAATGTAGTTTTCAATTTCGTGTTATTTTACAGGTAACCATGTGTTTGTCATGATGGATGAAGCAGAGTGTATGGATTAGGGTGCTAATGCTGTGGCAAGCATGGTTCATCATTATTTTGAGTACTAATAAGTTGGAGAAAACATTTACAGGTATTATCACTATAGCTGTTTTAGCCTGTTAATGAAAATACTAATATTGAAAAAAATGAAATAACTTTATTCAGTTCATACACACTTATAACTAATTATGTTCTTTCTTTCAAAAGTTATAATCATGTTCAAAATTTTCAAAATGTTTATTGAATGTTCTTTGTATTTGAAACCAACTGTTTTTATTTTCTTTGTTTTCTGTCAGGTAAACTGTAATATACATGCAGACAAAAACAACACCTGATGATGGTATGAATTATGGAAAATTTCTAACAGGTATATAATACTTTTAAGTTTTTATACCAGTATATTATCAAGTTTGTTATCTTATAACTGAAAGTAGAAATGATGTCATTATGTAGTATGCTTCATGATCAATTCATCTTAATCACATACCAGTATGCTTTATAGATCTGATACTTTTGGGTGTCATTATAAAATATTGGTTTTATACAAGTACTGCAGTTTTAAAAAAATGGATGATTTACATGGACATATCATTGTTATAATTGTTTTTAATTAAAGGGCTCCCCACCACATTTGAGATGTCAACCATGGTTGTAGGACACACAAAGTTTTCTCCACATTGGTACTTTGGTCTCAGGAAAATTAAATGGAAGGAATCTGCTGCAGAATCACTTCAAAGAGTTGCTGTGACTTTTTTGTTGTCTTCAAAAGGTGGTCACAATATACCACTACTTGTATCTGATAGTAATAAACCAGTAATGTTATTTTCATTGTGCAAATTTTTGGCATTGTTTTTTAAAACATTGTTAAAATTTGATATAATAAAATACCATAATTTCTATATTAATGCCCTGGAACCAGGAGTGGTATCCTACAAAGAATGCTTTATGTCTGGCAGAAAGAAATTCTGGTTACTTAAGTGCTCTCTTGGTGATGTAACATGATTCATACTTGAAGTTATTCCTCAAGTTTTGGACCCAGACAGGCAATATAAGGGAGTTGTTCGAACTGAAGATGCAAAGGACCTTGTGTGCCCCAAGCACAATTGTCCAAAACACAGTACTAAAACGTTGTAATAACTGAAATGCTCCTCGGATTTATTGTTTATCCAGAATACACATTGTCAACATGTGTTGATTTTCAAAACAGAATATTGTTGTTTTCAGCTGTTGTGTAAATAGATCATAATTATATATATCTTAAAAATAAGATTAAAACAAAATGCCCTAGAAAATATGTAAATGAACAATTTGGTTGCTATGTTTAGATCAAGTCTACCAGCACATGAATGTATATTATTGTTATAATGTTGTTGTTTGTGCATTACAGTTTTGTGTATAAATATACTGAATGACAGGTGCAATTATTTGTTGAAAGGTAGGAGTGAGTTGGACAGTATTTCTTAACATTACATTTCATGGAATCTCTGACATTTCAGTGTGAAATAAGCAATGTGATAAATGTTTAATGAGATTTACCAAAACTGGTATACAAGTTGCAAATATTTGTATGAAATGACTACTTTGTTAGATCTTTTATTATTTGGATTGAATTGTACAGTATAAAAAGTACATACATAAATTCCTGAATATTTGTACTAAGTACAATAAAATGTAGTGAAATTATGTTACCAAAAAAAATGGGGGGACATTGTATAATAACCTGAAGCTTGATATACAGTCCAAATTGTTACGGTTGCTATGCAGAATGCATGACTTGTATGTTATATATGCAAGTCTGTTGTCATGGAAATTTACATGAATTAAAATGGATATTGTCTTTATGAAAATTAATGGAACATACATAGATTGGTATGATTGAGACATTGTTGTGTCAAGCTTGAGAATTATGTATACTATTTCAACTGTTTGTTGGAAAATCAGTGACTACCCACGATGCCATCATTTAGTGAACAGTCAGTCAAAACTTAATGCAAGCCACAGATTTTATGTCAGAATTTGTTAACTTTGTTGTTTTCTCATGTAAACATTATGAATCAGTAATTCTTTTTGAAGACATATAATATTTCTATTGTACATGTACCTGTACAACATGCCTATTGTTATTCTGTGAATGCTTACTTTTAAATGCTATAGTTGCTTAGCAACAAAGAAATTGACGTTTTCTGGTCAGTGTGTTGTGTGGATGTAATAATTGTTCTTTTACATATATGCATAAGACACTTCAGTTAGTATGATTTTGCACAATATACCAGCGCATTCTTAAATGCAATCATTTATAAGCAAAAAGGAATTGTGTGAAAACTAGCAAATATAATTGCTTGTTAAGTTGTAGTCTTAACTTCATTTCTGCAGAAAACACCTAAAATATACACTCCACATGTAAATACACTATATAGCATGTGTTTAGTATGTTCTTGACTCGACCTGCCATGCTGTTTCAAGTAAATATATAGGTCTATGGCAAATTTTGTCAAACTTTTATTTTATCTTGGTTGCTAAGCAACCACAAAAATGTCAGTCGTTATTTTACAGTTAAATGACAAAAAATATTTGGTATACAAATAAACGAGTATGAAGTTATATATGTTTAGTTTGTTTATTGTTTAAATGTGCTTATTATATCATAATGTTAAATAGATTTTGAATGAAAATAGTCTAATTTTGTAGGAAATCAGCTTTACTTAGTAACAACAAAATAGTCATAACTCTGTTAATATTCAAGATATCAACTTGAAATTTTCAGTTTTTGGAATTTTAAACATCAATGGTTATAACTACATAATAAACTTAAAATGTGATTTTTGACCCACTAGCCCAAAAATCGCAGTCGCAGCCACATATTATGGTATGCTTTCTATGTTATAATGAAAATTTCATGACGCACTTCAAGTCTCTTTACATTTGAAACACACCTCAAATGGCTAAAAACTATTTGTTATTTTTCAGGAACGTTACAGAAATGATTGTAATTGGGCGGTACAACTTTTACAGTGCAAACCTAGTAACTTTGTCTCACAGAAACTTCAGGCAGTATGTAAAATATGCGTTACTTCGAAATTTATTTCGAATTTCGTAAAATTTCAATATTTTTCCAATATTCAGATGTATAGTGATTATTTCAGCTTCTGTGTTTCTGTGAATTTTAATTCATTTCTGGGCCAAACTTAAGTATATTAATGTTTGCTGTTATGCGACATATGCAGTAAAATTACCATGATTTCTTTGACATTGACAATGTTACTTGTTGATCATATGCCACGTTAAAGAAAGCTTGTTTATGATTTTTTTGTTCTGGGCATTTTTTTTATGGGTAAGGGGTGTTCATGGAGTTTCATCAACAGCACTTTATAATTATGTCCCATATAATTTTACTGCATATAAGGCCATCAATTCTCTACTTTAAAAGAAATTAATGAAAAACATATCATAGTTACCAATGTAATGTTTCAAACCTTGGTTGGATTTGGTCAAACAATATTATACAATATAATGCATATTCAAGTAGCATATCAACCCTGGTTATTATTTATAAAAGTCTTACATTTACCGTAAAAATAAACAGTTTATGAAACTACTTGTTTTTATTGCAGTTTGGTCTGCGCAGCCAACTTGTAGACTTCTAATATAACACAATACACTCCATCTACTCTACAGAACTGTGCAATATTTAGAATAACAGAGAAATCGCGACCATACTCTTTTACAGTAATCACTGATACAAATGTAACCATTATCTAAAATAGTGTATTTTGTCAATGATTTTTTCAGTTACCCCTTGGTCTCCAGGATCGTGTCAAAAGTCACATGACAAATGAACAGATTGCCAATCTTCATAACGGATCTCAAGAAACCACAAAACTCATCCATGTTCCAATGCAGACTTTTCCACCCACAGCTATGGTTTATTCGGTTCCAAAGCAAAAAGACTCTTCTAATGAAAGCAATGACAACCAAGATGTTCCAACTAATTTAATAGCAAAAGTTTTGACACAACCGGAAATTAAACGTCGACCAGTATTTTCATATTTCTGTGTCAAATGTAGAAAAGACTTCTATTTTTCTCATAAAGAGACGCAGACAAATTTATTGAAAGAAAAAGAACACGGTACAAAAATCGCAGTAAAAGTTCACCGAAAGGTCAGAAGTCAGTCGTCATGGTCTTCTACCGAAGCAGAAACATGAGTTTGGTCGTGTTGCTATGGTAACCATCTAGTCAGCGTGACTTCGTCATTTATGATGATAGGGTACAAGCCCTTCAGTTGGGATTTACCGTGGGAATTTCCTATTTTTCTATGCATTGTAAGGTTGTAAGTAACAAATCTACTATGTCATTGACAATGGAGACAATTTGACTTCTGTAGAACAAAATTTGCTGTGGAGATAGTTTAGTGATTGTTAGTTGTTGGTTGTGTATACATAGTTCCCACATCTACAATATTTACCTCCCTTGTTTGTAACTGTCGGCCATTTTGATAGGCAAAACTGATAAGCCCTTACATAGTAATTTCCAAATATGTGATAATTGAGAAAATACCAAGATAATTTGCATGTGACAGCCACTTTTTCTTCAACTTACTGAGCCAAATGCTCACATTAGCATAATGAATAAGTTAATAAGTCCGAATTATGACCCTTGAATTATCCAAAATTGGCCAAATTAGCCTTGTCCGCTCTCTAAGTCAAAGAGTTTTCATCCGATCTTTACCAAACTTGGTGAAAATGTTTGTGGGCATAATATCTCGTATGACAGTTTGCCACTCTTGTTATATATTGGATTAGATTATCATCGTATACATTATATTCCCCATAAACTTTAAGGAAATTGCCTATCACTTCCGCCACAACAATTCAGAACAAGGGAGGTAAATATTGTAGATGTGAGAACTATGTATTGGTTGTGTGTTATGCTGGTTATTTCATGTATAGTTGTGTAGCATGAGGTAACACTGTCGTTATAAAATATTCCGCCACCCACTTACTTGTGGGTTTTTTGTCTTCCGAAATGTTTCAATGTGGAATTGTTTAATGTAAGAATGAACAAAGAATCATGTTTAGTATTAAGGAATACTGTTTGTATTATTTGTCAAAAGAGGTGAAATCTTTAACTGCCCCTCAAATGCATTGAGGTATTTTTTATCTTTCACATTTACTGGTAGTATTGTACTAAAATTGATAGCCAAAATATGATTATATACTGGTCAAAGTGCTAACCTAAAACATGTTGTACTATTTCGCTATTTTAGTGTCTTAAAGTCACTGGTTACATCTTCTGTTAATAATGATTTATCATTCAAAATGAATTTAAATTTAAAAAAGTCTATGTACACCTGTCAAAGTCACATTTATCATTTTGATTTTTATTTCATAATGTAGCGAAGATTCTTAAAATGCAAAACAGTGGGTTAGTTATTTTGATCAGTATATATTGATGCACAAGAATTTTTTATTGACTGATGATAATGCATAAAACTGTATTCACTATAACGCTACTTTTATTTATGTGTGTTTTTATTAAGGTTACTGGTATATTGTCACCCAGGAACCAATCCCGCCAATTTCTGAACCAAACCATTTTATTTACTCCGCCTTGTAACTGATCATCCTGTTGACCAAAGTAGACATGTTCTTCTACCTCTTGTTTTACATATGTTTGATTGTCAATGTTTATCACATGTTCAGCAACTTTTCCAATTACTGTATATTACTTTATATCATGATTTAGGACTCACAAACTATTAAACAAAAACTTGTGTATTGATTACCTCACAATCCAACTTTATCTCCTCACAAATTATCTTTTTAAGTATATTGAAGCTGATGAATTATGTAATTGACTTACTACTATTCTCTTGAATATTCAAATGATGCAGATGCAGTTAGTTGCAAACATTTTGTTTCCCTCAATATGCAGTACTACTGTCAGCCATAAAGGTTTTCAACTTCTCATTTTATTTAGATCTTTTTGGCAGGAACTCAATACAGATTGTATATCAGTCATTGAATTCAGTTGTTTAAATACTGTTATTCTAATAATTTTTTATTTTGGACAAACTGATTGTAAAAAAAAATTCCAATGGACTCCCACAAAAAAGCAGTGCAATAAAACTCCTCTGTTATTAATTAACCGTCAACTTCTGAAGATATTCTCCACACTGTATGCAAACTATGCACAGTACATTAATGACTGCCGACACAGTGGTCACATGATGATGGATATTTGAGTAAATTGACCAATCACACCTTAAAAACAAACGCGTTAATTCATTCTGTTTTTATTACTTTTTATTTAAATACCTACATTGGCCTTTAACTCTCTGGAATATATCAATAAACATTGTCTGCATATAATATATGAAATCAAAAGATAAAAATCAGACAATACTGAATATTGTATTTTTGTCTCGGTACTTTGTAAAGGGAGACGACTGCGTAGCCGATTGCTCTGTTTATTGTCCAGTTGCATTCAATGTATGATTACTGCCCTTTGTTTGATATCTAACAAACTGTTTGTTTGTTTGTTTCATCGGTTTTAACGCCGTTTCTCAACGATATTTCAGAACTGTTTCATTGATTGAACATCTTCTGTATAACCTCAATTGAAGACCACTTTGAAATAAAGACATTAAAGATGTATCTGGCTCATCTGAACCTAAACTTTTTAATGGGCTTCATCCAGTATTGTTGTGACATAGTCTAAAACATCATTAATAAGAACCATTGTCATGTATAAAGATTTAAAACATATTACTAAGAGACAAAACTAGTAAAAAACACATGCTTGTTAAACAAATGTTTTTTTTAATTTTATGATGATACAAATGTCTTTTTTCGTAAAATACAGAAAAATACATCATAAATGTATTCTGTGATAATGCATATGGTATTTATTGAAGTTTTAACTAAATAAATTCTATTTTTCATGGTTGTTTAGATTAACAAATGAACAAAAAAATGAGCATATTATATCTTTAATATTTTCATGAACCAGTTTTTTAATATTCATCCATATTTTAATTAGATAATCGGACGGACTTTCTTTAGAACCAGCGGTGGTTGTATTACCGATGTTTCACTGTATGATGTATGGTTAGATTAGCCATTGCTTCCTATTATATTGTACTATTGATATATTATACTAAACGCCTCTAAAACGCAAGTTTTTCACTACTTTTGGAATATCTTTGAGTATTCTCAAGATAAAAGAGGGAGAAGTTGCTACAGGGAATGCCACATACATAAGACAGTGCCTCCCCACACAGACCTCCTGCTACAGGGAATGCCACATACATAAGACAGTGCAGTGCCTCTCCACACAGACCTCAAGATTTTGTTGTGAGAAATATGCACTCCTACAAGCCTGAGTGTCCACATGTATGATCCAGTATGAATTTCATGAAATTTTTAACTCATTTTTTTATTGAACTCAAAGCACTGTTCATTGTGATAATGTGGCATTTACTGACCATTACATAAATCTTGTTCTAATCTTCAATGATGTGTGTTGAAATTCATTCAACTGATGAAATTATTGTATTTGTTGGCCTGGCCATGATTTCACAACATTTCCCATATTGAGACTGATCTCGAGCTGAAATATAACATTTCTGGTGTTTTGAAATTAAGCAACAAGCAGTCTCGTCATTTGAGTGTGGTGCTTGTTTGTCTTCAATCTACAGTCCAACCCCGTTTATTCGACAACCTTCTATGCGAATACCTGGTATCGTCTGAAATAAATATCAGGTCCCGTATCTTTTTATGCATGTCGAATTGAAATGGGCTATTCGAAACCATATATTATTGAAATTAACATTTCTGACCCGGTGAATTCGAATGAACGAGGTCAGACTGTAGTTTACAAACCTGGGGTTGATATTATAAGTCTGAATCTCAGAAATAGACTTTAGAATGTTAAACATACTTTTTTTCTCATATGTTGTTATAGGAATATAGGTTTCATTAAACATTGGCGAAAATGTACAGAGGGAATAATCATTATTCAGACAGAATTTCATATGTTTAGATTTAATGAAAACCAAATGATGGTATAAAATACAAGTTTTACAAATTTAAAGCCTATGTCCGAGACTTAAGTGTTGGTGTATAATGATCCTGCTCTTTTGATTGGCTGTTTGTTCTTTAACTCAAAATGTAGGCTCTTGCAAATTTGAGTTACAGATCTCAGTTGAGAATTTTATGAAAGTGGTTCCTGATTGTCATGATCTCTGATGTGGTCGACTTGTTTAATAATTGAACTTTTGACCTCGAAAAGCTTGCCAATTTATTGGTATATATGTATTTTGTGCATGTAATTGTAAGTCATTTATTGCTTACTTTATTTATTAAATACTCATGCTGAATTCAAATATGTCTTCGAATCTCTAATCCATTAAATATACTCAATACTGATAAATTAATGTACATGTATTGATTATAAAAACTTAAGTGGGCATTCTTTTTACATTCATATTTAAGTTTAGTTTCACAATACAATGGCATTTTAGTTTCACAATACCATGGCATTCACAGTGCTGAAACTTGATTTGAATTGTCAGCTACTTGTAGTAAAGTTCTACAGATCAGGAGTTGTTCGTCTTGTTTTTGCAATCAAATTTTACTATATATGAAGTGATAGTGATAGACTGTTTTATATGTATCCACAGTTTCTACATAGTTTACATACTAGTTATTCTATTGTTTTGTTGTGCTGGGTGTAGTGACAATGCACAATTTACTCTTTGTATATTGCTTGACTGCATGTTGAACGGAAAGGGAATAACTTATTGATTGCTTACTTTTTGAATAATTCATGTGTAGAGATACAAGTGAACATTTGCTTGCTTAGTTTTCTTTAGCTGCATTTGTTTTAATTTTTGTTATTTTGTTTATTGCCTGATTAAGTTGATCTACTCATCTACCAGTGATGTTTCAGTAAGGTGATAAAACACTGAATTTGCTGTCCAATAAAACACTGAATTTTGCTGTACACATTGCCGTTACCTTCAGTTATATATTTTAATTATTGATGCAATTTTCGGTGCTAATTGTTTGGTTTTTGTTAATGCTACTACTTTACAATGTTGTCTGGTATACATATAGGTTAATAGATGTTTTACACTCAATGACTGTATGTTTCTTTTTACCTAATGTGTGCTCCTGTGCTTGAGCTCTGTTCAAATTACAGCTTAACGCCCATGGTTAACCAGTGCACCTTGTGTGCCAAGTGGTTTTTGTGTCATGGTTATGGCACAGTATATGTAATTTTGTTGATGGGAAATACCTATCATTCCCTTCCCCATCCTTTAGGTAAGAAAACAAAAAGAGAGAGAATAAGTTGCTACATTGAATGCCCTATACATAAGACAATGCCTCTCCACACAGACCTCTGGGAAAACAACAGTCCATAAAACATAAGGCATTTGAGGAGGCGTAAGGGTAAATACGTAAGGGAACTGGGGCACGAGGAATGGACTGGCTGACCATAAGGGATAACTAAGGAGAATCAGACAGGGGGCACTTAATTGATGGAATACATCGCAGGACAAGTGCAGACAGCTGACAACAATAGCTCAGAAGTGGGGAGAAAATAACATGAACACTAAATAAAGGGAAAGAACTATGGAAAGGTGAAAGGGAACCTAACAAATCTACACACAAACAGAAATAATAATTCAGCAATTTACATCCTTGGAACTGTCAGTAAAAATACTGGGGGTTTAAATTGATTTAACAGTTAGCTAACCCATACACTTAATCGCAATGTGGTCATTGATTTCCAACACATACACATAAATTGACTAAGTAAACTAATCATTAAAAGCAATTAACCATTACATACATAACAACAGACACATTGCATAATCCAGCATGAAGAAACAAGCAGCCCTATTCCGACTTTGCTCCCAGTAACTTAATTATTTACATCAGAATCAGAAATAACCACAGAATATCAAATCAATAACCTAATGTAGTCAACCGGAAATAATAGTTAATAATTAGAATGCCGTCATAATATAGAAAGACGTCTGGAGAAATTCAACCAATATATATGACCCAAAGATAAGTATGCAATGCGTAGAGAAGAGGATGGCAGATTAATAAAAATTCAAACAAATGATGAACCTCAACTAATACATGGACAAACAATGGAAAAAAACAAAATGAAACAGAATAAACACCAACGCAAATCCATAACATCATAGACACAACACCACACCACACCACACAACACAACACAATCCCAAAAGGGCTTGGTAATAGATTTAAGATACTCTATGGAACATATTCTGTTAGTGCCAGAGCAAAAGTTGACGCCTACATTATAATCTGCTATATCCTACTGTATCAAAATATGGTTTACAGATATAACTTCATTTAGTCTTAAAACATAGAGTTGGGCGTGCAGTCAAAACAGGTTCGAAAATCTATCAAGTATTGTCAATTTGATTTACTGAAAATCTTATCTGCAGCAGTTCTCATTATTTCAGGGTTATAACCCTTCCTTATGAATGTATTAATTAGTTAACAATTAACTGATCAAAGTTACACTTGTTATGAATTTAGTGATGTTATATAACAGATCTCCATAAAACTTTGGTTTAGTAATTTCTGTCTCTAACTAGTTCCATATTTCAAAATAATAGCTGGATATTTATGGCAAAATATAAAAACATTTAGCATAATTTATGATAACGATAGCATTGTTTTAGAAGTTTACCTGTACATAGAAGGTTACTCTTATTAAAGTTCTCTAGATTACTTTTCACCCTCCTCTGAAACCGTGTAAGTTGAGATACATATATGCTGTACGAGGGACATTTGGGAATATTGCCGTCTAGTGACGGAAAGTTTATAATCTCAGTCGTAATCATCTCGTTTATCGGCAATGTTTGTAGTAAAAATGCCATTATCTATTGAAATGTCCAAGTCAAGAAACAAGGCATGCGTATCCAAGTTGTTCATATTCAGTCATATTCTGATTTTAAAAATAGTAGTACATTGGTTATTTCTAGTCAATGATGCAGTTTGATAGCATTATGGTTAACATGCAGATCAATTTACAAATTTGTTTGTTTGTTTTGTGGTTTTAATGCTGTTTATCAACAATATTTCAGCTATATACAGCAGTCAGTTAACCTTAACAGGCTCCCGAGTTACCAACCAGTACTAACCTGTTTCTCCGCAAGCAACTGACAACTTCTCCACATAAATCAGAGTTCAGAGGACTGTGGATGCATTACATTGAGGACAACCCACACTAGATAAGCAGTCAAGCACTCTACCAACTGAGCTAACCAGGCATGCTGTAGGCCAATACGAGCATGGTTGTAACTCACAATAACAGATGACTACATCTAGTCACACACTAAAAAAATTATTTGGCTATCTGTCACTGAACTTTATGTAATTTCAACAAATACCTTTACATTTTATTATTTTATTTCCAATTAAACACATACATGTACATCATACAAAGGCGTCATTTGTTTGCCATCAGCCAATATGTCAGTACATGTAAACACAACAACAACAAGATTACATGAACAAACCAGGCGATACCAGAAGCATAATTTCCATATTCTTACACATCAACAAATGATATTGTAAACAAACTTCATATTTTCATCAGAAAATAACACTATGAAAATCTTCACGATTTAAATTCCATTCCTTTCCATGGAAATTGCTCGGGGAACCATTTACTGGTTTTTAATACATGAATCTTGCATAGAACTGATACAAAACCCTTCTCTGCTTGCATAAACTTATATCATGCACAGAACAATATTGCAAATATGTTTACAATATTAAAAATGCTTTCCTTATCAACCAAATTTATTCCTTCAAAGTATCAATCGTTCATAGCAAGCACAGAGGATAATCAATTAATAAAAAGACACAAATTAAATTACACTAACTGAAAAGGCATTCAGCAAGATTCGGAACATATATTTATTAAGATTATAAAGAAAAACTTTCACATTACCCATCATAAGGCATGCAGATGGTAATAATACTTTGATCACTAATTCATTGTCTTAGCAACATATATTTATCAAAATCCAAAAGAAACCTCAGTTTTATCATTCTGTAAAAAATGTTTTGGTCCTTTTCAAAACAAAATATACATATTAATTTAAACAAAGTCTTTAAACAAAAAGTAATATATATCATTCTCCATGCAAATTAGCAGATTAGCCATTTGCTAAACAGAATGTTAATATTAACTATTTTCTACACTAAAATACATATTTATCATTAAGTAAGCCATTAAGTTAGCAAAACATACATAGTAATCATTCTCTGAGCAAAAAGAAAACAATAATCGTTCAATATACAAAAAGTACATATTTATCATTCTCTAAGCGAAAAAGCAGATATTATTCAGTTTTATTACTCTTAAATCAAACAGCAGATATTATTCAGTTTTGTAACTCTTGAATCAAGCAGCATATATTTATCAGTTTTGTAACTCTTAAATCAAACAGCAGATATTAATCAGTTTTGTAACTCTTGAATCAAGCAGCATATATTTATCAGTTTTGTAACTCTTAAATCAAAAAGCATATATTAATCAATCAATAAGCATGCATGAAGCATGAAGCAAACAAAAACAAAATTAATCATTCCAATTCTAACCATTCAATAAACAAAAACGTTTAAATAATTGTCCTAATGAAAAGTGCTAATGATTAATCATCCTGTAGTTCAACGTTATCATTATCTAAATACAAACTACATATTGTTTTCTAAACAGGAAGTACATATTAATCATTCTCAAAGCAAAATGTACATATTAAGCAATCTCTAAGCAGAAAAGTACACATTTTAATATAATATTTTACAAGGCAAAACTACAGTTTAATCATTTCCAAACAAAAGTACATATCTGTCATTCTGTAAGCAAGCATACATATGTATCTCGCTCTTAAGCAAAAAGCAAACATTAATCATTCAATAATCAAAAGGTGCATATAAATCATTAAATTAACAAAAATACATAATTATAAACCATTCAATAAACAAAAGGCACATGTAAACCATTAAATAAACAAAAGTTATACTATAAATCATTCAATGAACAAAAGGTGCATATAAATCATTCAATGAACAAAAGATATACTATAAATCATTCAATAAACAAAAGGTGCATATAAATCATTCAATAAACAAAAATACCTACTAATAATTTTCTAAGCAAAATCCAAATTAGTATTTTCATTGTTTTTTTCAAATAAGAGAGAGAATATAAGTAGCTACAGTGAATGTCACACACATAAGACAGTGCCTTCCCATGCAGACCTCCAGGAAAACAACAATCCATAAAACACACTTTAAGCATCCACAAAATTAAAAGCAAAAAATAATTATTCAATTACAAAAATACATAATAAGCTTTGTCAAAGCAAAATGTACATATTAAGCAATGTCTCCAAGCAAAAAGAATACACATACTAATATTGGTCCAAGCAAAAAGTATAATACTTTCTAAACAAAACATGCATACATATCATTATTCACCAAGCAAAAGTACATATTAATCATTCCTTAAGCAAAAAGCAAGTTTTCACCAAAGTACATACCAATCATTTTCTTAATGAAAAGTACATACTTGTGTATTCATCACTCTCTAAGCAAATCTGCTTTATCATCCCCTATGCAACAGTACATATTTATCATTCTCTGCATAAGAAAATGCCACATAAAAAAGCAAAGCCTATCAAAAACTATAAAGAGGCATGAAAATACAAACATACAAATCTGCTTTTATCTTTCCTTTAGTAAATAATACCATCAATTATTCTCACTGAAAAAAGTACATATTAATGATAATGGAAAAAGGTATATACTTATCAATATCTAAGCAAAACATACTAATTAGACATAATTTCCTAGCAAAGTGTACATCAAAATCATTCTCTAAGCAAAATGTGAATATAAGTCATTCAACAATCAAATTGAAGTATTAATCATTAAGTAAACAAACTGTACAAATCAATCATTTTCTACGAAAAGTACATACATGTATTACACATTAAGCATACAGTACATATTCACAAAAATGTACATACAATTAAAAGCAAAAAAGTTCATATCAATTGTTCTCCAATCAAAAACTACATAGTACATCTGATTTATTTACTAAAGAAAAAGTACATATTAATCTGTCTCTAAACAAAATGTACACACTCATTATCTCAGCAAATATGCAAATTTATTATTCTCTTAGCAAAAGGGCACATTTATTACTTCCACAAATTGAACAAAAGATTCCTTATTTCTTATAACTGAAAATATCTCAACATTAAGCAAATACTGTCTCCGAATCAAACAACAAATAAAATCTACATAACAAGTACATACCACACCAAAAGGTTTACAATGGCACACCAAAGCCTATAGTTTACAAAACCATGGACATAGTTAAAAAAATGCAAGCATCCATTCTCACAACAGTACATACAAAACACATGTAATAAACTTCAAACAACTGCCAAACAAAAATGACATTCGATAATTATTTATAAATCTCTCTTGTTCTTGTTGTATATAACACAATTTTTTCAATACATGTCATGGCGTTAAGTTGTTCTGACAAGTTTTCCTGGAATTAGATATCAATCGGTACTAACTTACCATTGCACAAGCAGCTGACAATTCTCCTGCATGAATGAAAGGAAAAGTACAAATGACCATGGCTAAATGTCACAGAAGGACAGGACCTGACCTGCCCTGTCTGGGAATATATACAGTAACACCCAAACATTCGGTTTGAATATAAACCAAACCTTCTGAGTTAAACAAGAACAGAAATGTTCCTGTTGTCATAGAACAAAAAGCAAACCATAGATATGTTCATAACAAAGCCAAAACCATATATATATAATATTATGCAAAAAACAATAGAACGAACAATGTAATTTTGTGTCACAAAAGGCAACATAATAAATTTATATACAAAATATGTCACAAAAGACAAAACAACATATCTTTATCCTTGATAATAGTATAACAAATAAATGCCACACTTCCAAAAGTACATATTTATCATTAACAAAGCAAACAGTCCACATAGATCCAACAAAAACAATATTACAGAAGCAAATATATTGTTTTCATTAAAAAAACACTAGTTCTATCTACAAACATATGTCAAACAAATCTTATGCCAAAGTGTTTGACAATAGTGCAAACATATGGGAACAATGATCATATGTATAGCCACAGACATTGTTTTGCATGAATTTTTTTTTTATAGTTTTTCATTAAAAATCATGGAATCGAATACAAATATACTGCATGCTAGATCAACATTATGAAAACATCAACAAAATATTAAAATGATACAGGGAACGCAATATACACAAGACAATACAAATACTTTTATGTTGAAGATATTGTGTCTCACAACATAAATATAAGGTACTGATGAGAGGCAAAGTATTACTGTATTTACATATGCACTTTAATAATGACAGATAACCAAGTAAATCAATGTTCTTACAGTTGATTATTTACGTCAGTGGTTTTACTTACAACAAATTGTAGGTATGTATATTTTAAACAGCAGAAAGTGCACATTTATCGCACCAGAAAAATGCAAATTTATCAGAGAAACACCACTTTCCTATTATTTACTACTAAAGAAAAGACATTGGAAATATCACACAATAAAGTACTTCATGACAATCAAAATAAGGAGTTTTTTTCAGAGATAATTCATAATTTTGTATAGTTATTGACCTATAACAGTTCTGACTGTTTTCTTTTCAAACTCCAAGCACAAATGATGAAAAAGGAACTCATTATGTGTAACATGTGTAATTGGGAGGGGATGAACCATATAAACAAAATGATTATTGTAAGTAATTAGGCAACAAACATTATCTACAAAAATGCAGAATACCTTGAAGTTTTCAAAGGCAAACTTACACTGACAACAAACATAAGCATCAATATCCATATTAAAAAACACGAATTCATCATTATGAACATATCAAACAACAAAGTTAATTTAAAACATTCTATTTACAAAAATAACACATCTGTTAAAATATATAAAACAAGTAAAATCATGCAATATTCAAAATATATTTGTATTGGTAAGGTAGCTTTACCAATACAATACTGCACACAATTATTTACAGATCAGCAGGACAACTAGGCTCCTTTAACTCAAGGTTCAAACAAATACACCAGGTCAACGCGCAACCGTAATATATAAGACATTCATGCAACAACATAGAACATTGAAAATTGACAGTTTTAGTACAATACATGTACAAATTTAATGCATTTCTTCAAGACTGTAACATATTTTAAGTAAGTACTTCAATAGGCCACTCCATGAACAAATTCCTGTTGCCTCTTTAAATGAATATATCCACCAAATATTCCACTTGAGATGACCATAAGTACATCGAGTATCTGTGATCGAGATACATTTACCTGAAAGCAATATAATTCTTTGTCAACCAATGATATATTTATCAAGACATAAAATACATCTATTAGGTCATATCGAAAGTCTTCTTTTGGACCAATTCTTCAAATGTTCATTCCACTGTATACCGGTACATGTGAACATATAAGGGAAAGTGACCATATCCTCTAGCTACATTTGTAAAGAATCAGAATAATTTATGTCGTAGGTAAAGCTTCAACCACGGAGCCTTTGTCTGAAAATTGTTTCGTAATGGGACTAGTCGTTTCTGGCAAGATTGTATTAAATCTTTCCCTTTACACATACTGAGAAAACTGCTGTGCTCTGGTAACCATGTAATTTGATGATTCAGAATAAAACAAATCTGAACAATCATGAACAGGGTCAACCAACATTCACAAGAACTTATTTTGAAATTAATCCATGTTTCTGACAAGAAGGATTTTAAATGTCCAACTATATACATTGGGACAAATTCATAACAACCATATTTTTATCATATCTGAACAAACTTGGAGGGTCATCCAAGCTACATTCCAGCCAATTCATTGTGAAATATGGGCAACAATGTAAGACAAGATTTAAAAACAAATCATTACAGCCATAAAAGGAAAACCAGCCCCACCCTCTGGGGGATATGTCCTTTTCAGTATTCGTAAAAAATTGAACAATTTCTGAGGAGAGTCGCCCAAGAAACATTTAAGTGAAACATCATCAAAATGAATGAAGTGATAAAGTACGATGTGTCTGGTGGTCCCTATGTGCATCTGAGGGGAACCATATGAACAAATTTGAAAGGACTATACAGGGTATATTCTTGTATTCTTCAGTAGAACCGGCCATATGGTTTAGGAGATGTTTGAAGCACAAATGTTGACAATGTTCCTGCTATGGCCTTGTGAAGTGTTATTGATCAGAAACCAATAAAGTAAAGTCGAAAAAAATAGGACCATAACTCCTCCAAACATTGGTGGATTGTAACTGAAATTGAACTTGACCTGTATTTTATTATCATATGCTTATGTGCCAACTGAATCCATCCATTCTTTCACGAGAAATTGATCGGAAACCAATTTTTCACACACAGGCACTGAAGGACATACAGAGATAACACTAAAATGCCCTTGGCCTTTCTTCGGCAGGGGACATAAGTACTGATAACTAGACCTCTAGCGAACAAGGATTTTACTGACCACCAATAATATCAAATTATGAAAGGAAGATGCAAGGAGTGTACAATGATTCTAGTAATTTATTAAAATAAACACCTAAAATGACCTTTGTTCCAGAGTCTGAAGACAGATGCGCAAGAATTCCGTAATGATCTAATCAACATTACATTTTTCAGTCAATTATAAAATGTAACAAGATGCGTCATCATGCAAGAGACGTTTGCTTCTAATGACTTATTTGTGGGAAATTTTAATTTAATCCAAGTTATAACAAATGGCAAAATAAGAAGCCTAAGTCTTTACTTTAATTAAATGTAATTTAAGAAACATAATTGTACAATGTACTAAAATAAACATATCACCTCCTCTTCAACTTCCCCGATTTCTTTGTAGTTTGCTTAGGTTTGGAAGGTGTATGTTTGCTTTTCCAAGCAGTAATTACATGATCAATTCTAAGGTCGTCTTGTCTTTGAGTCTGTTAAAAACAATGAACAAAATATAGCATTTGTTATTTTGGAAAAGTTAGTCTATATTATGTAAGTATGGCCTATGTCATTGTTAATGAGAATCTCAAAAGTGGGCTAAACACAGAGTGCAACAGGAACAATAAATTATAGCAATATGAGTACACAATATGGACATAACACATGAACATAATGACTATCACTGGCGTCACACACATTAACAAAATTTATAAGTACTCCGATGACATATTTAGAATATTGCAGTTGATGTGAATATATCAAATAGAAATTTCATACACAGAAAGTCCACTATGTTTGTAATGTTTCTTCTAATTTTCAGTACAAAATACAGCATATTAATTGGAATAAAGCCAATTACACAACACCGCACAGAAATAAAGTCACAGTTAAATTGAATTGGTCAGTACCAAGTGTTACCGCCATTTGCCTAGATAATTTCTCATTGACGCAGTGAATTTACAAATCTGGGGAATATTTGCCACTTCTGTCAATATCTGTTGGGCCTGTTCTGTGGTGGATTAACTCATCATGGACACGATATGGGAAGATTTTGACAGGCAAACATTACCAGTCAAACGGTTATCTCCCTCAATAATGATCAATTGACTTAATATGTGACTTTTTATGTCTGTGTTATTGTATTAATTGGCTTTATTTCAATGATTAGGCTGTATTTTGTAGTGTACTAGCATATATTATTATTCAACACACCGTTGTATTGGATACACAATGCTTGACTGAATGCTATTCATACACTTTGGGAACATCCTTCAACATGGGTGAAACATTTTATATGATTTAATAAGATTGAAGCTTCTTCTACAGTTAATTAGTTTCACCTTGAATCATGACAAAGGAAAGCCTTAGCATAATGCAAGACCTTTGAAACTTTAGTCGGTGTAATAAACTTACTTTGCATTTATATCAGCAAAATGTGTAGTCTATTCAAAATGTGAAGCATATCGGTAATGGTGATAAAACATAATCTTACCTCAATACTTTCATTCAGCAGATGAACAATTTGTACAGCATGACACACTTTAACTTCACTGGGAAAAACATCAGATATCTCATCCACATTTCCCTCAAGTTTCAATTTTCCATCGACCAATGTTGATTCTTTCCAGAAAGAAGGTTCATTCATGAACTGCACCAATGGTTGCTCAGGAGTTGTCTTACACATGTAAATACATCTATAAATAAACCTTTTTAAAGCACCTGCAACAGTTTCAGCTTTAAATACGCTTTGAGAAGCCATGCTGCGGAAATGCTCATGCAAATCGTCCCCTAACTCTGCTTCATACTTCTCTTCTAAGCTACCAATAACCTGGTCAGCGCTTATTTCTTCAAGCAACACATGGAATGATACTACATGACAGACTTTAAGGCTGCCTTCTGGACTAGGTAGGTATTTTTTAGGAAACTCTTGTCCTATCATGTTACTGAATGTCTGGATATATTCAGTTAATGGCGTTTCTGGATCACATTTTGATCTTTTAAGTAACGTGAGTATCATATCTAAATTGTTGATCATCTCATTAGCCATATTCGGAGTTTCAGCAGTGGTCTTTTTAATTTGCATAGCCAAATCGGCAGGTAGAGGTTCTTGTGGTACAGACTGACAAACATCTCTTAGCAAAGACACAAACGTTCGGTATAATTCATCTTTGAACACAATGAATTGCAAACCAGATTGTTGAATATACGCCCTTCTTCCATCAATCAGCAAGTCATACACTAGGTCCTTTTCTATGTTGTGAAAATCGTACCTGATGACATGTCCACACCCATATGCTAACTCTGGACTAGAGTTTTCTCGTAAAAGATCATCAAAAGTTTCATCATCCATTTTCATGTTAATCAAATTCTCAGTCTTCAATTCAGTTACACGAACATATCTGACGCATGATGAAGTATCATCACGAATAAGAAATTGTAAATTTTTGCATTCAAAAGATAACATTAAACAGAAGTCAATAAACTCATTTTGAATTTGAACAAGTTTGGACAGTACTTTGAACAACCAGCATTCTTTGTCTAGCATCAGACAGTCATGAAGTTTTGAATTCTCACTTAAAGATGGTATATCATTGAACTCTTTTACATCCAATCGCTTTTTCAGTGATGTGATTGATGTTCTAAATTCTTTGAACATTCTTTTCACAAGTCCTTTGCTACTCTGTTTATCTAGGAATTCCCTGACAGACATATCAGAACATTGCCATCTCTTCATTGAGTAACTTATTTTGATACATGTTATCAAGTGCCATTGTATAATGTTATACAGATGAATTGGTAATCTAAGATCTTCTTCACATTGTAAAACTTTTACAAGAAATGGGTACCTGTCCCTGGATATTGATAACCAGCACATAAAATTGCTTCTGGATGGATCTTTTGCTAACCTAAAAATACTTGGTAACAACTGCAACCGTTCTGATGTAGAACGTTTTTCAATTGCGTCAGCCTCTCGAATCTGTGCTTCTACAGAAACATCTGGAAATCCATAAACTTCATCACAAAGTTGATGGTGTTCATGTAATGTACTGAAACAATTGCTGACAAGGTGTGAAACATGACTATCAAATAGTTGTTCCCATTCTTCAGTGGCACTCAAACTATCAAAGGAACAGCAGTTTTTGAAGAGGATACCATCAGATGACTTGAAGACCATATGCAAAAATTGTCCAATACCATAATCATCTAAATTGGATAGATTCCCAATATGTTTCCAGTGATCTATAATTTGATGTTCCAGAAATCCAAATAGGTCAATTTCCGACACTGATAAGACTTCCTCAATTATCTGGGAGTTTGATGTACCAAACACTATCGACCCTAACAGTGCGCTTTTCATCAGAAAATGCAACAGATGAAATGACAAGGCTGTCATATTGCCTAATAAATTTGTACTTCCATTAGAAGAATCCGTGTCTTTGTATAAGTACCCAGTACTTATCGTATCTGCATGTGCTGTATCATGCATAATTGCATGCTCATCCACCTGAACTTCTTTTTTACAAACAGCACATTGAAATGGACCATTTCCATTTAGAAAGATTCTATAACTGCAGCTACATAGTGCAAATGTTGCTTTCTCATGAGGCATAACATGTTTAGCCAGCCATTGACCAATGTGCATCGTTGCAACCCCTGGTATATAAAGTGTTCGAATTTCAGAAGGAGTAAAAAGGCATTTAAACAAAAGAGGCTTTCCATTCATGCTTTTGTTACTCCATTTTGACAACATCAGGCAATAAAATGAGACAAGGGATGTATTTATCATATATTGCTGAAAAGAAGTTTGTTCATTCAATTCAAAAATTCCATTGGGAAGATCTTTCTTTCCAGTCAGAAATTGGAGGATTTGTTCATCATTGGAAGAACCAGCTGAACTAAGTGCAACCTCAAGAAATTCACTGGCTTCGTGTTTGATTGTGTCATCTAACATTTCCCGGTATCTTCGAGTATAATACGCACTCATGGCTAATGAAAATACCAGAAGTTTCCCATTGCAAATATCTTGTTGAACAATATTTTTCAGCCCATTCATATTCTCCACAAACGATTCCGTTGAAAGCATTAATGGCTCAGCCTTTTTCAAAATTTGTACCGGTACATATATAGCCAATGGATTGTACTCCAAAAACTTTGGCCAAAACTGCTTCGACCAATTGACCTCTGCCATGCAAGGGAATGATGAGATATCATTGCAGTACCTCAGAATCGAATGAATACAAGAAGTCTGACCAAGTGTTTTCAGAAAAAAAACTTTAACAGTGCAATAAATTGGAACATTTTCCAATCCAACAATGACAGCATTTAGAGTCGTCAACAATGAAGAACATCCACTTTTATTTTGTGCCGAACGGTCAATGACTTTTGATATAGACGATTTTAAAAAAGCCACTGCTGTAACAAACAGTAGTGATGAACTTTCTTTCTGCAATACACTTCCGGCTTTCCTCATTAAATCTACAAAATCATCATCATCATCAGGTATATCAATTAAGTATTGAATCAGATCCACAATCATTAAAGTAAAAGGGCCATCTTGTCGTTTCTCCGAGTGCAAATGTTGCAAGCATTCATTCAACTGTGATAATACAGATCCATCATCCATGTCAACATTTTGGTCATCATAAGCATTACTTAAAAGAACATCACAGAAATCTTCTTCAATATCCTGTAAAAAAGTGTTCAATGGTTCTTTCAACAACCCGTATTCATTTTCAGGAACAATGAAGTCAACAACGACTTGAAATAGGAAACGATAAGCAATAGTCTCCTCGTTTGATGAAATGCATCTGTACAAGTACTGGCTTATTGTTCTGGACTTCGTCATAGCTGAACACTCATTGGAAACAGTCTCAAATAGTTTTATCAATTCATTAAAAACGTCCTCTGAATCAATTTCATTGTCTTGTAATACGACTCCAAGAGGTTCAAGTTCATTTATTTCAAGCCCATGAGGTTCCAGGAAATATGTTATCACATCATTGCAAAGGCGTAACTTGTGTAAGTTTAGCACATCAGACACTTCAGTTGCAAGAGTAATGAAATTTCTGGTTGCCAATAGCCATTTTTCAGATGCCCCCTTTGCAAATTTCATTAGCATTTCTCTACTTACAATAGACACAAACTGTTCAAGATCATCAACCGATGATACAATGTCAGCTACATTTTCAAAATAATGAGACCCCTTTTCATTTGATATTTCATCTTCCTCTTCATTGTCCTCATTCTCAGCAGAGATGAAAGACGTATCATCACAAGTACTTTCCCTCTCCTTTATTGAAGCCGAAGATTGGTCTTCTTGCGAGACGTCCTCACATTCTACTCCTTCGATCATTTGAGCCGAGTTGTTTTCTAGAGTGTTGTCAGGTTCACAAATCACTGTTTCAATTGAGCAAGTTGCAGAATTTGGTTCATGTAGTGTGTTGCTCTTGTCCAAAAAAACATTAGATTCAAATTCATCGACATTTAAGTTATTTTCTGAAGTGTTATCAGGTTCACAAGCCACTGTTTCACTTGAGCAATTTTCAGACTTGTGTCCATGTACTGAGTAGCTATTCTCCATCAAAACACTAGATTCATATTCATCAGCAATATCCGAGTTATTTTCTAGATCGTTGTCAGCCTCCAATTCATCTGTTTCATGTGTAGCTGAAATTTGCCCCATTTCCAAAACTTCATTACTAGATGAAGAATGGAAAACTGACAAGGAATGGAACATATTTTGATCAAAAACATCCGAGCAAAGCTCTAATAGTTGCAGTGCTGGTGTTATTGTAGAATAATGTATCCATCCAAGGCAATGAAGGTTTGATATTATAATCAGCATTTGTTCCCCTTTCATAACTGACTTTTGCAAAAAAAGCCATTTTGCGCAGCAAATTCGTGATGTTGGATTTAAGTGTGATACTACATTGTTTGAAAAAAGATTGCAAAAATCATCAGTATAGTCCTCTCTCAAAGAGCTGTAGGTATCGAGTGAATGTTCCACCATGTATTCAGAAACCGCCGATGTAATGAATGCTTCATGTTGTAATTTTATTTCATCCATAATCTCTGCTGGTAGCTCGTCGTCGGCTTCAATATCGCATTTAACCTTTGCACGCATAACACCATCCATGAAGGTATCCTTTGTTCTTTCAACAGCATTAAAAACAACACAGCTAAATGGCACTTTGAGGGCAATATCTGGAGTATCACAGAAAAAACATTCCGGACCACTAGGATCAGGTTCATTGTCAATACAGAAGTATCTTTCATCAGACACTAGAGCCAACCATAATGACATCCTTCCCTCCTTTTGATCATCATCTATGAAGAAGCAATCTAAAATACCCATACATTCCATTTTATAAATTAGTTTGGCTAATGGTTTTTTCACTATGTTTTTAACATGTTCCTCTAAAGCATTGACAAAGTTTGCACACATGTTCAAAGCTTGAATATCACAGGCAACTGCGACACACCATCCCTCGTCTTCACCTGGTGCAAGCACGCTCTCTAGATGTTTGCAAACAAGGTCTGCAAGATGACTCAGAAATACATCTGACTCCTTTATCTTTTTGAGGATATCATTAATGCTGTCTACATCTCTACTCTGTTCCCCAAACTTTATTCGTGTGAATGCCCAGAATATTTCATTTTTCAGGCTATTTGACTTTTTTAACAAAAACTCAATCATTTCGAAGAGAGTAGTGTTACACAATAATGGCAGAGGTTGTCTAGGTCGTTCAAGACTATCAAGCATAACAAGCTTACAGCCTGACAGGAAATTTATTTGTGAAACTGACCCAAGTGAATTCTCATACAAAGTTGATGGAACGTTTTGATACAAATCTCTACCATTTAAATGCACTATTATATACACCAACTTATTTCTGCTATCTGTAGTGTTGTATTGAGCAATGTACTTTTCAATGACAGACTTCGTAAGCATTAAATGTTTTCCATCCTCTTCTGCATTACAATGAACTAACAAAATTTCTGAGTCATCAGTGTCCCAAAATTGCTTTAGTGTTATAGATAACTGTTTTTCTGATTTGAAGGCACCAATTTTTTCTGACTGGTAATTCCATTGTGACATTTCTCCTGAAATTTTAGCATGAATGTTGCTGTTTGTAAAAATGACAGTAGTTTTGTAGGGCAACAATTGTTCAACGTGGTCTTTATGATAGTTTATAAAATGTCCTAGTCCCTCATGAATTGGGAGATCAAAATATTTGTCTCGAAGATCAAAACACGAACTACGTATCTCTGCATCTGAAACTTTGTCTAATCTTAGTATGACCTCTGGTCTAAGCAGCCACAACAATTCATGTTTGCAACGATCTATCACAAGTTGTGAATCTGTATGTTCATATTTCTCATTGCAAAGAACTAAAGACACCAGAAGTTCTTCATTGAAGTACGGAAAAGCATTCAATTCTGAAAAGGACATTTCATCAATAAATGTCAGACGTCTGACCCAACTCTGCATTTCATTAACCATATCATGTTGTTTAGGATTCAACACATCTGAAAATGTCAAATATTGCTTTTCAAACCTATTTAAGAAAGGAGGGTCAGAATAATCAAGTTTGTTTTCGTCAACTAAAACTATGCAACGGAACGATTCTGCAACATGGCAGAAGGGATTGCTGTATGGACCAAGAGCAATACGGCAATTGTTTTTCTTTCCAATTCGGGTATAGTTCTGGTTCAACATGTCATATAAACTCCCATAAATGTTTTCTAAATCCTTCAAAATCAAGACGATGCCTTGCTCCATACACAGAATAATTTTACTGAGAATTCTGTAATTGTAATCATCTGTCATGTCCTCTTCAAATTGACTTCCAAAAATAGTTTCTGTTCTGTCTCTTTTCAGCTGACAAAGATGTTGTTCAATTATGCCTAATACAGACTCTCCCTTGGTAATCACCATCAGATGCCTTGCCAAGGTATCATTGATGTTCATACCAATCAGTTTATCAATGGATGTGGTTGCATATCCACTGGTTGTCAAACAACTCTGGAAATGTTCAAGGATATTACTCTGTCCTAATCGTAAACCTCCAAAGTTTCTTTGAAGTCCTTCCATAATTATATCAGTCTTCATTTCAGCTGTAAGATGTTGTTTCTTTTCTTGTGCAATTCTTCTTGAAACAAATTTCACAAGAGAATAAAAATCTCTAAGACCATGGAAATGCTTAAACTGCAATTGCTTTGTGTATAAAATATACGACTGGGCTATAAGTCGAAGTTCTTCATCAATTTTGTTCATAGAAAGCTGAACATGAGTTGGGTTCAAAGATAGTCCTCGTTGTTCAATCTCTACAGAATTTGTAAAAGACTCACTAATTGATACAGCTGTTTCGAAGAGTTCATCTTCGTCCATGTCTGGTCGAGAGAGATGTATAGCCCTATTCATTTTAGAAGCATCTAAAGCCCAGTTAGATATTCCTACTACAGCAACATTTGGCTGACTTCTTCCTTCTGGTTCTAAAAGACTGTGCAAGACTTTAAGTGGATTAAATCGAGACACTTCAGCCAATCCAATTTCATCTAGTATAACCACAGACAACACATCATCTTTGGTATTTGATTTCTGATAATTTTCAGCTTTCTCGAAAACCTTACTGATCCCGTCAGATGTTGAAGACTCTGATCCCTGGAATGACACGCAATACAATTGTGGTAAAGTTTTGAAAAACTTGTCTTTTGAATCCTTTCCTCTTAAATTACTTCTTATTACCTGCATGGCTAATGACTTGCTACAGCCTGGTTTACCGACAACAAATATTGGGATTTTATTAAGAATGCATACCAGAATAACAAAAATATTTTCTTGGAGAGCTGAATTCTTGGCAGTTCCAGGAGGCAAATCCATTCGCTGTAGTATATCCCATTGCTCTTCTTTGATTACATCATGAATACGGTGTTCAGAGATATCTACTTCATGCTTTTGCATTTCCTGTGATAGAACTTGACGGTATTTGTATCTGATACCTTTGTCCATAAAACGGCTGTGATAGCAATGAGCAAGAGCTAAAATCATAGCTTTAGTATGCCTAGGCCTAACATGAATTTTAGTATTACTTTCCTTTTCTTTCAGTATTCTATCAAACCAACAGGTAAGTGTTTTGCATCGATGTACATCACGAAGACTAACCACACAAGTAGACGCTTCCTGTTCTCTCACAAACTTTTGAGAAGCAGAAAGTAAATCTCGCAGCAATCTACACATTTGGGGTTCTTTGCTGAAAACTCCTTCTATCATTCTCTCTATATACAGCAATTCGTCTTCTTGATTCAGACTTCCAAAATCCCAAACGTAGTCCACCATCATCTCTGGCAATGGGATCACTCTATAAACAAGTTTTGAGAGGTCGTCTGTTTTAACTTTGCCTGTCAGCCCAGCAGTCTGGATTGCTTGTTTAGTTCTCAACTTATATGGATTACAAGCCCCCATGATAATCAAATTAGGCATAATGTCTACACCGTTGCATTTTCGGTGACAAATAGTGTCACATATTAAACCTATGTTTTCCGATGTGTTGATTTCATCAAGGAAAAGCCAGTTTTGATTACCTGGTATCTTTAAGCAATTGGAATTGCATTCCATTATAGTATCTACCACATCTTCCGCTCTCGTACCAGCATGAATATTCATCACTTTAAACGGAACATCACAAATACTTGCTAAATACCTTATAAGTGAGGTTTTACCACAACCTGTTTCACCCATAATGACAATAGGCACTCTTGACTGTATCCGCATCATTATCAAAACCATTTTCAATAAGTTGTCAGGCGTAACGGCATAGTTGATTGAGAGGTCAGAAAGCTGCTTGTCTGATAGTGGTTTTCTTTGAAGCCTAGCTACTCTCTGTAAAATATGTTGAAGTTCTAATTGCTTCATTTGACTGAAGTCTGGCAGCTGTTTGTTCATCTGAGTTTCAAACATTTTGCGCACATGTGCAGGTACCCTTGTTTTATCACGATACATAGCGGATAACGTTTGAATATTCTGATTATGAAAGACATAGATCAGATGGTTGCTTTCTTCCCATCTTATCATGCTGTCAACTCGATTGACTGCCAATTCAGCAAGGTCCTTTGTAGAGATTTCGACAGCTGCTTCATAAGAAAGTGTTGTACCTTGCTCAGATCGACAAGCATTTACTGACCTAGAGGCAAATTCTCTCGATACTTCTATCATTGACTTCACCAGGTTGCTTCTAACAGTTGGAACTACATTTTGCCCAATCATGTCGGATATGCGTGATACTTTGAAAAATGAGCTACATGATAATTTTTTCAACTGTTCCGCAAGTACATTTAGAAATATATGAACCATTGAAAAAGAAATATCAGTGGCCGTACCCACATGCTTTCTAAGGAGCTGCCTGCACTCATTTACTGGCAAAGCTTTTGTTTTTCCTTTACAAGAAAACGTCAAATCCTTTTGGTCAAGCTGTCCATGATCTATGGCATCCAAGTACTTACAAACAACCTGCACTGGGCTGTTGATTTCAATACTAGGTAGAAAGTTATCAAAGTTCTGCCATTCTAAGTGAACTCTTTTAAATGATGTAGCAGCAAGTAGAGAATTTCTCAATATATTGTTAATAGAATTTGCTATTTCAAGGGAAATATTGGCTGTTGAAAGGTAAAATGCACCTTTCCCGGCAGAAACAAATTTCAAAACAACAAGTTCAAACAAGAACACGTCAAGTTCATCTAGATCATCAACTGATCCAATATCAAGGAGAAGAACATGAAATGCACGTATGTTTAAATTCATCAAACTTTCTACCAATGCGTTTCGTCTGAAGATCCCACTTATATGAAGTGTTAAGGTACTGAGATCTTTTTTTGCAGCATCGTTGTTTATTTGTAAGGTTTTCCCAAGTCCAGCAACTTCAGAGGTGTATGTCTGTACATCAGGAAATTTATTTTCAAGCAGTTTTTCCAAAGAAACATCAGACATAGGTTGAATGACTCCCACATTTTCACTAAGACGGTCAACAAATGGGTGATTTTTACTTCCACGACACACAATTGCCAACAAATATTTTGATCCCGATTTTAATTTTTGCAATTCATCCACTAGCTTAAATTGAACTTCATTTTGCAATTTCTCCACATTTGCAAGGCAATAAAGTGGCATTGATCCGTAAAACTCCATAGCACCTTGGCATCGTTGAAGAAGAAGTTCAATTTCACACCATTTTGTATCAGGAGAGCAGAACAGTAGCTGGTTTGGTTCTGGAAGCCGATGTGTGGTGTTGTGATACAAGGCCAAAATGGTTTTTATCGCATAATTGCTGCATTCATCTAACTGAGAAACAAATATACGGCCTTCCAGAACACTATCACCCATCTTTTTTGTACATTCTGAGCACACCATTTTGCGACAAAATAGACCTAAATCATTAAAAGCTGAATGAATCGACCTGCCCATATCTTCAACTTGTTCATCATCTGAGGACAACTGTTCCTTGTATGCATCTAACAAAATACTTGTTGACAATTCTGGATGCATGAATTTGAGAACAGCAGAAACTCCAACATCAGGACAACCAGTCTGTAAGAATTTGTTCAATGCGTGTATCTGCGAACCTCGGATAAAATTCATTAGATAATATTTTTCCCGAATGGCTTTCATTTCTATCGTCCATTTATTCAAGTCATCTTTCAAACATTCTTTAATTTCTTGAAGTGATTTGATAGAAAGCTTTTTCTTGTAGTTTGTATATCGTACATGTCCAGAAGTGTACAATTCCAGTAGAGTATCCCTGATGTCTATGCACAAATCAATTGAATTGATAAACGATTTAAACTCATCTGCATTAAAGCTGCTTTCTGAAGACTGTCGTTCTGTATTAAGCAACAGCAGAGCACGACTTCGTATGTCTAGCAATGTTGTCTCCTGTTTATCATACTTATTTTTGTTATCTTTATACAGAACAGCATATGTGACAACTTCTTTATCTGGGTCAAGTATGAACATAAATTCTCCCCTTTTTACAACACTTTTTATAACTTCTTTTGTTTGTTGACCCCTATTTGCCACATTATTGTACAGTGATTTCAAATTGTGAAGATTATCAGTGCAATCACATATTTTCGCCGGTATCCCGGCATAGTCCTTCCTGGACATTGTCTGTTTCTCTAATGTCTCAAAAACCCACTGGCTATCAATATTTTCCCTCGTAGGATTAAGCAATGGTCCAAGAAATCGCTTTATTTCAATTAAGGCAGATACTGTGGATTCTTGTACATGCGATTCCGAGATATCTTCAACTGCATCTATCAAATTCCTTATATCATCAATAGCTATTTCTTGAAGAAATTTTATCAATTGTTTTGATTTACCCATTTCTTTCATAATTTCAATGGTGACATCAGAAAGTGAATTGGTAAGACCAAAGATATTTGTCAAAGCATTTTGTATATCACACCAACTGTACTCTTCTACCTTGTGACTGGTCAATTCTTTAAAAGACACCAGGTCATTCTTTAATGGCAAATAGTCGTGGATACTGTACCCTAAAACTTCAATAACTGACTCTATTGCATCAGCTGCATGAATTGCATCTTTTGTTTCCCATATCTGCATTAAAGTTTTGCTAACTCTTTCTACCACAGGCTTTGTAAAGAAAATGCTAGCAATTTTCAGTTCCTCTGGCACATTTGCATTTTGAAACATTTTAGTCACATCAATCATCTTTATATCTGGATTTGTTTCTAAGGTTTCCCAAAACTTACAGTACCTTTCAATTCCTAAATTGCCCACACAACTTAAGAAATCAACTGCATCATGTATTGCCTCCAGAATGTCCACATCTTGGTCATATGAATCCTCCTGATACATGAAACGAACATACAGAATGTTAAATTCTGATTCATGAGAACGATTTTCTGCATAAGAATTCATAATGCCTTCAGAGGAAACATTCCAGAAGACTTCAGATTTCACCAATTGATGCATCGACTGGCATATTGACGGAATAGATTTCATGTCTCCCCACTGCCATTCAACTGACTTGCATTTTTTTAAAGAAATGTTTCCACTTTCTATTTCTTTACTGATCCCTCTTACAGATGAAATGATATATGCCATATCAGGAATATTTGGATTGCTACGCTTCTGAACAGCTGGTATAACAGACAAAGCTAATGTTATTCTGTTCTTTGCTTCCTTTAAACTGTCTTTGTCGTTTCGTAAACTTTTAGTAATTTCCGCATCTTGCATTCCCGCTATCTTCAGAAGTGCCCTGGCTCCGAAGCAGTTGTCAATTATCATAGACAGGTGACGCACACTAAGCTCTTCCCACTTCAGAAGATGTATGAAATCTTGAAAAGCCTTTTTAATTTGAGAATATGTTTTGTTCTTGTGCACCCTGCTAATAAAGGCACCCTTAGCATTGTTCAATATCTGCCAAAAATCTATGTGCTTGATCTGGGACACAAATATTTCAGAGCAAGATTTTTCTACCTCTTCCTTGAAAAAGATATCAATAGTTGAACACACAAGTTCTGTAGTTGTACTGAAAGATAATAAATGAGATGGGTAATCAGACAAAACAGTAATTACTACTACTCCTATAAAAACTGAAATATTCAACAGACTAGATGCGACCATAGGACACGGATGATTACTTTGTTAAACGTCAAATAATTTTGAAGCAATATTAATTGGAAACCAATGTTTAGTTATAGCACACATCCTGTCAAAATGTTTTGATCGGAAACCAATCTGTATGTCGAAAAAAGACTAAAATTACTCTAAAATTGGTTAATTGTAACTGACATCGAACTTGACATGTTATTAATCGGAAACAATTTTTTGCACAGACGGAGATGGAACGATGGAAGAACAGACATGGGTAACACTTTGTGGCCCTTTACCATTCTTTGAATGTTGGGGCATTAATAAGACTTCAACAAGGTTTTCCTATTTTCAAGTCAAACGGGAAACATAATTCAAACAAATTTATCACAGAATTCTTTTTATTCTGCCACACTCCTCTGGCAAATACCATACATGTGCCAGGTTACAAGGTTACTAAGTCAAATAGTAAGTAGAGCTGAAAGTGATTAATACCCCTGCAATATGACTTTGTCCGACATATTGTCAAGAAAATCCAAGATGGCTGCCAGTCAGCCATCTTGAATGTGATTGACAAAACATATTATGTCATACAATACATTTCATCATGTAGAATATATTTGTGTGAAGTTTCATGAAAATCCTCAAAACTAGATGCCCAAAGGTAACATGTTGACCCCACTAATTGTCAAGAGATGAAGAGAATATGGTTATATAATGGTATACAGTGCATATCTACTATACCCATTTTTTATCTTTGACCTCCAAGTGTGATCCTGACCTTTGAGCTATGCATGTGACACACCGTTTCATCATGGTGATTATTTGTGCCAAGTAATTTAAATAATCCCGCGATAAATGACATTGTCATATTCTAGTAAGACCCTTTTTTTATCTTTAACCAACAAGTGTGAGACTTATGCACAACACACCTTCTTATCATGGTGAACATATTATGTGCCAGGTTATTTGTAAATTTCCCAATAAACGAAAGAGTTATGGTCAAGACAAAACAAATGTGAAATTGCCCTTCCTTTAAGCTTCTTACATGTGTCTTGCAAGTGACGCTCTCATCATGGTAAACATTTGTGTTTTGGTCCAGACAAGAAGTCTGAGACCCATTTTTGATGCTTGACCTTGCGCCCGACACACCCTAACATCATGGTGAATATTTGTGCAAAGTAATTTGAAAATCCCCCTATAAATGACAGTGTTATAGTCTGGACAAGATGTTGCAGACCCATTTTTGACATTTGACCTCCAAGTGTGTCTTTGAACTTTGAGCTACAGACATGGGTTTTGTGCACAACATGCCACCTCCGACATCATAGTGAACATTTGTGCAAAGTAATTTGGGGATTCCTGCATAGATGACAATGTTATGGTCCGGACAAGATGTTTACGACCCATTTTTAACGTTTGGCCTCGTAGTGTGACCTTGACCTTTAAGCTACGGACATGGGTCTTGCGCCTGACATTCCGTCTCGTCTCATCATGGTAAACAACTCATAATGTGTGAAGTGTCATGAAATCCTGCAAAAACTGTGGAAGAAATTCACTACACAAGATTTTGAGCAAGTCCAAGTTAAATATAATGTTCTTACCTCAAATTTAGGGTCAGCTGGCCATTTCTACAGAAATGTAATAAAACATCATGTGGTTTTCTTCCATTCTTACCTAAATGCAGTTGTACTTGCTTTTCAAATAGGCCGACAATATCTGGCTCAGTTTCACGCAACTTATCAACCTTTGGAATGCAAACTATAAGTTCTCTTAAAGAGTATTTTTGCAACCACTCAACTGTGACAACTTCCAACAAACTGCACACATCATGACGCTCTTTCACCACTGGTGTGTGAATGATGCTGATAAGCTTGCGGAGATTAAATGCGATCTCATCTTCATCTCTTTGGTGAGGATTGTCCTTATATTCACGTAGCAACCATTTTTTGTAAAAAGACACATCTAAAGATATGAATGAATCATAGACACAGCTTTCAATAAGCAAGGGAAGCAACAACTCACGGACTGTAACAGAAATTGATTCAGCAATGGTTTCAATCAACTTTGTTCGGCCTGCAGAATTCTTAAAACATCTAGAATGATGCAAACATTCAATAGTTGCTTGAAGCAGTGTATCCCTCGATGTTTTTATATTTGAAGAATATAAATCAAGAATACATTCCTCTAGTGCACTTAGGACTGCTCCATCTTCGATTCCTAGCTCTGCCTCTTTTGTCGCCAAGTTGAGTACATCTATCAAACGTTTGTCACGTTTCGCTCTGTTTATCCCAGACAGCATGTTCGACCGAGCGCATGTACTTATCACAGTTAAGATGTCATCCTCATTAGAGGATAACTGACCTGGCTTGCAACCCTTTTTAATGCTACAAACTAGCTGAATTACACGATCTGTAGAGCAGTGTCGAATAAATATTTCTAACAACTCTCTGTAGACAATGTCTCCAGTTTCAGTATGCATCTTAATCAAATATTTGCTTCTTTCCAACACTGGTTCAAGATACATAGTATTCATGATTTCTTCCCGTCTTTTAATACTGTCCAGTAGTAATTCATGTATCAAAGTTTCCCCAAGGAATGTCCAGAATATATCAATGAAATCAAACATGCTATTGCCACAAGTGCTGCTCAACTTGCATAGCTCTTGACATAATTGACGTATATACACTTGGTTTCCTTCAGGAAGTTTGGAAAGTTCTCCGCATCTCAAAGTAGAAATAATTTGTTCAGCCAAGGGAGCAGAAAGATTATCTTTCACACTGATTCCAAATCGAGAAGTCAGCCAACCAAAAATTACAGTAAATCTGACAACAGAGTCATTACTTTGTAAACTTGGAGATAGTAGTGCTTTAATACAATCTCTTGCATCAGTGTACCTTACAGTTTTACACAAGCGATTACTTTGGTACATCAACTCTAACTGAGAAAATTTGCCCGTGCTTCCAACAATTATATCATTTAGATGTCCAATCATACTTTTCTCTGCATATACAGACAGTAAGTCACGATTTACATCTGTATTGCCTATCATAAAAGGATCACTTTTCCAGACGTCACAGTATGAAAATCCAAGCCATAAATATTTTCTTAATTTTATGTCATACTTGTATCTATCTGAAGCATCATAGTTTGCAGGTAACATCACTTCTAATGTATACATATTGTTGGAGCAGGAAAACATGGTCTGATTCAGCTTTGTAACTGCAGAACTACTTATTCTTACAGATACAATGTTCTGCTGTATATCTTCAGGAACATGAATGATAAATGTCTTCTTCACTTGCAAATCCTGAAAGACAATATAAATAGTATACAATAAATATATAACGCTGTGTATCTCTGTATTTCATTGCAAATGTTGCTGGTCGTTCAGGTCAGGGTTACAACCAGCGCTCAGGCTTCAAACCAAAATTAGATCTTTGGATGTGACTATATCAATTATTGCATAGCAACTTTTGGCTTATTCAATTTTATTATTAGGTTTATTCAGGTTATAACTATTACATGGCAGTTTAAACATTATAAATAAGGTTTAAACCAAGTCATTGAGTTAATGTTCGTAATTCAAATTTGATTTAAGTCATCACAATATTCTATCAATAAGTTATAACAAATATTTTGATATATAGATTACAACAAAATAAACGCTTGCTCTTCTCAGTGATAACTGTGTTGTGTCTTATTTGTACTTATGTTGGTTGTAGCGAAGGGTTTTCAGTATTAAAAGTAACATGGCTTCAAAAAACAAGGATATCGGTGGAACCGATGGATGCTCCCCGAAGTATGAATTATAACGCCAAACAAGACTCTAATTGGAAAATCTCACTTTGTTGATTGTTAAAATCTTAACATGATGGCCCTATATCGCTCACCTGAATACACTGCCATGTTTTTTACCAAACTTAATCATTTATGCAATCTTTAAAGATGACAACTAGACAATGCTTAACACTAAATATCAAAGCTCTAGACCTTATGGTTTTTGCACAAGAAGATTAGTTTTCACTTCTAAAATCTATTTTTAGCTCCCATGGTCTACTTATGAAAAACCAAAATTATCTATGTAATTTTGGAAGAGGACCACCTAAGGATCATTCCTGCAAAGTTTGGTCAAAATCCATTAAGGGGTTTAAGAGGAGATGACGTTTCCACCATATACATATAGGAAACATGGCCCGCCCCCTGACATCCATGTTTTTCGACAGATTTTAATGATTTATGCAACTTGTAAGAGGACCACTAGACAATGCTACACACCAAATATCAAAGCTCTAGGCCTTTTGGTTTGGGACAAGAAGATTTTAAAATTTACACTTTTAAAATCTATGTTTAGCTTCTGTGACCTATTTATGCAGCAGACTGGAATGATTTATGCAACTTTGAAAGAGGTCCACCCAAGGATCATTCCTGTGAAGTTTGGACAAAATCCATTCACTAGTATAGGAGGAGATGTTGTTTAAAGAAAATGTTGACACACGACAGACATCCAAGGATCCTAAAAGCTCAACAATGAGCACTTTGTGCTCAGGTTAGCTTAAACAAAGAATACACAAATGTACAAAGCCAATTGTCTGAGGTATGACATGAGGTGATCTTGAAAGGTGCCATAAAAATATGTAGATATATTTGAAAAACAAGAGTGGCAAACTGCCACAAAATATGCCGATCATAAGTCAGAGCTCAGAGTGAAAACAAGACAAATTTTAGGTAATTTCTAAAATCAAAGGGTGATAACTCCTGAGTGACTTGAGGGATATGGCTGGTTATCGAACTTGGCCGAGAAATTATGCCCACAAACATTTTCTACAAGTTTGGTAAAGATCGGATGAAAACTCTTTGACTTAGAGAGCGGACAAGGCTAATTTGGCCAATTTTGGATAATTCAAGGGCCATAATTCAGAAGTGCCTGGGGCGAAGTTGCTGGTTAACGAACGTGGCCGAGATATTATGCCCACAAACATTTTCACCAAGTTAGGTGAAGATCACATGAAAACTGTTTGACTGAGAGAGCAGACATGTGGACGCCGCCTGCCCGCCACGGGTGTTCCCATAATACATCCCGTTTTTTAACCGGGCATAAAAAATACATGTAGATACATGTACGTATATATTATAAACACTACGTAGACAAACATTTACCTACAACAAAAACTTATTGAAAAAAAAAGAATTTAATGTTGATTATCTTGCACAGCTGAAAATAGTTAATCCATATGCTGCATAATCAAAGGGCAATAACTCTGAAAAACAGTCCGACTGGTACTGCCTGATAATATGCGCATCTCCTCTTTGTAATGAAGCTTCCCATAAAGTTTTGTTAAATTCCTGTCAGAAGTTTCTGAGAAGAAGTCCGGACAAGAATGGTACCATATATACTATTTGTTGCAAAAGCAAAGGGCCATAACTCTGTGAAAAATAATTCGACCGAAACCGTATGATAATGTGCGCATCTCCTCTTAGAAGCTTAACATACAGTTTTGTTGAATTCCTGCCAGTAGTTTCTGAAAAGTAGTCCGGGCAAGAAAAGTCGGACGGACGGTCGGACGGATGGACGAAGCAGCGACTATAATTATGATCCCCTTCGGGAACGGGGAGCATAAAAACACTATCTGATCATTATTATGAGTATCATCTTAAAAAGAACTACTATCACCGACACATATAGAGTTTTTCACACTCAAACAAACAACAAGGCAATGCCCCCTGCTGGCCATGTTTTTTAACAGAACTTTATTATTTATACAATCTTGGAAGAGGACCACACACCAAATATCAAAACTCTACACCTTATGGTTTTTGACAAAACTTAATAATTTATGCACTCTTGTAAGAGGATTTCAAATCTATTTTTAGCTCCTGTGACCTACTTAGGCAACAGACCAAAACCATTTATATAAATTTTAAAGAGGTCCCTCAAGGATTTCTATAAAATATTATCAAAATATATACAGAGGTTTAGGAGGAAATGAAGCATATAGTTTCCACTACATACACATAGGGAACACAGCTTCGCGCCTGGCAGCCATGTTTTTTTACTGAACTTAATAATGTATGCAATCTTGTAAAAGGACTACAGTGAAACTTCCGAATACCGAACGACCTCCTGACCAGCCATAATGTTCGGTATTTGGAAGTTTCCGGTATTCAGAAGTTTGGAAGTTTGCAGGCAAAGTGGATGTGGTGTACTAGAGTTATGTTTTCTTAACACGTAGAATGATGTTGATAATGCAAGATTTTATAGATGTAATGAAATCAATAAAAACACCGATCTTTCTTGCATTCAAACATAAAGAAAGTTTTCCTCACGTACGACATTTAATTCATTACGTTTTCATAAATGAAAACAAATTAAAGTAATCGCATCAAACGATTCTTGTGTTTTATCGATGTAAGGAATTCAATTAAAACACCGATCTTTCTCTCATTGAAGCAATAAGAAAGTTTTTCACACGTTATTGTACTCGCCGATTGATTCCTTACTCAAGCATCACATGATCATTGTGATTTTCACGTGTGTCAAAAAAAACGCTACCACTAATTGATAAACAAAAGAAAACTTTTGACAGTTTGCCGCAGAGGTTTTACAACCTGTTTAAGCTAGGTGACACTTTTAATTTGACAAATATTTTGCTGTTCGGTTTTCGGAAGTCAATTTTTGTGTAAAATATATAAACTGACCTTCAAAATCGTCCGGTATTTGGAATTCAGAGGTTCCGGTTTTCAGAAGTGAAAAATATAGTAAAAAGGACGGGAAAAAACGGGACTTTGAGATTCGTGCGGTTTTCAAAGGTTTCCGGTTTTTAGAGGGTCCGGTATTCGGAAGTTTCACTGTACTAGACAATGCTACACAATAAATATCAAAGCATCTGTTGGACTGACTGACAGAAGGAAAGAAGGGCGGCCAGGGATAACACTTTATGCCCCTACACCATTCTTTGAATGGCGGGGAATAAAAATGAGTAACTGCGCATCAGAAAGTCAGAGGGGTTAAAATGCGTAAGTATGAAGATGCAGTAGGAGCGTGATTGGCGATTCTATTTAGTAAAGAGTAAACTTATTGTTATATTATGACATAACTCGACTAGTCAACAAAGTAAATAAGAGGACGAGTTGTCAATATATTTCGCCACATAATGTTCTAAACCCAGATCCGATCTCTTGAAAACGGTGAATAATCACTTTACAAGGGTCACCAAAGAAACATGTTAATTCTTTTTAAACTTGAAAGAGGACTATTCTATTAGCAGTCCTGTGATATTTGGTTAAAATGGATCAATAGGATTAGTAGAGATGTTGTTTGAAGCAGTGTTGACGATGCCAGACAACAATGGACAGGGCAACCACAATAACTTATCTAGTGCATCATTTGCTCAGGTGACCTAAAAGAACACTTTACCTTTGTTTCAGGTCCCTCAGGCTGATTCTCATCTGCTATTTGTATAAAACTGGAATATAGAGAAATACAACATATGAATGGCATATGAAATGATTCAATGCTGTCTGATAGTTACATTTGACATTGACAAGTGTTGGAAATCAAGGACCATAATTATAGCAATTAAGTGTGAGGTTGGCTAACCGTTTAATCAATTTAAAACCCTAGTATTTTTAACTGACAGTTCCAAGGCTGTAATTTCCCTGTTTAGTTATTATTTCTTTTTGTGTTTTAAATATATGTTATATTACCCTGTGCAATTCTTTCACTTTATATAGTGTTCATGTTATTTTCTGCCTAGTTTCGGCCTATTATGCCAGCTTTCTTGACTTGGCCGTGCGAAATGAAGTTGCGAAAAGCCATGCAAAGCACCTCAATAGCCCTATTGAGGTGCTTTTGCATGGCTTTTCGCAACTTCATTTCGCCCTGCAGTTTGCTTCAGGGCAACCGGAAGATTGGGTGACCATCCTAGGCCCGGACGTCCATGAGTTACAACGCAACGTCAAGATAGAGAAATACGTCTATCACACCTCCGATACAGATTTAAGACCGCAGTGGAGACAGCGAGAGACGTGATCGGCACTCATGGACGTCGGGCGAGTCCTAGGACAGTCAGAAAACGTGTACTTTTTGACAAACTGAGCGTTGGGTTGCAAAATACGTGCACAGTTTCTTCACTCGTGCGAATGTTAGCCTTAACCGAACGCACGGCAGGTGTTGACAATGTGTTTTATTACCATATCGCTAATAGTTAAAAGATAAGATTGTACTCCATTTTCAATAAAGTAATTTGGACATTTCTTCAAAACAGGGTTTCTAAATACTAATCTGGGTAAGCGGGTTTTGTGTTATAAATCGGGAGACTCCCAACTGAAGCAGGACAGTTGGGAAGCATGTAGTTATCTCCCTTGGCAATAAATGCTGCCAAAATGGATTTCACGGTCAAAAACAATTAAAAATCGGAAAATCGGAATAACAAATCTCCAGGGTCCAAAAAAACTCTAGGGTCGGGTTACCCGAAAGACAGATATTTTTTTAAGCCTTACGAAATGAAGTTGTCATATCATAAAAATAACTGTTATTTTCTGTTCACCATGGCACATGCATTCGTTTTCCAACATGAAGGATTAAGTCGGAACAGGGAATGCCAAACAATGCCTCCTAAAAGCAGAATTGGGTTATTTACTTGGGCGCTTAATAAATAAGAGTGAGGTTGGCAGCACCCTCAAAACATGTTAAAACCAGTTTCAAATTATCATTGGTGTTGTGTCATCTATAAAAAAATTGTTGAAACAATTACCTGGAAGTGTGTTTATTCAAGTCCTTTAGAACCTTTGTATACTTCTCTTTCTGCATTACAATTTTGATGGTCACTTTGTCCCTTGAAGTGAATCGACATCGTTGAGGCATTTGCAACCGATGGAAATATTCTGTCATGACTGTTGACAATGTATTTAATTCTTTCTCAGGTGGTTTTTTCGTAATGTCAAAAAGATTGCTCAAATCCTCGAGGCTGTTCACAGCAAGGTCCAACGATAAATTGTCTTTGCTTGCAGTAAAAGTTTCACAAGTATGGAGACAAGGTATATCCAAGTCTGTTTTGGCATGTGACTTCAAACCTGATAGTTCTCTTTTCATAAAGCTACAAATGTTGTCCCTTTCAGTATTAGCGATTCTAATGCTTGACACTAGAAGGACAGGCAGTGAAAACCCTGAAGATAAAGAACCATGTTAAAACAACGATACCAGATGAACATAGCATCACAATGTGCAGCAATATACACTCAAACACAGCTGTGTTGTTGTTGAATAAAATGAGTAAATCTAGGGAATTATCATTATTAAAATATTCCATTGCCCTTTCACAAGGAATAGTTCAGAGATTGACAACAGCCACAGTGATCTTGACCTCTCACTCAGTGACCTTAAGCTCGAAAGGGCACAGTTGCTGCACATAACCAGTGTGACTCAACCAAGTAAGAGAATAATTGGTCAGAACACTCGTTATTTAATAAGCAGAATTTTTTTCTATTATCATTGACTTTGCTTTCCAAACTAGATGCATCCATAGGACACGGATACCCTGCTATGGGCTTTTCATTAGAATGCAATTAATGTAAAGGCCAAATAATTCTAAAGCAATATTAATTGAAAAAAACTATTTTTTAAGTAAAAAGTTTCATAACATCTCCAACAATTGTCAGATTGTAACTGAAATCAAAAGAGGACCTGTATTTTATTATCCTATGCTTATGTGACCAAATGAATTGAATATATTCATCCTTTCAAGAGTAATTGATCTGAAAGCAATTTCTTAAGTAAACAAGAGCACCATGATGGCACTGTATCGCTCACCTGACTACGGTATCATTTATTGATTGATGAGACTTTCAGTTTTCTCCAATATTTTTCTATATAAAATAAGAGGTCCCTAGGGTGGAGCCAATTTTGAATCCACAAAGTCACCCACCATTTGAACAAACTTGGTGGAGGACCACTAGACAACGCTTCACAGCAAACACCTAAGCTCTATGCCTTACAGTTTTGAAGTTACCCTAACTTTATGTCAAACCAAGTGACCCCCATAGAGGGTCCAATTGGACCCAAGGGGCATAATTTGAACAATCTTGGTCGAGGACCACTAGCCGATGTTCTTAACCAAATATCACAGCTTTAGGCCTTCGGGTTTCAGAAAAGAAGATTTTCAAAGTCTTCCGTACACATCTCTATATCAAACATCTCTAGGGTGTGGCCAATTTTGACCCCAGCGGCATAGTTTGTTAGAAGACCACTAGACAATGTTATTCATCAAATATCTAAGCTCTAGGCCTTTTGGTTTCAGACAAGGAAGATTTTCAAAGTCTTCCCTACACATCTCTATATCAAACATCTCTAGGGTGTGGCCAATTTTGACCCCAGCGGCATAGTTTGTTAGAAGACCACTAGACAATGTTATTCATCAAATATCTAAGCTCTAGGCCTTTTGGTTTCAGACAAGGAAGATTTTCAAAGTCGTTCCTACATATCTCTATGTAAAACAGGTGATCCCTGGGTTGTGGCCAATTCTGACCCCTGTGGTATAATTTGAAAAATCTTGGTAGAGGACCACTGTACAATGCTACACACCAATTCTGGTAGTTTTATTGCAAATTTTGACATAGGTATTGTCAAATTTCAACAAGAGTGGCAAACTGTCACAAAATATACCAGTCATAAGTCAGAGCTCGGAGTTAAAACAAGACAGATTTTAGGTAATTTCTAAAATCAAAGGGTGAAAGTGCCTGAAGCGATGTTGCTGGTTATCGAACTTGGCCGAGATATTATGCCCACAAACATTTTCACCAAGTTTGGTAAAAATCGGATGAAAACTCTTTGACTTAAAGAACGGACATGGCTAATTTGGCCAATATTGGATAATTCAAGGGCCATAATTACAAAGTGCCTGGGGCGATGTGGCTGGTTATCTAACTTGGTCGAGATATCATGCCCACAAACATTTCAACTAAGTTTGGAAAAGATCGGACGAAAACTCTTTGACTTAGAGAGCGGACAAGGCTAACTTGGCCAATTTTGGATAATTCAAGGGCCATAATTCAGAAGTGCCTGGGGCGATGTGGCTGGTTATCGAACTTGGCCGAGATATTATGCCCACAAACATTTCACCAAGTTTGGTAAAGATCGCTTGAAAACTTTCTGACTTAGAGAGTGGACAACACGTGGACGCTGCCCGCCCGCCACAAGTAATCCCATAATACGTCCTGGGCGTATAAAAATTCAATTTTCTTGTTATTTTTTTAAAGTCTTGCCCCAAAAATCACATTTCACACGATACAATGTTTCTATACTTAAGGCATTTGTACTGTTATATAATATCTGTTAAATAAAGTAACTCTGGTAATTTTATTGCAAAATTTGACATAGTTATTGGCAAATTCCAAAAAATTCCATTTTTATTTAATTTTCAACCATTTAACCCCAAAAATCACATTTTGCACCGTGTGATTGTTCTACACTTTAAGTATATTAAATGTGGTGCCTTATATGAAAATTATTTCTATGCATTCCCCCCCCCCATTTTTTCATTGGCCTATACACACCAAATATCAAAGCTCTAGACCTCATGATTTTGGACAAGAAGAATTTCAAAGTTCACTCTTTTAATCTATTTTTAGCTCATGTGACCTACTTATGCAGCAGACCAGAACATTTTTTGCAACTCTGAAAGAGGCCCACCCAAGGATCATTCCTGTGAAGTTTAGACAAAATCCATTCAGAGGTATAGGAGAAGGTGTTGTTTAAAGAAAAAGTTGACAGACAAAACACACCGCATGACAACGGACATCCAATGATCCCAAAAGCTAACAAGAGGGCCATGGTGGCCCTATATCTGAGTACATAGCCATGTTGGCTTCAAGAGAGTCCAAAAGGATTTTCAATGAGTTTACCTTGTGACCTCCTTTTTGACCCAACATGACCCAGTACTACACTGGACTTGCATTTTATTAAGACAAACATTCTGATCAAGTTTTATGTAGTTCCGGTAGAAAATGCAGCCTCCTGAGAATTCACAAGGATTTTCAATCATTTGATCCTGTTACCTAGTTTTTTACCTCAGATGACCCAGTTTCAGACTTAACATTGATCTTATTAAGGCAAACATCTTGACCAAGTCTTATATAAATCAAGTAAAAAATGTGACCTCTGGAGTGGAGTTGAGTTTGTTTACCCTCGCCACTGGGATATCGCATATACTGGCGAGCATTCACTATCATACAATCTCATCTATATTTTTTTATCAATTTTTAAATAAAAACTGTAGCGAATGGCTGTGTGCATGTCGAAATCGGATAATAAAGTAAAAAATGTAACCTCTGAATTGTTAACAAGGTTTTACTATAATTTGACCTAGTGACCTAGTTTTTGACCACTGATGACCCAGTTTCGAACTTGGCCTAGATTTCATTAAGATAAACATTCTGATCAAGTTTCATGCAGATCAGGAAAATATGTTAGAGTGTTAACAGTCTAAATTGTTGATGACGGACGACAACGACTGACACAGGGCGATCCAAATAGCTCACCTTATGGTGAGCTAAAAAGAAGCTAATAACAGGCGAGCCATGGGGCGCAGCAATTTTGACCCCAAAGCCATAAATTGAATATCTGGGTAGAGGACCACTAGACAAGGCTACACACCAAATAGCTTAGCTCTTTCGGTTTCAGAGAAGGAGAGTTCCGAAGTTTTCCCTATATACCTCTATGTAAAACTAGTGACCCCAAGGTTAGGGTCAATTTTGACCCAGGGGCGTAATTTGAACATTCTTGGTAGAGGACCACTAGACTATGCTACACACAAAATGTCTAAGCTCTACACTTATGGTTTTGGTCAAGAAGATTTTCAAAGTTTCTCCTAAGTTTTTCTTTTCCGTTGCCATAGCAGCCTGAGTTCTGCATACAATTCAATTTGAACAATTTTGAACATCCCTGTGAAGTTTCATCAAAATTGGCCAAGCACTTTAGAAGGAGATGTTGTTTGAAGCGATTGTTGCCGGAGGCCGGAGAGTGGGCAATGGGAAAAGCTCAAACCGAGTGAGCTAAAAAGGCTTAAATAAAAACAAATACATACGTTTTATTGTCTCCTTTTCAGCCATTGAACAATCATGGGACCCTAAAATTTATAACAATATAAGTTAAAGTCATATTGACTCAGGCGTTTGAAGTATTTGTTTCAGAGTGGGGTCATAAAAAACATAAATGTTAACCATTAGTCTGAAGCAACATTTGTTCATGTTTTGCAATGAAATCTGTGCTTAAAAACAGGTCAGTGATCTGGATTGTCTGGAAGCGTTCTCATTAGATTCGTGCCCGCAGGGCTCAACATTAACTTTTTGTACTACTGGACAAGTCGGACATAAGCAGTCACTTGTCCTGACCAAATGTTCACTTGTCCTGACCTTAAACAAGAAAGTGTAGCTGGAAATGCAAGAGTTGTGACAAATGAAGGAATAGTCAATACACGCATAAATGTTCAGTCTTTAATTAATGGACAATCCAATTAAAACATAAACTGGCTAATTCACATGTAATTCCAATTATAAGCCTCATATTGACAATGAGCTGCTGCTGAACGAAGGCAGCAAAATTTCTGTGTATTTCCTGCAAGGGGCACAGAACATTTTATCCCATCCGTGACATATCGTAGCCAGGCAAACTGGCTCAGCCAAGCATTTACGAAAGTCTGTTTTCGCTTAGTTTTTAGTACTTTAGTACTCATACTGTTTTCGAACACTGCTACGCTAAATATACAATTTTGGCGCAAACCAAACGACAATTCAACAAGAAATAGTCTGACGATTTCGAATGAAGATAAGCCCGATATAAGATAACACATCGACATGGGCATTTTGCTTTGTTTTGTAAAGAAACTATTCTTTACGCAGTATATTTTTACAAAGAAAAATTGTATTAGATTTCGAAAATGTTGATTTATTAGTACGTGCGTATGAATATGGCTCATTGTATTAGATTTCGAAAATGTTGATTTATTAGTACATGCGTATGAATTGAGCTTCGGTCGTGACGTCACAGCTTGGAAAGCCAGTCGTTATCACTCGCCGATGCACGAAAATTCAACGGTAAGTGTCTGTTCTATTTAGTCAGTCTGGTATTTTATATTATACACATCGGTGATTACAGGGTTATAGCCAAGGAAAATTATCGCATTTTATTGATATATAAATTTGTTGTAAAGCGAAGGCGAAAATATCATTACATTGCCGAAAATTATACATCAAAGTCCCACCCATCCAGACGTAACTCCGCCTCTCCCATCCATACTTAGATAGTGTGCATGCTTAAACAGTGTGCACTTAGCCACATAATTGATTCGTCCGTGGCTCTTTCTGCATGTTTGAAATATTTATTGCATGTGCTCCGAGTATTAAAGTAAGAATGGCATTATTTTAGTCAATACATTGTTATTTCGATACTTCTGAAGCAATTTCGTTGCAGTTTCAACGATATAATTATTGACCTGCTTTTTATTTTGTTTATTCAGCTACGGTTTCTTTCTGACTTTCTGTTACAATTACATTATTGGTTTGTGTCAAAAATTAATTGATCAAGATATTTATTGTCTGCTAAGCGATTCTTTAAATCTGTGCTGTTAATTGGTGGGTTATCTGACCTGTTGTTGATTTGGTTCATTTTCCAGTGCACTTCACATGGAGGGAGGCCACCTCAGTCGAATGTAGGCCATGTCACCATAACTGATGTCACAACCAATGTTAATTAGGGTGAAACGAGCCTTCAGACAAACATACGGTATGAGGTCAAGGTAATAAGAGTTTTGAACTTTAAAACTTATTAGATAAACTGCACGTTGCATTTACATCGCATATCTTAATTCTTATGAAAATTGTCCCTATTATAAATATTAACTTTAAAACAGAACGTTTATGCCGGTAGGGGACTACCATATTGCTTGCAATACTTAGAGGGTTTTTGTATCTGGTGTTGTTGTTCTTTGACTCCATTAAAGATTTTACATATATAACGACGGACATATAAACATAAAGTTAATATGAAATGTCCACAATCAATACAAAATGTACTGCCCACAAGATCCTCAACCATTAGTTTCCAGAGCTTGTCGGGAGAGTTTGGTTTGAAATTGCTTAAGGAGCCTCAACCAAATTTCACACACTTTTTACCCTACTTATTCTGACCTAATTTGCCTCCCCCCAACACAAATGTCAGCCAATTCTAGCGATTTATGTGCTTGTGGTGATTTATTGTGATATTGTTATAATTATGCCATAAAGTTATAACCTTTATGTAAACATAAAGGAAAGTAATAGTATAATAATTATAAGAAATTACCTTGGAAGTTTGCAAGAACTAAGCATCTATCGACATGATATCAAATAAAAATTATGCATAACAATTAACTAATGTATATGATAATTGATCATTTTTACAGTTTTGAGATCTACCTCAACTCGCATCTTCTTCTCTGGTTTGAATGCAGACTAACATGTGTAAGTCAGATCAAGGCGATGAAAAGTATTTTGTAAAATGTTATGGAATCAGTACTTTGGGAAGGGTTGAAGATTGCTCATTTGGAAACAGTGAAAACCAGAAAATAGAAATATTTTGCCAGAAATCTCATTTTGCTACATGCGGCTCATACTAATATATGTTACAAAATTCAGTAGTGGACTTGGTTTTACAGCTTATGTTACTTCTTCAGCAATATATTTTGTTGGTTATAATCCTTGACATTTTGTTAATTGCAGAAGACTGATACACAAACTGTTGTTTCAAAGGTTGTGGTTGTTGGTGTTTCTGTTGAGATGGCTGACACAGAGCTACTGATTGACAATGACAGTATCATCTCTGTGCGGTGCGAGCATGTAATGGCTGCTGCTGTCAGCAACGATGGGCCTGTCAACATTGAGATGACGACAGCATAATTATGGACCTCTCTCCCTGGTCATTACATGTAAGGGTAGTGACGTCATTAACATTACCGTAGATGAATAAACATATTGTTTATTGTAGAAATGAACTTAATTTTTTTCGGCACAGCCGTATTAACATGGTTTTGCTTTTTGCATATTCAGTGTTTTGTAAACCAATCAAATCTTACGTTAACCACCAAGGCAATTTTGCACAATTTCTCTTCAATTTAAAAATATTTGTAACCTTGAAGCAGATTGGTTAACATTATGTATAGTGTATTTCAAGATTTATCCAGTAAGTAGTCAACGGTTGTTATTCATTTAAGAAGTCTTTCTTGGTTTTATGTACCAGTCGCGAACATTTCTAGTTTTAATCAGATAAATCGAGATGTAACAAGTTATTAACATGGATGTGTGAGTTCACGACTTATGCAATAAGTAATGTTGAGCTATACTTAAACAGACTATGACTATTCACACTACAGAGATATTTTATGCAGTCTCATTTGGAACACCTCGGCATTATTCGCTCTGCCGGATAAGTACAAGTAGTTACGATTGATGCAGTCTCATACGCAGTGATCTCCCCTTGCAGGTCTTGGGAGTTTCTGTAGTATAGCGTAATTGAATGATATTTAGGCATTTTTTTATGTTGTACAACAAATTTTAACCTTCAGATTGCAACAAATTTGTATACTTCAAGTTGCGCCGACCATCTTTTTTAAAGATATTTCTTGTTATCTTTTACATTGGAAGATTTTGGTTTTCTTGATTCAAAAGTACAGAGCTACCATAGTTTTATTTTGTAATATATACTAATGTACTGTTTGCAGTATATGGTGTTATACATTTATTCTTTACATTTCTTTTAGATTTATTTTCATAAATGTTCATGTACTGTCAATTGCCGACTTCCTGTTTTGCTTCTAAAAACAAATCGTCTGAAATCACTTCATGGAATACCACAAAATTTAAGCGAAATGTTACTAGGGCGACACTCTATAAAAATACGAGGTATTTGGATCTGTCATAAAAACTTGGCTGCCAGGGGTGGAGTCTATTTTCCTATATGTATGAAGTGAAAACTTCCAAAAATCCTCTTGTCAAAATGTTCTGACCCATTTTTGATATAACTTTATACAAATGTACTTTAGGTGGCTGGCTACCAAAATTGTTCAAATTCATCAAAAACCATACTACCAGGGGACTGTGCCATTTTTCCTTTATGTATATTAAGTGGAAATTTTCTATACAAAATCACAGGTCCAAATTTTGATACAACTTCACACAGATAGTCATTAGGAAGAGGTGACCCTTTACCAAGATTGTAAAAATTAAATGTACTTAGATTCATAATGAACATGGCGGCCTGGGGCGAATCCACCTTTGATATATGTATTATAGTTGAACTTCAAAAATCTACTTGAAAAAAAAATATAGGCCCTATTTCGATAAAATTTCACCTGAATGATCAATAGGTGATCTTCTACAAAATAAATTCAAATTATTTTTAATCATAAAAACATTACAGCCAGGGACGGAGCCACTTTTCCTTCATAAGTTTACATGTTTTTCGATACATATTTTGATATTTATATATATGTGGTGCGCAGTGGGAAAATTAGGTTTAATGACATCAGCAAACTGACGTCAGAAACGTCACATTTCGCCGTCATTATAATCATGTTTATATGCCTTAACATTGGCAATAAGATTTCTGATTCCTTCTTTTTGAAGGCTCAAACATAACGAATTGTTAAACAGTTAAAATTGAAAATAAGGTCCCTAGGCCGGGTTTCTCATGGCGCTTCTCATATGTACACCCTATATGTGTCATGGCTAACATATCATGCTTTCAATTATATCATCAGATACTAATGTTTATAGATTTATGTGGAAAGTAAGCCAGGACTTAACCACCAGTGTCATATGGCTATGAATTTGAAAGTATTCATAATGGGCCCGTTTTATCCACGTTCTTACGCACGAAGATTTTCTTATGACGTTCTTACGATCTCAAGAACGTTTTATCAAAATTTTCATACACATGGTCGTTACGAATTCGTAAGTTTTAACAAAAATGCTACGAATGGTTATTATATAATAAGGCATTCGTAACGTTCGAAACAAAAATGATATTAATATTTCACATTAATCAACAACAGTTTTGAACTTTTTTATCAATTCATCTTCTTCATAGTCTAACATGAAATTGTCTGGCATTTCTGAAAAAAATAAATAATTAAATTAATAAGTATTTATTGTTATCTTCTTAGTATAAGATGATTCCATACATACTAGCTGATACAGTAGTCAATCAAAGTTATCATCAGTCACAAAGTAAAACTACTGACAACCAAAAAGTAATTTGAAGATGGAATAAGAAGTCTGTATGTGGAATTGTACATAAAAGTACAGAATCAACTATGTCATACAACCTTTTAAATTGAATAGTGTTATTTGATTACTGTAAGCCTAATTTTAAACTGTTAAGACGTGAACTGGATGAATATATATTAAGACAGGTAAATTATTATCATTTGGCAATTTAATGGTTTGTTTGATTGTTACTATTTATATTATGAACTCATATAAATCATTAGAATTATAGTGGTTGTGACTTTAAGCAGCACTTCACATTTTCTTTAACAATAGTCTGCATCATTAACATCACCAGCTGAATGAAATCCTCAATGACATTTGACTGCAAAGTAAAGTATTAAATCCTCAATAAATTAAATCTTCTAGTTCAAACTCAAGAAAATAATAAATTATTTAAGCAAGTTTTTATTCTGCTGAGCTAGAATACCACTCAATATACTAGTTCTTAAGCTGTGTAGTAGAGTGTGACGAAACGGTAGAGCACCTTGCGAGAGTTGGGGAGGGGTCGAGCCCCACACTGGGTGCACATCCATCTGCATTTATATGAAGGTAGCAGCAGTATAGTGACGTAAGTGCGAGGAGAGCAGTCCACACCACTATAGTACTTTCATATTTCAGTTCAAACCTCTTATGACCAGCCCCTGTTGGGAAAACATTCGCATCTTAGTCATCAGACCTGCAATAGCAAACCTGATCACCCATGATGTTTTAAGAAATATAAGGCAGGCATATCTGCTGGCATATCATATTGAATACTGCTCAGTGTTCCGTTTCGTTGTCCCGGTACTTTTAAGCAGCTGTCCACCATCGTCTTTCTCGGAGAGTTTAGTTTGCCTAGTTTTTTTGCATGATTATGCCTTGCCGCTTTAAAGTTTTTTAATAAATGACAAGAATTAAACTGTGTAATGCCCTGGTCACATCCACGCTATGAGCTCCGTACGAGTAGGTTTTCAGTCGAAATTTTGCAAAATCGCACGGAGTCCGTACCGGCCCCGTACGAGCGCCGTACAAACACACATGCATCATACGAGGTACGTCAAAGCTTCTTGCGAGCTCCGCATGACTTGTCTGCGATTATGTTTGCATAAACGCAACACAATATAATGTCTGTATGCATTCTTTCTTTCGACTGTGATGAGTCATAAGAAAATCACTTTTTATTAGGGATGTCAACGAATAGCAAATCAGGTATTCGAATATTCGTTTTTCATTTCGAACGAATATTCGAATATTCGATCGACACAACTTAGACAAAATTATTTAAAAAATCATATTTCATATACCAAAGTTCTTTACATGCTGTGTGTATTCTACTTTCATTTTCACCGGAAGTTAAGACTCTGACGAATGAAGTTATTGCAGTTAACAGATCATCTTCTGAATGCCAATATTCGAGTTTATGAATATCTTTTCTTTAATCCCGAATATTGAGTACTTAATTAAAAATCGAACCAAACAAAATGCATTCACTCGTTGTATTTTGAGTAAAATGTTTTTAAACAGTCATTTTGATTGGATGATATGACCTACGTGAAAGATTAGTATGCAAATTATGTCGTTTCCCGTCACCCCATTTTTTCGGCATGTTTCCTTTTTCAATTACATCTCTGATCTTCCTTAATTAAAAAGCGAGTCATTAACTCAAGTCCCTGTCGGTGGTTTTAACTGCCTACTTTTTACACCTTTCGTCAACAACAAAATTACCGACAATTAGACACCTACTTTCGTCTATTTGAGACTATGGACTATCAAACTGTTACAAACGGTCAGTAATTAACGGATTATCGAAAGAGACAAACCGTCATCACCCGACGATATACAATTATATTAGCACCCCCCAATATACACAATGACACTTTTACAAGCGCGAATATTTCAACACCAACAACAACAACAACATCCTTTATTACTCTCATACTATCTTACACAAATTGGGGTCGGCAAATAAATAAACAACAATGTTTTTTTCATCAATTTTTTATTAAGTATATTTTTTCGAATATTCGAATATTGAAACAGGATTCGAATATTCGAAGATAAATATTCGTTGACATCCCTACTTTTTATAAATCTTATCTTTATCTTGAAAATTCATTTTGGTTTTCAAATTTATAAGTTATAAGAGATCAACATATTTGTGCGAGTGATATGCAAACATATACGCTGTGTTAAAGATGTATCTGGCCAATCTTAACGCAAAAATATTTGAAAGGGCTCATTCAGTGCAGTTGCTACAATGGCTAAAACATCTTTAATTCATAATTTTAAGCTCCCTTTATACATGGAAGTTTTCCAGTGCGCCATGCAAAATACATGCTGTGTTAAATGGTTGATATTCGAATATATATATCGTTCTAACCTTGAATTTACCATAAAATCATGAATAATGATTATATAACGATCAGTTTCTGCATTCGTTAAAGGTAAATATAATTGAATGTCTTTTTTTTTAATAAAAAGCTTGGCCCGTTATGTCCCTAAATGGTCCAAAGTGTCTGGTCCATAATGCCTGTGGTCCGAAGTGTCCTGACAACTTTTATGTGTCTATTTGATGAACACACCAAATTTTGTATCCTTCGATTAATGTAGATTATTATAAACAAGACTAATGGCTGTGTTATTACATATGTATATACTGTATGTTTTCCTTGTCTTTTATGTTCTCATCACAATTAATTTGTTCTTTTGTCCAAGCCCTTTATTGATTGCTTTAAACGCATATGCTCGTGCATTGAGGCGATTTGCCTTTAAACAGGATACTTGCTCTCCATAAAGAAGTCTTTCTATACACCAATCAAAGCGCTGAAAGCGTTGGAAGACTGTCGGCTTGATCATCTCTGAATATGTGGCTTGACTAGTTTTTGTTATAACTTACTGTTGCTATTCCCGGGCTACATGGATACTCCCAATACCTTATATATCAGCGATTTTTTGTTATAATTAACAGTGGTTATCTCCAAGTTACATGATTATAATTATACTCAATACCTTAAATATCAGAGATTTGTTATAATTTCATACTTCATATGTACTCATACGGTACCGAGCATTAGAAGCGGTGCATCCCCTCTCTTTTCTTGCCATCTAATACATTTCGAAGATTTTTTAAATTTGATTTGTTATTTTAAACATAAACCAGAATGTTATTACATAATTATGTTCTAAAGGGAGACGTAAGTTCAAAGGGACATAATACTAAAACATTTTGATGGATGCACTGATGTTTATATCGTGCACATCCACAAAGCGCGTATCATGGTACTTGTATTACCACATTTCATTGCAAGCCCTTGAAACTGATGAAGTTGTTATCCACACAAAATACATATGTTATATGTTGGACAGACAAACCAATGACAGGGTGATTCTAGTCTTCACCTTGATAAACATTGTTTGAGGGAGTTTAAATACAAGGCATCAAGTACTACTAACACCATTATTTTGTAAAAATTATTTAATTCAACTTCTGTCTATTTAGTAATGCTGTCTAGAAAGCAGTGATCAAGAGTTCAAAGCGTAACTCTACAATTCATGTGTTGTATAAACATGCTCAGCAACTTAAAGTGAGCAACATCGATCCACTTTTCTTTCAAAACTGCAGTTATGCATAGACCAATAAAAAAGCTCACGGCTAATAACAAATAATAATGACCAGATCAGTTAACTATAACTTTATTTTAATTTAAAACGTTTTCTAACACATTCCGTTATACACAGACACATGCACACACAATAGACAATTCGCCATGACATAAGCTCTCTGGCCAAGCTAAAATTGAGGAAGTTTTACCATGCAAAACCTGCACAAATTTATGTTTCGTATTATCATAATCAATTTCATAATATGAAATTTTAAGTGACAAATGTACTAAATTTCAATTTATGTGGACTAGAGGTATTATTCTTTGAAAACTTTGGATAAATATTGGGAACTGACAAAATAATTCATATTCTTGATAAAACCAGAGCTACATTTCATTGCATTTGTAATTATAATACTTCATTTTTTTGTTTCATTAAGAAGAAAAAATAGCTCTTCGATTTAAAATGTTGCAACAAAATATATTTGTCAAAACACTGGTCATTTCTAGAACAGTCACCTTCATCTACACTACTGTATTTTTATCCATGTTAATAAATAGATGCTTATTGCACAAATAATACATTTATGACATAAATTACAAAAGTTCCATACTTTTAACAGATCATTACATCCATGCTTTCATACACAATTTTATGAGAAAATGTACTATGTCTGGTCAACCAGACTGAACAGCAATTTGCAGAAAAACTGCATAGATCTACATTGTAATATCAGTACATGACCAAAAATATGATGTCAAGGAAGTTTGGTTACATCTTGAAAATCTTGTTGTTCTAGGTTTTTTTGGTTAAATGTTTAAAATCATGTTGTTCAATGTTTTTAATATCTTTAAATTTCTTCTTACAACAATGGTAGTTACATAATTATTATCATAAATTGTATTCATTTCAATGAAGGCAATATAAAAACAAGAGGACCAATCCATAGTGGCCCTATATTTCTCAGCTGAGTTCATTGCCATGTTGACTTCAAGAGAGTCCAAGAGGATTTTCAATGATTTGACATTGTGATCTACCTTTTGACCCAACAGGACCCAGTACCACACTGGACTTACATTTTTAACACAAATATTCTGATCAAGTGTCATGTGGCAAATGCAGCCTCCGAGAATTCACAAGGATTTCCAATCATTTGATCCTGTGACCTAGTTTTTGACCTCAGATGACAAAGTTTCAATATTGAGCTAGATCTTATTAAGGCAAATATTTTGACCAATCTCAAGTAGATAAAATAAAAAATGTGACCACTGGAAGGTCTTTTGACCCCACATAACCCAGTTTCAAACTTGATCTAAATTTCATTGAGGCAAACATTCTGACCATGTCTCATATAGATCAAGTAAAAAATGTGACATCTAGAGTGTTAACAAGGTTTTACTATAATTTGAACTAGTGACCTAGTTTTTGACCCCAGATGACCCAGTTTCGAACTTCGCCTAGATTACATGCAGATCATGTAGAGTGTTAACAGTCTAAATTGTTGACGACAGAAGACGCAACGGACATAGGACACAGGGCCATCCCAATAGCTCACCTAAAATGTGTCTTAGAAACAGAAAAGCTTAACATCCTGTTATAGTTATTCAAGTGTAATTATAACTAGAAATATTTAAAGATTTCTGCCACACGTTTATGATTTACAACACATACCAAAATGTTCAACTGTCAGGTAGCAGCGACACATACTAATAGACAATCTCAAGGGTTTGCCAGAATTATATTAATGAACAAAATATTGTCTGGCAAAAAACAAGACATCAATAATTCAATCACAATTGCCAAAAATGTGTCCACACTGTTGTTTCAGTTTTAAAAACTCCATCTGGCAGAATGGAAAATATATTTTTAACAACATGTTTACATAAGTAACACCAGGATGTTTTCACTGTGACTTCTGATCAAACTGCCCTTGCCTTCTTGACACCACATTATACAAAGATGGTCAACACTCCAATGGAACTCTTCTCAGCATCGAATAATCTTTCATCGTCAGCGTCACTAAATAAAAAGGAAACAACAAAAGTTTAAAGTAATTTTCACAAATACATGCATAATTACACTCAGTACATGTAAAAACACACATTATGTACATGGCTACATGTGATATGTCTTTAAAAGGTCATTTTAGCCCGTTTAAAAAATCACTTTTGATATGAAAATATCTGTTGATTGAAAACCAAGTTAGCGTTCACCATTGTGTAAGATTTAAGTTATAATATGCTCATTTTTTGTTCATTTGTTTAATTAACCAAACATAAAACTAGAAATGTGTCAATTAGGACACAGATGCCCCCACTTGCAGCCTTTGTCACAAAAGCAAATGCTATTATTCTGCTCATAGTTTATGAATGGGTATCCAAATTACCAAGTGAACAACTGTACTGACTATGGTGATAAGTAAAGGGCCATAACTTTGCACTTACTGGACACAGCCAAACACGAAACCCCAGGTGCACAACTATACAGGTTGGTGAGCATTCCTGTAGTTTGGTGAGTATAGCTGATATACTGTTGGAGATATACGCAACACAAAATTGCAAGCTCTGTATGCTATATTTTCACTAAATCAAGGGCCATAACTTTGCACTTACTGGGCTCACTGAATTATGAATCCCCAGGTGCAATATAACACAAGCTTGTGAACATTTCTGTTAAGTCTTATATAACTCTGGCTCATATACTTTTTGGAGATATTTGCCACACAATAGGTTATATTTTCACTAAGTCAAGGGCCATTACTTTGCACTTACTTGGTACAGCCAAACATGAAACCCCAGGTGCACAACTACACATGCTGGTGAACATTCCTGCAAAGTGTAATGACTGGCCCATATACTTTTGGAGATATGAGTGACACAAGATTACATACTCAGTAGGCTATATTTTAACTAAGTTAAGGGCCATAACTTTGCACTTACTGGGTACAGCCAAACATGAAACCCCAGGTGCACAACTTCATGTGCTGGTGAACATTCCTGTAAAGTTTAATGACTCTGGCTCATATTATACTTTGGGAGATATGAGTGACACAAGATTTTGTGACGGACGGAAGGAAGGACGGACAGATCTATACGCCCCCCCCCCTTCAGAGTGGGGGCATAAAAATATATTTCCTATGGTTAAAACATCACTAAACATGCATTTATAAAGAATGAACTCATAATGTATTAATTTGTTGAAGAAAGATGTTTGAACATCATAAAATTAAATACAAAAATCCAGTTTTTTTAACAATCAGGCAATTTTACAGGTTTTGACTGCAAGTAATATGACAAAAAAAAGATTTTGTTAATCGGTTTTACATTGCAATGGTTCTTATTAAAGATGTTTTAGCCAATGTAACAACTATACTGGATAAAGCCAATTCAAACATTTTATGTTCAGATGAGCCGGATATATCTTTAAACAATTTCATGTTAAGTTCATATCTTGCATTGCTAGTAAGTTCATGACATTTGAGAAATCTTAAATTTTGCGTTTTAAATGTACCTTAATGAATATACTTAGTATACTTTATTACCATGATTTTTATCACATTTCTCAGTTTCTTACAAAATTGTAAATGGAAAACATAGACTCCGTAGCTAAGCGCTTTCAGCATGGCGAAACCCAAATGAATTAGGCCTACATTAAAAATATGTTTGTTTCCCCTCCCGCGACCCTAGCCCACCAGGGTAGGGTAGGTAGGTAGGGCAGATATTTTTTTTCATAATTTGCTTGCACAAGCTTAAAATGTGTTCTGTATAGATTTAACATCTTAATAGATTTATTTTCATTAGGGTAAGTAAAAATATGATACTTGTAGCTAAAATCTATTTATCCTTGCTTCATAGATTTATTGATGATGTGACTACTCAACTGACTGGTATCAGCGATTCCAGTTTTTCTTACCCAATAGCTATTGTAGCGCGGGAATATTTGTACCCGGCAATTTTAGCGAAAAAATATTTTTTTGGCTAACCTCAATAAAATATTTACGGAAGGGGTAATTTTCAACGGTCAGTCGTGGGAGGGGAAACAAACAATATTTTATTATTGGCCTTATGCATTATTGAATTTATTCTAATCATATTCGTTAACATTTATGTTCAAAACTTACCCTGATTGTCATCCTGAAATACTCCAATTGCTGCCAACATGGCTGTTTCTACTACGAATAGTAGTTTCAAACAGTAGCAGTAGTTCCATTACACCATTCCAAGCACTTACAATGTGCAATTCTGGGATCTCATATAATGTAGATCATATTTCATCTGGACTGAAGTACATGGTCTGTCAATCATGGCTGCAAAAAGAATGACAATTAAGCACTTTGAAGATGACAATTAAGCACTTTGAAGCTACATATAAGAATAGAACTAATAAGAACTACACTAAAAAAAAGTTATAAGTACTGCGATAACATTTTTATGATTGCAATCACAAGCGGATCCAGGCCCTGCCACCTGGCACACATCCCCCCTAAAATTCCCCAAGCTTAGAAAAGTTACATGTACGTCCGAGTATAAATACGAAAATATAAAGAGATAGCTCCACTGCTGCTAATGCGTTGTATTCAATTAAGTCCTTCTGAATTGGTTTTAATGTTCGATATCTTAAAAACAAAGAATAAAACACACAGTCATTATTAATACACACATATTAATTAGCAATTATAATTATTTATATATGAACAAACAGTCACCATTTTAGTCAATATTTATATTTTGTTAAAAAAATGAGTTTATAATAGCAAAATTTATGTTCAAACACGAATGGAGATTTACTTATACAGTTACATTAATTGTTTGTTTGTTTATTTCATCGGGTTTAACGCCTTTTCTCAACGATATTTCAGTTATATACGGCGGCCGGTTCACCTTACCAGTTTTTCCTGGACTGAATACTAACCAGTACTAACATGTGTCAGCTGTAAAAACATAAGAGTCATAAAACTCCAGGAGATCTTTATCATGTGTTAATTCATATTGCTATTTCCTGTTTGATATAATTAATCCCATTGATAATTGCAATGATTATGTCATATCAATCTTGGATCTCAATTTGTAATTCACAAGGTGGCTGCAACTGTCATCCAAAAATATTTACTTCAAAGACTTAGCCAGCGACTTCAAACATCTTTGATGTTTATTCTTGTTGAAAATTAAATTGTTGTCACAAGAATTGCAACACAGACAATAGGTACCTGGATTTGACCTACTTCAATATTGATTTGTGGTGGTGAATTTTCAGAAAATAGCAGACTTGTGTACACAAAAAATGTCATGATGACTATTTTTTCTGTGAAAATTTCTTTACATGGGATTGTTATAATTTTATTATTAACCATATTTTTTGGTGGAATTAATATCTTACAAGATTGCTTTTTACATTAGGGTAAGTAAAAGTTATGGTACTTAATGTAAAAACCGAGAATTAATTGTAAACTAATTACTAATTAGTGTGACCCATCTATAACTAGGTCAGCACCTTACAAGTTATTCAACCAAACGATTAGGTAAAGAAAGGATGTGTCGTGTACTATATAAATGTAGCGATTATACTGGCGACTTGAGAACATCAAAATAACAACATTTGTATTAAAAATCACAAAATACTTACAGTTCTTGCAAACGGTACGCAGCTCAAAACAAAGATGGCGAAAATTGTGTATCGTTGATCACGTGACAGTTTTCGATCTCAATAACAACCCTGCTTTATCTCCATGTTTAATTCAAGATTCTTCCAATTCTTTTAACGCACACAATTCCGCCGCGTTTCTACGGAAATATTTTAAATCATTTGCTCAACATCTTTGAGTTAATAGGCACTACTTTTTAACGCACAGACGCTATTCCCGCCATTCCAGTCTGGTTCTGATATTATCCAAAACGAGGCTCATAACGCAGACAAAATGGACCGTAGGTTCCTCATGTAATGCGAGGTACTGTACTCAAATGTATTATGGGCATTGTTCTAACCATGAAATAGGTGTTTCAGTTCCAAAACTGTACAAATAAGATAAACAATATATAACAGACTAAATATCGTCAAGTGTTTACGATTAAAAGGCTGGTTTGACTTCCCGTCCAAATAAGTGATCAACGCAATTCTAACCGCGTGTACGGTTGGCTTTATAATTCATACGCAGTGAAATCGGACTAGAAAAAAAGTAGATCTTACGATGCTTGCTTTGGATTTGCGGTACTAAAGACTGCCGGCCTGCGGCCGACAGTCTAAAAACTGTTACATTAGTATGCTCTGTTCTTTAAAATACACAGCATAAACTATGTCATACATTTCTTTACAAATATTGAATGTATAGCATAAAACCCGAAAACATATTTTACAGTATCAAGATTCTAGATACACTTTGTATCTTTATTATATGTATAGTTTCATATTGTACTACTAGTCATCATCATTTATTGGACAAATTTATGAAGTATTTGTAATACATGTAGATAGTTCCCACATTTACAATATTTACCTCCCTTGTTCATAATTCAATTGTCAGCCATATTGATAGGCAAAATTCCTTAAAGTGTATAGGGAACATAATTAAACGATGATAAACTAATCGGATATAAAAAATAACTTATACATTACGCTGGCAATATTATGGAAAATACCCCTATAAGGGCTAATCAGTTTTGCATATCAAAATGACTGATTCAGAACAAGGGAGGTATATATTGTAGATGTGGGAACTATATATTGATGTTCAGTGTGTATTATGTGTTACTTTATTCATGATCTCAGTTATTTTTATAAAAAAAATTGAAATTCTACACAATTTTGTTGCCTTTCCTATGTAGAATATTCGATTTGTTCTTGTTTTTAAGCCATCATGTTTGTCAAGTCTCTCAAACTTTTTATGCCCCCCCCCCCCCCTTCGAAGTAGAGAGGGCATATTGTTTTGCACATGTCGGTCGGTCCATAACCTTTTTTCGTTTCCGATCAATAACTCAAGAACCCCCTGACCTATCATACTCAAACTTGGTTCGTGATCATCTAATTGTCAAGGTAACGCGAATAATTGAATGTGGGCGTGTCTAAACGACGCTGCATCAGCTACACCCGTGACGTCATAGATTCAGCACAATCCAAGGTCAAATTACATTGATGTTTATGGAATGTGTTGAAAAACAATTGGAGGTGACATTTGTGTAAAATTGATGGTTATCATAATTGGACATATATCTCTTATGGTGCGTATATTCAGTTTAAGTAATCTTGTTGAATCGCGATCGCGGTTTGTTAACAGCACGTGATTTCGCGAAAAAGCAGACAGCAAATCACGGAAAAATACGATTTTGATCAATTTTTCTACCTTTTTGGACAAATTTTAGGATTTTTTCGTGAAAATAATCGGGAGCCACGACGACATCGCGTTATAATGGATATTACGCTATAACCAACCGTGGTAAAACGGAGTTGCAGTGTATTATTGACGATGGACAATAAACAGAAAGGTATCGCTATAGGGCGCTCAAAATTGTCCAGTCACATGCCACCATTATGTGTAATAATACAACGAATGAAAAACTTACTATGTCCCTCGTTAGTTCCTCCAGTTGCCATGTCTGCACAAAATCTGAAATATGATACATATAGAACATTACATAAATGGTCATAAATTACATAATTCCCAAACTTAGGGCCATGAATACAAATCTTGGCAACGTCTACATTATCAAGAACATTCCCATATTTAAATATATGCTCAACCTGAATTATTGTCGTACCAATAATGTACCATCTAATTTCAGAAGATTCAATATCTCATAGCTTTTTAGTTGTTCAGTAGAACAACAGCAACTAGTTCTATGGCAATTTTCGACAGTAGCATCGCTTAACTACGAAAACTACAAAGTGGGGCAAGAATAACAGGTAAGTGATTTGGTTAAAAAATAGTTCAACATCTGACCATAACCTTTATAACATACTCAATACTGGTAGTAATCTTTACTGCACAATAAAACTTAATGGTTCAACAAAGTGTTGAATACAAAACCCGTGTTCAATATTGAACAACTATAGTCCTTTCAGCGCTTTGATTTATCTTGTCGACCAGTTAGTTTAACCCAGTTTCTTGTGTTTTTGTTAACACCCACTGCCAGCCGATGTTCCTGATTGCATCATAAATAGGTGACGTCTCATCAAGCGGCTTACAAAAGGTCCGTGGCTCTACCCAAGCTGTCTGCCTGAGGCATGTTATTCCAACCTTATAGCAAGAATAGTTGTTTATGTAACTTAAAGCTCAATTACATCTAGATGCGTCCATAGGACACAGATGCCCCCACTATGGGCTTTTCAGTAGAATGCAAATACTGTGTTTGTAAAGGCCAAATAATTGGAACCAATATTAATTGGAAAACCAATTAGGGCCATAACTCCTCCAAAAATTGGCTGATTGTACGAGGGTCATGCAAAAAGTTCTGTCACTAATGGGCTTCCGTAGTTTTATCCCAGGTATTTTTTAAAACGCTTCATTGCACTTGAATGGTGTGTCCAATAGCTAACGATATCCGTTTATTTCGTGCAAATTGCTTTACAAATGACCGAGTAATTTAAAATTGAAATACATGCAGCCATAATTATACACTCACCAATTTACTTTTCACATTGTAAAATGGACGAAAAGACTGAAATTCGTAGCTACAGTTAAACTTCGATTTTTCGAACAGGCGACAACTCGAGAACCCCGGATTTCTCGAGGAAATGGCAGAGTCCCGGACTTTTTTCTACTATTTTCATATAAATTTACCACAGATACCTCGAGCAGAAATAAGTCGAGAGCTCGAGCACACATGCCGGTCCCCAGAACACAAACTATACACAATATCTAACTGGTAACTCGAGGACACATTTTCGCACATTTTTCAAATGGGAGCTCTAAATAAAAAACAATGAAAAGGTGTTAAAATTTTCGCGGTGAGTTGTAAAACTTGCAAAATCACGGTCAAAAGGACAAGTATTGAGGTGTGAAAAACGATTATCGCAGTTTTCACAAACATACAGATATCAATTAAAAAGGCCAATTGAGACGATAATGATGAGACTGTTATTACGAGAATTTAGAGAGTAAAACACATGTGATTAAAACCCGGCCTTACCGTACAAACATCAGAATCTATTATGTGCTTTTTGTACCATATTGTGCTCACTTGTCAAATGTATATTTGCTATGATCAGCTGTATTAATTTTAGATGAAACAATAAAACACGATAAAACGATTTAGAGTTGTTTTATTTTTATTTTCACATCTACATGTACATGTGTAATACAATAACATTTCAACTAAGGAGCGATTTTCACGATGCATAAATATAACGGTGCAAACATCCGGATTGAACACGTATATTCATGAACTTAATGTCGTCTGTAAAACAACAATAAGTACTACAAGTACATTCTGTAAACTGTACAACTCTTATTAATAATTTGTCTTTACTTTTATTTTAATGAGGAAAGATAGCGAATAGAAATATGAAATTATGAAAAAAATATGAAACAACTGGTACACGTGTGACAAACTATGAAAATAAATATTTCATAAAAAAACACTGATGGGACATGATGGAAACCCCGGGTCACTTGAAACACCGGTTAACTCGAGCTTTTCTGACGGACCCCAGCGTCCTCGAGTTACCGAAGTTTAACTGTATATTAAATGCCGCATTAGGCTTGATATAGATTCAAAGCAGATATTTGATGAATTGTGTGGTATATATGGACCTCAGGCCATTTCAATGCGCACAGTCTTTAGATGGGTCAAAGCTTTTAAAGCTGGAAAATTATCTGTCGAAGATGATACCCGTTCTGGTAGGCCTAAAACCTCTGTTACCAAGGCAAACATCGCTGCTGTAAAAGTTGTGGTCGAACAGAATGCGCGATTGTCAGTGAAAGATATAGCCAGTTGTACTGGCATATCAGAAGGCAGTGTGCAAACAATGCTGAAAAAGCGTTTGGACCTGAGAAAGGTTTGCGCTAGGTGGGTACCTCATTTGCTCACTGAGGAGCAAAAGAAACAACGCCTTAAATGTGCCCAGGAAAGGTAATTTTTGGCTTCTGAAAAGGTGGAAGTTGTAATTCATCCGCCTTATTCAAGTGAGCCGAGTCCCTGTGACTTTATTTATTTCCAAGGCTTAAGAAAATGCTTTCTGGAAAGAAATATAAGTCTAGAAGTTCTCTTGGCAGCGCCATTTATCAGTGTCTCCAACAGATACCAAAAGAAGACTTTTTATCTGCTTTTGGCGATTGGGTAAAAAGGTTACAAAAATGTGTTTCGGTAAAGGGGGAATACTTTGAAGGTTTTTTAATAAAAATAATTTTGATAAAACGTAGCACTTAAGAAATCCGAACCCAATGACAGAACTTTTTGCATGACCCTCTTAACTGAAAACAAACTGGACCATTATTTCATTATCCTTCATTTATGGGCCCAATATGAATTGAACAAATCCATCGTTTCCACAGAAATTGATGGGAAACCAATTTTTTAAGTAAAAAAGGACCATAACTTCTAAAACAGTTGGCAATCTGTAACCGAAATCACACTTGACTTGCATTTTATTATCCTATGCTTAAGTGCCAATTTTGAATTGAATCTATCCAACATTTCAAGAGTTATTGATTGGAAACCAATCTTTGAAGCCGCAATAGAGCCATAACACCTCCAAAAATAGGTGAAATGTTACCGATATCAAACTTGACCTGTATTTTGTTATCCTATACGTATGTGCCCAATATGAATTGAATCCACCCATCTGGTCAAAGTTATTGACTCGAAACCAATTTTTTATGTCGAAAAAGGGCCATAACTCCTCCAAAAATTGAACTAGACCTTGTATAATTTTAATTTCCTATCCATATGTACCCAATATCACGGACCTATATACGGCAGATATCCGTGAAACGGTAGGAACGAATAAAAAACCCATAATCCTTAGCGCGCAATTACCCACAATCCTTAGCGCGCTCGGAAAGTATCGAAGATTGCCGATTTTTATTGATCGGCTAAAGTCGGCAAACTCCGTTCATTTCCGTCCGTTTCAGACTCTGTTGATTAAATGTCCGTGTAATTTACAAAATGAGATAAACAAGTTGGTAATTTTCAGCTTTAATTCTGATATTTTCATCGAAGTTTAATTGTATTGTTGATGTTGTTTATTAATACATTTCCACGCCAATTTGATAGTTTAAAAGACTGCTGTGAAAACAATTTGGGTTAAATAATCTTTAAAAAGGTGTAAAAATCGACCAAACAATGGATGTAGATCACGCAAGCAATATGCCATCATGACATTTTTTATGTAAAAAGATGATAAATAACGGAAAACAAAATAAATCAAGCTAACGAAGGGAATAAATTACGTTCTATAACAGACTTTTTAACCAAGTATGTAATTTACGGATCGCCTGTAAATCGAAATTTCTGCCGATTAAACGACGCTCGTTTCGTCGAACAACTAGGTGTTGAAGCAAAAAATGCATACAAGCAAACAACAGGATAAACTCAAAATATATAAATACCATTAAGAAATGTTTAGCTGTAGTATTCGTCACGATTTCGGCGGATCAAAAAGTGAAATTCTCTCGATTCAGCAACAAGATGGCGGACATCGCAATTTTTTCTCATCATTTGCTAAACATTTTAGAGGTGTTCCGATTGTTAAATCTCCACTGGGAAATCTCGCCGTTGCCGTCATTTCAAGCAAGTTCAGCACAAATATCAGCCTGTCACGAATCCATGTATATAGGTCCGTGCCAATATGAATTGAATCCACCCATCCTTTCAAGAGTTATTGATTGGGAAATAAAAAATTTATGTCAAAAAAGGACCACAACTCCTCCAAAAATTGATGAATTATAACCAATATGGGACATGACCTGTATTTTATTATCCTATACGTATGTGCCCAATATCAATTGAATCCACCCATCCTTTCAAAAGTTATTGATTGGGTAACAATTTTTGCACAGACGGATGGAGACAGATGGACAGTGGTAACATTTTATGCCCCTTCACCATTCTTGAATGGAGGGGGCATAAAAAAATACCTGGTCTACTTATCCCTTTACCTACACTACCAATTATATTCAAGTTGGGTGTCAATGGGGCTAATTTTCTCTAAACTGAGCAAAATGCACGCAAGATTGCAAATTTTAATTACTTTTATATGAGGGGCATTAGGAAAGTTTCGAGACAAGTTTTGACAATGTCATTTTCTTATATTTTTATGTGCAATTTTCAGGATATGTAGCCCCACACATTATCTATTCTTTAGAGTCTTTCAATGTTATGTGCCATTATCTGTACAAATTATTCTGTTGCTATAGTAACGTCAAGCAGGCGTGAGCGGGACACATTAACAGTGTTTTTCGTAAAATTCCCGAGATTGTATGACAGTGATTATCAGAATTTAAAGAAGCCAAAAGGATGTAATTTTAATGAACGTTATCCCCCGAAACTGCATGATGTTACCAACGTCATTTTCGGTGTGCGCATTGTAAACAAGTGGTGTTTCGTAATGAATGAATGAACTAGATTCCCATGGGCAACATGTCGAGTCTGCCAATTCTCAAGAGATAAAGAGAATACGATTATATAATGCTATACAGTGCATATCAGTCTATGATACCCATCTTTTACTTTTGACTTCTATGTGTGATGTTGACCTTTGAGCTGTGTGCTGGTAGGTTACAGGTCTTGCACAATACATGAGGTCATACGGTGAACATTTATGCTAAGTAAATTGAAAATCCCCCAATACATGACAGTGTAATATTCCAGAAAAGATGTTTTTGACTCATTTTTTGACAGTTGACCTCGAAGTGTGAACTTGTCCTACAGGCATATGTCTTGCGCACAACACACCATCTCATCATTGTGAACATTTGTGCCAAGTAATTTGAAAATCCCATAATAAATGACAGTGTCCGGAAAAGATGCCTTAAATAGACACATATATTTGATGTTTGAACTCCAAGTGTGACCTTGACCTTTGAGCTACCATCATGGGTCCAGCGAGAGACACGCGGTCTCATCATGGTGAACATTTGTGCCAAATAATTCGAAAATCTCCCTATAAATGACATTGTTATGGTCCCGAAAGATGTTTTAGACCCATTTTTTTACATTTTACCTCCAAATGTGACACACCGTCTTATCATGGTGAACATTTGAAAATCCCTCAGTAAACGACAGTGTAATGGTCTGGACAAGATGTTTTAGACCTGCCTTGCGTTCAGTTTAGGCGAACAATAGCCCACTCACTGTTCAGGAGCTAACAAGTGTATTGACCGCCTCGTTTTAAATCTGATTCCCTGCCTCAAAGACAGTAAATGCAGGGAACCAGCCCTGCATTCATTTGCAATTTGGTTCCCCGTGTGCAATCATTGTGATACGGTGGGCCAAGGATACAAAACGTGAGCGACTGTTAGCCGTAACCTAACGCAGTGTTTGGCTCTCTGAGTTGCGATAGCAAGTGATAAGAAATGTTTTTCGCTAACACACCAGTCAATAGCAAAACTCGCGCGCTGTTTCGTAATGTTTTGGACTGATAGTCTTTACGGCTAGTTTTGATGTTTGACCTCTAAGTGTGACCTTGACCCTTGAGCTACCGACATAGGTCTTGCACGCTGCACTCTGTCTCATCATGGTGAACATTAAGGCATTTTTTAAGCAATATGATATATACACAAAAACGTATCAAAATTCATTTATTTAAAATATGCAAGCGTAGACTAGATCTAATTATGGAAAGCATCTGATTAGTCATAATACTATATGACTCAGGATTACCAGGAGAAAAAACACTGGTGGACCAATGTTGGTCATGATATTACTTATTTCTCATGACTTTCTGTTGTTGCCCAACATTGGGCAACCAGCTACTTTCTCATGCCAACCGTACGACCATAATCCAACATTGGCCCAACTACTCTCTGCTATCTGGGTACCGCCATTTTGTGTTGTGACGTCACTTCGGAAATTACAATAGCTACCATATTTCAGATGATACAATAAAATTTGTAGATCCAGTTCGACTTTTCTGAAAATATGCGACTTTATCTTCACCAGTAGATTCTAGTCTTTATGGCGTTATAGTACACAATTACACGCAGAACTATACATTCAATTACCCGATTACCCGATTACCCGATTACCTTGATATTTAGAGTGAAATAAAATGTCTACTTACGTGCAAGTTATGTCACTGCTTCCATGTCCTCGGCTTGTCTAACACGTCAGAGTGATTAACTACAACTTGGAACGTGACTTGGACTGGTTTGTAAATTTTCTGAAAATGAATTAGGCCCATTGAAACAATCTTTTGTTTCCTAGCTCACTTACAAGTTGCATTTAAGTCTAATTGTGTTGTTTCCAATGAGTAGAACTGGTGTGAAATTTGGCGATGGTTAACAGAAAACACATGTGCAAGGATTATCCGCTAATACTTAAAACAGAATGAGCCGATCAAAAGAAGTAGAGCTATATCGACCTATTGTCATTCAAATGTTATTTGTGAAGAATTAATGTCTGTTATACTTATCATTTTGTTTCATTTCGGCTTCGGGATGGTAGATATTTGTTTTATTACCTCGTACAGGTATACTATTGGCTTGCAGCCTATGCATGCGGAGATCTAGTTTCAGTTTCGGTATTGGGAGCAGTATGCATGGTGACATGTTTTTGCCAACAACAATAATCCTCCTTAAAATTGCCCAATGTCGATATTAACCGAGTTTGCACTACAAGATACAATAAGACAGTACCGCCTATGGCGGGCCCCTTGGACATTTATAAATGTGTCGCAATCTATCTATAGACGTACATGATAACATCAGAGTGCGCACGATCCTGTTCCTCACTTTACTCAATAATTAAAGACACATCCCACAGTTTTTTGCTATTTTCTTTTGTGGTGAAAATATTTTCACTGAGTTTTAATATAATTATGTTTAATTTAAGGATTTCATTACAGTTTTTGCTGTTTTCCTCCTTCTACTTTCGTTTTCCACATAGTTTATTATTAAAAAAGAAAAGTCATTGATATTTACCATTCAGCTCTTGTAATTATAAAAGGATTTTCAATATTTATCTAAAACTAGCACATTTTATGAAAATGTTTAAAGTAATGTGTTACTAAGTGTATTTTGGGTAAATTTTCCATACATTACATTTGAAACACAATAAAACATCAATCTTTATCTAAATCAAAGCACAAAAGTGCTGTACCACTCGTCTCTGTAGCCAAGCGTTTATTTATCGTCGCCACCGGTTTCCCATATGGGCGACGCCTCCAGAAGAATGTTAGTCAGATTAGATTTTTGGAGGATAGTGCATGATACAGGAGATGCCCCAGTTCCAGAAGCACCCCTGGTCCTTTTACGTGCTCGTTGTAAAGCATCATACACGGGACCTCGGTTTTTAAAGTCTCGTCCGAAAAGACTGTTAGTACGGTCAGTGATGGAGCGGGGAATCGAACCAGCGATCCCTGGATTACAAGTCCAGCGTTTTACCACTGGACCACGGATCCGCAACTCGTTGCATACAAGTTTCCGTTTTGTACATCTCTGTAGCCAAGCTGGCAACTCGTTGCATACAAGTTTCCGTTTTGTAACTAGACAGTTTTATAATATCAAAGTATGTGTAAATAGGTAAGATGGTTTGCATGGAATATGAAACAAAACTAAATCATAAGACAGAAATGCGAAAAAGAATAAACATTTATTGAAAAATAATAAACATTTTTTCCAAAAGATCTTCAATCCGACTTGTTCTAGAAATGCTAGATTTTCAAACCGAAATAAAGAAAAATGGTCAGTAATAATGGTAGAACCTTAAATTGTAAAACAAGTGAAATTTTTGTCACGATTGTAAATAAATTAAATACAAAGATATCAAACCATTTATGTAACGTTTGTGGATATTTAATTATAAAATGACATATCAAATTATATCAGCACGGACTTAGAGTAAAATCAGTATGCCCAGGCATAACGTTTTGATATCACTAGCTTGCCATAGGTTATGAGTTATCTTGTTGTAGTGGGGTATTTTCCAATTAATTGTCCAAGCACAGAGTGATGTGTACGTAGAAAGATGACACCGATAATTTTCGTAGTCGTGCGCAACGAGACCATATCTACGATAATCCAAAACTGTAAACGGTGTCGGCTGTTGTGGATTGAAAATTTTGACAGATACTGTATACATTGAATGATAGCAGAAACGTTGTTTGCGTAGTAATTTGGCCGATGTGGACGATTTTGACATGTTACCGGCTTTCAGTCTTTTTCGTGTTTTGAAAACGGGAACCAATTGTTGTATGCAAAGACCTAAATATTTAGGTCTTTGTTGTATGCCTCTCAAATTGCCACTACTATAGACGGTACCTGAGCGGTACCGTCCAAAAATCAAGCGCTCACTCACAGTGACATATTATTTTTATTTCCTTTTTTCATTCAGACAGTTATCCTCATATGATATACCAAGTTGTAAGAAAAGCTAGAAAAAATACAGTAAAATTGTATCGAAGTGCCTATATTATATATATCTATACGAAATATTCACGTTTTAATCTTCATTATCATAAAATCGAGCAAGGTGACCCGTCATTTTAATTCCATATTTTTGTAGATACATTACACTGATAAAATATACAAAGTTTAATGGAAATCGCTCGGTTAGAAAAATGGCCTTATTGTTGGATATACCCTTAAATTATGCACTTATCAATGGTTTGCTCCGGGGATGGGGCGGGGATACACTTTGGACAGAAGACGATGCCCGATATGTGGGAATTTTGACACGCCGAATGATTCCTGATCCCTGGAAATAGGCTTTGGTCGGATTTCAAATAGATCCCGAAAGTAGGGAATTAGCAAGCATCTCTCACTGAGGGGATTTAGCTAAATAATGTTTGGCTCTATGTTGGGGAATTTAACCCCACAAAATTAATTGTCTTATTATTCTGGGTCAACTCGCCCGTCTCCCCCGGGCATGATATTGATAGGTGCATTACGTCACGGAAACTCAGTAGAACATAGAGCTATCTCGTCGTGTGTCTTTGACATTCGTACACGTAACACGGGTTAACATTTTAGTTAATCATTCATGCATTTATTGCTATAAAATTGGCCGCTCATTTTGTCCGGAGTTGATCTAGTTTTAATCGTGGTGGCAGAAATATGCTACCGTAGTTATTTAGATGAGAAGAAATGACACGCCAGTCTCGTTTATTTTATTTTCCAAAATTGAACAAAAATATCTCCGGATCAGGTCATTTTCCAAAAAGGAATAAAAAGGTTTCCGGGTCAGGTTATATATTTCATTAAAGACCATTTTATCAGCGTTTTGTGTACATGACTAAGGTATTACATGGCTGATGATATCATGGAACGTGATGAGATGGGTTTACTGTACAAATTTACGGTGTTTCATAGAACAGCTAGATAATCTAAAAGTTAATATTTTATTTGCTCGGCCTTTTGTATATTGAACTGACATTGTCGGTTTTCGGAAAACGCGCAACGCTTCTGCACGAAATTAGGAGTCGAAAAATCACGGTGAGTGTGTGGCATAGTGGAGAATAACACAGTGCACGTAAGTTTGTGTAAGTTTTACCACTACATTGTATATAATTAGAAAATTAGCTTTATTTTGGTGTTAATGCTTAGCTAGTTTATTCCCCGTTAGTTTGTTTATTTCCCGTTAGTTTGTTTATTTGTGGTTAAATCGAAAGTAGATCTAATTAAATGTGACTGTTTCGAGTGCATTTTGTTTTATTTGCTTTCTGTTCGTATTTTATGGCCTATAACATTGTTACATCTCTCGTTTTCAGCTAAAACAATATGTGGTGCTAACACTCAAATTAAATTAAAAGGCACCATATTAAAGATAACAATGCACAAACTCTGTGAATCAAAGCACAGAAGGTGCTGTGGGACGGTACCACTTGTCTTTGTAGCCAAGCTGACAACTCGTTGCATAGAGCTACTTCCGTTTAAAAGTATTATTTTATATCAAAATATGCCAAATTGTATTTTTTTAGAAAATGTCAAGTCAATGCCTTCATACAGACATACTCTGAAACATTGCATTGTACATAACTTTTTCAGAAGTTTCCTAGAACTGCGTAACACGAGTCTGATTCGAGTGTTTTCGATGTTAGCGCTAACTCGGTGCATTACAGGTCAGGATAGAAAATACCAATATCGGACACTTGTATTTGTGGTTTTGGAAAACTTTTTTAAGTAAATTGGCACTATTGCTGAAGAATACATTTGTATGAAAGCAATTACCAACAATTTTCTCATATTTATGACTACGGATATTTTGTTAATAAAATAAGACTATGAACCTTTAATAATTACACTTATTCTTTTCAGTAACATGGAGTGTAGGAAATGTAAAGTTGAGAAACTACAAAATGAATTTGCACCAGAAAATGTCACTAATAGTTGTGAACATCCGACTCTGTTGTGTTTACGGGTAAGCCTGAAATAGTTACAACTAACCAAGTTATCGTGTTGACTTTAATATTGAATGACACTTTTCGCAGGTTAAATGATCTTTTGTGTATGAAATGTATTTATGAATGACTTTTGGCTATTTCCAATATTAATTAATATTATTAGTAATTCTTCTACAAATTTTACCTCTTTTTTTCTTAAGACAAATGATGATAAACATGGCTGAAACTAGAAACAAATAAGGTTTCTGGATTGTCAATATTGTTGATAAAGTGCTTGATTGTCAATATTGTCGATAAAGTGCTTGTTAGTCAATATTGTTGATAAAGTGCTTGTTCGTCAATATTGTTGATAAAGTGCTTGATCGTCAATATTGTTGATAAAGTGCTTGTTCATCAATATTGTTGATAAAGTGCTTGTTCGTCAATATTGTTGATAAAGTGCTTGTTCGTCAATATTGTTGATAAAGTGCTTGTTCGTCAATATTGTTGATAAAGTACTTGTTCGTCAATATTGTTGATAAAGTGCTTGATCGTCAATATTGTTGATAAAGTGCTTGTTCGTCAATATTGTTGATAAAGTGCTTGATCGTCAATATTGTTGATAAAGTGCTTGTTCGTCAATATTGTTGATAAAGTGCTTGTTCGTCAATATTGTTGATAAAGTGCTTGTTTGTCAATATTGTTGATAAAGTGCTTGATCGTCAATATTGTTGATAAAGTGCTTGATTGTCAATATTGTTGATAAAGTGCTTGATTGTCAATATTGTTGATAAAGTGCTTGTTTGTCAATCTGGTTAATAAAGTGCTTGGTCATTAAAGTGCTTGTTTGTCAATATGATTAATAAAGTGCTTAATTGTCAATATGGTTAATAAAGTGCTTGGTCAATAAAGCGCTTGTTTGTCAATATGGTTAATAAAGTGCTTGGTCAATATAGTGCTTGATTGTCATTAGTGTTGAAAAAATCCTTAATAGTCAGAACAGAACAGAACAGAACATATCTTTATTACACCCAGGTACATATGTTACAACATGGGGTTATGACAGTTATTGTTGTTATTGTATAATTATAATTTGGTTAGTTCTGGTCAAGTCAATGTTGTTGATAAAATGCTTGATTGTCAATATTGTTGATAGAGTGCTTAATATATTTTGTAGTGTGTGGTAAAAAATGTGAAAGATACATCAAAGTGTCCATATCCAGGATGTAATCAGTCTGCTAAAATTGACGACCAGAGACTTAAATGGTTTCAGGCCATCTTGGATGACATGTTCAAAGAATATTCTGTTGATGATGAGGATGATGATGATGGCACATCTTCCGTACATCCACTTCTCATGAAAGGCAGCCTGACAGTCACTCTTTTAACTGGTGAAAGTATGGCATTGCCTTACAATCCCAACATGACCGTTTTGCAGTTAAAACAGACCATTAAAAGTCAAATGAAGATTGAAGTTGGAAAACAGAAACTTCTGTATGGTGAAAAAGAACTGACTGTAAGTATACTGGAGATGCCTTGAGTTGTCAATGTCGTTGATTCCTCATTCCATTGTTTTTATTAGCTCACCTGAGCAAAAGCTCAGACTGCTCACTTTTCGTTTGATCTGTCCGTCGTCCAAACTTCTTATCCTCCTAAACCACTTAGCCAACTTTGACCAAAGTTCACAAATAATACTTATGGGGTCCACTTTCAAAATTGTTCAAAGAATTCCATTCCACCCAGGGGTCTGGTTGCCAATGCAACGGAAAGTATAATTTTTTAAAAATCATCTTGTAAAATACCACTGGCCCAACTACAATATAATTTCACACAAATGTACATTGGGCTCAAATTGTTTGGATTCGTCAAAAACATGGCTACCAGGGGTGGAGCCACTTTTCCTATATGTATATAGTGGATACTACAAACATCTCCTTGTCAAAATTACTGTCCCAATTTTGAAATAATTTCACCTGAATGTTCAATAGGTGATCTCCCAAGATTGTTTAAATTATTTGGATTCCTCAAAAACTTGGCCTTCAGGGGGTGTGGCTACTTTTCTTATATGTATATAGTCATTAGTGGAAGAATAAAAAACCTCATTGTAAAAAACTACTGCCCCAATTATGAAATAATTTCTGGCAAATGTTCCTTGGGTGATACACTGCCAAGATTGTCCAAATTCTGTGATTCATTAAACAAACATGGTTACCAGGGGGGCGGGTCACTATACATTATTATTATTGTAATAAAGGATAAGGCAAAAACATTACTTTTATCTTGATCAGATATTGATAAAACCCATTTATGCTGAATTTGTATTGTACATACATGTATTTCTTAATTCTTCGAAATTGGAGTACAGTGTACTTAGCATTTTTGTTGAGTGTAAAATTATGTATCATAGAACACAGTTATTAGTTGCATAGAGTGATTTATTCATCCGACAGTACTACATTTGATACCAATATTACTTTGTTGTTAAACTTCTTTTACAAAAATGTTTATATGAGTTTTGTAGGATTGTTTATGAATTGCTACTATACATTGCTTCATTAATACTGTTTGTATATTTTTCAGGACTATATTACTAACAACCAAATGACAAAGCTGATTGACTTCAAAGTCAAACCAAATTCAACCATATGTTTAGTTGTTCTGTTGTTTTCCATCCCTGACAGCTTCGATGAAGTTGTGTTTGATTTGTTTTGGGGTTTTCCACTGAGCGGACCTGATTTTTTAGATGCGTCATGTCTGATGTTTCAAGGACACAATTTTGAAACTCTGTGCGACTACAGGCACAAGAGACCAATACCAGCTGTGAATCATTCTGGAGATGTTATGGACAGTCTTAACAGAAAAGGACATCATACCATTAACGTACGGCTGAAAGACATCCCGCATTCTGTCACTCATCTTTTTTTCACTCTGAGTGCCTGGAGTTCCCCTAACATTTCAAGATATCCTAATCCTAGCTTGAAGTTTTATGAGAAATCCTCACCAGGAAAAGATCTCTGTAAAACCTCATTTCATCATGCTAACTCTTCACAGGCCGTGGTGATGTGCTCCATGTCACGTGGTACTCACGGGAAATGGGAAATATTTGAGTCTGGAAAACTATCTGCAGGAAATGCAGCAAACTACAATCCAATTAAAAGTACAATACGGTTGCTTATTATGCAAGGATTTTAAGTCCTTGATACATGTATAATGAGAAGGTGGCTGTGTAATTGGTCTGTAACTGCTCAACTGCTTTATTCAGTTTAAAACTTGCATCATTTATTGTTTGACAGTTACAAGTACACTAGTTCATGAACTATCTAAGATTTTAATCTTCACAATTATTGTATGTGTTTAAAACTGTATGTGAAATTCAGTGAATATCGAAATGACATTACTGTTGTATATATCACATATATAACCACAATGTCACACTGATAATAATATTATCATTGTCACAACTTTATAGTTTGTTAACTTAACTATTTATATATTTAATAAATCGTCAGACATTGGTTAGATGTCACACTTGTGTTTGTGTCTTTACTGTGACACAAATGAACTGCATTGACAGGGAAACACAAAAATAAAACGAAGTTTTGAAAAATGTAACAATTCAGGTTTGAACAATGACATTCATCATTATATGTCATTTCTTTTTTATATGACACTACTGAAAGTACATTCCCTGAAAATTACGTAGATTTTTGTCGGGGTTTATCAGTTAGATTGTAAACACTTGATATAGCCCTCATTTATCATGTATTTGTGTATTTTGACTGATAAATACAACATACATGTTAGGACATTTTAGCCTCTGCAAGGTACGTGTTCTTCTCCTAAATTTAATATCCTCTACTGAAAATGCATTTTTATTGATTTTGTTTACATTATCATGTTCCAATTCTATCGAATTGTATTTTGTAAGTACATGTATTATCATCTGAAGTCACGCGCTATATACTTGCATAAATCTGGCTGTCGAAGATTCTGAAACGTGTTAAATGCTTGTTTTTATTTTGATACAAAAGTACATGTAAGAGAACAATGACTTATTTTTGTATAGATTTTATCTTGTGAATACTTGCAGATTTCAGTGAAATTCTTAACTTGTGTTTTTAATGGCATTAAGTATTGGACAAAGGTCGCACCTTGATGATGCATAATGTTTGTCGCTTCTTTGAGACAATAGCTTTTTGTCATTATTTCACTATGTGTCACTACTCTGGTCGTTCCAAGTTAATGAAAACAGACTTGAAACATATCAATGAAAAGGTGCACTCAAATTAGATGAACTATTCGAACCGCTGAACGTGGTGTTGATAATTTAGTTGGTCTGTTTTTAATTCTTTACAAGTGTTATTACTACAGCTGGTCTTAAGTGCTGTGTGGCAAATGTAAAAATTAAGTTAAAAAGTTAAATTTACAAGAAAATGATGCTAGGTCGCTGTGGTTAGCATAGTGGTCCGGAGACCCGTGTTCGAATCCCAGTGGGGCCATTGACCGATTTTTAAGTTTCTCAAAACATAATTTAATATTAAATATATACCTATGTTGCTTTGAATTAAATGTGAATTATAATTAACCATTTCGTTATTAAATCATTTGTATAAACATATTTTCTTAATTTATTTTTATTCATCATAGACATGTACATGTATATTCCTGTCCGTCAGTAGCTATATATATATTGACGGACAGGAATGAATAGCTCACTTTGGAAAATGTATGCTGCCTGCTTGTATTTATCCGTTTACATATTCATACATTGTATGTGAATAGATTACATTGTCACAATGTTTTATCTAATTTAACGCGAGGATATGTACATAATGGTACACTAATGCAGGGCTTTGCAGCATGCAACATGTTGCATATGCTTCACACCTCACATTATCCCAATAACAAACAGATATATAAAACAAATCGACAATTATTGAAACTGATGAAATTGTCCTGAACCATATCAGAAGTGTACCTGATATTCGTAGGTGTGTCACGATATACCGGTATATCTGTATATTGCACTCTGCAGACTCTGCAGACAACCTGCATATCGTACTGCGATATGAAATGAAAGTACGATATACAATTATCTTGTGAAAATTGCATATTAGTCAACAACTGAAATGCTCCATAATATTATAGCTTATTATTTCTCGTCATGAACATTTAATATATAATTGCCAGTCAAAATCTGAATGAGATTGATAACTTTTGGTTTAGCTTATAATGCACGTTTTTGGTAACACATTTAACGAGTTTACAAATGAATAAATGTTATCAAGTTATGAAAGAATCAGCAGTCGTATCTCAGTTTAATGAAGCAGTACATAGCGTGTAACATATTGCAGTCGTTATACTGCCAATAGATTGCAATATAATATTGCTTCGTGCGTATCGTGATACCCATACCTGATAAGTTAAAATAATTAGTTAATAACACGCATCACACAAATAAGACAAAACGCCACGGTGCAACACCATACCCGAAGCAAATCTATGGTCCAGTGGTAACGCGCTGGACTCGTAATCTAGGGATCACAGGTTCGATCCCACGCTCCACCAATAACAATACTAATAGTCTTTCAGATGAGACATCGAAAAAAAGACGTCCCGTGGACAATGTTTTACATCGGGCACGTAAAAGATAATCCATCCTCCAAAAATCTAATATTACCAACATTCTTCTGGAGGCGTCGCCCATATGGGAAACCATATGCGACGATAAATGAACACAAATACACACACCATACCAGACAGGAACTGTTTGACGTAAGGTCTTATACAGACCTATCATAGAAGACTTTGGTAACAGATTTATGACACAACATTCACTTCCTCTGTCACTGACACGTTTTATCATTTTTTTCCTCCATCGAATTAATGAACTAGGGAAGTTAGGTTTTAAGTGAGAACATTAACGTGATGTTGTTGAAGTTTGCATCCTCTAATATACAACAGTAATATTCATATAATGATAATGTTATTCTGTGATATTTGACGGTCCTTTCTCCTCCACCTCAGACTTAAATGGGGTAATTGTCGGCTGCTTGCGGATGGACAAGTGAGTACTAATTAATAATTAACTCCAGGAAAACTCGTTAGGTCAATTGACCGCCATGTATGACTGACAAATGGTGCAAATGGCATCAGTTAACCTGAGAAAAATCAAATAAACAAATTACCATGTTTTGGCATTGAGTACGTGAAAGTGCGAATACAGTAAATGCTGCAATGTGCGAGTGAGTTTCTTACCAGTTCTGAACATCCCAACATGAACCAGTGGTACACACACTGGACAAGCAATACGACCGCCCTTGAACTAGTTAGCTCAGTCTTCGTTCATTTGACCACAGAAACCTGGCGGAAAAATGGCACGCATACTCCGATCATATTAAAATTTAGGTTTGTACTTATAATACATGTAAAATATATTTTCTTGCAAGAGGGCTTCAATAACATTGTTATAACTTGTGTCAAATCCCCGTTTGTACATAATAATTGCAATAGAATAATATTAAACTAAACTTTGGTTTTATATTTGTATTTTCAACACATGCAGTTTACTTCAATGGCTGATCCTTAGGAACATACATACAATCGTATCATCAATTTGCTGAAACAGTATATGAGCGCTGCTTTGGGATTTACAACCTCTTCTGTAAGTGACGTCATTTCAAGAAAACGCAACATGTAATGCCGCTTTTGCAAGCATAAAACTATATTTACTCCATATGGTCAATTCGTTTTCATATTGCCATATGGAGCAAATATTGCTTACTTTCAGTACATGGTGACGTCACATGTGACTTTTCTGGAAATGACGTCACTTAAAGAAGAGGTTGCAAATCGTACAGCACTCATATATTACCAGAAAACGAACTATGTCGCAGAAAACACCACACAATGTCGCAAGTATTGTTCGAATGATGACGATGCATATAATCAATAATGGTATCACCTGTTGAGAATTAAATATTTTATATTGTAACGAGCCAAGAGTAAAGTTTTAGAAAAAAGAAACCACCAAACAGACTTCAAACAGTAACACAATTTAATTCTATTGAAAATACAGATACAAAGAAAAGGAATGAATATAACTTAAAATAATAATCCAAATAATTAAAATGCTACATTAGTGCATACATACTTCTAGATATAAATGTCTGCTGATCGTAAACAAAATATCGTATTAATTGTGTCCAGATTACCAGTGCCCGACTTATGATCTGAAGGTAGTTAGTTCGAATCCCGCCCAATGCGAGGTAGGGACCACACATACTCATGCTGGAGTAGGCGTGAGTCGAGCAGGAAATGACACATGAAAAGTACACTACCACCTCAAAAGTACAAGAAACAAGAAAATATATCAAAAACATGTAGGCCTACCCAATTACAAAAGAGTTGTTACAGGGAACGCTACTTGCAAGTACATTGTATACATAAGACAAAAATGGAAAAGACGCAAACATAAATGATGGGAGAACCCAGGTGGCAATCATCGTCAGTGATTGACATCAGTTGTCGTAAGTTGCTTCACAATGGACGTAAAATTGAATAAGTTGAGTAACACGAATATTGTAATTTATGTATACGTATCTTTCTCATTTAGCTCTCTATGTCATCATTTTCCACCTGTTTCGTCTGAAACTGATCAATTTATAATATACGCGTGTTCAATGAAAACGCACCAAAAGTGTTAGGCTGATTATTTTCAGTCAACTGTTTCGTTATTTTCACCATATATACAAACTTACTGACCGCTTTTCAATAACTTGGTGTGATTTTATAGGACCTCCACTGCCCATGACCCAGTTTCGTGAACCCCGTGCTACTCGTTATTTTACTGACACTCATGTTTATTATTAACTATATTAATGTACACGTGATCTAGCATTTCATAACTTTAAGCTTTAGACTATCAGAACGCCAACATGGGGGTCAAATTACGCTGTTACACGTAGTCTCGTCAACAAGACCACTATATTGTCCTTACTTGCCTCCGAGGTCGCTTTTAAAACAGCAACACGGACTGCCCAGGAAACTAGGGGACATAACGTCGATCCACCGTGCGTCAACGCCTGTTAGATGTCGGAATTTCAGCCCATGATCCATATAGGAGTAACGTATTTACGTAACCGTGACTTGTGGTGTCGTCGGCATCTAATCTACGATGGACGCAAGATTAATGGAATGGTGTTCTTTTCACTGATGAGTTCAGGTTTTGTAGAGATATGCTGGATGTGAAGCGTAAGGTTTGGTGTCGCCGAGGTGAAGGTTACACAGATTGCAGCATCAGACAGCAAGCAAGATGGGAAGGGGTCAGTGAAATGGTTAGGGCCGGTATATCATGGCACCACAAAATACCTCTGATAGTGGTTGGAGGCAGTCTGACGACTCGGTGATACGTTGATGAAAGCTTGGAAACGTGTGTTGTGCCATGTCTTCGAAATCACTGTGACATCACTTTGTTTCAGCAGGACAATGCTTCGCCACATTCAGCCAGAATAACGTCTGAGTTCCTGGGTCAAAACAACATTCAAGTTTTGCCTTGCCAGCGTTTTCGCCAGACCCATAGAGCATTTATAGGGTCAGCTTGGTATCACGCGATATCACGTCAAAAACAACAAGGCACAGTGAATGCAGGCACTGAAAGACGAGTGGGATGCCATCCCACGATTCAGGAGTCCGCGTCTCATCCGCATTATGAGGCGTAGATGCCTGTCTGTAGTAGACGCAAACGACGGTCTCACTCGAGACTATTGAGTTTTGTGAACTTTCAGATTCACCCTCGTTCTTATAAAGGCTCAAGTGCAATAAAAGCCATTTGTTCCGTACATAAGTCCTTGAAAAAATATTTTATTTCAGTTTTGACGGCCAAAAACTAGAGCAGTCTACTAATACATGTATAATAAGTATATTTCATAGTACGTTTTCATTGACCGCCAGTATACTTCAACAAAATATAAAAGCACTAAAATTAAAATATTGTTGTAGAATAAATGTAACATAGACACAAATAGCGCGTACTTTGCAAGATAATCATGATGTTTCACATGAATAGAGGATAAGATTACCAGCAGTTCATGTCTTCTACATTGCAACATCAATATACATCAGAATCGTGATCATACTGAGGCGAACTGGGGCATTTACCTTCGTTATAATGTTGAAAATAATACAAGAAATTGGCACACGTGCATTTTTGTTTTCACAGGAACTGATACAAGCTCTTATAAAGGTTCCTTTTTGTTTACTAGTATGGTATTGACTGTATCATGTATGTATATATCGTCCAAATGTTAAATGTGTTTAGTGCACGCAGCCTGGTATTGTATATGTTTAATGCATGCACATAATTGCCACGCTATTCGCTGACGGGACTAGCTGGTAGACGGAGCTTATCAGTACTGGACTAGCATATCAGTTACCACTACACTAAGTGTAAATAAAATTCTTTGAATTCTTCGTAGAAGAATATGTTTGACAGAGAAGATGTCCACGAAGCCACTTTGCATACGGTTTTGTACAAAGTATATTAAAATACGATTCGTGAAATATGCTAGAAATCTCATTTCGAAATTTATTAAGTTGTATCGAGGAACTTACTGTATGTCTTATATATGTGTATGTATGTGTAAATATATGAACAGGAATTGTATGGCACAACAGTATGTTGTATTGGCATAAACAGAACTCTATGTCATATTATTTTGGCTTAAATATGTTGTTTTGGAATGGTAATGTGTAATCTTTGCCATAATTTAGCTGTTTATTGCCTACACTAGCTGTCTCTGCCGAGAACGCATGTAAAATGTCTGTAATCTTTTATGAATATTTAGAAAAGAAATAAACAAAAACATGCTTTGTATTTCGATATAATGAAATTTCTAAAAATCACAAACCCAAATTACATGCTTTCTCGCCACTTGTCACGTTGCTCATTACTGTAATAATGATTACTGCTGCTTTGTAAAAAAACGTTTCCAGTGTTCAATATGCACATAAATATATCTATCTTAATCAAAATATTCTAGTCGTACTATGAATATAGTCAAAATCACATATTTCCCCCAAATTCCCTCACAAAAATGGCGTCATGTGTTAATTAACAGTTCGTATAATTGCTACATCCGGATGTATCACTTTAATCAGATGCCATGCTGTGCGCGCGTTGTTGGATACCGAATAAGCATCTACATCTGTAATCAAATTCGAAACTGACTATTGTACTTGTATTCTCAACAAACTTCGTTAAAACTACACATTTATAACTCACACTGTATCTACCTGTATTGGAAAAAAATTAATTCAAAGATGTTGTTTTAGCCTCTTCGTAAATAAATCTGACAAAGTGACCATAAAAAAAATCAAAAAAGCTTATGGGGAAAAAAGAAATCACAGAAACAATGTTTGTATCATCATAACTTAAGTAGAAAGTTTTATCACATGAAATATACCTTGAAGAAATTCGATTTATCACGGTTTGAAAACATTTCTCCTCTATACTTCGATAAGAGGTCAGTCGGTCGACGTGACAAGAACGGTTCTAGATCAATTTCAGTTTCAATTTCGACTTAAATTAAATTAAATTGAAATTGTTCTAATTCGTATAAGATGTATATATTGGTCCCAGATAGAAAGTTTAGTTACTATAAAATGTCACGAGGTTAGATAGCAAGCCAAATTTAAGACTTATGTATTATACATGTAGTTCATTTCTTTAGGGATTTACAATTTAAGTTTTTACAATGTTTAATGAATAAGACTGAATTTGTTATGACTTTTCGATGTTTATAGGCACTACTACTCATTGCGTGAATCGTTTAGTGCCTTTTAAATATTGGTAAAGTAAACTAAAAATGAGTGCATTGGTTTCGTCTGTATAAGTGGGGTAAGGGTAAACCTTATAACAAAACTTTAGTGTCTATTTGACCAGGTGCTTAAAATGTTCATGATGTTTTCCTGTTTCATGCCAATAGAAGTGTTGACGGTTGCATGCGTCTCTCACGTTGCATCAGTGTGTCAAATACACGAGTACACCAATTAGCAAACTCTGAATTTAAGTCGATCAGTTATTTTGTTCAATCCACAATTCTTGCAATAATGCCTTTCAAGAGCCCATTTTGATCGCTATGTAATTTACAGAGTATTCGTTTTTTGGGTTAGGCAGCGATTTGATGGAGCACATTTAAGTCTAATGAAGACGTCTCAAGAGGAAAGCTACGAACGACGACTAAGTACAACTTATGCATAGAAATATGGCAGGTTCCAATCATAACTCGAATCACTATATTTAATCGATAAGGGAGAAAACCACTGTGGTGGACAACGGGATAGGAAAACGGGCTTTATTATAATCTATGTATTCCTTTAGTTTCGCATTTAATAATTGCGTTATTGCGTCACGATTCTAATTGCTTCTTAGCATATTTAACGTAATAATAAAATTTCTTATCAATATGATGCAAATTTATGTTAAATAATACTTTACAAACTTTAAACTATCGAAAAATACGAAAATGCGTAATAGCAATTTCTCAGAAAATGGATTCGGAGCGTAGTTTGTTTCCATTAAGTTAAATATGGCGTTGCATAGTTCTCTACAAACAGCCGAGTTCAACAGATCAAGTCTAGTACAGGTGCAATTTCTTATGATATTGAATATGGTGTTGCGTAACTTCATCATTTCTTACGAAACTTGTGTTCATAGCCATATAACTCGAACCATAATCATGAAAATCCTGAAAATCATCCAAATAATTATGAAAAATTGTAAAGTTGTTTGATACTCAAACTCTTGTTAGCTCTTTAAAACAGGACTTGAGAGCTATATTTTTCATGATTTAGTGCACATTCATTACAATACGTCTGTGATTGTCCATAGCATTAAGCAGTCGTATCCATAGATCTGTAGTCCTGCCATAAATATAACGGAGCTTTTATCACGATCAAGTTTGGTCAGAAGACCGCAGTCATGTATACTTTAGATAGGCAGAGCTATAAACATACCTCGCAAGTGGGACAGTTTTCAAAATTAATTGATTGTCTTCGACTCTTGAAATATTAACACAATATGCCCTTAAAGTTAAACTGCATGATGATACGTTTGAAACGACTCCACGAAAACTTGTTTGTATACTTTCACATTGAAACTGGCTTTAGCGAGTAGAATAATTATTATTACAGACACTTTTGTATGCTTTTTATGTCAGTCTTGCTTTGATAATTCCAAATATTGGCCGACATTGTTAGTATAGTACCACTAAAACTGGGTGGACCATGATTCTTGCTTTGAGTTTTTATGATTTGTTCTGGCAAGGTCATATATCGAAAATACTCAAAAACCAATATATCTTAAATGCTAAACCATTTTTGCAAATGAACTTGCCACCATTTTATTTACATTTCTGCAAGTCACTGTGTAAATGTAATATTTTGTAATTTCTACTCTATGCTGGGTTGCACTTCAGAGTCAGACTTCTGTTTTGCTATGACAAGCAGTAAAGAAATGAGCGCTGCTATGTGATTTACAACCTCTTCTGTAGTGTAAGTGACATCATTTCGAGTAAAGGGCAACATGATGATGTGATGTCACAATTTGCAAGCTGTAAACAATATTTACTCCATACGGTCATTTCATTTTCATATTGCCATTTGGGGCAAACATTGCTAACTGTCAGTACATGGTGATTTCACATACATGTGACGTTTTCTGGAAATGACGTCACTTATAAAAGAGGTTGGAAGTAGTACAGTGGCGCTCAAATGTTGATGAAGTAATTTTGGGAAAGTTTGAACTGTGTGATTCAAAATTGCAATAAAAGTAAAGTTGTTAAAAAAACACATGTCACAGAACAAATATCATTTTGTGTTATCAATGCTGTAAGAAAAAGGGGCATTGAAATGTGCTATCCCTCCCAAGGAATTTGATGTGTCTAATGTCCACAGCTGGTACATTAACCCCATTTGATGATATTAATAATACTGTCCGACTGGAAGTTGATACAAACTTATAGGAGAGAAAATATGGCTTTCACAACACTTTTATGGAAAGAGGTATACTGAATTTCTATATTGTTTCCAGTAGTTTTATGAGAATTTTGCCACAACATTTTGTACTTGAAGAGAGAAATAACTAAATAATGCCCAATACTACGATGTAAACAAACGCAAAAAAAACTAGGATAGTAATCGCCAATAACTTTACCCAACTCAAATACTTCCTAAATGACATTCTACTTGATCAATGATAATAAGGTCAACTTTGTCAACAAATATGGAATAACGTGGGATATTCAGCCCAGATTCTAAAGTGACAATGTTAGATTTTAAATTGAGTTAGATATTTTAAAAATATTTTACTTATATAAATGCGAAGTCATAGGTCACAAGTTATTGGACAGTTGAAATATTCTAAGGCTGATTTGTGTTAATTATACACAACAAATTATTTTGCATCAGTTCCATGAAGATCATTTTATAATTCAGGAATGGTTGTTGAGGTACCAGAAAGGAGACTTTGTCACGTTGCTTAAGCAGCACTGGCGAGAATATGTTCTGATTGTGTTCCAATCATTCGATACTCATGAGGATCCAGCAAAGGAGGAACGTTTGGCAAACAAATTTCTCTTTAAACCTTTAGAATACTTCTTGTGCAATGGAGATCCAGAGAGCGTGTTTCATCAATTAAAAGAGAGGGATCTACCTTCCCAGCTTTGTGGACATGTGTTCAAAAATGGGGAGCCGACTTATTCCTGCAGGTTTGTAAAGATTTTGCTTACCAAATATTTGCTTTCAAAATTGTATTTTAAACAAAGAAGGTAATTATCTTTTTTGTTCAGGTATGTTATACTTAGGGATGTCAATATTCAGTTATTTTGCTAACCGGATAACTGTTTAATCTTCTGAACGGTTAACCGAACATGGCGTTTGTTACTTGTTTCGTATTTTGTCGTGTATATTTTTTACCATACTAGTTTGGATTGTGTTTTATTTCTGCTAAGTACTGACCATAATTCATCAAAGAAATATCAATCATTGCAATTATTTTTAAGAAAACATCTGTATTAGTTGAATTGACATTCAGTAATTTCTAATTTCAGGGAATGTGCTACAGATCCAACATGTGTTTTGTGTATGGAGTGTTTTCAAACATCTGTACACAAGAAACACAGATATAGGGTAAGGTTGATATGCGTTAATGTTGTTTTAACTTTTATGTCACTGTATGTAGCAAACATGCGCAAAATAGAAGCTTACAAGTCATTCAGGCATATTTCCTACTGTATCGTGCCATCATGACACTACATGTACTACTACACAACTGGCCAAATTTCTTGCAAAAAAAATCAAAATAGGAGTGGTGAGAAAGGTTTCTGAAAAAATTAGTCCTTCTTTATTAATATATCCTGCAAACAAAGTTTGAAGAGGTATACAGGAGTCACTCTGTTGGTTGGTAGGTCTGTTACCAAAACTCGAAAACGTTTTGGAGGATTTCCATGAAACTTCGCACAGATAAATCTACATGATGAGTTGTAGTATGTGACATAATATTATACCTTCAAGATGGCTGACTGATGGCCAGCTTGGATTTTCTCAAAAGCTTGTTTTTATTCTGTTATGGTTTAAGACTGCCAACTGGCATCCACATTGGTATTAATCACATTCAATGATAGCTCCAGTTCAAACAAAAAACAATTAAGAATTAGGAGTATTTGAAGCATAAATCAGAGTTTTGGGCTCCAAATTGGGAGTCTCAGAGAATCTTGCCAAGGTGATTTAGTTAATGACAAAACTAAGGTCCATTAGTGTTGTCTACTTACAAATTCATACAGGGATGCTATCAGTGACTTGCAGAGGAACATGTTAGTACTGTTTGGGGACGTTGCACTCTTGTGCTAGGATGTCTGGTGTTCATAAAGAATCAGTTTTCAGTATCAAGATCAAATATAGGATCATTCAAACTTTGTAAAAATGTTATTAAAAGCTAAATATTTTTATTTAATGTTACAAATATAAACATCCTGCAAAACATTTGAGACATTAATTTAAATTCACATGTCATGCTTATTTAGAAGAATATGGAAGCTAGTAAGTTTAAATATGAACGAATTTGAAAAATTCTTCCTGATTTGATCTAGATCAGTTTCAGTCATAAGTATAATGAATTAATTTCTCAACATCATGTTTTCATGATGTTGAATAGAAGATTTTTAGGTATTTTTGTGTGTGTTTATTTGAAGTACTGGAAAAATTGTTCAATTGCTTCATGAAAATGGCAAATATTTTTATGGATCTACTTGATCCAGATCAGCTGATCCTTTGTGAACATGGGGCCTGTTGTTTAAATGTTCTTGTTGTTTCGTTTATCTGAACTATGCTGTCACTCGGTTCTCTTACTACAGATGAGTACATCTGGCGGCGGTGGTTACTGTGATTGTGGAGATTCCGAGGCCTGGAAAACTGGAGTATTCTGTGGTAAACATCAGCCAAAGACGATGGAAGTGGAAGATAATTCGGTAAATTGATTTGTGAATTGCAATATGTTTCATTCACTATAAACCAAACATATAAGGAAGTTAAGCCCTAAAGATTTACATCTTGAATTGGTTATTTCTACATTTTGTGAATGAAATATTACACTTCTAACATACGTAGGAGGTTTTTATGTGTTTTCTGAGAACAAGCTAGCTCTGTTCTGGTGAACTTCTGTCAACTGACTTTCATGCATGCCAATTACTGAAATATCAGTACATTGAACAATTGGCTTTCAATTTCACATGCCCCCAAAATGTCAATGTGGTCTATTAATTGAGCACTTTACTTTGGTATTTGGTATCATTGCCTCATTTTATATTAAACATTGATGTAATTTTGTCTGTATATCTGGTAAGCACTGTTGTGTCAGGTTTTAACGTAAAAACAATATTAACTGTCTCATTATCTGTTCAAGAACCCTATGGAGATGCTACCTGATGATCTAACTGACCGAGCGTCAGCATTGTTCATGGCTACGCTACGTTACACAGTTGAAATGTTAACTTGGGAGCATAGCGATCGCCTACCCGATAGTCTTCAAACTGAAGGTGAACTCACTGATAGCTATGTTTGTATGCTCTTCAATGATGAAGTGCACACATATGAACAGGTTAGTGTCCTTTGAATAAATGGAAAAATCTCAATAAGATATACATCTACACTAGATTTGAGGGAAATGTTTTGGCTTGCTTTGTTATTGTTTGTCTACAATATTTATTTACAAACCATATTTTGTCTGTTTGTTTGTTTTGAATATGTTGAGAAAATTGAGCATTGAAACATATGGCTCAGGTGTCTGTATTTAGTTCAATAATAATTTATACAGTTATAGAATTACCTATCAAAATCAGCCCTCTCTTGAGCGTTAACCTCTCATCAACAACATTGTGAAATTTCCCTCTGTAAAAATGTGCTATTAAGTTAACCTCGTCGGAGCAACAACCTCTAGACAACAGCCAGAATTTGCATATCAAAATGGATGTGCTCTAGAGAGGTTGCTGTGAAAATGGTTGTGTTAAATAACAGTTTCTTCAAAATATACTCAGTACATTTAATAACGCATTATGTGGGATTTCTAAATTTTTCATGACAGTTGACAAGAATTTTCATAAAATATGAGTTTCAAAAGTAATAACATGCAATTTATAGAAGTATGGATGGTAAAAAATTGTGCTTTTTTAAATTGACTGAGAATACTTTGTTTCCTTTGTTCTATAGGTTATCAGTACTCTTCAAAGATCAGTAAACTGTTCACATAAAGAAGCTATAGACTTTGCTACAACTGTTGACCGAGAGGTAAGTATAGATTGGATACAAGATTGTGTGTAATAATTGTTTGTATGAGTTTGAGGGATGAAATAACAGAAAAGATTATGCCTAATAACTTCTTTTTGCTTTCACATCTAATATTCAGTCTGTATAAATGACTGTGTAATGATGCATAAGCCAATAGCTTCAATTCTCATGTTAAGATTTGGCTGTGTCAAGCATGTATAAATTTACCTAAGTAATGCTCAGCTAGTACTTTTAAAAAAACTTGCCTTGATACAATGTATAAAAAACCCTGTATCGTTCGATCTGTCTATCAATATGTTTACAGTTTTAATTGAGTGATGCATTTTTCCATACATTTTTTCCAGGGTCGTGCTGCTGTCACAAGTGGAAATTTTGCTGATTGTGAGAAAGCAAGGAATCTCATTGAGGTACTCTTTTAAGCATGGTTTGCATCCGTATTCATGTTTATATTCGCATCCGTACTGCGAAAGAATAGTTTCCATTTCTACGTATTTTCATATAAATTTATACGTTTGCAAATTTTCTTTTTGGCATATTGTCTCTTCTTGTGGATGTCCGCAAATGATCCACATCCGTAAAAAAATCGTGCGATTTGATGTGCATGTGATGCAGAACTGACAAATGGAATCGACTCCAACTATTTTCTCTTTGGGCAATTATCTGAACAACTGAAAACAGGCCTTTACATGTTCATGATGTTCATTTACCTCTATCTGAAACAATATTTATTTTTACACTTCTTTTTTTCTATTTTCTTTTATTTTCTTTTTCATTTCACTGGCATTGGATCATAGTAGTAACAATCTAGATACCCCTTGGTATGAAGATTTAATGAAACTTGAGATTTTTCAAGCAAACAAAATTATTTTGTGTATTTCACAAAGTCCTTTTTAGTTTTAAGAAAAATAAGTTAATGGAGTCCGCAGAACAAAATAAGGAGTACTGGACTTACCGGAGTTACGAGTTCCCAAGAACCCTATTTTTGTATTCGTATTTTTGTTAGTACTATTCTTCGCAACTCCCTGATCTGTAGGTCAGCAAATCTGATGTTGATGTAGCATACCTTATGTTGTCCTTTTTATACTTTTTCGGATGAAATCTCTAAATGGTATTTCAGGACAGAAATTTGGATATAACGGGCCGGGTAAACTGTTTGTGCTTTCTTTAAAATTGAATTAATTAGCAATTAGCATGTTCTTGTGTAGGCTGAAAATATCTGTACTTTGTAGTTCAATAACAATTAAGATGCTCTACATTGTATCGAAATATGTAACTAATCTTATAAAGCTTTATAGGTGAATAAAATATTTAGATAGATAGGCATTATATTTAATTTTCTTTTTGGTCATTTTTTCAATTGAATTATATAAAAGAAATTCACTTTATTGAGCTGAAAGATGAAGCATATCTATTTCATATGTTAATGTGAGATAAGAATGTTAATTGGATTTGTGTTTTATGCACTTAGATTTTTTCAAAATTGGTATAAGCTTCCATGTCTGTTTATGCATTGTAGTTTTAGTCAGTATACATTTGTATACATTTTCTTGACTTCATAACTAAATTTAGAATTACCTCTACAATTTACATGATGGAGAAAAGCCTTGATAGTTAGTTTTGGTAAACGTTTAGTATTTTTATAGTTTGTCATTTATTCATAGTTATTGTCTAGCTGTTTCTTTTGTTTCCTTCACTTAATTGTAAAGAAGATAGACTGAAGAGATTGTGACAACAGCAGTTTTTATGAAACTACTGGGTATAGTTGTCCCTTTTAGGTTACCATAATTTTCTTAAAACAGAATTAAAAGCAATAGTATGAATATATGTTGCAGTACTGTTTTGGTGATGGACTCCAAATATTCTAAGAAAAAGTATTAAAAGTGTTGAGTATCAATCCTAATTATTCAATTATTATGTTATTCAGAGACATACATCCCGTCATGGCCATAAAGCTTTGAAGGTGCAAGTAATGCACATTGCAGTGGTAGCACATCAACAGTTTGCTCTACGTATGATTCAGTGGTTGCAGAGTATCATAGCACAGTCAGGTAAATATTTTAATGTTTGCTGAAATTTTCCATGCTTTCCCCCAATGAATGGTTTGATCACTGTTCTAATTATATAGTATCTTTTAGCGCATACTTTTCAAATAGGAAGAGTTATTGTCAGAGCTTGTTCATGGTCTGTGTCCAGGTGTATGTTAAATACAGTAAAACTTCGAAACCTGGAACAGCCGTCGGATCTAGCAATTAGTTTGTGCCATCTATTGTTCTATTCTTGTTTTGGCTATCCATAAAAAATGTATGGTTTTGCATAACCCTATTTAGCAAAATTTAGGTCGGTACTTAGGTGATAAAGGTTTTATTTATTACTTTTTATGCTAATTCAAGTTTCAACTATTAATATGCAGCCAAAATGTACATTCCCACTCAAGCACCTCAATTTATTTTTAGTTGGGGTCATTCTAGGTAGGTTACCGTTATGTCAAACAAACAACTTTTTCAGGATGGCCATAGAGAATCACTTAGAAGTAACTGCTCTTTCACAATTGGATGTTAGTTTGGAAAATTTGATGGTTTCTAAGCATTATGTATTCATTAGATGTATTATGACATGTATTGAATTCATGTATCATCTCTTGATTGTATTGTTTTCAGATGGATTAAGACGACTGTTTTGTTTACTGAGTATGCAACAACAAGAAAATGAACAATCTTTAATGGAAGTATTGCTTCTAGCTGATACACAGTTGTGGAAAAGTAAGTTACTGTGTACATTAGTGTATTGAATAACAGTTGTGGAAAAGTAAGTTACTGTGCTCATTAGCGTATTGAATAACAGTTGTAGAAAAGTAAGTTACTGTGTACATTAGCGTATTGAATAACAGTTGTAGAAAAGTAAGTTACTGTGTTCATTAGTGTATTGAATAACAGTTGTGGAAAAGTAAGTTACTGTGCTCATTAGCGTATTGAATAACAGTTGTAGAAAAGTAAGTTACTGTGTACATTAGCGTATTGAATAACAGTTGTAGAAAAGTAAGTTACTGTGTTCATTAGCGTATTGAATAACAGTTGTAGAAAAGTAAGTTACTGTGTACATTAGCGTATTGAATAACAGTTGTGGAAAAGTCAGTTACTGTGTACATTAGCGTATTGAATAACAGTTGTGGAAAAGTCAGTTACTGTGTACATTAGCGTATTGAATAACAGTTGTAGAAAAGTCAGTTACTGTGTACATTAGCGTATTGAATAACAGTTGTAGAAAAGTCAGTTACTGTGTACATTAGCGTATTGAATAACAGTTGTAGAAAGGCAGTTACTGTGTTCATTAGCTTATTGAATAACAGTTGTAGAAAAGTCAGTTACTGTGTTCATTAGTGTATTGAATAACAGTTGTAGAAAAGTAAGTTACTGTGTACATTAGCGTATTGAATAACAGTTTGGAAAAGTCAGTTACTGTGTACATTAGCGTATTGAATAACAGTTTGGAAAAGTCAGTTACTGTGTACATTAGCGTATTGAATAACAGTTGTAGAAAAGTCAGTTACTGTGTACATTAGCGTATTGAATAACAGTTGTAGAAAAGTCAGGTACTGTGTACTATAGCGTATTGAATAACAGTTGTAGAAAAGTCAGGTACTGTGTACATTAGCGTATTGAATAACAGTTGTAGAAAAGTCAGTTACTGTGTACATTAGCGTATTGAATAACAGTTGTGGAAAAGTCAGGTACTGTGTACATTAGCGTATTGAATAACAGTTGTAGAAAAGTCAGTTACTGTGTACATTAGCGTATTGAATAACAGTTGTGGAAAAGTCAGGTACTGTGTACATTAGCGTATTGAATAACAGTTGTAGAAAAGTCAGTTACTGTGTACATTAGCGTATTGAATAACAGTTGTAGAAAAGTCAGTTACTGTGTACATTAGCGTATTGAATAACAGTTGTAGAAAAGTCAGTTACTGTGTACATTAGCGATTTGAATAACAGTTGTGGAAAAGTCAGTTACTGTGTTCATTAGCGTATTGAATAACAGTTGTAGAAAAGTAAGTTACTGTGTTCATTAGCGTATTGAATAACAGTTGTAGAAAAGTAAGTTACTGTGTTCATTAGCGTATTGAATAACAGTTGTAGAAAAGTAAGTTACTCTGTGCATTAGCATATTGAATAGCGACGACCTAATTGAGTGAAAATTATATTAATTTTTTATTTAGTTTTCAACTCGTTTTTGTTTTCCCTTGCAAGTCTGTATCAAAGTCAACTTTGCAAGACTAAAACAGATGTTTAATATAAGCTTAAACTGTTAAACAACTTGATGAAATTTTCATATATCAATGCTTTTTTCTTTGCCTGATGAGAATGTGTGGTGCATGTAAAATTTAAGCTGTTGCTTAAGTCAAAGTCACCAATTAAGGGGATGGGGATGGCATTCATCATTTGCAAGTGTCAATTGTTATTTTCCATTAAATCAAAATAGTCCATCGTTACAGAATAATTCAGACAATACTGTGATATTCTTAAATATATATATATGCATATTGGTTGATATTTCTGGTAAAATGACTGATCACTTTTCATGTTATATACTTGTTTTTTTACAGCTGCAAGAGTACAGAGTCACCAACTGATGATGGCGGGGTATGTACTTTTTTCTGCTTTGATTTTGTAGTGTTACCATATTTGATTTTTACATTATGGATGTGACTAAAAGAAACTACAGTAAAGTTCCACTATTAAGACCACCCATGGGTCCAACATATAGTGGTCTTAATAGTGAAACTGAGCAAACTGGTTGTGACATTGAACATTAATACATGTAGCACACATTATACATTTTTGTATATTTACAGAATAAGAAAAGCAACATGCATGGTAACTTTAATACATTTTTATTCCAAATTAGAAAGATAAACATTGGAATTTTAACAAAGTATGTTCAGTTCTTCCACAGAAGATCATTTACAGAGGTGTTTTCATGTTTTAATTTCTGACACCACCACCATTGGTCTCATAATCATCCAAGATCTCAACCTTTTTCATAAACTTGTATTGTGTGAACCTGAAATATTTTTTTTAATTTTAAAAGATAGAGTATCCTTAAAGCAATACTATAATATGTATTAAATTACCATAGTTACAAATTATCTGAGACTTTCAAAGCATAATGAGTTCAACTTTCTTTTTTCATTTCAAGTAGTTTCATTCAATTTTTATTTAATTTGTTCAAGATATCTGAATGTAATTATTTTGTAGAAATATGGTGTTGTTTCACTTTTGTTCGCTGAATAGGAGAATAGGACACCTAATGTCTAAATGCAAATAGCATTCAATCAGATATAAAATGTAATAGAAAAATAATTGTGCTTGAAGATTGTTAAATATTGACACTTTGTGTATCCAATCCCAAAAAGTTTATCATAACACATGTACAAAGGAAATAATTGTAAGTAACAACACATTTTTATTTAACAGACATAACTATGCTTTATTAACTCTTCCAATATCTACAAATCTTGTAACATTGTATTAACAGATGACAGCTATAATATGCTTATATACAGAAGATTATTAAGTTCTGTCACATGCCAAATGGTATTAATTATACATGCTTGGTGTAATAACTCCACTGTATGGGGAAGAATTAATAAGTTTATAATTAACACGTTTTTTTATCTTTGACATACTTGCTTTGTATTATTCCGTATTGTATCCTATATTTTGCCTCTACATTCAGATAAATATTGTTTAAAGCAGTGGTACATATCTATGTGGTATGTATGTAAAAAACCTTTTACATGTTTGATAAGGAATGACATTCTTGCTGACGAAAATATTTTTTATTTGGCTGAATTTGACATCATTTGCAATAAGTAAAACGTTTAAAGATGTATCTGGCTCATCTGAACATAAATTATTTTTATGGGCTTCATCCAGTATTGTAGTAAACTAGTCAAAAGCACCAGGTTGTTTAAAAAAAGAAGTGGAAGTTTCTAACCATGTTTTCAATGAAAACCAGGTTATTAGAATGGTGTGTGTCGTTGGGCGGGCGGGCGTCAAACTGGTGGTTTCCGGCCAATAACTTGAGTTCCGTTCATCGTATTGACATCAAACTTGGTGTATAGTAAGATCATGTGGAGATCTCGCTTGGGATTGCTTTTGGGCTCGTTCCATTCAAGGTCACCATTACTTTAAATAGAAATTTGGTTTCCGGCGAATAACTTGAGTTCCGTTCATTGTATTCATTGAGTCTATTGACATCAAACTTGGTGTATAGTAAGAACATGTGGAGAGCTCGCTTGGGATTGCTTTTGGGTTTGTTCCGTCCAAGGTCAAATAACTAAGTTGAAAACCTGGTTTGTGGGCATTGCCCATTTCTTGTTTTAATTTTATGATAATACAAACGTCTTTTTCGACAAATAGAGAGAAATACATTATATGTTTGTTTCATTGGGTTTAACGCCGTTTCTCAACAATACCAGTTATATACGGCGGCCAGTTCACCTAACCAGTTTTTCCTGGACTGAAATCTAACCAGTACTAACTTGCCCTTCCACAAGGAGCCGGCAACTTCTCCACATGAGGAGGAAAATCGACATTTTTAAATACATTATAAAATTTATTAAATGTATTCTGTGATAATGCATATTTATTAAAATTCAACTGGATAAAGTAGATTTTTCATGTTTGTTTAGGTAAAGAAATGAACAAAAAAATGAGCATAATATATCTTTAACTCCTAACTGAAGAACTGGAGGCATAAATTGTTGAATGAGATGATTACTGACATGAAAAACTGATATCATTTCCTGTTCATAGTCAAAATGACAAATTAGAACATCCTGTATGATTTATCAAAATCCCTACTTTTGCTTTGATGTCAAAAAAATTTACTTTCAGTTTTGAAACATGTCAATATCAAACCAACAGAAGGATCTTTTTGTGAAATAAAATATAATTTGGGAGGTTGGAATCTACCATGCACTCATCTGAGAAGAGAAAAACTGCCACTTTAACCAAATTAAAAATAAATATAATTATACCTACAATTCCATTTCAGTGTTCTAATGGATCAAGAATGTAAGAAGAAGTTTTCTATAATATTCACTAAGGTAAGTTTGTAACAAGATATCTGTATATAGTCGAACTATCTATGAGTTGGTTTATTAAGTAAAATGATGGTGTTATAGAGAGTATTTACTGAGCCCTTTTTTCTTCCAAAAAAACAATCTTGTTTTATTTATATTTCTTATTTTTTATGAAAATACCATTACCAACTTCTTTTTTTTGAACAAATACAGAGGAATACATTATTAGTGTATGCTTTGATAATGCATGTTTATTGATGTTTTAACTATATAAAGTATATTTTCAAGTTTGTTTAGGTAAACAAATGTACAAAAATGAGCGTAAAATAACTTTAATGTCTAAATAATGTGTATGCACAATGTCACAGATCTAGAAAATTGTATGGTATTTTTGAAGCTTGTAAAATAAAAGGTATGTACTTAGGATTTTATGCTTTATACCGTGGAATCCCGTTGGCTCGTACTGGTCAGGACTGACAAAATTTGTTAGAGTAAAAGGTGGTTCAAGTCAACCGTGGTTGTGAAATAATTAGCATGCATGCGTAATATGGTGCGTATGTATGTCTTGTCAAAGTGTGTTAAAGTCCAAAGTAATGTATACGTCTCATGTGAATAATCAAAATGAATGATAATAAAGCATAAACAGAAAACACACAAATAAATATACACGTATAACCGTACAGAATCAATAGCATCTATACGGTTTCTGGGTCCTGTAGTATATATACATAAATCTGACACTTTAATTGTCAATTATTGCATTAATCAATCTTCGATCAGATGCAAACAAATTTATCAATGCAGTTTGTTGTTTGCGTGCAATTTTCAAAAATGTGTGAAAAACGCGCCGTTTCTCAATTGAACTCATTCACCAGCAAATCTGATTATGAGATGAGAAAATGTATTGTTCGACCGAAATGTGCAAATAATAGTGCATTTATGATCAAGGGACCGAAAAGTAGTCGAACAATATAGATTATATAGGAAATTCAATTGGGACTTCATAATCAATTAGTCAACAAGGGTGTTCGACGCAACCGAGTTCTAGCCAACGGGATTCCACTGTAGTTCTACACGCAGCCATCTTACTTCGAAATCTGCAATTCTGTGTCTCCAAGGTTATTTTCAATTAAAAATTTACAATTTTTCAGCCTTCTCATGTTATGTTTAATGTCAAAGAAAGAAAGCAAAAATATTTTAAGTGTATGGCTAATTAAGGCTTTCAAGTGTTTTTTCATTGGTTTCTATTTTAAACTGTTGGACAACATAATATGAATGTTGCCTAAAGCAATAACACGGATATATACCATTGAGAAGGCAGTTGTAAAGAGACTGTTGATGATTTACTGTTTTTTCTTGTAGGACAAACAGTAGTTCTTCGTTTTACACTGATAACAAAGGTTTATGAGCATATATGGGACATGGCAGAATGTTACACATACTGACTAACACATGTATAAATAGCAGAAATTTGAATGTGGAAATATCTGATTATACAAAGGCATTTCGATCACACATACCTGTCATTGTATAATTGTACATGATAGCTCATTATAGCATAATTATATCTAATCATACATTGAAAGTATGTTGTAGAAATCTTCCGCCACCCTAATAGCTGGAAAGGTCACTACATGGCCATCATGGTATATGTTACTTGAGGCCCCGTTACAGAAAAAGAAATTATACATAAATTAACACATACAAATATTATGTGGGTGTATTGCTATTTTTTGTTTGATCTTTATTAACCCCTTGCAAGAAAAAAATTCACTATGAAATAAATATACATGTACTTATAATAATAATATTCTTTCATAACACAATGCTTTCTCCTAAAAATATCAGCTTTATTTGGTAACAAGACAAGAAGTTTAGACGTCACAATAATATATGAACTGGATAAAAAGTTCCTGTGAATATCACATGTGCCTGCATATTATTTGATCTCTAATGTAATTATGTTCAAGAACAAATAAATGTTTATATATCTAGGAACATATTTAGAGAACTTCTCTTTGCCTGCATATTTTTCCAATATTTAGATTTTGTTGCTTTCATGGAGCACCTGCCCTGCTTCAGAAAATACATAGCACTGTCCAAGTCCCATATGGTTTCTTCATTTTGTAAAGATAGGATTTCTTCTGCTTGCTGTCTCATGTTCTCAACAAAATAATGGGAAAACATGAGCACCACTGTACAATTTCCAACCTCTTTCTTAAGTGACGTTCTTTCCAGACCACGTCACATGCGACATCATCACGTACTGACAGTAAGCAATATTTTACCCCATATGGCAGTGTGTAAACGAAGTGACCATATGGAGTAAATATTGCTTCCTACTTGCAAATAGTGACACCACATGTTGCGTTTTCTTGAAATGACGTCACTTACAGAAGAGGTTGTAAATCCCATAACAGGGTTCACATATTTTTTTAAATAAATAATGAAACAATGTAATAGATCATCGAGGTGTCATAGTTAGATTCGTATGCAGATGTGGATTGTTGTAATGAAGAAAATGATTGATTTGAAGACATTTTGATATCTATTCCTTCAGCATTACACAAATCTGATGAAGGCGTTCTGTATGGATGATCACGATCATGATGTGTCGATAGCGTCTCTCTCCGTACAAATATTTACTGTCCTATCGCTGGTATGTTGAACATGTATATACATGCACACACTAAGGTCATGTATTGGTGTTGGTTTGTCGACTATGGTATGATAGATACGCAGTAAAACTTCCCAATCCGGACTGGTTCCATTTCCAAGATCACATAAAAGACATACTGGTCAAAAGTGTTAACCTGCTAGATTGAGTTCACATAGTTTCTAAAAAATCATACTGGACATGTCTTCTGTTTATTTTAATATATCATTTGTGAGTCATGGTGGTCAAGGGATAGAAGACCTGGCTCCTGAATAGCAGGTTGTGAGTTTGAATCTTGCCTTGTGCAAGGTTGTACTGAGAACTACACAATTCCTGAATTTGGTGCAACTTCTTGTTAGTAACCCAAGAAGCAGTCATCCGGGGTGGTTAATATAAGTTATGATAATTTGTTCACAATTGATGTAAATCTGATTGAACATAAGATAATAAAAATATAACATAGTGGGGTAGCTCTTGCGGCCATATATTGTTGGTTTTTGAAACATTGAAAAGAAAAAAGTTTTTGGAGCATCTTGGATATGAAAGTTTTACTGTTCTTCATATAACAAAGTGATGTTATGTGAATTCCTTACCATGGTCAAAGCTGTCTTACCATAGCTTGAATGTTTTCGAAACGTGAACTTGTAAAGATTTTGAAGACATTGCATCTTAAACTTCCGCAAAATGAGCATTGCAAAATCTGGATTTCACCAAATGTAGTGTTGCTTATTTAATATCTATAATGGTGATTTTGATTACATAGACAAGTGTATATGTATTCTTCTCTGTCTAAAACTTTGATCATTGCAATGGTTCATTAAGTTTATCTTTTGTTTCTTTCGGAATTCATTACGAAAAATAAATTGTACTCAAATTCATTTGAAAAAAGTTCAACTTAGTGGTAATAGCAATATTATAAATGGTTCCTCAGGAAGCATATCTGGCTATGGTAAGGCTGCTTGCTCTATGTTAGTTAAGACAGTGTATGTTAGTCATACATTTTATCACGAGGTAGACTTTTAGTTGCAGCCATAACACTGACTTATTATTTTTATATATTTTAGTGCTATAATACACTAACGAGGGACTTTATACAAGATGACCATTATCGGGCAGTCTCGGTCACTCAAATGTCCGTACAAATATTCACAGTGCCAAGTGTGGTATGTGTTGCCATGTAAATGTATACTGGTATTAATACCCCATTTAGTCAACTTTTCATTAAAGAGTGTCGAGTGTCGCTGAATTTAAAGAAGTTTTTTGTACTTCAGTACTGGTATAATTCCCAGGACACAGTAGACATGAGACATACAACTTTTGTTATAAGGTTTTGTAAATAGTTAACTTAATGAATACAAGATATTATGTAAGAGAAGTTCAGGCAATATATTAAGCTTGATACTACAGTGTCATTGATTTGCTGAATAAAATGGCTGAGAGATAATGTTATTTCCTTACGGTTGTAGAACTGAATGGGAAATCACTTTGCATTGCATATAAATGTTTAACTAATAGATGACTAGTCTTGTGCCATTGATGAATATCGAAGGGATGAAAGTCTTCCTATTTTCTGCTGATATTCATTTTTGTGAATATAAATATTTTGGAATGTAAGTGAACCAAATGTTTGCAGATACAGTGACACCTCAATTCTAAGACCACCACTGGTTGTAGTGGTGAAATGGTCCAATTCTCAAGTTACCTTATGGATGAAAAATTCAAAACTCTTCCATGAAAACAATATGGTCTTATTTATGAGTTGGTCTTAATTTAGAGGTGGCCTTTAAATACAGTCTTACTGTGTATGCCAAATGGTAATTTATATTAGGGGATATGGGAATTTTGAAGATTTCAACCTTTCATCACATTTCGTCTCCTAGTGGAGTAAGAATTGTCCATAGCTGCTTCCTGTTGTACTGTAAGCTGCTTAGTAAGGCTGTAACAGTTGCAATTATATCAGAGTCATATTTTTGTATCCTTTCTCATGTTATATTTGCAACTTATTGGTCTCTATTGGCGACTTATTGGTCGACGAATTGTCAAAAAAATGATTAGTCAAGATTGTTATTTTCAATATCTATACAAAAAACCCACTCTGTAATATATTGACTGGGATGCAATAATTGTCTGTACTAGTCACCCCTGTATGTTTATTTCCCAGAAGCTGTATGATACAAATGTATATGCTATGCTTGTCATTTAATATTCCTCTGTGATCTCATGGGTTCACAATTGCCTATTGTGCCCACTGTAGGTTCTATTTCCCCTTTGATTTGTTTTGTGACCACAGTCAGTGCTTTGTCAGCCATACATGCCAGGATGTAGCACCCTGTCCCTTTTGAGCCACATGCCATGTGTAAAATTTCAGACAAAAAATAAATTTTGACAATGGCTTTGTCTTCATTGTATTCATGCTGTTATGTAACCTTACTGGAGTGTGGTGACAAGTCACTACTTCACTAAGGTCATTTGTCCTCTGCTTCTGATTTGTCCAATACTTTCAGAAGGGCAAGTTAGTACTGGTTGATTAATTAATAAATTCCAGGAAAACTGGTAAGGTCGACTGACTGCCATGTATAACCCAAAAAAATGAAAATTGGATAAACCCAATGATAAAACTCAAAAGAAACAACATAACAGTGGGTATGTTTTTTGTCCTGTAATAATATGACGTTTACCCCACATTTATATGTAATTCAAATTTCTGTGAGAAGCTTGATATAGATGCATACAATGCTTGTTGGTTGGTATTATTTATGATACAGATTGCAAGTAGAATTAATGAAGTTACATGCTTATTTTTTGTGTATGATGTGTATCATATTTTGAGTTAGTTATGAACTGTGTATACATAGTGACTTGTTCATTGTAGGCACGTACATTGGTAGCAGAACACAACCTTCTGTCTGTGATACTGCAGACGTTCTTACAGGCTTGTGAAGAGAAGAAAAACAGTAAGTTGTTAGTTGTTTGTGGTAAAACTTGCAGAAAGGTTTCCGAGACTTGAGCTCCCTCCTGAGATTGCAATCACTGTATTTGTATTAAAGTGGTCATATTTGTCACAAATTTAAGGGATATATTCGGTATTTGGCCTGGTCATCCTCTACTGGTCTTACTGTATCTTACAAGATTCATTGTCAGGTTTAATTGCTTTGCTTTATATACATAGATTTTCCGCTTTAGTTCTGCCTGTAATATTGGGGGAGGGGTTGGCAGAATCCTGAGTTAGATGGAAACCAAAATAATGTCTGCCATCTTTATTACTTCATGAAATTCTTTGTCTGTTACAAAATTAATGCTCACCATAATGAAACAGTTTGTGAGTATTGCAGCTGCTCTGATTATTGCCGAGGTCACAGTAATATTAGATTCAAGGATAAATATAAAGTTTTGAGAAGAATTGAATTTGTATACTAATGATCATTTAGTTATTCTGCTAAATCTAATATATTTTAACATCATATTTTAATAGTTGTTGAAGTATCTTAGCAATGACATTGTCTAGTTTAAACTGATATTTTCGCATCAGTTGTGAAACAAGTTTTACAGCTTATTCTAATAATTCTCTGTGACTGCTTCCTGGTTACTAAACAGTACTTGCACAGAATTCAGCCATTGCTCAACGTGGGGCTTGAACTCGTGTCCAGTATGGTCATAGCTGTGTTTATGTCTCATTATTATTAACTATATTTGTTTTTGTTTCAGAAGATGGCAAACTTATGTTTGAGAGAACAAGTTCAGCAACATTTAAACGAGCCTGCTTCTCTCTGCATGATCTCAAGTAAGTGATTTATCATGAACTTTTGTATATGTGTGAAATTACAGTTTTTGCCCACTGGGATACAGAATGACGTGCTTTTGAACAAAGAAATATTTTTTCTAATTTAACCAATAAAGATGGATGGTTTCTAAACCTTATATCTTAACGCAATGAATCACCAAATGATAGCTGAGACTGTTGTTTGAGTGTTGTAGAAATAAAGATAAATGTTTTAGATATGCATTGAAATGAAATGTTTTGTTTTACATATGCATTGATATGGAATGTTTGGTTTTAGATATGCATTGATATGCAAACCAGGGCCTACAGAATGGACTGATCAACTTCGAGCTAGTTTTCTAGAGGGCTTCGCATATTTTCTAGAACTCCTAAAATTGATAGAGGTATGTAAGGAATGGCTTCAAAATTTCTTGAGTTCTCTGACCATGAAAGTATAATAAGTCCATTTGTATGATTTTTAATTGATTTAATTAGAACTGATGCTTTACCTGTCAGGTTAGCTCAGTTGGTAGAGCACTCTTCTGCCAATCTGAAGGTGGTAGGTTGGAACTTACTGAGGCATATGGTTTCCAGTTGATCAATTTGATCAATATTGTACATCCAAAGTCATTTGTCGTGTTACTCATGTGAGAAGGTAGTCGGTATCTTACTGAAGAACAGGGTCCCATTTCATTAACATTCCTATCTTAAATCTTTTCTTATCTGAAATTTTCGATTTAAGAAGATTTTTAAGAATTTCCTTTACCATTGCAGAAAGCATTTCTTTTTCATTTTCTTAAGATTTTCATGTACCCGTTACATGTTGACATTAAAGATACACAAGAACGCTCATGTTAAGAAAGGTGTAGGTTACTTCATCTTAAAGTTAAGCAAAAAAATACCTTTAAATGCTTCGGAAAATTTACCTTCTTGTATGTTTCTGAGTATTGTAGATTGGTTAATCAGTCGTCCTGGTAGTTCACTTTATACTGAACAAACTAGTCACTGACATCTTTACAGATTTGAACATTGACATATTTTAGGGGATGGATCCTGTTAAAAGACAGATCGGTCAACATCTCGAATTTGAACCAGAATGGGAAGGTGCCTTTAATTTACAACTGAAGTTAGAGGACAATATTGTACTGTTCTTGGAATGGTGTGGAAGTGATGTGAGTGATAAGTATAGTAAAACCCCACTTAATCACCACCTCAAAATTAAGACCACCATATTGATTAGACCGTATTTCCATGGACCCGTTTTCAGGTTTTCCTCTATATTTTAACTCTATAATCGGGCCACCTCACAATTTCGACCAGCTTCTTTCAGGCCCTTAATAGTCATGTAATGGAGTGTAGATTGCATGTAAGACTAGTGCACAAAAATCATGATTTTTTTAGCTTTTAGGATCCATGAATGTCCGTCGTCATGAATCGTGCGTTGTGCATCAACATTTTCTTTAAACAACATCTCCTCCTATACCACTGAATGGATTTTGTCCAAATTTCACAGGAATGACCCTTGGGTGGGCCTCTTTCAAAGTTGCATAAATTGTTCCAGTCCGTTGCATTATTAGGTGACAGGAGCTTAAAATAGATTTTAGAAGTGTAAAATTTCGTAAAACAAATCATTATTTCGTAAAAACAAATTCTTTTTTGTCAATACGAAATATTATTCAAAACAAATTATTTTTCCGTAAAAGCAATTTTTATTTCGTCAAAACGAATTATCATTTCGTAAAAACATCTTATTTTTTTGTAAATATGAATTATTATTTTGCAATTATGAATTATTATTTTGTGTATTATTTTGTAAATATGAATTATTATTTTGTAAATACAAAATGACTTATTATTTTGTAAATATGAATTATTATTTTGTAAATATGAATTAATATTTCGTAAATACGAATGGCAGTGTACTCGGGTGAGCGATGTAGAGCCATCATGGCCTTCTTGCTTAGCTGACTTCTTGCTTTAAAATGAAAGATTTTTTAAGAGCCTAGCTAGAGCTGTTGCTAGGGGACCTCCGTTGTTCAGTGGTTATGGTCGCTGACTTCAAATCTTTTAACACTCAACATTTTGGTTTGAATCTCATTTGGGATATTGAATTTGTTAGGAAACCCTCCAGCTGGCTTTTGGAAGGTTGATAGTTCTACCCAGGTATCTGACTGGGGTCTTCCTTGACCATAATAGCAGGAATGATCCCTACATGACCCTGACTATTTTATGTTACTGAAAGTCCCATTACTGAAAAAAATGTTGCTACTGTCAGTAATGAGTCCTAGGGATGTCAACGAATATTCGGATATTCGAGCATTCATTTGTACGTCCGAGTATTCGAGTACTGATTCGGAATTCGAATATTCGATAAAATAGTTGACATCACTAGTAATGACTATTCAGGAAAGGTTGCAAATCATGTATATTAATACTGTGTTTTGTGAACATTTACAGAGACAAGTATTGATAGAAGCTTACAATAAGGCAGTGGAGGTATTCAGTTCCAGTACAGATACTGATAGATCAAAAAAGATTCCTTATTCTGGTAAGATACTTGAAGTTTTTATATTGTTATATTTTTATACACAATTATTCCCTATTTGTTATTTAAAAGTGAGGAATGTAGAATGTGTTTATCAGTTAGCACTGTTTTGGTAAGAAACATAAATCTTATCATGGCGATACTAATTTCCCTGATGAAGGTTTGATCTATCCTTTACAAATACCAGTCTGTCTGTCCTGTTTTTTAGTTGAATGCATTATTAAATGATCTTCCCTATTAAGTAAATTTTCTGTGTTTGATTATATTATTGTATCACTTGTAAGATCAAGTGTGAGTTTGAATAAAAAGACAAGGAAACTGTGTAGTTATGTTATGTATGTATTCTGATTTCTATTTAATTTGAATAATGAAAGATGAGGAAACTACACAGTTTAGTTATATATTTATTCTAATCTCTATTGAATTCAAATGAAAAACAAGTGGTCTACATAGTTATGCAATGTGGTCTACCATCTTTACTTCAGTTGCTAATGCCACTGTGAACTGTGTCAGTTTTGATGTGGGCAGCCAACCAGTATCTATACATCTTCCAGTCACTCGAATTCTTGCAGGTACTTTGTATGCTATTCCTGAAATATCTAACAGACATACTGTGAATGACTTGGTTATTTGCTGTCAGTCCATCACAAAGTTATGTCTTGAGTTAAGTATTACTTGACTCAAATGTTGGCATTGTGAGAAAATGTACAATATTTAATATTAAGCCATATATGGTGAGATAGAAATAGCAAGCTAAGGAAATAGACTTACGTTTATCTGTAAAAACAGCATAGTTTTATCTAGTCTTGTTTTTTGACTATAGAAAAAAAATCATCTTTGTATTTATTGCATTTCTGCAAATTAGTTAAGCCTTACTGTACCATATTTCTTTATGTTGTTGTTTTCTAGTTTGTTATAAAAACATGATATGTGCCTGTCCTCCATTTGTTTCTGACTTCACGAGAAGTAATTTTCACTTTCTTGTGTTGTAAAACATGGGGTTATTTTTTCATTGTTGTATGTTATCTTTTCATTTCTAGGTCTTCATACATACCTGGGTCAGCATGGAGTCAGTTTTGAATCTCCAGATTGCTCACTTGTTGTAAGTTTAATTAAGTTAATTTCATCAGAATTTACTATGCTGTAACATTTGTTACCAAGATCTTTGTTCGGTCTATTGTTATATCTGTTAGTACTGTCTCCTTTGATACTAATTGGTCACCATTTTCTGTTCCGTTCTCTGAACCTCATGGAGAGTAGGGGCTCATAAGGAGTGCTTACTTTCAGAGTCATTTGCCTCCCAGCTATGTCAGTTAGAGTCCCACCTGGGTAGATTTCATTCATATCGGTGAGATATCCAGGTGGTGAAGCAAATCTTGTTGATTCCTTGATTTATTCCTTGTCCAGTCCTGAAATAATGCATCAACTGGGTGTCTTCTTCCATCCATATAATCGGAAAGGTCACCATTTGCAGTATGGGTGAGACGATACAGACGTAAAGCATTACGATACTTATCACGATATACCCTTCACAATACAGTATGTATCACGATAAATCATAAAGAATAGCTAAAATGTTATAAATGCCATTTTCTCAAAACGTATCGATACGTGTATCAAGAGAGCATGTATTGTGATGCATCGATGGATCGCTTAATCGTCTCACCCCTAATTTACAAAGAAATGCTGTTGATTTGAGTTTATAACCCAAGAGAAACAATAAGCAAACGCTGCTGACAAAGTGAGATTGTTCAGTTTTAACAATATCCATGGTTACTCCAAGATGTGAATGTTGTACTGTGTAAATTATTAAGCATTATTCCTTGGTATTTCAGAGACCAGATCCGGCCGAGTTGATTGAGCTTTCATTGAGAGTACAAGTAATGGTGGCGCAGTCTAACGCTAACATGTGGAGAAGAAATGGTTATGCTTTAATTAACCAGGTATGCTATATAATCTGGCGCTTCTTTGTGTCTGCTCATTTTGGTACATTGACATCCAGAAATGTAACAGTGCATAAATATTTGATAATCATTTGGAAATGCCACAGAGGAGATAATTTTCCTCTTTTCAGCTGATTTAGACAATAAGTGTGAATTGAAAATTGTCCAAGTTGGTCTGATCAGTGCAAAAAGGGTGTAAGGGATTTGTTCTGATATTTGAAGTTTTTCTCTTTATTGGCAATCAGCATTCTCATCCTTGTGTCAGATTATTAAAAGTGATCAACAAATAAAGGTGAAGATGATTTATTATAATAAACAACACGGACAGCTCTGAATCATTCTTGTTTAAACAGTTGAAGAGATTTTCTCTAAGGTTGTCAACTTCATTAGAATTGGAATCTGTGAAAAAATGTTTTAAGTATGTATTTTTTTTTAAATATTTCAGATTTTCTTCTACCATAATGTTAAATGTAGAACAGAGATGTATGACAGAGATATTGTAATGTTGCAGGTATGTTGTAACTTTCCATGCTTGCTACTTTATATTACGTTGTTTGCTAATAGATGAAATAGCCTCGTAGAGGAAAACCTGTATTAATAGTAATTCAGAGTCAGTGTATTGAATCAGATTAAAATTCCCTTGTTCATTAGATATTGACACAATGAGTGACTTTGTTTATAAGCTATTTTGGTACCTGGGCAGTTCTTGAACTTTCATCTGACGTGTTTGTATGCCTGGTTTAAACTGATAGATTTATTCATCTGGATAGGGGAAGAAGGAACTATTTTTTGTCTTTATTCATTGAAAAAAAATTGATTAGAAATATTTAATTATTAAATTCATGAAAAGATTGTCATTTTTTTTATTCACTATTATTGCCATTCTTGTATTTTATTGCCTGTCACAGTGTATCTGTTACTATTACACAGTTATTTCAACAATATTTCACATATATTATCCGTTACTAGGTCTATATGTTTGTATTGCTGCTATATACAATTTCAGGTTGGTGCATCTATGTGTCCTGGCAATGAGTTCATCCTCCATCTGTTGAATAAGTTTGGTCTGACAAATTGGGTGAAGTAAGTATTCCACATACCACTAAAGTGATTCATACATTTTCTACATGTCATTGTACAATTGTAAGAAGTTTTGTCTTATTTCAAATATTCAAGACCCCATTGTCATTGAAGAACACAATGTACAATGTTTGGACTATATTGGGACTGCTGACAGTGAACAAATAATCAGTTGTATAGGATTGATATAACTAACTTTAGCTGAATTACAATTTTTGAACTTTTTCATGTAACTTTAAAAATGTTACTGAATATATATATGGAAAATATCTATTTGTGAAAAATGATGATATTAAGAGGTTTGCCATGGAAAAAGGTCCAACTGTGCTTGTTGTATGAAACACCTGGGTAACTGTGCTTGTTGTATGAAACACATGGGCAACTGTGCTTGTTGTATGAAACACCTGGGTAACTGTGCTTGTTGTATGAAACACATGGGCAACTGTGCTTGTTGTATGAAACACCTGGGTAACTGTGCTTGTTGTATGAAACACATGGGTAACTGTGCTTGTTGTATGAAACACCTAGGTAACTGTGCTTGTTGTATGAAACACATGGGTAACTGTGCTTGTTGTATGAAACACATGGGTAACTGTGCTTGTTGTATGAAACACATGGGTAACTGTGCTTGTTGTATGAAACACGTGGGTAACTGTGCTTGTTGTATGAAACACCTGGGTAACTGTGCTTGTTGTATGAAACACCTGGGTAACTGTGATATTTGTATGAAACACATGGGTAACTGTGATATTTGTATGAAACACATGGGTAACTGTGATATTTGTATGAAACACATGGATAACTGTGGTATTTGTATGAAAAACATGGGTAACTGTGATATTTGTATGAAACACATGGGTAACTTTGATATTTTTTATGAAATACAGGAAGGAGTATGATGTTCCCTCTGGACAAGAAGACTCGTTAAGGCAAACTGTCCTCCTTGCTGAAGAGTTTCTTAACCTTTTGGTTATAATCCTAAGTAAGTATTTTTCCATGTACTTCATCACTATTGTGTTATGAGCTCTACTGAAATAAATGTATAACCCGGCAAACAAAGTTTGGGAGTGATATACTGGAGTCACTGTCTGTTAACAAAGACTCATGGAGCAAACTGCTTCTACAGTTTTTCGAGGATTTTTATGAAACTGTACACAAATAGTCTACTTGATTAGTTGTAGTGTGTAGCATAATGTTAATTTGACCACAATCAAGATGGCAGGGTGGTGGCCATCTTGGATTTGGTCAAGAATATGTCTGATAAACCAGTATTGTTGGGGTAATTATCACCTTCAGTTATAGCTCTAGTTTGTACTGAATTGTTCATTGATTTTAATTGTGATCGATATTGGGTGAGCTAGAAAAGCTTCTTTTAGATCTACAAGAATGGAACACCTATAATTTAGCACAATAATGCTAATGGTCATTCTAGAAACTTATTTCTGCACAGCCATTTACATTAAACTTGAAATATGAGTTCTCTCAAACAAAAATTCAATTTCGATTGGTGAAAGTGAATTTCTCTTCATTTATGAGATTTATAGAGGTAATCATGTAATATTACTGAAGTTTGACTTTTTTTATTTCAAACTTTTCCTTTACTGTTTAAAAAATAAAGTGATTTAAGTAGATAATAATTAGCTATATCTGCATAAATTTAGTGTATCAATGTTATTTCCAGCTGTCTCGTGCTCATTCAATCCTTTTGTTTACAATTTAACTTTAGCCTGTCTGATTAGCTCAGTTTGTAGAGTGCATGGTTGTCATCCATGGTTCGATTCCTGGATAGGATAGGTCATGTCACTCTGTGGCATTTACCTATGGTCGTTGGTCATCCACCTCTGATTCATATGGGATAGATGTCAGCTGCTTGCAGAAGGGCAGTTTGGAACTGGTTGATAATTGATTCCTGGAAAAATTGTTAGGTCTATTGACTGCCATTTATAACTGAAAGAAAGTTGAAAATGACATTAAACCCAATAAAGCAATAAAACAGAAGCAAGTTCACTTTACACAAGGATCGCTCAGGTCTTGAAAAGTCCTTGAATTTGATTCCTACTCCTTGAAAACAACTTGAATTTGTATCAGCCACAAACTCATTGAAAAGTACTTGAATTTTGTTTTGTAAATTGCCGTTGAATTCTTCTGCTGTTAATAGAAAAAGACAGACAATGATGAAAAAAGACAAAAAAAATGACTGAGCTATCTTTGATAAGGCCTACCACCTAGTAGGCGATAGTATGGTAGTACAGTACGGCACTCGACATGCCTTATGCCCTCTTTAAGTAATGCTCACATTGTGTAATGTTATCCTTGCTGCAGTGATGGTCATCTCGGGGAGGGGAGTTAAACTTGAAAATACACTGGATGCCTTCTTCTCTTTACTGAAAATCAACAGTTCTAGTTCTTGAAAATGGGGAAAAGTACTTGAAAAGTCCTTGATTTTTTTTCTGAAAGTTCTTTATGAACCATGTTACATTATTTTCATATTTTCAGGTGAAAGATACATGCAGGGTATAGGGGAGATCACTAGAGCAGATATTGTGAAAAGGGAGGTAATTCATCAGCTGTGTATATCTCCATTAGCTCATAGTGAGTTAGCTAAGGCTCTACCAGAAGATGTAAGTCATTGAGTATTACATTCAGATTTTTCTGTTGATGTATTTCAGTTTCAAAATCACAAGTTTTTGGATTGTTTCGGATTTTTAATCATTTTGCAAAATTTTATGATTTTTTTGTTTACACTGAGAGACAGGTGTTTTCATCTGGAAACGTTTATAATATTAAGCACTGGCTTGAAGTTTATGCATTTCAATTAATAATCACTTTTAAGATAAATAGGAAAAGGGAAAAATGTATAATATAGAAAATCTAAAGGGATGAGTTGCTCTTGTGTTGTTTGACTTAATTGTGTCTGTGTTTTCAATTTACTGTGAAAGTTGCTGTAACTGTTTATTTTTTACCTTGTCATATAAATTGATATTTATTGCTTTACTTTTATGATGTCATAGTGCACTTGCAATGATGTTTGGCATCAATTGTCATCTCAGTATGTTATAGTTTGCATATATATTTTCTTTTAGACAAATCACGAGACTGGTTTAGAAGATGTTGTCAAAGATGTGGCTAATTTCAAGTATGTAACATTTCTAGTAATTACGGTCACCATGATAAATCTTCATCTGATATCTTTAAATATCACTTTGTCTTGCAGAACAAGGAACATAACACAGCTGTATGAGCTTGTAAAGTAACAGAGTTTTGAAGTGAATATAAATATCCTTCTGACTATTCGTTAAGCAAGACACGGAGGTCGAGGGGTAGAACACCTGACCCTTGATCCAAAGGTTGTGGGTGGGTTCAAATCCGTCCCTGAGCAAGGTTGAATCGACAGCTCACAATCCATGAAGTAGGCCCTAGTACTGGTTCGTAACCAGGAAGCAGTCATCAAGAGTGAATTAATATAAGTTGTAATAAATTGTTTCACAATCAATGTACAACAATTAGGTTTTATGTAAAGAAAGCAACGGGGGTTAGGTTTTGTATTCCTCATTCAGATTTTTGAACCCTGAAAAAATTATTATTTTTGACAAAGGCAGATAAATTTGTTAAATTAATAAGAAAATTGACAAGAATTGAATATGTAAATGTTTCAGGAAAGCTTCTATGGCCAAAGGACCTCAAGGTGGAAAAGGGAAGTACGAGTTGAAACCAGAATTCTATTCCAGTTATAACCCCTACTTCTATCACTATACAAAAGGAGACAAATCTAAGGTATATTGTTATAGAAATGTGTGAAAATGTTATATTCCTGTAAAATTGGAAGTAGTTCCTTAGAATACCTACCAAATGTTGTGAATTCGATTGTATGGGCAACATATGTACTTTTGTTTGGATTTCATCGAAATTTATTTATCTGAAGTCATTTGTACACCTCAAACAAGCTGTTGAGTGTATGTCATAACAAGTTTGTGCTGACTGGACATCCAAAGACGAATGTTTTGGTCAATTGGTTTCTGTATATAATTAATACATTGTTCCAAATGGTTTCCAAACCCAAAATCTCTTTCATCATAGTGTACAATCATTGACATTAGTATCACTGATTTTGTATTCCTTCTATTAAATAGAATGTGAGATATTATGTAAATGCACTTAAGGAAGTTATATTTTAATTCATGTGCCAGTTCCGGTATGGAGCGGGCACAACTTTCTGTCTGGGCTTTGTTATAAAATAATAAAGTTTGACAGCTTAAAATATTGATGTAATCGTACATGAAGCAGTCGATGCCACCAAAGATATAATTAGATGGCTGATATATAGATATCACTTGCTACTGTTGCTCTATGTAGCAAACATTGTGTTCATGCATGTAGGTTCTGTATAGAAACATAGGACATGTGCAGTCCACTGAACTGGGTGCTTTATCTGTTTGTGTCAGATCCCTTAAAATGAACTTTGAAACAAGCTTGTGATTTACAAATGTGAATATTAATAGATTTTCGGTGAGTCTGTCCAAAACTTTGAGACTGATTATTTATTCAAAATAGATATGCCTCAATGTTACCCAAAAAATAACCTGTCAGTAGCAGAGACATAGTGGATTAAAAGACATGCTGCTTTATAGTCAGTCGGTTTTCATCTTGTTGTCTGGTCTAATGAAGTACGTGTAAATACCTGTTTTGTCAGGTTATTTATAATGGATGAGTGCGTCTGTTTGTGAGAGAATCACACTTTTGTTGGGAAACATGGAAATTGCAACTTAGATATTGAAAATTGAAAATTTATTGAAATTTGTATCTATGATCAGTCTTTTTCAATGCGGTTTATTGAATTGTTATTTCAGTCTGAAGAAGCTCAGGTAAAGAGGAAAAAGGAGACCAATGAAAGTCAAGCTTTACCCCCTCCCGACCCTCCTAAATTCAAACCTCAATTTGCCCCCATTGTGAACCTCCTTCAGTGTGATGTCATGATCTACCTCATGGAGTTAATCTTGGGTCGTGCGGCTGCAACAAGATCAAGGTCATTGTCCGAGACACAGTTGGAGAGAGTAAGTTGGAATACATGACTTTGTTATTTAAGCATTTCCAAATTCTTCGTAAAAGGAATTTTGTCAACAGGAATGATATGGTTATGTTATCAATTCAAACAACTCAATCTATCAGTATGGACTTTTCTTTTACTTGGTGTTTCAATTACATCCCTGATTTATATTGTTTCTTGTGAAAATTTGAATTTTTTAAAATATACCATTTTGGCACAGTTGCATATTTAATGATTTTCTTGCTTTGATTTCAAGTGTTTTCACCGTCTTCAAGATGCATGATGTGCTAAAACATGTCGCCAGAATATGAATATCTCATTTGTATTACAACATAATGAAATTTATAATTATATCGGCAAGGGGCTTGGTGTTAATCTAACTGTGGCAATGTCCTGTCATTTTCTGTTGGAGATAAAATTGAAAGATACAAAAAAACAATTAAAAACAGTACATAATTATAGTGATCATTTACAATACTAAAACAATCTATGTTTTTTCCAGATTTTATACTTAGTAGGTATAGCATTACATGAGCAGAGACGTGCAATCACAGATGGTGTTGACTCTTTCGACTTCTTGTCCAAAGCTTGTGGTCAGACGAAGGATCCGTCCCAAGTCAGAAAAGGTCAGGTGTTTGAGTAATCCCTTTCAGCTTTGTAACTATAGTGTCAACAACTACTTAACTGTCCAAAATTTTCAAACTCACAACATTGAAATAATTCACATGTTTGAAGATGTTGGTCTCTCTTATTTGCTGGAGCACTGTCCTTGGGTTATTGGCTCTTGAAGAATATTTTTGTCGCCCATTTGTTTCTGGGAATTCCATTTATGACAGATCAAATTTTAATACATGGATTTTTATGGACTGATAATGTGTAGAGTTTGAAACATAGATTACATCTCTTATAATATTACATCTATCATACATGAGGCCCAAGAAGTTAGCTTACCAAATTAGCTTACCTAACAAGTGGGCCTTATTATTATAGTTGACTATAACTTGACGTGAAATTGTATATTTAAATTATTTTCAGATGGCAAATGTATACAGTCACTATTGGATAGTATAGGCCACAGTCATAATATTACACATGATAGCATTAGAGATTTAGTAACATGGACTGTCAAGGTAAGTTGTTTATATTGTCAGTAATTTTAATATTTTGCAATTTAATTTGGCAACTTTTGAGTAAACTCCTTTCGGCCGAATTCAGTAACAATGCTGAACATATTTTACCAGTCCTGTCGGAAACTGGACCTATCTGAGCTGGTCGAGTTAAAGTTCAGATTTTATAAATGATATGTGTTATGGACTATGATAAAACTAGGAAATTTTACACTGTTAGGAATTTTATGCTTATTGTTACAAGATAAAACAGGTGCGTCATGGTCATTCACATTTTTATGTCGTGTAAAAATTCAGTTCTATTTATGGAACTTTGGTGTTCAAATCTGAATGATTTGCTGTTTGAAAGTTTGAAATTATAATTTCAGAATTTGACAGAGGTACGTCAGATGAAGAATGAACCAGTAACGGTTGAAGCTGTAGGTAGAGTTATCTCCCCTCGAGACAAACAGGCCGAGGTAGCGAGAAAGAAGCAGGCGGTTGCGGCAGAGAAGAGACGACAGAAGATAATGGCAAAGATGTCGCAAATGCAGAAAAATTTCATTCAAGAAAACGCTGAATTGTTTGATAGTACCAGCACGGAATTGTTTCCTAGAGTGGGCTCAGACATGGATCTGACGTAGGTTCTTACAATATCATGTGGAAATTGTTAAAAATAGACTTGGTTCATATGCAAAGTAAACTAAGTTTACTTCATAATCCTAATATAAATGTTTCGATAGTAAAGCCAAGACTGGAAGTGATAGATTGACATAAAGAAGGCCTGCATTTAAACTCTGAATATATTTGTGTAATAAATGTAATAAATGAAAATAAAAGTAGCACAATGGTAAACAAATAATTTGGATAATTCCCATTGAAATAATCAGTGTTGTATTATTAAGGCTAGTTTCATTCAAATCTACTTTTATTTCAGTGAAGTTGATAACAGTGCATTCCCTATAGTTTTTGGAATTAAACGTACCCCAGTAAGTCAAAGTTCAACTCAGCTTGGTACATGTATTCTATGTCAAGAAGAACAAGAAATCAATTTCACTAATAAAGCAATGGTCCTAACGGCATTTATACAAAAGTAAGTGGTTTTGGTTTTCAAATTTCGATTAAGTTGCCTGCCTATTGTATCTCACAATACAAAAATGGGTGTTGGTTTCTTAAGTTCAATGTCTGTTTGTCTGTCTGCAATACAGGAGCACTTTTTTGGTTTTGCATTGTAATGATAGCATCTTTTGATGAGTCACAGTGGTAAGAATGATCGTTGCTTGATGACGTCACTGTAGCAAGGTAGATTCAATCATGTAAACAAAATGTGTTATTTATTTGTATTATAACAACTGCTACTTTTTACAGGGGAATTTTCAGGCTATTGATATGCAGAAATGTTCTGTTAAAATTGATATTAATTTGTATGAAGGGAATATGTGCTTTACAGAAATGTTGCCACAGAAATTTTGTCGAAGATAAGAAAGTAAATGTATGAGCATTTGTCTCAATATTCCAACTTGCTTGTGTGGTAACAAGTATGGTTGAGTTTGATAGATGGAATTAGAAGAATTTCCAGCATTCATAATTCAGTCATATTTTGACGGCCAGTTCTAGTAGCTATATATGTACGGTACTAGAGTTTTAGTAATAGTGATAAGTGTTTGCTCTTCAGGTACCAGTTAATACAGAAAAATATTTTGTTGGTCAACATATCTAAATTTCTGCTGAATGGTGCAGTAAAAGCTAAAAAATGTTATGAAGTCTAAAGGATCACTGATTCAAGAACCTTCCTAAAAATTGTTTCATTTGTACTGTAGGTCCACTGTGCTCTCATTGAGTAGAGGAACAGCCTTACTACATGGAGATGAACACGATCCCCTGTGGATGAGATCCGATCTAAACACAGGGTCTCACACAAGTTCCTGTGGTCATATGATGCATGCAGACTGCTGGCAGAGGTATAGTATTGATGTTAATTGGTTTATAACATATCGACAAGCATGGTTTAATCTTAAAAAAATCTATAAGGTATATCTGATGGAGCTTTGCAGTACCATTCAACCATTTGCTTACTAGACCCATGTTTTATCACGAAGTCAGATTGTCTCTGGCAGGCCTGGGAAGTTGGGAAGTTAGCACCTTGTATAGATGATATTGACACTTAACCTGTATTCTCTTACATTTTATTATTGTTATAATGGATCAGTATTGTATAATTTTTTATGTTGAAAGTTTGATTAGTCATATGTTTAGTCATCAATTATCACCAATTAGTTTTTCTAGTAATGTCTGTTTTGAAACAATGATTATTGAAAAGATATGGGGTACTTTTGTTGATAAACCTCCTGATTTTTATATCAATTTTTTTCATTGTGTTTGAAGGATCTTATTTGGACACACGAAAGACCCAGTCAGAGTAGTCTGTATGTTGGAGAAGTCACGGTATTCTGCTATTTTAATTCCATGTAGTTTTATTGCTGATCTGTTTGTCTTCTATTTCAGTTATTTTGATGCAATATTAACGAGAGAGCGTAGACGTCCCCTCAGATTCAGACATAATTTTAGTTACGATATTGAAAAGAATGAGTTTTTGTGCCCATTGTGTGAATGTATAAGCAATTCTGTGATTCCCGTATTGCCTGCAATATTCCCAACTCAAAACATGTAAGTATAGGCTTAGTTTCAAACCCTTTTGTGCAATATATGAAAATATAAGTGGGGTAAGGCCTGTATGTGATTGTTGAACATCTTTTGTCCTCCGTACCTGATTCATGTATGTTGGTTTTCAATGCACACTGACTAGCAACTAAGGACTGCTTGGAAACACCTAGCAATACGCCGATAAACAATTTCAAAAGACCCTACGTTGCCCCATTTTTATCGATTTTTAGCAAGTTAATATTACTGACTGCTTATTTCTTCATATAAATTGTATGGAAAATTCCTGATATGTGGTCAGGTTTAACAATTGATTCAATGTTTGTGGTTATATCAGATATGTTAAATTGGTTATTTTGGGAAAATTTAGATCATAAACTTCCCATTGGTATATTGTTAACGAACAAGAAACCATGTCAGAGGGACAGTAAACTGAAAGTCGTCAGATTTGGTCGGATGTTGTCAGAAATGACACTTTAGTTTGCGGATTCGGGGGATATCCTCGGATTATCTTAAGTATTCCTCAGTTTGTGAATTCTATCCTCTGTTATTGCTGATAAAATTTAAAGTAAGATAGAATGATAACTGCCCTACTATGAGATTGTAGCAAATTATAGGACAATAACAAGGACTCCTGAAAGTAGTTCTGTTGCCATAGATCCTTGTAGTAGTCAGAAGTGTTGATTGGGAAATATTTAACAAGTAGTTACCTTAATTTATTGTATTACTGAACCAATGTTATTGATTGACACATTGAAAGTAAGATATATATGTTGGTATCATCAACTTCAGTGCCCTAGATGGTTCTCTGTACCTTCATTTTCGAGACTGGCTGGATGGTATACATAAAACAGTTGTAAATAGTGTAAAGGAACCCGACGATGTTGGAAAGGGTGGTAAGTACTAAACTACATTGTAAAGCTGATGTAAAATGTGTGTTTGCTTTGATTTAATGTACAATTAGAAATTATTGGCGGGGACTTATTTTCGCGTATTTTTCAAATTGAAAAAAAATCACAAACATTAAGGCACAATAAAATATTTTGATTCCACAATTTACTTGTGGCTTAATGCTCATGTCTGTGATCAAAATTATTCCAATAGGTGCTAATTTATGAGTATTTCTTCTGGCAACCTCAGCAATATTTGACTTTCTTGAACATTTAATTATCCTCATAATAAGCCTCTTAGTAACGTGCAAGTAAATGATGCCATACTGTTTCTTAGTCTTATCTGATTGAATGTTGTAAAATGTTTTTGCTTACAACTGTACAAATCTATCTTGTAATTGTCAGCAGTATTTTAGAAACTAAATATAACAAACAGAACTAAATTTGATCTGTTTTGATCCATTCATATTTATTTTCTTTATTATACGCCTGTTTGAAAAACGAGACATATTATGGGAACACCCGTGGCAGGCAGGCGGCGTCCACATGTTGTCCGCTCTCTAAGTCAAAAGAGTTTTCATCCGATCTTCACCTAACGTGGTGAAAATGTTTGTGGGCATAATATCTCGGCCAAGTTCGATAACCAGCCATATCGCTCAAGTCACTCGGGAGTTAACACCCTTTGATTTTAGAAATTACCTAAAATTTGTCTTGTTTTAACTCAGAGCTCTGGCCTATTATGATGGGCGTATTTTGTGACAGTTTGCCACTCTTTGTTTCACCTGTATTTTCCAGAAGAATCTTCAATAATTTATCAACCGTGTCAATTAACGACAATCACCAGATTAATGGCTGAGAGTGTAGCCAGTAAATTTCAGTCTCTGTGGTCGTGTGTTCAAGATCCATCAATCTCGGTTGGGTTTTCTGCAGAAATGAAGGAGATGCTGAAGAAGTTTTCTAGGGATGCTTTTTCAGTAAGTATAATTACTGTGTAATCATATGTTTTATGAGGCCAATTGTTCGCGAATTGAAGTTGTTTCACATGGGTAAATGTGCATGAGTTTCTACTTTTATTTTTGTCATAAACTAAAGGCAATAATATTTAGCGAGCATTCGTATTTCGCAAATATAATGATCTTTTGAAAATAGCTAAAATTAATCACCTGTTCAAAATATTTTATTTTATGGTATACATGTATACTTGGATGAAGTTTGTTTGGCTAGTTTTTGTTCATTAGCCAGGGCACTGGTTTGGCTGTTTATGGATACCATTATCATACCCTGATAAAAGTATGTTTTTCCCCAATTTCCATTTAAAACTCCCATCAGAAAAAAGAAGGAAAATGTTTATAATATTAGCTGGAGTGGTTTACAGATAGTCAATCACATGCAGTGTGGAATGGTTTTAATCATGTACTACTCCTTACGGTGTAGCCCATCCATTCAGATGAAAAATCGCAGAGCAACTTTCATTACAATTTTTTATGTTCAAAATCAGTTTGCAATTTTGATAAAAAAAATTCAAACTGACAAAGCCTGCAGATTGTCCCATTGGTTATGTTAATTCATTGTTTGATATATTGTACACTCCTATTTATTTCAGTTTGGTCTTGGTGTTGACCCAAATGATGATGATTCCCGTGTTGCTATCATGGTTTGGAATACGTGTGCTTTTACAATACAAAGCAATGGTAAGAGTCTGGCTCTTGTTTCCTTGACTGTTACATTCAGTGATGCATTATAATGTATTCTGTGACTGACTTGAAGCGTCTGAATCTCACATAGCTTTATTTTACAGTTATTAAATGTATTCAAGTCTGTACTTGGTTTCAGCATGGGTTTAAGTCAAGACTTACAGTAAACAAATATTTTCAGTTATTTCTTTAAAGATACAAAGAACCTTGATCTAATGTTGAATATGATTAACTAGTAACATGAGCTACAAAGCTCGTGTGTGACCAACAAGGTATCCACTAACAGATACTTACCTGGGCGTATATATCTCCTGATACTACCCTTTATATACTGAGTGCCTAGCAAGGGAGCTACAAGAACCATTTTTCATGTCTTTGGAATAATGCAGCCAGGGATCAAATCCATGACCTCCCACATTGACACTCTACCTATTGAGGCTGTAACCCTATAAATACCAATGTATTTCAAATTAATTAAGAAGTAAATATTGTAGTATTAACATTGTTGGTTCTTACTTTCAACGTTCTTAAGTTTAATGATGTGGACTAGTGCAATGATTCGTAGGATTGAAACTATGTTATCTGCTTATTGCCCTCTGATCTCCTCGGAAACAGTAAATGGACTGCTCCTTGTTCAAACAATTGACCTGTTTGTTGCGCAATTTTTGAGCACATGGTATGCCAGTCAACAACTGTTTCAGGTACTGTATAATTAATTATCACATTTATATGTTTATGTTTCAGAACAAATTCTGAGAGATGAAAAGAAACCATTATTTGGTCAGATGTCCAGTAGACAGAGTGATTGCTTGCGGTCAGTGGTCAAGGTTGCTGCCTCCTACAGTCAAGTTATTAATCCTGATTTGGTCAAGCAACATTGTATAAGATTACTATCATGTATGTGTGAATTATTTGAATTGTACCATGGTAAAACATGTAGTACAAATGTAGTGATGTTGCTTATAATTTCAATTATTTCTCAATGAATTTTTGATGTGTTTTCCCTTTGAAAAACAGAACAGTTAATTACATTTCATTACAATTAATGTACATTTGAGTCAAGCATTTCTGATGTAACATCGTATTCTTGTAGTTTATTGTTGTATTTTGTTATAAATAATGTATTCACTATAAAAAAATAAGTATATATCTGATTTTTGCTGAATTTATTGAAACAAGAAAGTTATATTTGTTACAAATTGTTGAACCCTAGAAATGGAAGTTATGGTCGTTAATACAGGTTTTGTCATGAAATTTTCCTAAAAATAAAAAAAGTGTCCTGTGTGGTGGTGTGGTCAAGGTTGCCTGTCACCACTGCTGGTTTGAAAACCACCCAATATGTAAAGGTTTAGGCCATAATTAATTAATTATCAATTATCCTCCGGTTGGCAGGTGTTGTGCAGTCCATAGCGCAATCTACTGTTAAACTGAAATTATCAATATTAATAGTAAACTTAAATCACTATGAAAAGTAATGAACTGGAAACTTAATACCTACACACTTACCCATCAAAATATTGCTTGGTAGGATTATGCCAAACAAATGCATTTTCAAGGAAGACTTAAATACATGAAATTTCTGTTCATGATTAATTAAACATTGATCAAACTTGAACCATCCTGTTTCTTTCAGTTCTTTTCCCGGACTCCATCAAAAACAAGAAAACGGAGCTGAGTGTATTGGATATAGACATGTTTCATTATCTAGTTGCTATGGTAATGTCATTACCAAGTTTACATATTGACACCTCAGGAATAATCTCGAATTACTCGCAGTTACCATCGGGTGGAATGAATGATCAGCATACATTACACTTGTTGATAGCTGTCCACTTGTTACAGATACTATTGTTGTTTGATGAGGAGTGTTCTGGTAAGTTGTCACTCGTTATTAGACTCGTCTGTTGTAAAACAATGAAGAGTTATTGCCGTAGCTTGATCAATCGTCCATGTCGTCCGCTTCCTCAAAAAATCTGATATAGAGTATTCAGGCATGAAATTTGCAGATTTAATGCTAGCAAGAGCCGTTTTGAGACAATTTAAGTCATCTTAGATGCTTAAAGGCCAGGAGCTTCAGCGCCCCCCTGGACCCTCTCGTGCCTGTGTATTTGTCTCAGTTTCTGAGAAAGCGTATATTCCAATATTAATGGAACCCACAGGGGAGCATCTGCATACAGGGCTTTCATTTAAATTTTCAAAGATGTAAGTTGTTTAGGAAATACCAAGTTAGTTTTGATGGAAAGGCAAACAGGGGCTTCCTCCACCTTAGCTGCTAGAAAAGTCTCTCTTAAACTTGGTTGTTTATGTGACTTAAAGCCTATTTCAGTAAAGAAATATTTGCCCCAGACTGTATGAAATACAGGGTAATGTATTCTGAGATGTTCTGTTTTCAGGCATGGAAGTTGATGGTGACTATGAAGGGGAAGCATTGTTGATATTATATAATAAAGTTCATTCTTTGGCTAAGTAAGTAATTGTGCTATGTTTATCTGTTTGATTTACTGTCTATTTGGAATAATTTCTGTAAATGTATGGATGCTATGTTTGATCTGATCTCGGATCTCTCAATCTGAGTAAAATACTTGAAGCCAGTCATGAAAATTGACTCTTAGAAACATTCACATTGATAGATCTCGCGTTCAATGTACATGGAAGAAATTGTTAATTTAATCAAAGATACTTTTGTTCCTAACATTTGATTTGTCAGTAATTGTGCAGTAATTAACAATGCTTAGGCATGCTATGATTTGTATCTATAATGTATGTTAAGGAATAGTTACTGCTTAAAGTGAGGTTAATATATCAGATACTGTTTTTTATTTTCATTTTTAGCATACACAATGAGAGCCCTCCATTACCATGGCAACTGTCAGTGCATGTACGCCAGGCTATGCTACCATTCTTACGGTGTACAGCATTACTATTTCATTATCTGACGGGTGTGTCTGCACCTGCAGAGCTTTCAGGTATAGTTTACTGTATGTGTGTGTGTCTGAAGCTTCATGTGTGGCAAGAGACGTATATGCATATGGCATATACACCCATATGCATATGGCATATACACCCTTTACATTAGCTGGCATTGTCCACTATCATTCTACATTGTAAACCATTTCTCCTTTTTTATGATGTCGTCATTGTTGCCAAGCAGATGTGAAGTTGTAACTTAGAAAATCTGTTCTGATGCTTAATAAAGGCCTCAGGCTGAAAAGTTATGAAACAGAGTGTATTATTCCTAGCAGCAATCCTTTCAGACTTTTATAGATGTAAACTATTACAGTTTTATTCTATTGAAATTTCAGTATCAATCACCCTTGGATATAGAAATAATGATAATTAATGAACGGTCTTTTTAAAATGGGTGTAGATGCACAGTCAGGTTTAACAGGAAGATGAAACTGCGGCTGTTTTATGTTGTCTAAATTCAGAGGTCGCTTAGCATAGATTAGAATGTAGTGTCATGGGTAAGACACTGTAAGATGTAAGTCCAGTTGAATGTTAATATATACCTTGAAACATATGATTGAATTATTTCACACTGTTAAGTGTTGGTTGAATTAGGATTGCTACATTAAGTCTACCGTTGTCTTCTTAATTTGCCTTTTGTTCACCCTTATATGATTTCATGTATGGTATATTTCTATTTGATTGCAGAAACTGGAGAGGATGAAGGAGATGATTTTGATCACATATGTAAATATTTAGGCTTGAATACTCACATGTCAAGGTTGCTAGACTATCAAGGTGAACTAATGGACAGTCTAATTACCAGGTTAGTGTTGTACACCGAAAGCTTACTCAATTAAACTACATTTTGTGTTAATAACTTATTACTGGCTGTTAAGTTGTCCTTATTTTTGCTACGTTTTCCTTCTTCTTTTTTTCCTCCTTTTCTCCTACTTTTTGGTTAATTTTATTCCTACTTTTTGTTCAAATTCACTTGACAGCCTGTTATTATCACAACTCCCGAAACTGAAGGAAAATTAGTAGTAGGACCAAATTGACATCCAGAGCTCTGTTAATAAGGAATTTTGATCAACTGATTTGCATGTAATTACTCTGAAAATATTTGTAAAATGTTAATAGTAGTGATACCCAGTTATTGCTGTTTTAATGCGGAGATTCCCAGTTTCAAGTTTTAGCGATTTTATAGTCAAAGGGAGACAACTCGAGTTTGGATTATTTTTCATCATTAATAATGTTCGTTTTTACTGCAGATGGTGTAAGAATACATCAGTAAAGGATAAAATGTCGGCATCTAGTCAACCAAATGTACAATATCCTCTCAGTATCAACAAACTGATACCACTGCCAGATGATTATAGTGAACTCATTAACAAAGTTTCCACTTTCACGTAAGAGATCTTAGTTTTTGTTCTTGGGAGGAAAATATACTGTGGCGATCTAATGTGTTTATACTTATTTCAATCATCTTTGCCAAACCTTCTTAAAGTTTTTGCATGAATTTGCCAAATTTGTAACAATATATTATAATGTTTTGGCAATTTTTCAGTGATCTTAACATTTTATGACAGTTGTTTTTTTATAAGCTATAAGTATAACGATACTTCCGCATTTAACTCTTGTCGGTTTAATTTTTCTATAAAACTCACGAATGGATTAATAAGTTTATCTTCTTATGCATTTAAAAACTTTTTCAGTTCCCATGTTTTAATTTCTGTCAGTTTGCTGTTTGCTCTATCATATCTTAGTATTAGGGATGTCAATGATGGGTATTATCACATTGAATGACATTGGGGGCAGGAGAAATAAAACACTGGTGATGACACTTAGGCCCTGAAAATATTAGTAATTGCGGGGAATTTTACAACTTGAGTGAGCAGTTTAAAATTGTAAAACTTCGAATTTCGAATGTATTTTTATTAAATAAGGTCGAATGTTCGAATATTCAATCGGAAGGTTGACCGAATATTCGAATACCAAAACTACCGTACCATTCGTTGACATCCATTCTTAGTATATATTATATATATTTGATCTAAAACCTCAATGTATTAATTATGTTTGATGAAGTTAAAATGCCTAACTTTGATTACATGTAATGATAAAATTGGTCCATTTTAAGGTGTCCAAAATCTGAAGGTGAAGACAGCCGTGCTCCAACAATGTGCTTGGTGTGTGGTCAGATGTTGTGTTCACAGAGTTACTGCTGTCAGACTGAGTTTGAAGGGGTCACTGTAGGGGCTGCAACCGAACACGCCTTCAAGTGTGGGGCTGGATCTGGAATATTTCTAAGGTTTTGAATGCTATTTATTATCTACAAAAAATGTATAAAAATCAAGTGAAAACTTACAAAAAACATATCTGCATGTCAAAATAAAACTGTGTCCGCATTAACAAATAAAACAGGACATCTGAAGTGGAAAGTGTGCAGTATTTCAAAACGGAATGCTAAACATTTTCATTAGTATTTATCTCGTAGTGACCGAGATTTCTTCCCTTGAAATGGGTTTAAAACTATGTTTATATTATTTATTCAATACAATAGCAGGGGTTTCACTAGATGCTGAAGGGTCATTTTAATAGTTTTTGACCAGATTTTACCATTTTATAGCCTATTACCTACAATTTAGTAAAAATATTGACCCTTCAGTCTGAATCCTTGGGTCAGAATGTGGCCGTTTAGAAATTCCATGGGTCAAATGGACGCCCTGCAATGCTTCGGTCAGTTTAAAATACTTTTACCAGAAATTTTGAATGCTAATATGTATTTAAAGGTCTGTTTCCTTTAGTATAGCAAGGGTTGTTGTCTAGTGAGGCATTCCCTGGTACTGTTCATACATCTCTCCTGAAACAAGGATATGTGGCAGTTCTCATAGTTTTGTTGAGTTTAGTATTAAGCACAAACCTTTGATATTCTTCTATGATCCCAATTTGTTGATTTTTCAGAGTACGAGAATGTCAGATATTATTACTGGCCGGAAGAACTAAGGGATGTTTCGTACCTCCGCCATATATTGATGCCTACGGAGAAACAGACCAGGGATTGCGGTAAGTTATATTCTTGGACTTCTATCTATGTTTGTGGGTTCTTCTTGAGTGACTCGAGTGTATGTCTCTTCTGACATTTTTGTTGGAGACAGATATTTGGGTGGATTTCCCTTCTTTCATCACTGAACAGTGTCTGGAGAAAGTAAAAGGATGCTTTGTACCTGTTGTGTATGATGGAGTTCTATGTTTATTGCATGTGGCCTGATTTTGCTACTGGACCAGTGGTCTTGTAAGTTCTACCTTGCTATCAGACCTGTAATTTCAGGTAGTAAACTCTACACTTTGATATAGACACTTCTTAAGAGACCTTACAGCCAGTAAAAGCTATCATAATGCTAGTAGGGGCACTAAAGGTATTTCTCCACCAAAAATAACTGGAAAAAATCAATATATGACCAGGCTTTTGATGTGACTTAAAGCCCATTACAAAATAACAAAGAATAAGATTAGTATGCGATTGCTGTATACATAGCCCTATGTTTATTTTTTTGTTTATTTCAGACGTGGGAATCCTCTGCACTTATGTGAGGACAGTTATGCTCACTTACAGAAGTTATGGATGTCGCATGCTATACCCGAAACAATTGCTCACAATCTCGAGTCAAATGCAACATTACTGACAATAGATTGGCAGCATCTATGATGCTTCATGTGTTAAATATGGGCATTTCTCTTACCAAGGACAGCTAACAGAACAGTGTTGATATCATTCAGTGTGGGTCTTTCTGGTCTGGTTCCAGATTCCGGCATTTTGTCCTATCACACTGGCCTTGAGAATTGTGAAAGTTGGAGAACAATATTCGGTGGGGATAGATTGTGTTGATGTAAATGGAACAACACCACCTATACCTCCAGATTTTTAGATTTTGTTTTTGTTACATGACAAGTGTTTGTGACAAACCTTACGTTGTTACATCTTTCATCATTTTATCAGTAATGACAGGCAGGGTAAAACATCGTTTCACTGTAGTTTTAGACCTGAGCAGTTTGTAGTTGTGTTATTTACATAAAACGTTTTCTACATAAATCATTATGCAGATTGAAAACTTGCATTGAAGTGGAATTATTTGTATATGATGTTTAAAACAATTGCTTATCTGTAGAAGAATTCGGAATTTCAATTATTTTCAGATTGGTTAATTCAATATAACTTTTCAAGTATATTGTTAGATGTATGTAAAATTGTCTATCACAGGAAATAGGGTTTGAATTTACCCCTTTTATGATAAGAATTACATGAGAAACATTGATGCATGAATTTAATATACTCAAGAACTGCATAATTATCATAACTAATATGCATTTAACCTTAGAAAATGAAGAAATGCTGGTGACAACTGTATTCTGTATTTTTTTTCTCCAATCCAACGAAACAATTTGTCGAGCTTTATATTCAGATTCAAGTCATTCCAACAACAGAATCTAAGCAAGCTCTTTGTGTAAAATCCTCGTTTATACATTTGATTCTATCTTGTAGCAATATTATAAGTATCAATAATTAAGATTTCTTTGTTTCATATAAAGAGTGATTACTACATGTAATGATTTAATTCATGTTTGAGATTGGTAGGAAAAAGGTGATTTGTTATTGAAACAGTGGATTAAATTTGTCATACTCAAATCATCCATTAAAAATTGTTCATTTGGCATAACCTTATCTACTTCTGAAAATAATGGCCCCTACTCAAAAAAATTCAGGTGTTGGAGCGGGAAACATATATTTGGGCCACAAACTGATACGGTTGGACCTCATTGATTCGAATTCATCAGGTCTTAGATTTTATTTCGAATAATACATGGTTCTAAATAGTCCATTTCAATTTGATGTGCCTGAGAAGATACATCGGGACGTGATATTTATTTCGAATGATACCGAGTACATGTATTCAGATAGAAGGTTGTCAAATAAACTAGGACCAACTGTATGACCATAAAAAGTAATAGATATAAAATTAATTACTTACCTACCAGCCTAAACATTGTTGCGTAGTGTTATGCCAAACAAATAATGTTTTAAGGATGGCTTCATTTACTTATGTCATATCTTAATGATATTTCATTGTGCCAATATAATTTATTATTTCTTAACATTAATAATAATGATTGTTGATATGTTTATAATAAGTATGGGTTTATTACCACGTACATGTATACATATATATTGTATATAAGCCTATCTTCTGGAGGAATGTTACCTGTGTGCTTTTTCCCATATAAAATTATTTGATAATGAAATAAACCGGTAATTAATGCCCCATACTTGATTGGATTGTTGGTGTAATTGTGTAATTATGTGATTTTTTTTATAACATCGAGTTATATAACATCGAGTTATATTATGTTTGACGGTGTGTCTGAGTTGATTATTTTTTTTATTTTACTGTGAATGTCATAGATTGCTGATTCATTGACTGTACCGAGTTGTCTAGCAACAATTTTTAACTATAAGATAGGTTACAACCCTTATCTAGGGCTGAAAGGGAAACTGGTCTAAGGTGTCTGCATATAAATAAAGCAGCATATAGATTTGTTTTCCTCTCGCCCTGTCATATGCTTTAATAATAATACATATTTCATGTTTAACCATGGAGTTACCATTCTATGATACTATTTAATTTAACTTTCGTTATAAAAAAATTCATATTTGTTGCTTGGTCAACAAAAATTGTCTTAAAACTTGTTCCATATAAGAGCAGTGGTCATAAATGACTGTATTCATTAAACAAGTTCTCTGAAAACTGTAAAAAACGACCACTTAGCAAGGTTTTGTCGTTTTTCAAAAACTTGTAAAATATAAACAAATTCTGTAATTTATAAACATGAATGTAATTCTGATTGAAAAATACACCTTAAATTAGCAATTTCAACAGTAATAGCAGTAACTATCACTCTGAGGCAATTTTGTTGTGATGTCATTCGCTATTTCTCTAGTGAATGCTTAAAAATAATACATGGGTATTACAACGTGTCTGAGACATCTAACATGATAAAACGCTATTACATGTATATTATACTTATCTTTGTGATATATTCTTCATGTGCTATGTTTAAGATTGTGCTAAGGAAATTGTTTTTTCATGGAAATAATTTAATGCTCCCAACAGTTACTGTTATAGACTGACGTTTTGTTTCTTTCTTCCCAACAGTTACTGTTATAGACCGACGTTTTGTTTCTTTCTTCAAGGTTAAATCCATGATATTGTTGAGAGGTTTTAAGAATAATTGGCATTTTTATTTTAAGTAAATGTTTTTTATCAGATACTGGTCAAAAGTGCCAATCCGCCATTTTGTATTTTGAAAATCTTAATTACGAGAAAGTGATCTGTAAAGATGAATGTGATTTTGAATGGTTAGCGTCAACTATTTGCAATATTTTAATTAATTAGAATAATGAAATTTACGGCTTACTTTAATTAAAATTAAAAAGACGTATCCAGCAGCTTTTCAGAAACAATGTGAAATAGTTCTGGAAGGTTGGCACTTCTGACCAGTACACATGAAGCCTATGCCAAAATGGTATGATGTAAAGAATTGAGATAGCCAAATCTGTCTATATGAATAAATCGATAAGCATATAGGCTTGTTTCTATTTATCTCCCTGTGATATGCAATATAGTGACATAGTGACCCTGTGACCTGCAGGTATAAATTTTATTTGAATTTACATTTTGATAGTTGTTTGCAAGTTATGGGCATTCTTATTAGTGCTGTGTATAGTTTTATTTGTATACATTAATTTGTTTCATTGTGTTACACAATTTTGTATAAACCATAATAGTAATGATTGTGTACAATATATGCAGTGACTAATTGTTGAGCTAAGCATGTTAGAAATATTTCAGTCACTCCCTATTATGTCTGTCCTCAGCACGTCCTAAACCAGGGCTCTAGAAATTTTGTTCAAAGACACTTGTCAGGACTAATGAAAATGTCAAATTTGACTTGTCCGACATCGTCTGCCTCTGTATATACTGTGCAATACTGTGCCTAGCTCAGTTTGTGATGAACTATCAGTCTCGATGCTAATGTAAGCCTCAGATGAGCGGAATATTTTATATATAATAATTGTTCACCTGTATAATCATCACAATTAATATACATGTACCATATTGTTCAAACCTACCCATATATGGTAATATCAGGCATGAGAATTCTCCACGGATTCACAATTAATACAAATTTCAGGTTCACCATGGCTGTTTTTGAGATTGATGCAAATGTACATTACAACATGCCCCCTGGACCCGAACTGTGAAAAGTTCCGCTGATTTTAAACAAGTCCATTATCATGCCTGTAATATCTGTGTCCTGTGGACTCCTTGCTATGCTGTTGATTGTTTTTATTCTTCATGTAGCCGTGATTTAAAAATAATTGGGGAGACTTTCCCTTGTCACATTAGTTCCTGCGTTACTTGTTATACATGTATTACGATTCTGTTCTCGGATTTGTTGATTTTGTATTGTATTCAATTTTGAACCTTGTACATTTCTATGATACTTGCATATATAGAACCTATGCTTTCTTGTTTGTATTTACCTTAATTCATGCATATGAGTGAAATGTTTGAATATTTATGTTGTTTTATTGTATAAATTACATCAATAACTCGGTGGATGTATTGAAACAATTGAATAAAGTTTTTTAACGAAGTTTGATTAATTTTTAATCTATTCATGACACAAAGTTGACTCATAAAGATTCTTATCCCATACATGTGCTTACAATAGCTGTTGGCAGTACAAAAACTGTCCAAACCTAAAGCGGATTTTAGACCAAACGCAATATCGTAAAATGATTCTTCCACCTACAGGAATTTGACAATACATAATAAAATTCTTCAACACAATGTTATCTTACCAACCACAAATCCAGAAGCCACATGACAGACAATACAGAGAAATTGAAACCGAGCGCAATTCTTAGAACTATAAAATGACAGTCAAACGAAAGAAACTCCTTTGTACTTCTGCGAAAATGACCAGACCACTGTGCTATCTCTATTCTAAGATCAGATATGGTGCAACCAACAGTTCACATGAAATGTGTCTAACTTGTGTCTTCTGTGTTATCAGTGCTGTTACGTCAAACTAAAAAGTACAGTAAGACCCGACTTTAAGACCACTTCGACAAAGTAAGACCATCTCGATAATAAGACAGTATTGTCGTGAAACAGCTTTGAATTTTCTTCAATTTTTAACTCCATAACCAGACCGACCCACATCATCACATGTACAACTAAGGCCAATGTGCTTCAAAACCAATGTTGATTATATTATGGAGGTTTCAATGTATACCCATAGAAATAGCAAAGCTACACACATGGAGTATTCTAATACCTGAGTTCGGTTTATATTTTCTGAAGAATTTCAAAAACTGCAGTACATGCAGACATTACTACATTTATAAGTTACAATGTCATACATTCCGAAGTGTTGTTCCCTGGATACGAGGGTTTTGTTTAAACTTATTCATATAACACTGATTGAGAAACAAGTTCTTACAACATATCATAATCACTCTCGATGACTGCTTCCTGGGTTACAAACCAGTAGGCTAGTCTGGCGTTCCTTCCCCTTTCACTATGTTATTATGTTTGCAATATCAGTACGATTGGGAACCAGACTAACCAGTAGGCCTACTAATGCCTAAATTAGGGATTGCGGAGGAGTGAACAAACCACGCTCAACGAGACTCGGGCTCAAGACCTTCGCATCAGGGGTCAGGTGCACCACCCCTCGACCACTATGCCTCCCTTATTGGTAGTCTAAATACTTATTTGAGGGGGTGGTGGTGGGCATGTCATCATACACATTGTTTTTCTCAGCATTGTAGTATTGTTTGCGTATAAATGCAGATATCTTCGTCATAGTAATACCAAGATATCTAATTAAGCACTTTGGCTACAATTCGAATGTTCGTTGACATCCCTAATTTCTTTGAGTCTACTTGCCTACTGCCAAACATTAAGAACTTACACTGAACGCATGTAAAGCTAACCGTTTCGAGTCTTTCCTTGATTTAAGCACGACGGTCCTCAGTGACTGAGTAACTTCCAAAAAGAATGATATAAGGGATGGTTTCAATTTTGATTTTCTGCATTATGCTCAACTGGATGGAGTTGTGCCTCGTGCTACACCTTACAGGGTTTGTATTTCACAACTCGTTCGTTTCGCTTGAGGTTAGCTTCTGCGGATGATTTCAATACTCACAATCTTCGCATAACTGATAAGCTCCTAAAACAAGGCTATGTACATGTATATGGCTTTGTAAAATACATATTTTTACAAATTCTTTCATCGAAATCTGCCACTCATCAGTAAGTATAATTTCACTTTACTGGCAAGGTATTTGGTATCCGAAATTTTGGACTTACGTATTAGTAGTCTTTGTTAAAAAACGCATCAACATTTTGTTAAGAGAGTTCATGATTATGAGAACCTTTCACTCGCTTCCGGTAATAGAAATATCCGGTTCGAGAGTAACTGTTTTGGCGGGGACAAGGCTCGCTATTTACACTGCTCATTTATATCTGTGTATTGTGTCCTTTACGCTTTTGTAAATGTTTTTGTCTTCGGGCATGTACATTTTGTATCATTTTCATGTCTCCTTGTGTTAAATTGGAGTGGCTAAGCATTTGCACGAGACATTTCCGGCCAAATGTCTTCATTAATTTTTAATTCAGACATCAATATATATATAATGAGTGTCATTTAAACACGTATGAACACTGTTACACAGGACGTGAGAGGCTCACAAAGCTCAACATGTACATGAACATAAACATGCGTTGAGCGAAGGTAAACCAACCGCATCAATTTATCACGAACGTAAAGACATTTACTACATGTAGTATCAAAATAAAGACATGTACATTAAATATTTTTCAGTCTAGTTTTATTCACGTAACAACAAAGTACACATATAATGGACATAAATGAGAAATATCACAAGATTATTTAAATTGCTGTATTCTTTTATTTTAATTATCCACCTCATGAATGTCACGATATTCAATTTCCAGTCCTTACTAATAAAGGTTTAGTAGTTCCTAAGAATGTTCTACTTGAGTCACGTGGTTGCTAACAAGTAAGTCGCTCCTCATCACTCACATATAACCCCAGAAATCAGTTCAAGACAAAATCATGATTATGGCTTGTATAATTTCGTCAGCACCAAACCTGCCGTATCTACAAATGAACGCATATGTGAAACTACATTTACTAAAATCTGGGACCAATATAACTGCAAGTTGGCTTTAATGGATTCGTCTAAATGTACACCATAGAGTTTTAAAGTATCGAATACAAAGCAAGCAAGGAAGTTCTTTTCTACCTGATCTCGCATTTTTCCATACTTGACGATGTAATTCGGTGCTCGACAAGCAGTTTCAAGACATATCCTGAGTTTTTCAACTCGCAAAAACAGTCGCGGTCCTTCCTGTATTAGACCCCAGTACATCTGATAGCAGGCATCAAATCTCTCTGACAGTAGGTTGCGTGATAGAATCATATAGTAAGGTAATTTTTGCCATCGAGTAATTGCTGTTCTTAAAAACGCCAGAGACAATACCAACGATACTAATTTCTCTTCTCTAAACATATGCAAGGGAAGCAACTCCGATAGCCAATATGTAACATTTTTCATAATGTAGGAAGATATTTCACCAGTGACCTGTTTCAAGATTGATTTTGCAATCATCTTCAGGAGAATATATAGTTTATTTTGCGTCCCATTCAAACTGTGCGTCAATATCCGTTCTGAGTCTATGAAACAAAATCTCCACTCTTGTAACTGTCTGTCACTACCTTTAGCACCAACTGGTACTATTTGAGTCACGTGGTTGCTAACAAGTAAGTCGCTCCTCATCACTCACATATAGCCCCAGTTATCAGTTCAAGACAAAATCATGATTTTGGCTTGTTCAATTTCGTCACCACCAAACCTGCCATGTCTCCAGGGATACAATGAATGCATATGTGAAACTACTAAATTGTAGCTTGAAAACAGCAAGTTTATACATATGGACTCGTCTAAATGTACACCAAATTTCCCTAAAATAACGAGCACTATAACAGCCAGAGTGTTCTTCTCTAGCTGATCTCGCATTTTTCTATACTGGACAATGGCATTCGGTGCTTGACAAGCAGTTTCAAGACATATTTTGAGTTTCTCAACTCGCAAGAACAGTCTCGGTCCTTCCTGTATCAGTCTGCCTAGTACATTTGATAAGTCTCTTCTAATGCGATCATCAAATCTCTCTGACAGTAGGTTGCGTGATGGAATCATATAGTAAGGTAAGTTTTGCCATTGAGTAATTGCTGTTTTTAACAACGTAAGCGCCAACAATACCAACGATACTAATTTCTCTTCTCTGAACATATGCAAGGGAAGCAATTCTGATAGCCAGTATGTAATATTTTTCATAATGTAGGAAGATATTTCACCAGTGACTCGTTTCAGGATTGATTTTGCAATCATCTTCAAGAGAATATAGAGTTTGTTTTGCGTCCCATTCAGACTGTGAGTCAATGTCAGTTCCGATTCTATGAAACAAAATCTCCACTCTTGAAACTGTCGGTCACTACCTTTAGCACCAACAGGTACAACTTGTGGTAGGAATGAACAAGCGGTTTGGATGGTATGCCGAGAAGGCCATTTATGTCGACGTGGTCGTGATGCCCAAGTCTGCAGTAATTGTGGACAGTGGAAAGTAAATCCTATTACGCTGTCAGTATGAATAGGACCGTTAGAACTCGGTAAAGCAGGTCCTGTAACGTCATGATAAATGGTGCCTTCTGCAGCGTGCATATATTTATAGTTATTGTGTATAGTTGTCCATAAAGTACTTGATAGATAGACTTCCTCGCTTTCTGACTTAAAGAGACATTGATGAATAGATGGGTCTCTCACATTTCTGGAAGATGAGGGTCGGTACAGTTTTAATCGTGTATAACCAGGCGGTACATCCACCATATCAGCTAGAAACACTGTGATATGGTGTGGTAGTTGACTTGGTAGTTGTTCTGCAGTATTAATGCATAGAATGTTATTTACCAGATAAATCATGTCGATGTCGCTTTCAAGCACTGAACTTATACCTTCCCCTTTACTTCCTGGTATAATAATACGGTCATTTCCTTTGCATACGTATTGATTATGGAGTTCTTCAAAATACTTCCATGTCTCTCTTCTAAACTTGATGCTAGCATCATTGTAACCGAGATGATCCAGTGTATGGTACAGTATGCGAGAAAACGTCGCCATTAGGTCAACTGAATAGCTTACGTTATCTCCTGAAATAGACTTATTACCGTAAATGTATTATCTTCAAAACTGTTCTATTTTATAAAACTAAAGCTCAATTAGGATAATCGATGTATTGCTCTGCTCATGATTCTACGATGTAATAAGTTTCATAATATTAGATGTAGATTATAGAGTGGATTGTTCGATTTTAGATGATCATGGACTAATTGCAAAAACATTTATATCAAACAAATGTTCTCCTTTATTACATTCTATTAGACAACAAAATATAAGTTCGTATACAATATTATTTCGCTATATTGAAAATGAAACTAATAATTAGTGAGATATTTACCTGTATATTACATAATTATGGTGATTTTTCGGGAATTCTCAAAACGAAACTGGTATAAACGCGGGGATTACCCGACTGAAATCTATGTAATCACTATCGGTATTTCAGTACGCATGCGTTTGTTATTGCATGTGTACTATTAGATCATTTTACGTCATAGACTTTTTTTTAGATTGGAGTTGTTTAAAAACTACGGTGGCATACAAGGGACATTTGTTTAACTTTTTTTATCTCGTTCCCACGACATACTAAGTCGTGGGTAGATAGATAGATACTTTATTATCCTCCATGGTTGAAGATTTATTTACTTATTTACAACAAAACACGTATAGAAAAAAACATAACAAGACATAGTTATGACAAACCACCTCCTTATATACATGTATCAAAACAGGACATAATGTGAACTATAAACACAATGATGCTCCATTGATTGAAGAATATGCAGTGAAAAATAATTGCAATGTATTGCAAAATAAATGCTCTTAACATCTGTTTTAATTAAGTAAGTGGAATGCAAAAATAATTGCCTTTTACATCTGTTGTATGACTTAACCTTGTCGAAACGAAATACAAAATAAAGAGAACAGACTAGGTTTATAATGATATAAAAATGAAAATAGATGTTATTTAACCGGCGAAAAAGTATCATTAATTAATAGCCTATTGATTGTTTTATATACATGTACATTATTATCATAATTAAATAATATATTAATAAACAAGCGTGGACACACGTGTAGGCAACAGTGTAACATATTTGCATATACAAATTATTAAGGTCTACATGGTCGATATTGCACCATACATAATGGCAATAATAAAACTACAAGCACACTCATTATACAGCAACATACGTAAATATACGTTTATAAAATACATTTGTACTGTACATCAATATAACACATTGTCAGAAGTTGGACTAAGGGGCAAGCTAGGCACGAACAACATTGTGTAAAGCACATGTTAACACCAACGAGTAAGGTTGTGCATCATGACACTGCGTTGCAAGACCCAGTAATCTAGCACACTGGGTACAGATGGTGGACTTCATTAAGTCCGAGAATAAACCATAGCCGCCTACATCTATAATAATGTCCCATAATTTCCGTCGGGCACTTTCTCTCTCTCTCTCGAAGTACGGAAGATGATGTGTTCTACAAATGATTTTCTGACGACATGCTACATTGCTTACATGTCCTTGGATATTGAGTTTACAAACACCTTCTTGGCTAAATGAATACATGGTAGTCTACAAAGTTTGCCAAACATTAGAAGCTTGCGGAAGTCAATCTCTACCGGTGATAGATCGGTGATATGTTTATAGTTAAATACATAAAGTTTGTATTAATATCTTTCATATCTCTGCAAGTGTTTGAGACAAAACCGGTGAGCCCGGTCAAGAACGATCACATCCGAGACTGCACAAGAATTCCAGGTCTGGCATCCATGCAATGCCTTTGGTATTACCGCGGAATGATATATTGTCCGAAGCACCAATGGATTCAGTGATTTAGCTTGCAAGCCATTTTTGACAATATTTATGTAAGTTCCTCGTAATTTGACGCTGGCGTCGTGAATTTGGCACTTTAATTGTCGATAAGTTTACGTCACAAATGATACCCAGATGGACTTGGGCGTCAGATTCATGCACTACTTGATTGCCAATACGGAACAAGTTGGACGGTTTATGGCATTCATTGAAGACAAAGACGTACGGCACTTGCATATTGTAAAAATATCGCCACTTGCATGAGTATCTAAAACAAATGTCTAGCATGCGGTCCATTCCAAACTTTGAGAAAGATAGCAGTATCATATCGTCAGCGAAAATCGGAGATGAAACATCCACGCCGTATAAGCACACACATTCACCGCTTGTCTCAAGTTCTTTGATTAACCCGTCAATAAATATCAGATACATCAAGGGCTAGCTCTTTCCTCCTTGCGTTGTCCATTGCATAACTGGGAAGTCCGCTGAACAGAGTCCGTTAAACTTAACGTGGCACGTGGCGTCACTATACGTTCTTGATAGAAAATAACTGTTTTTGAAATCCTCTGTGCTGTTTACTTAATGATTCAATTATGCCGTCTTGACATCGGGCCAGTAAAACAGTTTCATAGAGTTTGAGGATGACATATATATACCTGATATGACTCGATTCTGAATTTGAGCTAAAGTTAAGTAACTATAACGTGCACGCTAGATTTTATGGGTTTACAAAAACGGCCAACATTTTAAGTGTTTGAAGAGCTACTCTCTAGATTCTATGACCGAGCTACGATTTGAAAATGAATTTTGTTATTCCTGGGTGAGAATCTTTTCACCCATGTTACCCCGGTGCTAGTGGTATGTAGGCCTACATTGAATATCCACAAACGATTTGCTTCCCTCACTTATAAGTTGTAGTAATTAATGCACTATAGTTACTATATAGGCCTAGTTATATGCCTAATGTTCACAATTTTCACCCGATGAGGCTCAATTCGAGATATGGTTTTGGCAAGTATTTTCCTAATAAAGATTTTTCTTGAAAATGAGAAAAATATTTGGCCAGTGTGGGGGTCGAACCCACGACATTCGCGTTATTAGCACGACGCTCTAACCGACTGAGCTAACCGGCCATTACGGCGTGGTGAGATAATATATTTTATGTAAAACCAAGACGCATGTCATTTTCACATAGATGTAACAATAAATTCGATTGGTTGTTCGGTAGATTGACTAGCCAATGGAAACCAGATTTACTCGGATATTTACACCGGAAGTTAAACTTAATTTACGCAATGGTAGAGAAACGTTGAACATTTTCATAGAATCTATTTTTATTTTTAATTTATATTTCTAATTCATTAGAAAATGAAAGGGCGGTTCAGTACAATAGATATCACGGCTGTGATACGGGAGTTACTCAGGTAATGTCATAGTACATATTGTCATTTAAACTCAATCGATATATTTTACGGCTCAGAAGTGTCGGTCAAAACGAAACTCGGTTACTGTGTTAGTCTCATAATCATAAAGAGTTATAGATAATTCGAGGGTTCAGTCCAAGACTAACTCCTATATAAATACATAGGAGTTAGGATAGTCTTGCGCTGAACCCTCGAGATTGTGTTTTCAGAAAATGAGACATAATGAAAGTAGGTTGAGATTACTGTTTTAGTCATTTCTTATTGATATGATTTGATAACTTAATATTATAATGAGGACTGTGTCGACATGTTACACAATAAGAAAACAACCAGTTCATTATAAATATAACTCTATCAGGAAAAAAGTAATGGTCATTTATGAAAGTCAGTGGTGTTGTGTTATGGGGTCAGATTGCAGTCCGGTTAGCTCAGTCAGTGGTGTGCCAAACTAGTGTTTAGGGGGTCGTGGGTTTGACTTCAAAGATGGCAGCTGTGTTTGACGGCCCACAGTTGAGCCTCAAATGCCAGAAGGCGGAGGAGTGTAGTTGTGTGGGGTAAGACGGCCGCCTGGTTAGCTCAGTTGGTAGAGCACCGTACTAGTATTTATGCGCTTGTGGGTTCGAGCCCTACATCGGGTGTACTTTTTCCTCTTCATTTACTTCAGTGGCTACAATTAGTGACCCTTATTCTTGACATGCATTCCAGGATTACAGGAGTCCTGTAACTGTATGCTAGACATACTGTAAATTATGGTGGGTTTTCAAAAGCTTTCTCCCATGTCATTTCCTCACAAGACGTCCCCCCAATATGGGTAGAGGGAAAAACATACTACTTTTAGGGTGAATAGGGTCGAATTTCAACAGATATTTGGCTCAAAAATAAAATAACCGAATATTGTGAAGTAATTTTTTTTAACTGATGCCTTTACTTAATATTTCATTACCATTAATGATAAGAAGTGTAAGACTTACTAAGAGCATTTGGATTTTTTTTAATTCTTTATGAATATGATATATTATGATACATATGGTATTGTCTCATCCCAGCTATATAGGCCAAGATTATGGCATTTTAGGGAGTACTTACACTTATACACATACCGGTAGTTGGTTTATTCTCAAGTAAACTCCCTTGATCATAGTCCATACAGTGTATTTAGGTTACAGGGACAGTTTTCAGTTATAGGATTAGGACTCCAGTAATCCTAGAACACAAGTCTAGGATTACTAGGGTTACATGTATTATATTAATATATTATATTTCCAACATTTGGAATGCACTATCCACTAGAGGACTGTTAAACAAGCAGCCATCCTAAGAGCAACGTAACGCTATTTTGGCACATTTTATGACTATACCCTTTCTCCTGTATTTTCCCGCCATAATATCGATATTTGTAAGTGTGTATCAGTAGTGTTTCCTCTAAGATATTAACGAGGCATGGCGCTTAGCTCTGAGAGGAGCACTTCTGTGCACAGACTCTCATACAGCTGGGGCAGTTTTTGTACATCGTTTAACAGTCGTTATGAACTTTTTATATCTAACATGTCCTTTGTGAAAAAGACAATGAATTGAATTTTGTAGATTGTTACCATTTGTTCAAATATTTGATTCAAATATCAATTGACACATTTTTTTTTGATAATTGCTATCAATTGTATCAGTGACAGCCCTAAGGATTACAGTCCTGTTATTGCAGCCATCGCCTGTGTGAAGAAAAAGAGACAGTTGTTTTGTAGTGCTCTTTAAGCTCAAGACGAAGTACATTCAGCCAAATTAATAAATAAAAGGGGGAAATGTGTGCCTGACATTGGGTTTAGGTCCATGACCCCTGTCTACTCTAGTAGAGTGTTCAACCCACTGAGCTAAATGGGTCGAACCCCACACGTAGTTGAAAGTCTTAGATGTAAGATTGAATGAGCCAAGAACTTTCATTTATATTGCTAAAGCACAATATAAGTTATAACGATATAGCATAACCTTTGAGACTCAATATGTGGTACATTTGGTTCTCTGGGATTTGAAAGACTACTTTGACTTGAATATAATAATACCAGTTGATGATGGTTTTGAAGTTTGATTAGTGATATGCTTTCTGCTTCTTCTTACGTAACAAATATAAATGGATAACTTCTCATATCTTCCAAATATCATACTCTGCTGGTGTTTTCAAAGTAAGTAGTCAGATTTGATGAATGAGTCATTAATTTGATAATCTTACACAATTTTATAATAAAATTAGGCTGTTTTGTAGCCACTATCATGACTATGATATATTTAAGAGGCCATACTGGAGATTTCAAAGCCAATGACACTTTGACTATTTACGTAATGCTGGATATATACATATCTTTATTTCTTGTAGGTTTGTCAGTATGCGTGTGATGAATGTGTATGATGTGGACAACAAGACTTACCTCATCCGACTTGGAAAGTAGGTGTATTTATACATACAGTGAAACCTCAATAATGCAACCACCCTTGGGACCATTGAAAACTGGTCTTGTTATTTAGGTGGTCTTATTATTGATGTGGTCTTTAAGTGAGGTCTTACTGTATTCTATTTCCCTATTGGATTTTACTGGATCTGGGTCTTCTTTTGAGTGCTGGCTTGGGGTATGCAAGGTTGGCAATTATAATTTATATTAGTATTGATCAGGCCAGTGGTCATTACTGGTTGATTGACCCAAAATACTCCGAAGAATGAGTACTGGTATTGTATTTTGTAACTTATTCTCAGGTAATTACACATTAAATTACTGATCATGCACTGAGGTAGAAGTGTGAATTGGTTAGGTTATTAGAGAGCGTATTGCCCTACTTTTTGAGATTTTTGAATTTTAACCTTGTAATTGGTGATTCTGTATGAATTTTAGATGATGATCTGTGTTGGAAATTAATATATATAATATTCCTTTATTTAACATTAGAAAATATTATGCTAGCAAAAACATCAGTTATACAAACGAAGGGAAACTGCAGGATAATTCTGTAGATGCGGTGGTTGAAAATATAAGCACTGACAGAATACTCAAGCTCTGTGGTATCTTTCATTATTGCATTGTAGGACGATTATAGGGTGTTAAAAAAAGTATGTTCACATTTTGCATCATGAAAGATACTGCTTTTTTCATAAATATCTGTTTTATTTAGAACTCGTAAACAGCAGAAGTAAAATGTTGGTCAATAGCGACAAAGACGTAAAGGGCATTTAAAAAGAAATTCAAACGATGTGAACAAACTTTTGTAACACCATGTATAGGGATACAAATATAGTCTGGCATAATAGGTTTTTAAACCTTACTCTTGTGTTGGTTAATACTGTCAATATGATACATTTTTTTATGGAGATGAGGGGACATCAGGGTGCTGACGGAATTAAGTGTTATGAATGGTCCATATAACCAGCTCCATGCAAGTACATGCTTGCAGATATATTTTCAAGTCCGATTTCCATTTATGGAAAGTTATTTTTATGCCCCCACTCTGAAGGGGATGTAGCATATAGATTTGCCCTTGTCCGTCTTTTCTTACAAATTGATCTATGTCATTATGATATTCATTACAGACCAGATGACAAAGCTGTCATTCTTATGGAATCTGGTATCAGACTCCACAGTACAGAATTTGAATGGCCGAAAAATCCAGCACCATCGGGATTCTCTATGAAGGTTGGTTTGTTACACTCGATTCCGGAATGATCGGTCAGCTAAGCCTTGAGTTTGAAATGAGAATGTAGTTGCAGGTTCCTTCACAAAAAGCATAGTGTTAAATGCAATTATTGGAATTACAGGTGTTCCCTTTGATGCTGAGTCATTTTAATAAATTTTACCAGATTTTACTATTATATAGCCAAATTACTGATTAATTTACAGAAAAATTTACCCTTCAGCCAGAATCTTGAGTCAAAATGTGGCTTTTTGGAAATTCCAGTGGTCAAAGCGTCAACTGTAGGGTCAAATGGAACCCCTGTAATGCACTAGAATGTATGTAATCTCTCAAAATCAATCTTTTGCCTAAACAGCCTATTTCTAGAATAAGAAAATTCACAGAATTACACAATAAAGCTAGTGTTGGCTGATTTCCATGTTGTTTTGATGAAGAATTATGAACTGTTAGAAGTATATTAAACAATTGTTGTATCTATTTATATTGTGTTTCAGATGAGAAAACATTTGAAGGGTCGACGTTTGGAATCAGTGCTACAATTAGGTGTTGACAGGATCGTGGATCTGACCTTTGGTTCCGGCGAGGCTGCGTATCATGTTATCTTGGAACTTTATGATCGGGTATGTATCACTGTGAAGATTATTGTTAATACAATACAAAGACAATTTGAAGTAAGGGTTTAGTGGCAGGAATGACAGAAATTGGGGCATGAATTCATATTTAATGTGATGAATGTCATTCTCTGGCCGTGTGCTAGGGTATAATTATGCAATAATATGTATTTCCATACCTGCACAGCCATGTTTGGGTAAAAATGTATTTTCTATGAAATTTAGATCTTTTGGGGGTATGGAATGACTATTTAAATGCTGAACCAAACATGTGTGTAATAGCAAGGTGGGTTTGTTTACTAAAAGTATGCTTTGTTTGCTTTCCAAACATGATTTACCGTTAGAATAATTCTATATATATAGGTTTTTAGTGACAGAAACAAATAATGAAAGTGAATCTGAACAAAGAAGCAGAATTGTTTTCAATTTTCTATGTAGTGGTGGGTAGAAACTTTGAAATATTAGATGGATGGTTACTATGCTTTCATCTGTATCATACTGACCAGTGTAGATTTACTAATTTTCATTTTTAGGGTAACATTGTGTTGACTGATTATGAATACACGATACTCAATATTCTACGTCCAAGAACTGACCAATGCCAGGATGTTAGGTTTGCTGTACGTGAGACATACCCCATCGATGGAGCCAAACAGCATGAGCTGCCATCCGAAGACAGGTAGGGGTTAAATTGCGTTTCAAAAAATCTCTTTTATTATGAATTAAGGACACTAATTCTTATAATATGGTTATATTTTGAATATTTCCCTTCACAGTACTGTGACTCGACCAACATTCCCCTATTAATGGGCACAAATGCATTGTATTCCAAGGGCTGACTGCAATGCTGATGCAACAATAGTTAGAACACGCTGTCAGTTTTGTAGTTGATTAAATGAACACTAAATCCATTGCTTTGCATCAGTAGTTGCTGGTCATTTAATATACCAGTATATCGATATTACACAAGATTTTTTGTATACAGTCAAACCTCAATAAAACAAACACCATTGCAATCCATGGAAACTGGTCTTCTTATTAAGATGGTCTTAATATTGAGGTTGAAAAAAGAGCAAAATGGTGAAAATTGTGTTCTTAATTTTGAGATGGTTTTATTATTGAGGTAGTCTATAGCTGAGGTTTTACTGTATCTATTAAAGTGTATGAATTGTTTCAGACTGAGAGAAATAGTGTTAAAAGGAAAGATTGGAGACACGTTGAAGAAAGTGCTGTTACCCCATCTTGGTGAGTCATGTGACACATTTAGGGTATTTGTTAGAGTTATCAGCTTATTACTGGTAAATGTTCATTCAATGAGTAAAACATCTGTAATTTGAATATTTTGGCATAATGATATTTTTATGATTTATAAAGAAAGCAAAAGGTTATAACAAACAGTATAGACCAGTGATTCAAATACTTTATTTCATAATGAAGAAAGTTACTGTACAATTCGAGGGATATATATTTTTATGGACTTTTTATTGATTCCTGTTGGAATTACAAACTTACATAATTGCTTGGTTCAGAGATCTTGTGGTGCATTAAATTACCATTTCATACAAGGATCATTTGAGACTGAATATTGACTTTGTTTGACAAAAATGTCTGGATTGTCTTTGCACTATAAGTTTATGTTCTGAAATGTTTTGCAGGCATTGATATCCATGCTGTGTTAAGATGAAGCTGTGTGTTTTTTCTGCTTCTAATATACACAGAAAAACAAACTTTCTATTTTCATTACTGTCACATGTATGATTGTACAAAGATCATGTTTTAAGTATTTCTGTTCTCACATAATATTAGATTATGGTCCAGCAATGATTGAACACAGTCTTGTTACGGCTGGATTTCCTGAAAATGTGAAGATTGGCAAAGGATTTGATGTCACTAGTGGTAATTTTTTGTGCTGTTATATTTGATTGTGAAATGAAATGTAGTTGTTGCTTTGGATTTGAAGGGTTTTGTCCAACTAGTTGAAATTCAAGGGAGGGATTTGTAAAATTTGTTATTGAGGTCATCTCTGTCTTGGTGTAATTTGATGACCCAAGTTTAATTTCTTCAGAGAAAGTCATTAGTCTTGTCAGATTTTTTTCATTAGAAAAAAGCGACAGCCCTGTGTTTGTCTGTAGATTTTTGTTGAATATGGAAGTATAGGAAATTAAGCATAATATTTCTTATGCTTAATTTATAGAACTGCCATTTTGGGTTAACTAGTTTTGTCATAAAAACGTAGCTATTTGTAGCAAGTTCAGAGACTATTTATTAGTACAATTGTGTCTGTAATGTTGCAACAAAACGGCTATCAAAGTGTATTTTATAATGATTCTATTATTGTTTTATAATTGGGTGCAACTGTTAGCATATTGTGAAAGACAAGAAAAGACCTTACCCAGTTTCACAGAACATCTCAAATTGAGATTTGTCTCAAGTCAGGGTGAACGTAATGATTTGTTGTGTAATGAAAATGTTAGTTAGTTTGTCTACATCTTATTAACATAACACCTTTCAGACAAACTATGCATTGTATAAGCTAAAATTCTTTGACTGGTTTCCAAAAATCAGTTTTATTACCTTGAGACCTGATTTTAATGAGATTGATCTAATTTGAGTTCTTTCCTGAAACCTGGACCCCAGATTTGTATCAGTTTGCCATATATGCTTTATCTAGAATATTGATTGTTGACAAATGTATAGTCTGACATCTTGTATTATTGTAAACAGATTTCCCCAAATTGCTTGTTGCTATTGAAGAAGCAGAGAGTCTGTTGAATATTCTCCAAACTCAGAATTCTAAGGTTTGTATAAATTCAGTATTGACTTCACCTATATAACATATCTGAATATTCAATGTCGGCATAAAGTATCAGAGCTTGGCTGTTAAGTTTGTATGATTAAAAAGGAATAGAAAAGGCGGGTGTTTGTGCTAACAAGTCGCTGATGTCAGGTCGATAAAATGTCTGTGTAATTATGGATTGTTATGGATTAATTACAGAGGTGTAATCATATTTGTTCATAAAATCTGAAGTGTCTATAGACATATTACTTAATAATATAATGATTTCTTTGAATAAATGTTCTGTTATTTAAGTAGTCATGAATAACTTAATTTATTACATAAATTTCCTGAAAACTGTAAAAATTACCCTTTAGTTCAATAATATAATAATGTGATATTTTATTTGTATTTATATCATAATTGCTCATATCTTATTTTATTTGATATGCACCTATCAATATTTTGCCAAAGCGGGGAGCAGTGGGCTGACCCAGGGGATTAGACAATTTGTATTTTTTGGGGTCTAACTCCCCGCCTTAGAGCCAAACATTTTGTCTAAATCCCCAGAGTGGGAGAAGTCTTATTTCCCACTTTGGTTTTCTATTAAAAATCCTACTTGGGTCTATTTCCTGTGACCCGAAATCATTCAGTGTGTCCAATTCCCACCTGTCTGGAATCTTCTTCTGTCTAGAGTCCTGTGTATCCCCGCCACTCCCTCCTATATATTGCTAAAACCATATTTTTTGTTCATACTGGAAGTTACTTCACATGGGTTATTTCACTATTTAATTATCAGAAATAATACAAAGGTGTTGGTATGTAACACAATTTATGATATAATATACATTGCTAAATTTAACTAAGAAGAATTTCTGTTCAGATGTTAAAATTGTTATTGTAAACTGATAATATTTCTTATTACTTGCATGTCAATCAAAACTTATGAATTTTATGTTTGAGAACTTGCATTCAATTTGGTGATTATTACAAGATCCTTAATTCATTTTGCAGGGATACATTGTTCAGAAATCTGAGAAAAGACCAAATGCCAAGGAAGGTGAACCATCAGAGTTACTTACCTTTGATGACTTTAATCCATTGCCATTCAAACAGTTTGAGAAAAGACAAGTGCTTGAATATGAGTCTTTTAATAAGGTAAAGTGTACATATCTTCATAATTTCAACTGTTGAACCTTCCAGGGGAAGACAAAACACAAACTTTAATGTTATATTTCATCAGTAGCAATCCTTGAGTATTGTATCCTATTGAAACCAGAAAGTCTAGTTTCTTGACTTTGAATTAGTAATGTCTTTAAGAATAGTGAAATAGAATCTTTCAGTTGGACCCAAAACCAGTAAATAAAGGAGCTTTGATGGACTGATGGATTTTTAAACAGACAAGAAATTTCCCTTGATTGAACCATAGGCTGATGTTGTAAGCTGCTCTAGTTTCCATTTACACTAACCTGTTTCTTATAAGATAAAATCTTCATTGCAGACTATTGATGAATTCTACTCCCAGATGGAGAGTCAAAAAATGTCTCTGAAAACACTGCAACAGGTAAAACATTGTCATCTTGTGATTCAGTATTGTTTAATAGATGGAGAAAAAGGTTTTTGACCACTATAAGATCCGTTCATGTACATGTCTTTAAAGACCAGGTATCAAGTTTGTTAATAGGGATGAACTGCTAGTGGTCATCTTTGCTACCCTGATTTACATAATATTTTACATCATGTATCAGGATGTATGGACTTTGAACCATTGCTTAAGCATAAGTTTTATGCTATGATATGAATGACAACTATGAAATTAAAGGGTCAATTCCCAACTCTGATGTATGATAGAAAATCAATTGAGATTCTGGTCTATGTTGTAAGAATTGCTTGCACCTTATTTTAAGGCTTTTAAGAGGGTTTTTATGGTTGAATTGTCAGTATTGTCTTTTATGTTTATAATATTCAGACTGTTATATTTATACTTCACGTTTTAACATTCAAACTGTTAATGTTAATTGTTGAGTTGAAGACATTCAGACTCATTGAATATCTTATGGATTTGTAGGAAAGAACAGCCATGAAAAAGTTGGATAACATAAAGAAGGATCATGAGAAGAGAGTTGAGGGGCTACAAAAAGAACAGGGAGTGGATACGATGAAGGGACAACTTATTGAGATGAATCTTGATCTGGTTAGTCTGTTTGGTATATTTTACTCTGTCAATCTGTCAGACATAATTTGCTCTATAGTCTTCGCCAAGCATCTAGTACTTCATCAAGTTTTGCCATATAAGGCATTTTCTCTTCCGTTTCTGAAACGTTATGGGAGAGAAGAATGGCATTATTGCAGAAACTAATATTTTTCATGTTTATTTTTATTTGAGAAGAGGGATCATCAATGGGAATAGTGTGAATTGGATTCCTTTGTTTGTTTATTATAAATTCCTGTTTGCTTGCTTGCTTGGCATATGTGTTACAGATAAAACTTCATACCATACTGTAACCGTTGCAGTTACTTAAGCATTAACAGTGTTAGAAAATGGAAATAGGACATGTTTATCTGTGCATATGTTAGAAATTCATTTAGGATTGTTAGGTATAGGATGAGCCTTACTTTGGCTTTGACCACTGAGTGGAACAATCAGTGTAAGTCAGGATTGTTTCAGTAATGCCTGATGTTAAGAACTTTATTTAAAACTGAACAATGACATTTATTTGTTTAAGGTGGACAGAGCCATACTTATTGTACGAAGTGCTATAGCCAATCAAATTGATTGGACAGAGATACACAATCTTGTAAAAGAAGCACAAATGGATGGTGACCCTGTTGCCATGGCAATCAAAGATCTCAAATTACCAACCAATCATATGACATTGTTACTTCAGTAAGTATATGAGATTCTGATGTTCATATGGATGAAATTTTGTGTACATTTGGGTGCAGTTAGCTGAGAAATATTGTATATAAATATTATGAGCTGAACTTCTAAAGCAACATCTAGGAAATCTCCGTTACTGTTGATTTTCAAGGTCCTGAAAAATGCAGCCAGAAAAGACTTCTGTTTAAAGTAACTATTTATGTTGAGTTATTGTAGTGAATCACTGAAAAATCAGATAATAAATTTTTGTATGTAAAGGAAAAAATAGACGTGTGTTTGACGTACTGAAGTGTCAAAAAATGATTTGTTGCATTGAACGTTTTGCTCAATGTTAAAAAATAATTTTCATAATCATCCTTATCCATAATGACTGTATTGATGATTAAACATCAAAGGTCAATCGTCCATGCCTGATTTACTGAACCAAATATACCTAAAACAGTACCAAACTGATCTGTAGAACCGAAAATAATCAAATGTTGGTTGCAGCCTAATTATGAGGAGGTTCTGTTTACTAGTGTTGTAAAATTAGAATCAAAATATAATCGATAATTGAATTGAGTTGGAGTATTTTGATTTATATCTGATACATTATTACCCTTTATATTTGTAACTTGCTTGTGGTACACTTAATATTATAGTAATGCAGCACATTTGAATAAACTTTCAAAATCATTTTATCAATGATTGAAATTTTATTTAGCTCTTAATTATTTGGCATACATTGGAAAATACATTGAAAACAGTAAAAATCTGTACTTTTTACACTCTTTAATCATTGAAGTAGTGCAAATATATAGATAGCACAAAGATTGCAACACACCAAAAGTATGGGTAGTTACAACGAGGTAAGATCTTTAAAATCCATTGTTGCCAACCTGAAACTGTTATCTACTGCTCCATGATGCCTAAAGCCAATCGCTTCATCATTCACGTTCTAACTATTGTTTATTTATAGAAACCCATATGTTGATAGTGATTTTGAAGAAGAAGATGAAGATATTATCAAACCCATGAAAGTGGACATTGACCTTGGTCTTAGTGCATATTCTAACTCCAGAAAGTGAGTAGACTACAAAGATGGATTATAGTACAAAAATAAGCTAGTTAAAGTCACCAGCCCTTTTTTACAGAAAATTTGGGGCCGATATTGGAAAAAGTATATATTTTTACCCCACTTAAAAAGAAAATTTGTCTTCGGTAAAATTGTTTAAAATTTTAGCCTTGTAAATACCCGAATTTGGTGATTCATGATGCAAATTTCTCCTTATGAAAAGGACCCGCCATACTTCCCCTAAAACTGAAAAAAAGGGCTGCAGTCCATGATGCTTGAAGTCATTTTATTCGGTGATGATCTGACACTCAAACTGTCAATCAATTTTTAAACCATTGACATTCATGTGTAAATTGCAGAAGACCTTTTAGTGTTTCATATTCTTTTTAAGTTATATGTTTTAGTATCAAATATTCTGTATGAAAGTTGAAATAATTTTGTCAAAGGGTTATTAAGCAATTCGAGTGGTAGTTATCCAAGTTTTGCACTATTAAACGTTGGTTTGTGTTTTGTAGATTCTTTGATAAGAAAAAACAGGCGGCTGTCAAGGAACAGAAGACAGTTGATGCTTCAACGAAGGTTTGATACTGTTTTAGATCATTATCACAATAAGCCCCTATGGCAGTTAGCTGCTGACTACACTAAGTGCTAATGAAAATTGATTCTCTGTCACAACATGCAAGGCTTGAAAGTGAAACAAGTCGGTCTTCTTGTTGACTTATTTGCTGATTAACTAATTTTGCTCTTAACAGTTGAAATGTCCTCTATAATGAGTTGATTGAAATATTGTATATCATGGGCTGCTAGTCACTCTCAACCGTCGGGAAGTTGCTAATCAAGAAAATGTTAGTTTCTATAGAAACCGTGGTATATTGCTATGGTTCATTAGCTGTCTGATAATACTGACACACTACTGCAGATCCCAAATACCTCCTTTTTGGCAGTAGTGTGTAATTATGTCTTATCAGGTCAATTTGATTGATATCAATGAAAGTAAATCTTTTTTAATGCTACCGTCTCTTTGTCTATTGCAAAATCTGTATATAACGCTCTGATGTCACATTAGGACTGCGGACGATTTCAATACCATCACGGGTCTCAATTTAATCCAGCTATTATCTTAAGAAATAATTTCAAATGCTCACTTCCTAAATAAAAAGATTAGAAAGAACAATTAGAGCATTATTATTTTTCACATTTGTACGTTACCACAGTTCGTCAGATGACATTCTCAGAACATTAGACATACAACTTAATAACTAAATTACTACTTTTGAAACCTGTTTTGGTTATGGTATGAAACTTTAAATTTGTTCATATTATTTTTTCTGTAATCTGTGTACCAGTGTGTATTCCTTGTACCAGTGTGTATTCTGTGTATCAGTGTGTACTCTGTGTACCAGTGTGTATTCTGTGTACCAGTGTGTATTCTGTGTATCAGTGTGTACTCTGTGTACCAGTGTGTACTCTGTGTACCAGTGTGTACTCTGTGTACCAGTGTGTACTCTGTGTACCATTGTGTATTCTGTGTACCAGTGTGTACTCTATGTACCAGTGTGTATTCTGTGTACCAGTGTGTATTCTGTGTATCATTGTGTACTCTGTGTACCAGTGTGTACTCTGTGTACCAGTGTGTACTCTGTGTACCAGTGTGTACTCTGTGTACCAGTGTGTACTCTGTGTACCAGTGTGTACTCTGTGTATCAGTGTGTATTCTGTGTACCAGTGTGTACTCTGTGTACCAGTGTGTACTCTGTGTACCAGTGTGTATTCTGTGTACCAGTGTGTACTCTGTGTACCAGTGTGTATTCTGTGTATCATTGTGTATACAGTGTGTATTCTGTGTACCAGTGTGTACTCTGTGTATCAGTGTGTATTCTGTGTAACAGTGTGTACTCTGTGTACCAGTGTGTATTCTGTGTATCATTTTGTATACAGTGTGTACTCTGTGTATTAGTGTGTACTCTGTGTATCATTGTGTATTCTGTGTATCATTGTGATACAGTGTGTACTCTGTGTACCAGTATGTATTCTGTGTACCAGTGTGTATTGTGTGTATACAGTGTGTACTCTGTGTATTAGTGTGTACTCTGTGTATCAGTGTGTATTCTGTGTAGCAGTGTGTAGTATGTGTATCAGTGTGTAATCTGTGTATCAGTGTGTAATCTGTGTATCAGTGTGTAATCTGTGTATCGGTGTGTAGTATGTGTATCAGTGTGTACTCTGTGTATCAGTGTGTATCAGTGTGTAATCTGTGTATCAGTGTGTAATCTGTGTATCAGTGTGTAATCTGTGTATCAGTGTGTAATCTGTGTATCAGTGTGTAATCTGTGTATCACTGTGTAATCTGTGTAACAGTGTGTAATCTGTGTATTGGTGTGTAGTATGTGTATCAGTGTGTATCAGTGTATCAGTGTGTAATCTGTGTATCAGTGTGTAGTATGTGTATCAGTGTGTAATCTGTGTATCACTGTGTAATCTGTGTAACAGTGTGTAATCTGTGTATTGGTGTGTAGTATGTGTATCAGTGTGTATCAGTGTATCAGTGTGTAATCTGTGTATCAGTGTGTAATATGTGTATCAGTGTGTAATCTGTGTATCAGTGTGTAATCTGTGTATCAGTGTGTAATATGTGTATCAGTGTGTAATCTGTGTATCAGTGTGTAGTATGTGTATCAGTGTGTAGTATGTGTATCAGTGTGTACTCTGTGTATCAGTGTGTACTCTGTGTATAAGTGTGTAATTGGTGTATCATTGTGTATTCTGTGTATCAGTGTGTAGTATGTGTATCAGTGTGTACTCCGTGTATCATTGTGTATTATGTGTATCAGTGAATTATGGTTGCTTGATTTGTGTATGGTGATCAATAGCCTTAACATTTCATCCCCTGTAGGCATATAAATCAGCAGAGAGAAAGACAAAGGAGACGTTGAAGGATGTAGCAACAGCAGCATCAATCAACAAAGTGAGGAAGACTCATTGGTTAGTATATACATGTATTATGTTGTTGTTGCTTGTGAGAGAGTTATGTTTTCTTTGCTGTTGACTTGTAAGATTTGTCAAAGAATATTTCTACTAATTGTCACTCTATGGAAAAGCTTTCCTTTGAATATTATTAAAATAAACTTTCTACATGTTTACACACATTCAAATAACTTTTGGTTTAAATCTGATGGACCAATTTTAATGCTTATCAAGTTCAACATGACAGGTAAGTAAACGGTATTGTATTTCAATTGACTCTGGCTGGTGTTGAGAAGTTGTTGCATTAGGGAGGTGAAAATTGATAATGAATGCCTACTTCAGAAAAAGTTGATATTGTTGTTAAAGAGAGGTTGTTGTTCAAGAGAGGGTGGGCTTCAGAGTGGTTGCACGGTGTTACAGACATGAACGTATTGAATGTTATGTTCTTTTTAGGTTTGAGAAGTTTTTATGGTTCATAAGCTCGGAGAATTTCCTTGTGATTGGTGGACGAGATCAACAACAGAATGAGCTTATTGTGAAACGCTACATGAAACAAGGTGATTGGTTTGTTTGCTTTCTTTTATCTGTAAAACTTGATGAGGGTAATCAATTATATAATTACTCTGTTACTTCTTGTGTTTATAGATAGATACTGTAATATGGGAAAGTTGGCAGTGTCGAAAGTTTATGAATTCAAGAATGTTGCAAAGATATCAGCCATATTTTCCTTCTTCATAGATGTACATTTTACACACTACTGTTAAACTGCAAAATCCTACTCTCAGTGATTGGCTAATATTTCTCCTTGTGAAATGTCTGTAATAGTAGATTTGCAAACGCTTTGTCTTGCTGTATTGTACAGTTCATAAGTTTAAAAATAGAAAGGTTTACAGCAAAGTAATTTTTTGGTATGGAAATTCACTAATGAAATTTATGATGTTTTACTTTAAACTGTCTCGCCACCTTGAAGATTGTCGGTAGATTTTTCCAAATTACTTGATTCTCTTGTCTTAATAATCTGTTTTTAAGGTTGAGGGTTACAAAAGCTCATAAGCTGCCTTTTGAATATATCAAATCTGTTTAAGGAAATTCGGGTAGATATTTTTGTGGGGCCATAGCCTTGCTTTAAAATTCAGGTTAGGAATGTAGTTGAGGATTTTGATTACCTCAAATTTGAATTATGTTTTCTGATTTATATATATCTTGATATTTTAGGAGACCTATATGTGCATGCTGATTTGCATGGTGCAAGCAGTGTGCTTATAAAAAACAACTCCAGTGAACCTGTCCCGCCAAAAACCTTAAACGAGGCTGGCACGATGGCAATCTGTAACAGCGCAGCCTGGGATGCTAAAGTGGTGACTAGTGCATGGTGGGTGTATCCGAGCCAGGTGACGAAAACAGCGCCATCTGGAGAGTACCTCTCAACGGGAAGTTTCATGATCAGAGGTAAGTATGTGTATGAAACAAGGTTATTTTGTTCATTTAATTGTTAATGAGATATAGCTTAGATTTATTCTTTTCAAGAAGTAAAATTTGTCTAATTGTTTTGTTCACATTTATCCATTTTTTTTATAAAGTATGTATCTAACTTGCTGCCTTTTGTTCTGAAACTGAACTAAATGTGTGCTATTAAATAATGTACTCTGTACATTTTTATGTTGTTGTGGCTTTTTCTTGATGTGTCTTGATATATAAGCTGGCAATCTGGTATTGAGTAAAGAAATTTGTAAATCGGTTTTGTACTTGTGTTTTGATAGAATTTCACATTGCAGCTGACTCTTCAGTAAGATGTTTGACTCGATTACATTGATAATGTATTGACTTTACAGTCAGTTTTGTCTTCTTGACTGTCGTCAAGATGTCTAATCCATAAATTTCTTAGTTGAAAATGTTGCTACCGAAATAAGACAGAAAAACAGCACTGTATTTTTATTCGTTTAATAGTGTAATATTATATTCTTACAGGGAAGAAGAATTATTTGCCCCCATCGTACCTTGTATATGGATTTGGGTTACTGTTTAAGGTAAGTTATGTTTGTGATGATCAGTTAATAGAATATTTTCATCATGACTTAATGATGATGTTGCATTCTTAAATATTAGCTTTAATGATTATGAAACAAATTACATCCATCACACTTGATAATTGATTATTTTTTTGTATTCTTTCCTAAAACTGGACTTATAAAAAAACTGGTAGAATCCCAGCAATAGTGAGAGTCATATTCAACACCGCTTGATCATTGGTCTAGTACGGTAAACCTAGATCTATATACCCATTGTAACTCTTCAGTACGGTAAACCTAGATCTATATTCCCATTGTAACTCTTCAGTACAGTAAACCTAGATCTATATACCCATTGTAACTCTTCAGTACGGTAAACCTAGATCTATATACCCATTGTAACTCTTTAGTACGGTAAACCTAGATCTATATACCCATTGTAACTCTTCAGTACGGTAAACCTAGATCTATATACCCATTGTAACTCTTCAGTACGGTAAACCTAGATCTATATACCCATTGTAACTCTTCAGTACGGTAAACCTAGATCTATATACCCATTGTAACTCTTCAGTACGGTAAACCTAGATCTATATACCCATTGTAACTCTTCAGTATGGTAAACCTAGATCTATATACCCATTGTAACTCTTCAGTACGGTAAACCTAGATCTATATACCCATTGTAACTCTTCAGTATGGTAAACCTAGATCTATATCCCCATTGTAACTCTTCAGTACGGTAAACCTAGATCTATATACCCATTGTAACTCTTCAGTACGGTAAACCTAGATCTATATACCCATTGTAACTCTTCAGTACGGTAAACCTAGATCTATATACCCATTGTAACCTCTTCAGTACGGTAAACCTAGATCTATATACCCATTGTAACTCTTCAGTATGGTAAACCTAGATCTATATCCCCATTGTAACTCTTCAGTACGGTAAACCTAGATCTATATACCCATTGTAACTCTTCAGTACGGTAAACCTAGATCTATATACCCATTGTAACTCTTCAGTATGGTAAACCTAGATCTATATCCCCATTGTAACTCTTCAGTACGGTAAACCTAGATCTATATACCCATTGTAACTCTTCAGTATGGTAAACCTAGATCTATATACCCATTGTAACCTCTTCAGTATGGTAAACCTAGATCTATATACCCATTGTAACTCTTCAGTATGGTAAACCTAGATCTATATACCCATTGTAACTCTTCAGTATGGTAAACCTAGATCTATATACCCATTGTAACCTCTTCAGTATGGTAAACCTAGATCTATATACCCATTGTAACCTCTTCAGTATGGTAAACCTAGATCTATATACCCATTGTAACTCTTCAGTATGGTAAACCTAGATCTATATACCCATTGTAACTCTTCAGTATGGTAAACCTAGATCTATATACCCATTGTAACTCTTCAGTATGGTAAACCTAGATCTATATACCCATTGTAACTCTTCAGTATGGTAAACCTAGATCTATATACCCATTGTAACCTCTTCAGTATGGTAATGGACTTTCTCATGGTTATCAATTGAGTTTTAGCATATTTAATCTTTGATATCTTGTTGGATTGATTGCTGCTGTTGGACTTGTGGGATTTGAAAATATGTATAGAAACACTAGTCATACTCGGCAGATAGTGTAAAATGCAGATCATGTCAAATAAAAACAAGAATTTCCAGGATACATGAAATATTTTTAAAAAATTGATACGTTTCAAATCGGATATGTTCAATATGAATATTGTGGAAACTTTGTGATTTTCATGATTAAATGATAATGATGAGGTTGTCTTAATTGCATTGTGTTTATTTATCTTTCAATGTCAAAGTTAGAGGAAGGCAGTGTTTTACGTCACATGGGTGAGAGAAAGATAAGAACAGCAGAGGATGATGAGAAATCTATCGCTGACTCCATAGCAACAGAAAGTGAAGTTACCATGGAAACGATAAGTGACAATGAATTGGAATTGGAGGATAATGAAGATAAAAATGAATCAGATTCAGATGAGGAAAAAGGTAATAATGTTGAAGGTGAGAATGAAGAGTCAATGCAAGAAATTGAAGCAGAAGATGAGGAAATAACTGGTGATACAGAAAGTGATTCTAAAACGACTGAAAAGTGCATAAAAGTTGAAAATGTGGGAGCAGAAATGGATGGTAAAACTGATACCAATTGTGATAGTCATGTGAGTAAAATATTAAAGAAGAAGAACTTTGGTGAAATAAAAGTACGACAACAAGCTTGCGTGGAAGTGATAGAGAACAAGGTGGAATTCCCCGATACAGAAATAAATCTAAATCATGTGAAAGGTGACAAGTGAGTATATGGCATTGATTTTTAAATTAAAATTTTGGAATTCTGAATATTCACTTAATTGCTATTCTTATTCATAAATGTTACATCGTCATATTTGCTAAAACGAGTCACAAATCTCAACTAAATTTGTACCTATAGAAAACTAAATCAAAATTCTCCTCTGTAAATTTCAAATGTACCACTCCATGAAAATCCTCAACCTTTTACGGGTTTTATAATAATAGTTATCAAGATCAATAACATTGGATGACCAAATAAAACAGTCGGTGTATATTGGTTTAGATCTCTTAATGGGGAATATTTGCTGCATAGTTTTGCATATTTGAAAACATGAACATAGCATTCAGTCATCTGCTCAGATTTATACTGTATTTAGCTAGCCATCCAACCGTAGTTTTAAGCATATTCCTGATTTGATATACCTGTGTCTACATTGTCCAATGATTTGAATATATTTCATCAAAAAAAAAATTCTGTCATTTTCAAAATGGATACTTTTCAGCAACATTTATCATTTTTCTTATACAAAAGTCAATGATTTCCGATTTGTTGGTGGGTGTATTTATAAAACTATTATGCTGTTTTCCAACAGTATTTAAGTTAGGTACAGTGGTCAGCATTCGTAGGAACCAGTACTAACCTATACATGGCAAGCAAATGACCACTTCCTTATGTAAATCAGAAATTGTGAACAGACTACTTGGAATATATATATTTATCTTCAGTGAAATTGTTACAGAGAACATACGTCTCTCACAGGGTTTGAACCTACAACATCTAGATTGGCAGTTGAGTGCTCTACCCATAGAGCTAATCAGACAGGCTCCATTGATGCCTGAGTAATCCCTGTAAACCTTAAGTCCATTGCAAATTTTACTACCTTCATGATATGCAGCTAAAAGATGTTCAAAGAGTCCCTTCAGTTTGTATAGCTTTTCATCCAGTCCAAAATTTGATGTTTAAATCTATTATTTCAGATATGAGTTGTCACGGAGTTTTTCAACACAAAGCACTGACAGTGATCAGATATTCCTTGGTGATGATCAACCTGTGGTGTTTGGTGAAAAGGTAACTTTGATTTTGAGGAAACGTTTCTGTTGCATATTTTTGTCATTACCTTGCTAATTTAGTTTAGGCTTGAATAGACTTTTGCATACGAATTACTGATATTTTAATATAAATTGTAGATTTTACTGTTATTAATTTCTTGTAAAATGGTATCATGTTTTCACGAGGTTATCTTTTGAGTATTTGACTTTTATGTCCTATATTTACTTCCGTAGGGTAATTCCGGTGGTCCAAAAGTGTCAGCTAAGCAACGACGAGAGATGAAGAAAGCCAAAAAACAACTGTCTCCACAGCAAGAGGGAGAAGAGGAAGATACTGTCTCCTGGTTAGCTGACGTGGAACAAGAAAAGGGCAAAAATAAGGGCCAGAAAGACAAGGAAACTTCGCAGATACAACAACAACAACAACAACCTAAACGAGGTCAAAAGGTGAGTCACATTTGTGGTGTGTTCTATACAGAGGATATTGCATAGGTGATTGTAAATACTTGGATTTCTCAATGTTTTTGTGAAGGATAAAAATGTATTATAATTAAAATAGAAAAATTGTATTATTGTATATTTCTGCTCTTACCTACTTTCCATTCCGTTGGTACTACAGAGGACAAGACCACCAAAAAATGAAACCACCAATCAATATATGAGCACTGCTATGGGATTTACAACCTCTTCTGTAAGTGACGTCATTTCAAGAAAATGCAACATGTGACAACACTATTGCAAGCAGGAAACAATATTTACTGCATATGGTCACTTCGTTTTCAAACTGCCATATGAGTCAAATATTACCTACTGTCAGTAAATGGTGACGTCACATGTGACGTTTTCTGGAAATGACGTCACTTAACGAAGAGGTGCTCATATTGTGATTTTTATGTAGTTTCGTTTCACAAACGTGTTATTGCTGGTATATAACTAACAAACACTGAGATATTGTGAGTTGTCTTAAAAAAGGTATGCAAGAAAAGGAATCTATCACTGGCTTCGTATGCAGATGGAAATATCCGGCACATGGGTAACTGTTGACAGTAACAGTAGTCCTCAAGTCGGATATTTCTATCAGTACCAGAAGCCAGTGATTCTTGTAAAATTTTGTTAACATTCGCATTTCATAATTTTCCTATAAAGATTAAAGGGCTTTGACAAGTGCCGTCCAGCTCATGTCTTCATTTATTAGAAAATTGATTCTATAACTGTTGTATGTAATTGATTGTATAATTGATGTATTCCTGGAGATTTTAAGGGTTCCTTAGGGTTTATTTTATTTCAGGCAAAGATAAAGAAAATTAAGGACAAATACAAGGACCAGGATGAAGAAGAAAGACAACTCCGTATGGAAATACTGGCCGTAAGTTATCAGTATTATTTTGTATAACATTGGCTTGCATCTGGCTTGTAGAAGCATTTTATGTGGCTTACATCTGGCTTGTAGAAGCATTTTATGTGGCTTACATCTGGCTTGTAAAAGCATTTTATGTGGCTTACATCTGGCTTGTAGAAGCATTCTATGTGATTAAGGTGATACTTTTAATATTTCTATTTTATACTTTCATGAATATTTGTTTAAAGCGGCATGCCAGATTTTCTTCTCTTCTCTGATAGAAGCTAAATGGTAGTTTCAAACCATGCATACTGCATTTCATTTCACAAAATGACCTTCTGTTAGTTTGATATTGACATGTTACTGAACAGAAATTCACTAATTTAGACATAAAAAAGAATGGAAAGAAAGAATGGCGAGGCCTATAGTGAACTGATGTTGAAATAACATTTAACTCATTATCAAACATGAATGTCTTAATATCTGAAATGTTTCATATTCTCCTTTCAGTCTGGTGGAAGTAAGAAAGAAGACAAGAAAAAGAAAGGAAAGAAAGACGATAAACGTCCCCAGTTGTCTGCTGCTGGGAAAAAACCTCAACAACAACAACCGTGGAAGAAACCTACATTGGTTGATATTATAATACAAGATGTAGCAGATACAAAGATTGCGGGTATGTGTGTTGAGGGGATGTGTGTGTGAGGGGATGTGTGTGTTGAGGGGATGTGTGTGTTGAGTTGAGGGGATGTGTGTTTTGAGGGGATGTGTGTGTTGAGGGGATTTGTGTGTTGAGGGGATGTGTGTGTTGAGGGGATGTGTGTGTTGTGGGGATGTGTGTTGAGGGGATGTGTGTGTGAGGGGATGTGTGTTGAGGGGATGTGTGTTGAGGGGATGTGTGTGTGTGGGGATGTGTGTGTTGAGGGGATTTGTGTGTTGAGGGGATGTGTGTGTTGAGGGGATTTGTGTGTTGAGGGGATGTGTGTGTTGAGGGGATGTGAGCGTGTGGGGATGTGTGTGTGTGGGGATGTGTGTGTTGAGGGGATGTGTGTGTTGAGGGTATGTGTGTGTTGAGGGTATGTGTGTTGAGGGGATGTGTGTGTTGAGGGGATGTGTGTGTGGGGATGAAGAAAGCTGAAGTGAAATAAGTTGATCAAGTTGAGCCACTTTGAACGCTGGTTATTGTTTGTTAACAAAGTTTACTTATTAAAGGGCTGATGCATCTAATCTTGAAACCTTACCAAACTACACATGAATTAAATGAATAAGTTAGTACAGTAATATTATTCATGTATCTTTTGATATTTGTGGGACACTTTAAAAGGACCTACCTTAATTGAAAAAATTGGTCATTTCTTTTCCTAAGTTTTTAAGATAACTTTATTATTTATATTACAGAAGAACCAGTCAACAATAAGACTGTTGTAGAAACACAACCAAATGATGATGATGATAAGTTGGAGGAGGATACACAGACAAATGATGTACGTACAGTAGACATTGCTTGAGCGACCACCTGTATTAAGCGACTTTTGTATTAAACGACCACTTAAATTCCCACCCGAGCGTTTTTACTATCTAAATAGTATATATTAACGAGTTTTCTATAACGCAACCAGCGACCGCATTAAACCAGTCCTGACAGGTAAAAAGATAGTTAAACAATCCATTAAACGACCGCATGCACTTAATCCCATTGGGCATTTCACACCTTATTCACAACTGCATTCGCGCATTGTCCTTTAAACAATTGAATAAACAATTCGGCGTGATAAATGCGACCAGGTAATTACTCGGCGACACAGTTATAAAACGTCATGTAAAAATCGTTTGAGCGCGAGCCTCAAATGTAAATGTATTACACAGCATAACGATCCTAATTTCTACAAGAACCAAGTTCATGTAATGTTGTTGCTAAGCGACTTGTGTTGCTTGATGTCACCGAGTTTTTACATTACGATATCCCGAAATATGCGATATGTAATTTGTGTGCCGTCACGCCCGCTTTTATCTTTACTTGAAAGATCGTCGTGCCGACAAACTTCTTTATACTCACTGAGAGAATGAAAATGTCCAACAAAAATAAATCGCATAATTTAACTCTGGGTTCAAATGTGTAAACACTCACTTTGTTTAGTATGTAATCCATTTTAAAGACCCCTTAAAATCATTGCCTTATGAAAAAAAAGTTTATTACTGTCGGCCTGTTTTAATATGCAAGTGGAATAAAGTTTTGGAATGATTCCAGTTAGTAGCTGTCAAAATTTGTCAATGAATTCATGACGTCACGCCATGTGCAGATTCGTGTTACTGTGATGAGTACACTGTAAAGTTATTTATTTATAGACTGACAATTATTATGTACCCGTGTGAATGTGTGTGTCTGTGTTTCGCCTTTTACTTTCGCGTTAGTAAGAAAAATTTGCGCGTGTGATAAAAAATTATTGAATTTTAAACACGAGGCAACTACACTATTCACAGTACATGAACCTTGTCACATTGGATAACTTACATGAAATTTAAGAATTAGGCACTTGTATTGCCTAGTGAGCTGACAGAGTGGTTTAAATTTACGAGCTTTGTTTCACACCATAGATACATTTGAATGGAAAGAGGATGGTATTTATATGTTTTGATTGTTCAGTTCGACATTCATTTGTACTTAACTTTTGTTAAATTTGTTGATATCTATTAAGAGACCACTTTTTTTAGCGACCACTTTTTGGCCGTCCCTTGGGTGGTCTCTTAATGCAATGTCTACTGTATATACTCTGCCATCCAAAAAATTTCATTACTTTTTTACGCAGAATTTCAAATAAGACAAAAAAAAATCATTACTTTTTTACGCAGAATTTCAAATAAGACATGTATGATCATGAAGTAAAATTATTCATCCCACTTCTTTGATGGATAGTTAAGAATTAACAATTTGCACATCATCCAAAACCAACGTTTGTATGTGTAAATGATCTGACACAAAAAGATAATTTGTTTCAGTACAAATTTATAAATACTTATACTTAATTATTGCTGTGTCAAAAAGCATTTTCAATTTATTGCATGTGACACAAATATGAAATTACGTTAATAGCAATGGGAAATTGTCAAAGTGTCAAGGAACATTTGGAGGGCAGTGTATGTGTTTATATCATATATGACATCCCAGACATGTATTAATTTCTCTGTCAGAATTAAATCATTGTGTCACGATTTCCATAAGCCCTCTTAGTTAGCTCCTTCAGTCGAGGACTTGACTACCAAACTTTAGGTTTAGGTTTGAACCTCCACTGAGGAGCAAGTTCTCAATGTGACAATTTGAAGATAATACATACAAGGCATTTGTCCTTCACCTCTGATTGTCCTTCACCTCTGATTCATGTTGGGGAGTTGTCTGTTGCTTGCGGAATAAGTTAGTACTGTTTGGTGACCTAGGAGAACAAGGCCTGGGTTTATTACGGATACTTGCACTCCGCACTCAATGTCAGATTGCAGATTTACTCTAATGAGTCTGATAGTGACTGATGTAGTAACAATGTTAAATAAGTGCTGAATATTCTTTGTGAGCCATTTTCTTAGAGATTCTAGTGAGAACAAGGGCTAAGGGAGTAATTATTATGTCCACTCAGATGTATGCTAAAAACACAAAGAAATTGAATGAACAAGAATATTCAACACTCATTTAACACTGTCATACAATTTCCATACTAAAATTTCCACTATCAGACTTATAAGAGTAAATTATGTGATTTGATTGCTAAAATGTAAGTATTCATATAATCCCTGTCAGTGATTATGTCAACTGACCCAAAGGTGTCTGTAACAATTTCTACTTTCACTTTGTGTTCATATACTGTATAATATATAAAAGTATATATAAAGTATATATATTACAGTATACGAACACAAAGTGAAAGTCGAAATTGTTACAGACCCCTTTGAACTGTTCAGTGTACATACCTGAAATACTGTTGAAAAAATGGCATAAAACTCGAGTACTACTGATGTCTTCAGTAATTTACCGGTTCTCATTTTCTGTGACAGGATGAGCTGGCATTGAATTCCTTGTCTGGTATACCACATATAGAGGATGAGCTGTTGTTTGCTGTACCAGTCTGTGCTCCTTACAATGCACTCATGAATTACAAGTAAGTTGTAGATGTTTGGTTCTGTGTTTCTTCACTAGAATCAGAATCGTGATAATACTTTCTGCTCTAACAGTATTACAATGCAGACTGATTTACTGTGTCTGATAATAGTATAGAGATTATAATTACACTGTTAACTGCATATCAGGTCATATTCAGCTCTTGGTTTTCTCATTAGACCTGTCAAATTGTATGACCAGTCTGAATAAACTACCCCTAGTAATTTCATAATACACCATTTCTTCATTAAAACTACCTGTTTCATCTTTAAGCTAGCCACTTGAAGACTTATTGGGAAAACTGCTGAAGACATCCTCAATTATGCATTCAGCATTAAGTTTGTTTCTCTTTAAATTTTTACCTTCGGTTTCTCTTAAACAACTACATCTTCATTTCAAAACCGAAATTATGATTTTTAGAATAGAAATTGATGAAATTTTATTGAATTATTTTAAAGTCACTAGATAGTTAGAACAAGTATTATTATATCTTTAAGAACAATGTTGTTGTAAGAAATGTCAAGCTAACTTATACACTACTTTTTCAGATACAAAGTAAAGTTGCTACCTGGATCAACAAAAAGAGGGAAAGGTAAACGTCATTGTGTAACGATTTCTCAAATGTTAATTTATACGCAATATAAGTACTGTGCATGTACATAGCAGTGATTTCTGTTATTTTGTTAATGATTGTTAATAACAGGCATGAGATTGCAAAATTTCTAAATCAGCTTAAATTTCCACAAGGGGTCCAGGGGCCACTGAAGCTCCTGGCTTTTAAGCATCTAAAAGATGGCTTAAATATTGTCTCAAAAACGGCCCTTGCGAGCGTCAAATTCTCAGATTTCTGCTAATCTGCGGAAAATTCTCAAGCCCTTAATAGTAAGTCAAGTTATGTGCTATGATCATTTGGAAAAAAGAATAGGACTCCAGCAAGTATGTAAATTTGACAATGCTGTTAACTTATTAGTGGCTTTGTTGACCTTACAGGGTCAAGAATTATGACAAACATGTTTATGAAGCAGTGGAATGTAATTAAATTACAGCATATTTATTCAGTGGCGAAATTGGTATAAGCTTATATGATTGTTGTGTTCTAATCAAAAGCTGATAAAAATGTAATTATCTGTTATTTCTGTGTTACAGGAGCCAAGCTGGCCCTTAATATGTTCCAACATGAAAAAACAATTACTCCAAGAGAACGAGACTTGGTGAAAATATTGAAGGTAAAATGTGTTTTCAATTTTTATTTCACTAACAGTATTGGACATGTATACCATGTTATAGGCAATTCTTGCTTCTTTCAACTGTACAATTGTAATGACAAGCTATCAGTGTTCAAAACATTAGAAAGAAATGGTTTTCTGTCAAGTATGTAAAACGTATATAAAAACTTGACCTGTATTTAATTATCCTTTGCTTATGTGCGCAATAAGGCTTTGAATCCATCCATCTTTTTGATAGTTATTGGTTGACAAACATTTTTTCGCATGGACAGACACACAGGGGTAAAACTTTATGACCCATGGCCTATCTTCGAATGGTGGGGGCATGATGATGGATATAACTTTAAGATCTCCCGAGACCCATGAATAATGGGCGAGGATGTTATGTGCATTCAAAGTAAGAACTTAATTTGTTCAGGATAGATTTAAATATTTTCTCATTATATTTATCAGGATGTGGACATGTCAAGAAATATTCCTGGAAAGGTGAAGGTCACAGCTCCAAATATCAGCAAGATAAAGAGAAAGTGAATTGATGAAACGGATGTAAAAATTCTTTATAAGAGACTTTCAAAAGTTACTTCCAAATTGAAGGATAAAATATTTAGACAGCAATTAAATTAGAAGGCTTCAAGTGTTTTATAATTGTTATCTTTTAGTTCTATTAATTATGTCAGATCTCTTTGAAAGGAAACCCCTACAGTGTAAAATTGACCGAGACCCCCAAGTGAATAGTAGGTTTGAATCCTTTATCTAAAATATTTTCAAGAATAAAATAAACTTATTATCGTGTGATGTGTGCTCTGTGATGATTTCACTGAAAATGATAGATGCAGATTCATTTTGTTCATGGTTCTTGTTGAAAGCAGTGAGTTTCCCAGTAACAGCACTAGAAGGCTATCTAAGCACACTTTAATGGTCAGATCAACTGACATCATTATATCAATTTGACATGCTTTCCCCATGTTAAGTGAAGACCTATTTGGTGAAATGATTTCCTATGTTAAGTGAAGACCTACAAATTCAAGATCTCCTTTTTATATCTATATAGTATACCGTACCAGTTGTTTTTTTACCTAAATGCTATGTATAAAATTGGCCAAAGAAGTGCATGAACATTTTATCCAGATTATGATCGTGCTCATTTATTGTCAAGTGTTGTGTTATCAGCTAAATTTGAAAATTAAATATATTTCATGCACTCAAATGCAAACACTACATACTAGTAGGATCTATTTTTGGGGGAGAGGTGGCTTATTAATTAATAAATAAATGATGCGAAACTGGTTATTTATGCTTCCTTATCTTTTACACTATTCATGAACAACTGGGATCAAAATTTGGGGGTTAGTTGTCATCGTATCCACACACGGGGATTGGTTTCAGTATTAGGTAAGTATTGAGTCCAATGAAGCTAAAAATCTATACCAAACAGTGTTACGAATTGTATAGAGTTGATTCCCCTTATTTGTTTTTGTATACGGAAAGCAGATATTAAAACAATCGCAACAAGAAATATATACAATTTTATTTAAAAGCACTTGCCAACAATACATTATGTTGTCAGACGTTGAATAGGAATAAGTTATAATCACAAACATGCAAATAATACAATGATGAACCTATTGATGTTTTTGCCTACTTGGGGGGGGGAGCAGCAGGCACTCGGACTTTAGAACTGTATTCTTATGTACTGATATCTTTGATCAAAACCAGTGATACAGACAAATGATTTTGTCAGCATTGTAAAACTTGACACAAGGAAATTCTGGGATAAATATTGTACAAATGAGCGCTGCTGTACGACTTCCAACCTCTTCTGTAAGTGACGTCGTTTCCAGAAGATGTCGCCATGTACTGACAGCCAGCAATATTTGCCCATATAACAAGATGAAAACAAAGTGACCGTATGTAGTAAATATTGTTTCCTGCTTGCAAATAGTGACATCACATTTTGGGTTTTCTTGAAATGACGTCGCCTATAGAAGAGGTTGGACATCGTACAGCGGCGCTCAAATGGTGGTTTACGGTGCATTCACAACTGTCATCAGTTTGAGCGCTAAATATTGTAATTTTTTACATAGCATTAAAAATAAACTGGGTCTGAGGGTTGAATTTTACTATCAATTTTTAAAATCCTGCACTTTTCCCCAAGTGATCTCCCCTGTTTGGGAAAAACATCAATAAGCACATAATACATTTAAAAATAAAATCAATATAAATTTCATTCTGCAACAAATACATACAAATTTCATTTATAAATTCAATACCAATGACACATGGTAAATCTACTGCAATACTTCAATTCAAACAAAGCAATAAGACAGAGGAGAAGGCCGACATTCCAAATACGTCCTAACAACTAGGATCGAAATCATCTTCATCCAAACATGTAACAAAGTATTTTTCATGAATTCAGTTGAATTTTACATTGGTCAGCATTTTTTTATGATAATAACATCATCATCTGAATAATTTAATTCAAGGAAGGTAACATGTACATACATTCATCTTATTTTTTTTATAATTAAATAAGTTTGTTAGATTATGAAAGCAATAACCCCTGTTTTAACATAGTACTTGCACTTACAGTACAGAATCATATAATTTAAAACTTGCACATTTCGTAGACGTGAACGAATCGTGAAAAATGCATTTTGAAAATAATATATACTTACATTGTATGACATTCAATAACGCACAGTTTGGGATTTCTAAATTTTTAGGATACTAGAAAAGAACTAGACACAATATTGCATGTGTATGCAACATGTCGGCTAAATCTCATGACAACACATATTTTCATAAAAGTGAGTTTCAAAAATAATAAAATGGAATTTAAAGAAGCATGGTTGGTAAAAATGTGTGCGTTTTTAAATGTACTGAGTAAATATAACATTGCAGACCATGAAAACAACAGTGTATACATGTACTTAAGAGTAGAGATGGATTAACGTTCGTGAAACCTTCCCCTGCTGTTGTTTATTTCGCAGTATATTTTTGAAGTTGTTTGTATGTTGATTCACAGCCAAGATCCTGTCATCAAATCATCCTATCATCAATCTTCTATCTTACTGTCTTCAATCTGTTTAGTAGCAGGTAAATATACCTTAAAACTGAAATCTGTCCTCGGGAAGGAACCCTGAAATACACGAAAACAAGAAATATCATGAAAAATGATGGTCGGCGCAAAAGCAAGCAAATTAGTTGCAATCTGAAGGAAAAGAAGAAGTGGACTTCAGTTATGGAAAATGGATTTGGGACCGTTATATTAATATATGAAATACATACAATTCTCAATAACTGGTAGTTTTAATGTCTTGTAATAACCAGACATGAACATTTGACCAGGTAAGCAGAAAAAGAACAATTTGTCAGTCTATAGAATTAAGTAAAACAAGAGCTACAAATGGAACACATGTCCCGAAATAAAAGTAAACAGTACAGGGTCACAAGATATGCCCATCCTAAGTCAGTGAAATGAGCAGCAATGATAGAGGCAAACTGTCACAAACTATACCTGTCTATATTATGAATTGCTGTCAAATGAATTCTTTATTCGGAAGTTCTGGGATATTAAACACATACATCATGATGGAAACTCTAATAATATTATATAACAGTACCAATCATGAATGCTGGGTAATTTCAGTGATTAAAGGGACATAGCTCCTGAGTGACCATGAAAATATGGCTGGTTGTCCAACTTGGACAAGATTTGATGCCATTAACATTCATAGCAAGTTTGGCGAAGATTGAATAAAAAATTCTAAGTTATAGTGGACAAGACTAATTTGTTAAAAAAATCAAAGGGCCATAATTCAAGAATGACTCGAGCAATCTGAATGATTATCGAACTTAGCCTAGATATTACCAAATTTATGGAAGATTGGATAAGAACTGTCTAAGTCAGAGAGCAGACAAGGCTAATTTGGTCAATTTTGGCAATCAAAGGGTCATAACTAGAGTGAGGAGAGCAATCTGGCTTGTTATCGAAACAGCCGGAGATATTAGGCCAATAAACATTCATAGCAAGTTCATCAAGATAGGATAAATACTGCGCAAGTTAGAGAGACAACTTAGTGTGCTTCGCCACAGGTGAATCTACAATATGTCCCATCTTCGACAGGAGTACAAAAATGTCTCTGATGTACCGAGCTGAATATTCAAAAGACAGCACCAAACTGTGACAAAAAACCCACTAACTAACCAAAATTTGGTTACAACCCTAATTCTAACTTACATTAGCAAGGACCAAGTGTTTGAAGTCGCCAACCATAACCACCTGAACATGGAGGCCACGTTCAAGACACTATAAGAAAAACCTGAAGCTTACAGGCATGATAAAGATTGTAACGGTAAATAAAGGACAAAGTCTGAGCAACCAGAAATGTAATGATGTTGAATGATGGGAGATTTCATTTTTGCCACAAACTTTCCTATTTTGCTCTTGGTCTAAAATCTGATGGAATTCATTTTGAAATATTCTTAAATTGTTTGGCAAAGTTAAAAGAAAAGTTGATATTTGACTGACATGGGTTTGGAATCTATGACTCGCACAAAATAAACAATCAAACGTATAAAAAAACAAGACAGGACAGTTATCATTGGTTCATGGAAATTTGTTGAACATGTTCCAATTAAAATCAAAATACTGCGGTAAAAAATAACATCAGACATGTAGGTAGATTGCGTACATTCTTTGATGTTTACTGGTACAAAAGTATGACGAAATTTGATATGATTGTTCAAGTCGCCGATACACAGCTCATTCAGCTACTCGTACCTAAAATCATCGTTATTTGATACAGGTACTTGTGGTTAAGTACACAAAATACTTGTGACAACTTAATTTCATTGTTAGCATAATACCCGAGAAAACAATTATTTTATTTCAAGCCGACATCTTTTGAGATATTATTTCTCTTTGATGAGATCTTCAGTCGTCTTAAAAAGCTCGCTAACCTATCAAAAAGCTTTTTTTCTTAAAAAGATAAAAATCTAAAAGAAAACTCCAGTGCATTAATTATTCAATACCTCCCTATAAAGTGACCCCGAATGTCATTTGACAGTTTATTTATACAGGAAATTATAATTTGTAGCGATATAAGATCATTACGAGTTACAATTACATCTGTCAGAATACTATGGCATCAGTAAATTTACCCAGCTTTGGCATGAGTGAAAAATTGAGATCGGCGACAGATAACGGAAAAAATTCTGATCAAAGATTATTGCAAGTGTAATAAAGATTGTGACAGGAAAGGTAACTAGAACATTAGCGTAACGTAATACTACAGTCAAGCGAAGTATCAATACCCAAAATATGACTTTTCTTCCTTATATGGCATCTCGTCATTATGAAAATAAGCTCGTTAAGAACCACACAAAGCATCTAAATATTGAAAAATAGGCTTGTTACTTTTTTGGTGAATGAGAACTGTTTGTACTATTTTATTCAAAAATGAGAATAATTAATCACAGAATGAAATAAATATTTTTTATTGAAATGTTGGAGGATTTTTTTTTATAAGTACTAGGCTGATGAACACATTATTGTGAAATGAAAGTCTAAATTTCTATAGTCATTGTTCATTCTTTCTCCGCTTTCTAGAATTTCGAGCAGAAGTATAAATCCCTACAAAATCAAGCACTAACACACTGGTACTATGAAGAATTATGTAGACAATATTCACTGAACTGGTTTTTCAGTCTTGTAGTTTTTTTCTATATATTTATTCCTATATCGGTACAAAGAATCTTACTTAAAGACCACCTCAACAATAAGACCACCTCAAAATTAGGAACACAATTTTCAAGTCCATTTTTTTATTCAACTTCCATATTCAGACCACTATTTGAGGGTCCCCGAGGTGGTCTTATTATTGTGGTTTTACTGAATACCCCAAAGTAAGAGATTGTGACCCAAATCATTAAAGAGAGGGGGGGGGGGGTGTTATAATGAAGTCACTTGATCCAGTACATCAGGAGGTTTAGTACGATGTATTTTTCTGACATTTTTCTGCAAATACTGAATATATTCCCTTCATTTTTCATATGAAGGCTCAAGCTGTGCGATAATAGCAGGGACTTTCTGATATTTGGACACATCTCAATCAGGTTATGTAGCATGTTGCAAGGACCCCCGATCACTTTTCTGGCAAATTAACAAGTTACCTTGCATTCAAAACCAGCATGGTAAACTGTCAGACAGTTCCTTGGAACAAAGGCTTCTGAAATCACACATATTTAGGTCTACGAGTTAAAACCCAAGGTAAAATTCATGGTCAGCGAGAGCAGGAATCATCTAGCAGTGATATCTCAATGTGTCTCTAATTAGTTTGTAGCAAGATAATATGAAATTTCGGTTGATGATGATATTCCTATGCAATCAATGCAATACTCTGGCCAGTTTTTGTTAAGGCCGTAATAAAAAAAAATGTTTGTTTGTCATAACCATACCAACCCATGAATATGGCCCCTATTCAAAAAATAATTTCAGGGGTCTGAGTGGGATTTTTTACGCTGCATATTAATAGTTTATAATACCGGTATGATCATAAAAAATAATCAAAAAAAGTTACCTGCAAAACAAACAATTTTTTAAGGACGGCCTAATTTAAAGCTGATAACATCATTCATTAAATCATTAAGGAATGAGAAAATTGTCTTTGACAAAATTAAGCAACAAAATTTGCACCCAATGCGAGGATTGATAGGATTTGTTAAATTAAGCTGACAAACTATGACCAATTTCTTTAGAAGAAAAATCTTCATATAAAGAACTTCAATGATAGTCATATTTAAGTATGTAGTCATGAGAATTAATTCCCCAATTAAGGTTCATAAACGAAGATTTAATTGGTCTTTTAAGTACAAGATGTCTTTTACCATAACTTAACAATACTAAGCATTAATTAAGCTGGATTGTTAATTTAATTGACTGGTTAGGACAGTATATTTGTAGAAGTAAATTGTTCAAATTTTGTAACACCGATAGACAGTAATCACTCAAGATTTCTATCTGTATAGAAGTACAAAAATATAATTCGAAACATAATTAGGGAAATTAGCCTCCAATAGTCTGTAGATAGAATAGGGTATTATTGTTGTAACACATTTTTACATCAGCTATAGTATTATACAACTAGTACCCTATATGTTAACACCCGTTGATTCACACTGACTGATGCAGAATATTTAGACTAAAATACTAGTATAACAAATATGGAAGTGTTGTTTCAACTTATGAATGGACAGATAGTATCATTCATACAAAAAGGTAACAAGAGATGTTTATAAAACATTATGCCCCCCTTTGACACCAAAATCAATAGGTTTCCTCTGCTACCCAAGGTGAATGTGTGGACCAAGTTTGAGGATGATAGGTCAAGGGGTTCTTGAGTTATTGATCGGAATCGAAAAGGTTACAGACCGACAGACGGACATACCGAACGACCGACATGTGAAAACCAATACGCCCTCTCTTCTTCGAAGGGGGGCATAAAAATGCCTTGAAAGAGGACCAAGAGGACCCTGGATCACTTACCTAAGTACCACTGCTCAATATGGCCAGATGGTAAACATTAACATCGTAATTATATCTGGTGTCTATAAAACAAGGTTTAAGATTTTACAAAGTGACCTAGTTTTTGACGCCAAGTGACCCAGTTTAGAGCCTGACCCATATTTCACTGAGAAAAACATTCTGATAGTTTCATGAAATTCTGATTTAAAAGTGGCATCTATTCTGTTGACATTGTTAGTCTAAGATTTGAACTAGTGACCTATTTTTGTATCCAGTTTCGAAATTGGCCACATTTCATAGATACAAACATTCTTACATAGATTTCATAGACAGACACATTGAGACAAAGTTTCCTGAAGTTCTGATGAAATATGTTGCCTCTATTATGTTATCAAGGTAAATGTTAAAGAGGGATGTCGGAAAAACAGGATAAAAGCTCACCCTGAACACTTTGTTCTCAGGTGAGCAAAAACAATACACAAGTGAAAATATTCTTACATCGTTGGAATTCATAAATCATTTATGAGACTGAATAAACTGAAAGTGCACTACAATCAGAGAATAGTCCTTCATTTTTCAAGCATGCTTTCCATGCTGAATTTACTAGATTATCCACAAATACTGACAACTAGAACTTTACTGATTATTATAAATAAGGTTTATATTTATCAGCGTGGAAATGCTTATTGGCATAAAAAGAGAAAAACTTAAAACAAATCCAAGGACACCCCACAACACCCTTTAAACACCATTTCTGCACGTATTATTGACCAAAATTGAACACTTGTATTTCACATATTTTTTCAAGATAGGACATCAGCTGAAACAAGGATGACTCTAAGCAGCCCCTCACTTTATAGGGGCATACAAATGAAGACTTTCACCCTTATACATGTATATAATTATAAGGTAAAAAATATAAAAAATTAAGTTATATAACATACCAACAACAACATGGAGTGTCAATGATACATAGGATAGACAGGATACCCATAATTCATTGGGTAACTATAGCAACATCCATAGTTTCCAAAATCTCTTTCCTGCTTTATGATTGGTCGAGGAGCAACAAATAGTTTATCATTCTTGTACCCTTTGCCCATCAAAATCTGATGCAGAAACGAGTCTTGTACCGGAACAACCTCGCAACGACAGTTCTGAGCAGACGATTTCACTTGATCCCGAGTAGAATACGAATATGGATAATAAGTTCCGTAAGAAAATGGTCCCATGTTTTCTTGATATAAATAAGGATACTCTTCACTTGTGGAGGAATAATTAGTGGCAGTTTGTGAGGAATACATGGAATCTTGGTAATACGATGCCATGTTTTCAGACACGGGATTATTCACCAACATTATTGAAGAAGACACTAAATTAACCTCCTTCCCTTCTGATTTATGTGCCATATTTGGTAAAATATTCACGTTTAGATTGAATGGAAACAAAAAATATTCCAGGTTTTTTCCCCCAAAAAATATCCAACTTGACTTTATTTCGCAAACATAACTAACATTAAATAATGTAACTTCAAACAGGTTCTTTATTCACCAAATGAATAACACTACTTTTTGAATGAATTGAGAATTTCACTATAAATACAACCACTCCTCACGTCCTAATAATTTATTTTAATCTTATTTTGTAAATGTCACAAACGGACGACATATGCTTAACTAACTTCACTAGTGCTGCGTAATTTCTTATAAATATTGTAATATGACGTATTAATAACAGACAGAAAAGTGATACTCCTTAGCTTTTCAACGAATTAAAATATCACGTCTATGATCTACCTCATGGGGGGGAAATAATTACAGGCCAAGAAATGCAATTATACAAATATTTGTCATAATTCAAAATAAGCTTAAACGCCGCTCTTGCCAATTATCTGCATGCGATGTCAAAATACTACTTTTTAAAAAAAACACGGATTTTAAATTAATTGGGTAAAATTTATAATAAACTGAATTTAAGGATTAATGTGCATTTACTAACTTACTGTCTGATTTTGAATTTCACAAATTTTAATCTTTTATGAAAATAATACATTTAATACATACAGTGATTTATTTTCTAAGTGTATTAAATAGCAGACGAGATTAATAGCTCGCTATACGAGCAATTATAATCAAATTGAACAGGAAACAAGATATTAACATGCATTCTACAGTTGAAATGTTCGTACATAGAAGTGCAAGATTGTAAAATGACATCTATACATAATAACCTGTTTACATAACATATTGTGAATCAGGTGGGGGAATCGTTTGCTGGCCGAAATATATGCAGGTAAAACAGAATGAGATTTTGTAAGGAGTTTTACACATTGATTGTAGAATAGAATAGAATGGGAATAGTGAGACACAAGAAATGTAATCCCACGATTTGTCATTAAGGCAACATCACATCACTAACAGGATTATGTAGGGTTGAACAGATAAATCCAAAACTGATGTTTTAACTGAATAACACTACTCTACTCCTTACGTGGTCAATAATGGTCAAGAGTGGTCAAACAAAATTTTGCTAGACATTTAACATATGAATACGTTAAAGTGGCATTACCTGTTTCATGTAATTGAAGTATGTAATTTATTTGACATATTTGGTAAGGAATTATATTCTTGTCGACATAAATATTCTTGATTTTTCGCTGAATTTGACAAAATTTGCAATAAATAGGAGATTTAACTTTAAACTTCTTCGACGATATTTCCCTGTCATTTAATAACTCAAGGTATAAATGCTTGAATGTGATCATTTCTGACATGACACCACATTTAAAAAACTTTTTTGTACTGAAATCTAATGTCATTCCCTATTCATAATCAAAATGATAAATTTAGAACATCCTGTATGATTTGTCAATATCTCTACTGTAACATTTCGTTCGAGGCCTAAAATAGACTGGTTTCGGTTTAGAAACAGGTCAATATCGTGCGAGGCCTAACATAGGCTGGTTTCAGTTTAGAAACGGGTCAATATCGTGCGAGGCCTAACATAGACTGGTTTCGGTTTAGAAACAGTTCAATATCGTTCGAGGCCTAACATAGACTGGTTTCGGTTTAGAGACAGGTCAATATCGTTCGAGGCCTAACATAGGCTGGTTTCAGTTTAGAAACGGGTCAATATCGTGCGAGGCCTAACATAGGCTGGTTTCGGTTTAGAAACAGGTCAATATCGTTCGAGGCCTAACATAGACTGGTTTCGGTTTAGAAACAGGTCAATATCGTTCGAGGCCTAACATAGACTGGTTTCGGTTTAGAAACAGGTCAATATCGTTCGAGGCCTAACATAGACTGGTTTCGGTTTAGAGACAGGTCAATATCGTTCGAGGCCTAACATAGACTGGTTTCGGTTTAGAAACAGGTCAATATCGCGAGGCCTAACATAGACTGGTTTTGGTTTAGAAACACTTCAATATCGTTCGAGGCCTAACATAGACTGGTTTCGGTTTAGAGACAGGTCAATATCGTTCGAGGCCTAACATAGACTGGTTTCGGTTTAGAAACAGGTCAATATCGTTTGAGGCCTAACATAGACTGGTTTCGGTTTAGAAACAGGTCAATATCGTTCGAGGCCTAACATAGACTGGTTTTGGTTTAGAAACAGTTCAATATCGTTCGAGGCCTAACATAGACTGGTTTCGGTTTAGAAACAGGTCAATATCGTTCGAGGCCTAACATAGACTGGTTTCGGTTTAGAAACAGGTCAATATCGTTCGAGGCCTAACATAGACTGGTTTCGGTTTAGAAACAGGTCAATATCGTTCGAGGCCTAACATGGACTGGTTTCGGTTTAGAAACAGGTCAATATCGTTTGAGGCCTAACATAGACTGGTTTCGGTTTAGAAACAGGTCAATATCTAACAAACAGAAGATCTTTATGTGAAACGAAATGCAATTTGGGTGGTTGGAAAATACCCTGTAGCCATCTGAGAAGAGAAAAATAATGTAAAAGTACTTTTAACTCCCTTAAACTCAGAATTTATTGACACTACACTACAGTGATATTTTTAACCTATTTTTAACATCAAGATATTTATGGATTTGACTAAAAGACCATGGTTCATATGTCCGATGCTATTTATAGTATACATCAACCAGAAAGCTCAATGCTTACATTTAACTTTATTAAGGTCATTTAAGGTCATGCATCCTTAAACAAGAGGCCCATGAGGACCTACGCTCTACTGGCTACATTGTGAACATGGACCTTTGTTAAGTATTTTTCTGGATAATTTTTTTCTATATTATTCCTATATAACATGTGACCTCCAGGGAGGGGCAGGTTTTGACCCCAGAGGCATAATTTGGAGATCACCTAACAATACTTCATACTACATACTAAATATCAAAACCCTAGGCCGTGTTTCCCAAAATAAGTCTGTAGAAAACATGGGATCACCAAGGCCAATTTTGACCCCAGAAGAACAATCTTGGTAGCAGACCACTAAACAAAGCTACATATCAAATATCAAAGCCTGGGACTGTATGGTTTCGGAAAGAAGATTTTCCAAGATTTTCCCATGTAAGTCTATAGAAAACCTGTGACCCCCGGAGCAGAGTCAGTTTTGAACCCAGGGGCATAATTTAAACAATCTAGGTAGGGACCATGCTACATACCAAATATCAAAACCCTGGGTCTTTTGGTTCTGGCCAAGAAGATTGTTAAACTTTCTAATTATAAAATCTATTTTTAGCTCCTGCGACCTATTTATGCGAGAGACTGTAGCTTTGAAAGAGGACCACCCAAGGAATGTTCCTGTGAAGTTAAGTCAAAATTGGCCAGATGGTTTAGAAGGAGATGTCGTTTGAACAAATGTTAACAGACTGACACAGACACAGACGCATGCTCACACGGACAATTTGCCTTGATATAAGCTCTTTGGCCAGTAGAGCTACAAGAAATCGTTTGTCTTAACCCTACCCAGCAAACAATTGGTGGGTTGGTAGGCAGGTAGGTTATATTTTATTACATTAACTATTAATACAATGCTAAAACAATTCTCACTCAGACCCTTAAAATATTTTGAGTACCCGGTAGGTTCCAATTTCATGGGTAAGTAGGCTGGACTAGGTTATACCAAACAACAAGAGCCAGTTACATTACCAAGGAACTTAAGCATCATCGCCGAGCTACTTTTCTTTAATTAATGATCATAATTAAGGGGAACAACCCCCAGATCCCCGCCTCTGCAATTTCCCTGCTTCGTTAAGATTAAGTGACACGCCTGTGTAAGGTTTCACATCCATACCAGGTTTAAAAATACAATGTTTGTCTGCTTCTATAACTTGTAAGTCAAACTTAGAGATATCTATTCCTGTCCCAATCAAAATGTACGAAAAAATATTTATATAAAAAAACAATCCCTTCCAACTGACCCAACAGTTTTTCAGCAGGAAACAGGAACCAGATGCATTTGTAGCCATAGATAAAAATTGTGTAAGGAAATGGGAAGATACAAAAACTTGAATGCATAGGATGGACAAAATGTGAATGGAGAAATCTGCTGAACAAATACGGCCAGGGAAAGATAACTCACATATTCTCATACGGATCGTCCAATATCGAGGCAGCCCCATTCCCCCACCAATATCTTTTCCCACAATCAAATCCAATTTTCCCTCTCAGAGCAATGCTACTAATGGAAAATGCTACTTTAACTAAAACTAGATGTGTCCATAGTACATGGGTGCCCCCACTACAGGCTTGTCAGTAGAATGCAAATACTTCGTAAAGGCTAAATAATTTTGAAGCAATATGAATTGAATCCGCACATCCTGTCAGAAATTATTGAATGGAAACCAATTTTTTGGTGTGGATGGACAGACGGACGGACAGAGGTAACACTTTATTCCCATTCACCATTCTTCAAATGGCGGGAGCATAAAAATATGATTTTCTGACAAAGCAGACGAAATATCTGATACATTTTTGTGTTTTGTTTACCAGTGTGTGCGTCTGTATCAGGATTATTTTATATCTGCACCAGTCCGATCTTCACCAGAAAGATACTGAAAATCCCCCCTCCCCTTGCTTGAAATTTCCCCTACCAAGGGCTGCGACCCCATTCCCCCAAAAGAGTGAGGCCCCTGGCAGGCATTTTTGTTTTATTCTTGAGAGTATTGTGAAGTCAATATTCTTTACTAACAGATTTTCTTAATATTTCATTTCCATTAATGATAACAATAGTAGCTTTTGGAATATGTTTCTTATTAAGATATATTGTGGAACATACTGTATCGTTAGAGGCATATCATGATATGTATCATATCACATTATGTCCATATTGTCTCACCCCTTAGTAATGGCGTGAGTTTCAAACTTTCAGTTGTCAAATTCTACCAGGGCAAATTAAACACAAATAACTCAAGATCTCTGGGTGAATTATGGACATTTATTGCCAGTCTTGTTCAAATGTCCATCAGGAATACATGTAGTACCTTTCCTCGAGTGTCAAATAAATTTTGGGGGATGGCGGTCACAGACATGGGCAAGTGGTATCAGAATCTTGTTTTTCATGAGTTATGGAAAATGCAAAAATGTCCATGGCATAAAAATGTGTTTTGCATATTGACACACAATGCAGCAAGTAAATATGCAAATGTGTCCATGGAAAAAACATATGAAGCACTACACTTTGGTTAAATAGACAGGAAGTAATGATGGACATGGATGTGTAAAAAAATCTGAATTTGGGGATGTATTCAAGCAAGAATAATTACATGTACTACTAAGTTAGAATGTGAATCATATGTTTATCAATGGATATTTATGCCACTTGCATAACAAGGTTCAATAGTGACATCTGGCAAGTACACAGAAAATGTAAGCTTTAGTATCCTAAGTGCACAGAAAATGTAAGCTTTAGTATCCTAAGTGCACAGAAAATGTAAGCTTTAGTATCCTAAGTGCACAGAAAATGTAAGCTTTAGTATCCTAAGTGCACAGAAAATGTAAGCTTTAGTATCCTAAGTGCACAGAAAATGTAAGCTTTAGTATCCTAAGTGCACAGAAAATGTAAGCTTTAGTATCCTAAGTGCACAGAAAATGTAAGCTTTAGTATCCTAAGTGCACAGAAAATGTAAGCTTTAGTATCCTAAGTGCACAGAAAATGTAAGCTTTAGTATCCTAAGTGCACAGAAAATGTAAGCTTTAGTATCCTAAGTGCACAGAAAATGTAAGCTTTAGTATCCTAAGTGCACAGAAAATGTAAGCTTTAGTATCCTAAGTGCACAGAAAATGTAAGCTTTAGTATCCTAAGTGAACAGAAAATGTAAGCTTTAGTATCCTAAGTGATACCTGAGATAAAATGTATGAGCAAACTTTATCCAAAACTAACGAAGCGACATTCTATAACAAAGTAATGGTAACAAGAAATATCTTCAAAAAAGTATGCAAATTTGTTGCAATCTGAAGGTTAAAATTTGTTGTACAACATAAAAATGTTACGACTGCCGGTCATTCAATTACGCTATACTACAGAAACTCCGAGACCTGTAAAGGGAGATCACTTAGTAGGAGACTTAAAAATAACTCTGTAGTGTGATTAGTCATAGACACAGTATAGACTGTTTCAATATAGTTCATCATTACTTATTGCACAAGTCGTGAACTCACACATTCATGTTAATAAACATGTTACATAGCGATTTATTTGATTAAAACAATATAAATGTTCGCGACTGGTACATTAAGTTTTCTTAATTCCAACACCGGACAATTCCCCATGGTAATGACTAACAACAATACTTACTGAACAAATCTTGAAATACACTATACACAATGTTAACCAATCTGTGTCAAGGCTACAAACATTTTTCGGATGAAGAGAAACTGCCTTGATGGTTAACATAAGATTTGATTGGTTTTCAAAAAACACTGATATGCAAATAGCAAAACCATGTTAGTACGACTGCGCCAAAAAATATTTAGAATAATGACTTAAGGTAACATACCGGATTCAAAACTGTGCATTCCGACGACGAGCTGTGAAAGGGGTCGTGTTTGTCCGCACATATAACTAAGTCAGGAAGTGGGTACAATCGCAGCCCACTGTCATGTGCCCAATATACCGGTGATACATGAAGTGGGAGGGGTGTCAGATGACCTTGACATATCAATGTCTTTGTGAACTGTAATAAAAGTAGGACAGTGTTACTTTCGAAATTTAAAATTATGCAGTAAGATTAATTTATGTACTGGTATAACACAACAACCAAATGTAAAAAAACGATGTCAGAAATGACACTGGTATTGTACAGATTTATTAACATGTCAAAATTGCGTATCTTCATGGTCAATGCACACGATAAATTAGTCTTTATCGAAAGTGGCCCGAATACCTATTTATAGTGTGGTTGACCATGAAAATATGCAAATTTTGACGGGTTAATAAATCTATACTATAGTTGAAAGATACCCACGACCTAGCAAGTCTTTGTCCGAGTCCAGAACCTGATCTTGCACATGACACACCTACTTGACATGTGTAAGATTGCAAAATTATTACTAACGTTTCATTCCAATCCATGAACTCTTGGGAATATGTTTCCCTTAATATCTGATGCAATATACTTACATGTGTGGGTACGTCACCATCTTCAGGGAATTTGACACAATTTCTGCACATTTTGGTGACAATATCTTCTCTAAACACAACAATTTCCTGAGTACAGTACTGAATTCTACAAGGATTACTAGAAAAAATAGCTGATGGTACCCTCCGTCGAATGTCCTCTGTTACAGAATTAGGAATGGCCGGTCTGCAGAATAGAAACAATATGTAACTGGTCAGCGACGTAATCCACTCACTTTGAACTAACGTGAGAATAGTCGTACAAGTCAATTACATAGAGTGGTTATTTAAAACTGAATTTATAACATAAAATGTGGTATACAGTGGTTATACGAGTATACGGTTATATGAGTGTGGTCACATCAGCATGACATAGATGTGCTCAAATGATGCTGACATTATTAAATATTTAAATATTACAAATATGACATTTTATTTCTATGAAAATTATTGTTTTGTAAAATTGATTATGATTTGTGATATCATTCAGGCGCTTGCATTATTGACCTGTGGTAACATTTAATGTGTCCAGTGACTGATCTTTTTTCATTAATGCTTTGGACCCTCAAAATTAGGAACTACCAAAAATATCGGGGGTTCTGGGACCCCTTTTTGAAAAGTTTGAGGGAAAACCTTGCTTCTTTACTACAAATAGATTGTTATAGTTTTGCACCAATCACTCAATACCCGAATCATACAGCTACACACAGGAGAAAGCTTCTTCCAGTGCCATCACCGTTTTCACTTGTAGGAGAATTGTGGAGGCTATTTGAGAGGGATTTAATAGCAGTGTAAGGGGAATGCAGGGGGGGGGGATAATTAAAAAGACTAACAATACATCAATACATTTTTGTTTCCAAACCTTGTGTTTTTTAAGTATCAGGACATTTATCCAAATGAGCCAAGGGAAATCACTCTGTCATAACTATTTATAGTGTGGTCACAGGAAACATGACCAACATCATATAAAAAGTAGCCAATTATCTCAATCGGGAACAAAACAATGGTCAACATATACTTTTCAGAGTGGGGAATGGGGCCTTAATTCGGCCAAAAATTCAAGTGACACGATTATTTACAAACCTAGGTAATATGGTGCTAGGTCCTGGGTCTTGTGGTCCAGGTACAAACAGAAACTTGCTGGACTTTATCAGATCAGGGAACTCGCACAAAAGATCAGCCAGCTTGCAGAAACAGTCTGGAAATAAACATAATGCAATGATAATAATTATGTGCCTTACCATCGTGTCAATTTTCAATGGAATTCCTTAATTCATTTAAGATACATAGGTAGGACATAAATATGCCATTGAAGTTATAGTTCTGAGAGTACAAACCTAAATGGCAAAATAATTCTGTAGAAAAAAATAGATGGCTTACAAATTTAAAACCATAGTCACAGACCCTAAAGTCAAGTGCAGCATCACTTGCTCAAATGTGATATTAGCCATCTGTTTACTTTCATCATTAAGTTCCCGCTTAGACTAGGTGTGTCCATAGGAAACGGATGCCCAAACTATGGACTTTTAGTCGAAAAACTCCTCAAAAATTGATGGATTGTAACTGAAAATCAACTTGACCTGTATTTCATAATCCAGTGCTTATGTGCTCAATGTGAATTGAATCCATCCATCCTTTTGAGAGTTATTAATCAAAAAACATATTTTCACATGGACATACAGGGGTTACACTTTATGCCCGATTTGCGGGGGCATATAAAATTGTTATTGGTACTTTGTGATGAGATGTGGCCTAGACTTCCCACTATTTGCACCCACAATCTCCACTCTGAAAAGCTACACTTACCAATAAATGAAAAGCAAACTATAGTTTACACACCAAAATGTCAAAGCTAGCAATTAACACCCCATTGTATTAGGAATTACCTGTTAATACTTTACTGTGATTACTTCCGAGAGGAGCTGACAGGAAGTTTCCACAGAAAATGAAGCATGTCGGCGGAAATCCTGAATATCCAGAGAACAAAACTCGCAATTTCTCAATCACCTGTAAAATAAAGTTGAATTAAAAAAAGTCTGCTCTTCTATTTATAGCAAGGTCGTTCTTAACAGACCCTCTGAAATTATCCTCTGAAATTATCTGCAAAATCCTCTAAAATTATCTGCAAAATTACAGGATTATGGACATATTTAGTTCATTATGTTAACACCTGTACTAAGCTGCTTGGCTTTTAATTTTATTAATTTCAGAGTTAGTTCCCATTGGTATACCTACACCATTTGTAAATGTAACATTGGGCAAGACTGAAAGTTCTTCTGAACATTAAATTGAGGTAATAATTGGGTTTCAGGAAACAGTAAATAAATTAGCCCAAGACCGAGTACTTGGATTTAACATTTTTAACAGTTGAAAATACTCAGAGACAAATCAAGACGCAAATACCATTTGCAGCACATTATCTGGCTCAATGATATAACTGATTTCTATCCTCACTGAAAGCCAGTGTTATACTGTTACCCTGACTTACCCTGATCTGGTCCAGCCAGACATCAGAGAGTATTATAAACATGGCATCTGTGTTCTCTCGTTCTATCTGCTGTAGTTTACTTGATGATTTCACACTTGTTGTCGAGTTCCCACCAAAAAAATTTAAATTTCCAAAAAATGATCTGAAATAAAATAGGCATAGGCCACATTTAAGTAAAGATTTTGATTGCCGTCATCCATCTCTACCTCATCTGATTTGGTAGGTGGGTATATCAAAATTGTCTTGTAAATAATAGTATTGCTACATTCTCTCAATCAAGATTAAAACATTTCCAGCAGAGTTAAAAACATTTTTGGAGCACAGCATCTTTAGTAGGTATGTTGGGTGATTGGGGTCTAACAAATATTTTTTCTATTTTTGGACTTAAAAATGTTTTTGGTTATTTAAGCAAATTTGGTAAATGATTTTTATACTTCTGTCATGTAAAAAACACACAATGCAACCTCTCACCATTTTGAAAGGTTATTGCTCCAGAGAATTTAAATTGATAGTAAATCTTTATTACAGGACAATTAATATTGCTGGTACCAGAGAGGTTGTTGCTTAGGAGAGGGTCACTTTGGAGTTTGCATCAGCAACTATTTCCCAGGGGTGTTGCTCTAGAAAGGTTGTACTGTTTATGTTGAGTATAAAAAAGATAACTTTATCTCACCTAGTTATTTTTGCAGGTTCTGGCGGAGGAAAACCGAAAGCATTGACATGAAATAAATCATCCTCGTACCATCCTTCAGCCAATACAAAACAATTCTCAGTAAATAAACCCGTATGAAAATTCTGTATTACTGTCAAGGAAAAACTAACACCTACACAGAAATAGTCACAGTAGATTGTAACAATGTTCTTAAATAAGTTATCGTTCCTACTACAGTATACATGACATTTATGTAAACAGTACACCTTCACTCTAAGACCACCTCATTAATCATCTACTGTGATTATACTTACCGGTAAGCAGAAAGTAGAAACAAAAATATCAATAGTACCAATCGATGCTCCCTGAAGTAAGTCAGGGATGTGATACACGTACTTGTACTCGTACTTACTCAAATACCAATTTTCAAGTACTCGGCCCTATCACCCAGTACTCGAGCCTATCACCCAGTACTCGACCCTATCACCCAGTACTCGAGCCTATCACCCAGTACTCGAGCCTATCACCCAGTACTCGACCCTATCACCCAGTACTCGAGCCTATCACCCAGTACTCGAGCCTATCACCCAGTACTCGAGCCTATCACCCAGCACTTGTAGAGCCTATCACCCAGTACTCGAGCCTATCACCCAGTACTCGAGCCTATCACCCAGTACTCAAGCCTATCACCCAGTACTCGACCCTATCACCCAGTACTCGACCCTATCACCCAGTACTCGACCCTATCACCCAGTACTCGACCCATCCCTGAAGTATGTACATGACAAAGGGGACACAAGTACGTGAAAAATTATCAAACCAGAACATGCCAATCTCCTCTTGGTAGTGAAGCTCCCATTAAGTTTCATTGAATTCCGGTTGATCATGATGGTTGCTGAGAAAAAGTGCAGACACTACTGCATGTACACATTTTTATCATATGATTTCAGTAAAGTATGATGTGTAACAATATAACAAGGATACAGCTTTAGATAAATCTATTTGTACAACACCTGTAGGATCTTCTATATACCACTTGCCCTGAAATATGTATGAAGATTTAACTAATGGCAAAAATGGGACTTAGACAAAGAGATTTAACGGTAATACATACATGTAGAAAGTCTCAAAGCTGGGCAATTAAGAGATTTGACCAAAATTTGTTTTATCATTTTTGTCCAAAGAGAGGAAATCAGCTGAAAATAGGAAGATTCTCACCCCGATACCTACAACATATTAGATGGCTTAAATTGTCTGAAAACGGTCCTTGTGAGCATCACATCTGCAGATTTCCGTGAAAAATTATCATGCCTGCTTAAATAGTATACTTGAAGTTTGTATCATGGGGGCGAGGGGCTGGTAGGAACAGTTTGAAACAGTTAAGACGGTATTAAGCGTGTCTCCTGTTGAATCAGCTCTGGTTCTTAACAAGAAGCCTACTAAACCTTAAGCAGTACACACAACATACTTTGTGAGTGACAAGATCATAACCTCAACCACACATTGATTAAGATAAGGAATTTATTACTCAACAATTGAATATCTGTAATATTTATAATATAGCTTTAGCAATTAATTTGAATTACAAATCAGCTATTATAATTCAGCTACAATGTAACAACTTAAAAATGGCAGGAGATACATCTTTTCTTTTAGTTCCTTTTTTTTAGATATTTATACTTAGTAGTCGAGATTAATGCCAGCCTCTAAACTTTTAATGTATCTATTTGTATTGTAGTGCATTTCTATTCAGATTGTAAATAGAATGTCAATAATTACTGTGCCATAGTCTCTTATAATTCTTAAAGAATGGTCTTGCATGAATATGTATGTATTGTTTTAATGAAATGTTATGTTATATGCAAGAATGAGACTTTAATAAAAGATATGTTTATACTTAGTTTAAATGTAGATATGTTCTGTTATGTTCAGTAAATATGTATTGTTATTTTTCTAAAGCTACCTCTTTTAGTTGAGTCAACATCCCTAGTACAATCACTTCTCCCAGTTTGGCTGCAGTACCTAATAAATATTCTATTGGCTTCAACTGAAATCACATAATAATTGAAACAACTATTTATATACTATTTTATGTACATAAATTACAATATTTCTATAATATTAAAAATTAATATGTCAGTGGTAAGCAAATCTTGGTCAAACAAATAATCTGACAAGTAAAATGTCAAAGATTTTTTTCAAAATTGTTTATGGCGTAATGAGAAGTGCTGGAACATGACTGTTCCATAAAATGCTTTATGGCTGAAAAGATATCGTAGCTTATAATATAATCATACGTCTGAATAGTATATATCGTAAAATTGTGAGTTTTTTTCAGATTATACATTTTATGTAAGAAACAATTATTGATAACACATTCCATATCTTCAAGGCTAAACTTCAGGAAAACACAATCAATATTATAAAACTTTCACCCACAAGACAAATATTCAGCGAAAATTCAACATACATATGTATGATAAAAATAATACATTTGCTCATAATAATTGTAATCAAATGAAAAAAATGTTCCACCTGAAATTTCTTACTGTCACTTGGAGCACTACCTAACGCTGGAGGGGTAAATAAATCATGCCGCAATGTTCGCTGAAAGAAAAAACTATTTAAATAAACAAGAAGACTCCCGCAACCTATTTATGCAACAGACAGTAATCATTTGAACAACTTTGAAAGAGAACGACCCAAGGAACATTCAAAATTGGCCACGCGGTTTTGGAAGAGATGTCATTTGAATGAAAAGTTAACAGGCTGATGCACACAACAACGCACACACACGACAGACAATTCGCCATGTTATAAGCTCTCTGGCCATTGGCAAGTAGAGCAAAAAAATCGTAGTTGACAATTCTGTTAAATCCAAACAATGAGTATTAAAATCCAAATAATAAATATTCAACTACTAAAAAGTAGAAGCGTATTGCACAATGACATATATTCTTGTATTTGTTACATAATGAGCAGGATATTTACCTGTTCAAGTATTGTATATCTTTCACGGAATAAATTTACTTTGTCATCAGCATTGCCATGGAGACAAGGTGGGGGAGTTCCTAATGTCGAATTTCTGCAATAATGGTAAGAAAATTAACATGACTGAAAGATACAAACATACTTTTCAAATGAGACGAATTGAACACTAGAAATGAGACTATTCTTGTCTTGAATGATACAGTCACCCAAGATTACTGCTTTTAATTCAATTAACCAAACTCATCATAACATTACTGTTTAAACAGTTACATACCGGTTGTTGCTTTTTCCAGACATACATGCCACCTGTTTTACAGACAAATCTATATACATGTACCAAGATTTGTGAGCTCAACTGCATTTTCTGAGTGAAAATGAAACTGAAGACAACCAAATGGGTTATAAAGAAGGAAGCACACCAAATTACATATATACCAAGTTACTTACGGTATAAACTTTTTTCTATCTTTTTTGTATGTAAATCTGGGAACTGAAAATGCATCTATCACAGTAAACACTTTGTCACTGTAAACATAAAGGATATTGTTATAACAACAATTATAACACTTAGAAATTTGGCACAATATTGAAACAAGATGTAAGAAAACTGTTTGTAACAAAAATCATACACTCCTATACTTTCATTACCAATTTAAGCAAGTACGAGTAAACATGAAACATATTTAACCCGTTTCAACTGTACAATAGAACCCCGCCTTACAACCACCCTGAAGTTGTGGCCACCCACCAATACAAACATTTTTTCCTTCTTTGAAATTGATGCTGGGTTAGACACTAAGGAACGTCCGAACGACATCACCTTGTTAAAAGCTGCTTTGGTAAAGATAAGCTTTCTTTAACGTCGCATAGGATCAACAAGTAACATGAGCTACAAAGCTTGTGTGCGACCAACAAGGTATCCACTAACAGATACTTATCAGAGCTTATTTATCTCCTGATACAACCCTTTATATACAGAGTGCCTAGCAAGGGAGCTACAAGTACCATTTTCATGTCTTTGGTATGACGCAGCCAGGGATCGAACCCACAACCTCCCGTACTCAAAGCGGACAACTCTACCAACTGAGCTAATGAGGCAGTCTGGTCATTCCCATGTCTGACTAGCCTGACTGGGCGTGTTAATAATCATTGATATCAATTTGCCATAAATAATATACAATGTGCATAAAAACAAAACTTGACACAATTGACCTGTTTTAAGGCATATTTTGTCATTCAAAAGTTTGGTCTAGATGACATAAGGTCAGGTCTAGTAAGTTTGAAAGCTAGCCTGTCCACTGGTCTAGTACTAACAAAAAATAATGTCAAACCCTGCGATGCAAAGCCATCAAAATCATGTTCTCCGATTCAAATCACTGTCATAATGTACTGAAGATTTTCAAAATACACAACAAGGTGTTAGCTATGTTGACCAGTATACATATATGAATGTAAGCTATGTTGACCAGTATACATATATGAATGTTAGCTATGTTGACCAGTATACATATATGAATGTTATCTATGTTGACCAGTATACATATATGAATGTAAGCTATGTTGACCAGTATACATATATGAATGTAAGCTATGTTGACCAGTATACATATATGAATGTAAGCTATGTTGACCAGTATACATATATGAATGTAAGCTATGTTGACCAGTATACATATATGAATGTAAGCTATGTTGACCAGTATACATATATGAATGTTAGCTATGTTGACCAGTATACATATATGAATGTTTTCTTATACCTTTCATCATCTTGTTCAGCATTACATTCTTGTACTGCTGTCTCACAGATGATTTTACTGACCAATGAGGAAGTTACTGAAACAAATTTTATAAATCTATATAACAGAATAATTGATAAATGTACTATTTTTTCAGAATGCGTTCAACGTTATTATTTTAACCAATGACAAACCACCTCTGAAATTAAATGGACAGGGTTTTATTATTATGCAACAATATTTTTGTATTTTTTTAACAGTCTGTTGTATTTTCAAGCCGTATGAATATGCATACATATATAACACATACAGATTTTTTCCAGCTATTTTTACAGCCGTTATTCAGCTATATTCCCAATGCCAAAAATATTTAAATAAAACAGAAGACAAAGTTGTGGTTCAATTGAGCCAAAAATCGAAAGTTAGAGGCATCTCTCACAAGCAGTTTATATAAGTAGCTGTTGTTGATTAACTAATTGCTACCTCCTTTCGTGTTTTCCCTAAAATTTTGCAGTAATTTCTAGACCCCCTCCCCAAATTTCTAAGGTCAATGCGCAAAAAATGCCGAATTTGAAGGATATAGGTCATCTTCCAAAAATGGCCAAAATAAACCCCGACATGTCACTTTAAACAAATGGTTTCTGAACATTTATATGTTTTATTTAATGATTAATAATTTAATATTATAATGTCATAAACGACAAATGATTTGTATAATAATTTCTTAAATTGTCATTTAAAACATTTTGTTATAATTCGAGAGACTAAAAAACTATCAAGGTCTTACAAGGCTGCTTTTGGACAATTTCAATAATTTTGTCCAACCATTCTTGGCAATCTTCCACGTTTAACTGGGAGAAAACATCAACCAGATATCGACTTGCATCACTGAAATTAGAGATCAAGCACATGCTTATTGTCTAATTAATATCTTCAAATTTAGAACAGTCATGTTCTTAATTATGTAAAGAACGACCAACTCCAAAAAAATTGTATTATAATATTAGTGGGAGATTGAGACTCAAAACGGGAGTTTTTTTTCTTTTGCCGAAATCATGTCTTCATCCATATTATAGGCTATTAATAGCAATATTCTGCGATTTAACTCGTAATCTGGCGGTCATGCCTTTAAAAGAGTCGCCAATTAACAATTTTATTGCCAATTGTCATATCTGAATTTAATAGAAACGTGTGAAACTTGAATAAACAACATGACAAGGAGGGTCACATCATATCTTGATCAGTGTCACCAAGCGCTTCCATTGTTTAGAGTTTTTCGGACTGGTATCCCGATTATACACTTTCGGTTATCAGTTGACAAGTAATTTCAGCAAACCAGGCGGGAATGAACCAAAAAATACCCCATAACAAAAATTTATGATGTTTACTTTGAAAATCGGGAGATTGCGGCTCCCGGCCGGGAGTTGGCTGTCAAAACCAGGAGTCTCCCGCGGAAATCGGGAGACTTTACATGTATGATTTCAAAAAGGATTCATACTAAGACTAGAGTCATGAGAACTAACTAAAAAAATGTAGTAGTGTTTCTATGCATTATTTGTAGCTTTAATTGCAATTTTCAGTCTAAAGAGTTAAGGACTTCAATGTATGAGTTCCTGAGAAGCATGTTTCAAAAGAAATTAATTATAATAAATTTCATTAAACAAATTCATGCAGAGCTGCCCTTTCATTATTTTCACGTAGAGAACTAACTGGATCACCTGATTCGACTGGGTAATCTGTCAGCTCTCTGATGAACAAAACATGCCTGCCAGTTTGCTTTTGCGGCTACTTAAGAGCAAAGGATAATGGTGGAGGTTAAGGCTCCCAAAACATTAAAAAAAATAATGTTTCATTGTCTGAGGTTGGATATCGGCTTCTCTTTGTGTTTTTACTCAATTTTGTGTTATTTTAATGACTAGAGGATGTTTATGATGCCAATTGTGGGTGATTTATTGACATTTTGTACATATTGTAAGGTAACAGAGGTTTAAAAGTGAATTAGGAGCATCATTTTTTATCACAGTACTAGGCGGACAGGGGGAATGAGTTGCTTGGAAGGCCTAGTACTCTAAATATTTATTTTTAACCCAATGCATGGCCATGATAATCAGATATGATTGCTTGCCATTATAGAAGAAGAGGAATTAAGCATTCTGCATTGGCGTTCCCGTCTGTAAGGAATAAATGACTTGCAAGGCATCAACCCACGTTTACAGGCGTCATCAGGGCACGACATTAACCAAATAGCCGGGGCAGGCAAATCACAGAGGCGGGCAGGAACTTTCCAGACTTTGCCTGCACGATTGGGCAGTAAGCAGCGATTTTTCTCCTTCTTTCGACGCGTCCGGTAAATGGAGTATTAAAATAAGCATCGAGCCCTGGTCATTGATTGAATATTGCGACTTCTCAATGGAATAAACAAAACTGAAATTTACTGCATGTTTCAAGCTGGATTTATAAGTTTTATTAGATAAATGGTTAGTTAGAAGTGTATTGTATTAGCTGCACACAGGTTCTTTTGAATTTGGTGCAACATTTAAATTTTAATGGCCAATGACGTTAATTTTGTATTTTTTAGTCATACCAATAACCCTTGTCGGTAAAATGAGTAATGTTACAAGTTATCATTGGTTTTCGGGCCATTGGCGTGGATGTCTGTTTTAGGTCAAAATAAACCTCATTACACCATCCCCTCAATGTACCGGCCCCCTTAGACTTTAACGAGGGGGTCGAGCGACACAATGAAGTAGAGGGGTCCACATCGAGAGTACTTTCCCGTCAATTTCCTTTAGTATCTTTGAGCGAAATAACATTACATAATCTGACATCATTGAATTGTCTCTCTTTACCTTCGCAAGGACAATCCATGCATCTTAAAAGACGATGAAATCAACCCTTTCAATTTTGTTGACATTTTTTATTTTTCCCGCGATATTTCCTCCATAACCGGTGTCAAATGTTATTCACTAACCGTGATAACTGATGACTGATCATTTCGAGGTGGACGCATGTACATATCTGTCAGAAATATAACTGACACAATAAGGTATCAGATAATAACTAAGTGAGGTACCGTTATTGAATACTTGTACTATTTCATAAGTAATGGCCAGGAAACTTGATGGATCGTGATAGTTTTAGTGACTTCATTCTGAATTTAGCCTATTGCTTTTGTTTTGTTCAGGGTTATGTAAACGCTTATTGTGAGAAATGGATAGACTATCATATGATGATGTGCCGTTTCTCTGTTGAAATTTTCAATTTGGATCCATTCTTCAAATATGAGTTAATTTTGTACCGTGAGCAAGTACTCGGTTGATTCACACGAACGCTTTGCTGGGTAGACAATGTGATGGAACCTGTAGTGTAGAGTGCCTGACTCCTGAACTGAAGGTTGTGGGTTCCGTTTCTGGTCAACTTGTACTGAATTTGGTCAACTCGTACCTTGGACAACTCGTACCTTGGTCAACTCATACCTTGGTCAACTCGTACCTTGGTCAACTTGTATCTTGGTCAACTCAGACTGACATTTTTAAACCGTTATTATTAAGAGTTATTCTTTTTAAATTAAGTTTTACTGTATTTTCCTGTATTCTTTGAACTATTTTGAACAGTATAACTATACTGGTAATGTTTGTTAGTACTTATTATGCAGCAGCTAATACAAGTTGGTCAACTCGTACCTTCGGTAAATCAAGTCAGATTCAAGTCATACAAACAATTATTAATAGAGTTAATCAGGTTAAAAGTAATCTTTTCCTGTATTGTGTGGCTCAATTATGACCAATTATGTTTCAAATATCACAGTAACATTTATCATTACTTTATAGACGGCATATGACGTCTTTTGGTCAACTCGTACCTTCGTAATTCAAGTCATATTCTAATCATACAAAAACATATCTATCATTCTATGTCATTGTCAATGCTAACTGATATAAAAAAGTAATAAAAAAATGAGAGGTACAAGTTGACCAAAACAGGTAGGTGATGACTTGGGTAGGTACGAGTTGACCAAAGAAAGGGTACGAGTTGACCAAATTAGGTACGAGTTGACCAAGGTACGAAATGACTAAGGTACAAGTTGACCAGTTACCATGGGTTCGGATCCCATTTGGGTGAAAATCACTATCCCTGATAAATTGTAATTTCACTTATTTCACAATCGCGTATAAATAAATATATGTTTAAGGTCAACTATACTAGCTTTCAAATTCCACAATCTATTATCAACTCTATTTATACAGACCCTGTCCTTTTTTCTTAATGGGAATTAAATTCGAACAAATTGTATGAAGTCACAATCAGATTTAGATAAATGAAAAGCACCTCATCATTTTATTTATTTTGATTTATCGCTAAATACATTAAGGTCGATATCATTGACCCACAAAATTATTTTAAGGACATATCAGCTCAGGTGCAAATTATAACCAGTCTCTGAACTACTGTCAGTCAAATCACTGGTATTAATATGAGCCAAGACCAAATGAAAAAAAGAACAAAAACCAAGGATATTGTTATATTGAAAATTAGACAACTCTTCATGTTTTTACAGATTTATATAGAAACTGTTTACTTGGTCTACAACTTAGATGAGTTTTGTGGATGTTTTTGTGGGGAACTACATCATTATTGACTTTGAGCTGTACCAGCTATGGCTTAATGGTCTGTCAGGTATGTATAGTTTGGGGGTTGGATCATCACCTCATTTACCCAATAGTTACATGTATTTATTAGTGACATTGGTTATGACGTCAAGTATTTCTCAATCAAGTTCTGAGTCTGACGTCACAAAATTAAGCACTTGGCCTGAAGATGTTTTGGAGGCTTTATAAAATTAAATGAATGAGGAAATATTTGTAAGTGTTGCATAATTTGTTATTTTCCATTTGAGAACCAGAAGAATTATGTAAATCTTGACTCAGCATCATCATTTTGTGGCATACTTTTACATCTTGTTTGTCATATTGGAATTGCTATTCAAAGAAAAGTAAATGTCCAATTTAAATACTTTTGGTATTAAAACATGTCTGTTAGAAAATGTAAAAACCTGAAAATGGTTTGTTGGTCACTATTAAAATACAGCTTTTTCGTGGCACAGCTTATACAGTTTACATGGATTAATGTTCTACAGATGACCACACAGCCCTATAATACAACAACAGGGACATAGATTTTCAGAATTTTTTTTTTAATATACCATCCCATTTAAAGAAAAACATGTAGCAAATAATTAATTGTAATTGGCATATTATTCATTGTAAGTTATTTTCTTGGTGAAATTCATCAGTTACCAGGGTTCCATTTGACCCGGTAGTTGACCCTTTGACCCCTGGAATTTCGAAAAAGCCTCATTTCTGGCTGAAGGGTATTTTTTTCTCTAAATTACAGGTATTTTGGTTATATTATGGGAAAATGTTATTAAAATGACCCTTGAGATTCAGCAATCAGTGGAACCCCTGAGTTACTCTCGCAAGTGATTAGTTTTATTGTGTTTCAGTGAATGAGTGTTGTTCTGCGTTGCAACAGAGAGGCGTGCTGTTGTCAACAGGTGCAAGATATGAAGAACTTGTCAGTGATACCAAAGATAGCTTTAGATTATTTGCTAGTCTGGAACAACTGATGAAATGGCCAACAAAATTCTCAGAGCAACACTTGTACCAGATTGATCCTGTTACTCGGAAGACGCTGATTGAAAGGTATGAAATGCATGAAAATGTTTGAATGTTTAGTTCAGTGCTATCTTTTCTTTTTATCAAGGATCTTTGTTCAGCTCTTTTGTAGTAGTTGGATAGTAAGTGAGGAATTTTTAGTTTGGTAATACTGAGATTTGAATAATTTAAAGCAATTAGGCTAATTAAATCGCCGTCGTAATATCGAGCAATCGGAGTTTTCCAGTTTAAAAATACCGCGGAGTTCCCATCCAGCATGCACCTCACGAGTCACATGATCAATTTGCAAAATAAACATACACAATAGCGTGATCCACTACTGACATCGAGGAGATAATTGTTCAGTGATTATTTATTTTCGTTGCGTGCAAATAAATAGTAAGTGACTTTTAGCTACCTTGTTTACTGCATTTATAATTTTCTTTGCGCTGATGAATTGTTTGAATAACAGAGACGTTCCGAATGTGCATGAGCTCAATGTTTACGGTTCTATTTTTAGATTTACAGGGTAGACTAACCCTAGTAAAATTTTAGATGGAAAAATACGAAAAACTACGCTATGACAATGTTTTGCAAGTAATGATGAATGAAAGTAATAATGTTTTAGAGCTTTACATGCAACAATATCAAGATTTTGTAAATATTTGACAATTTTCTTTTTTTTTGCTCGCTCGTCAATCTGGAGTTCAGCACCTTTAACATGCATTTACGACAATCAATTTTTGGGCCAAAATAACACTTGTCTATCCTTTAAGGTGCATAAACATGAGGGAAATTTAAGATGACATTATGGTGTAGGATAGGGAAAGAACTTTTGAATTTGGAAGCAAGCCTGCAATATGTTGTTTAAAAGCTCTGATAAATAATGAGGTCAAATAAGTACAACTTGTCAGGGCTCTAGAATTTTTTTTCAAAGACGTGTCCGGGACTAATTGAAATGTACAATTTGACTTGTCCGACATAGGAAGCTAGTTGTCCGAGAATATTGCAATTAGACTAGTCTGGGATGTTGGGCTAGTGGATTTCTATAGCCCCGCTTGTGAGATCTTGTTCTTGGATTGTTAGCTAGTGCTGTAGTAAATGTGTCCAAAAACTATCATCGTTAGATTTGTTTACCTGAATATTTTTAGTCATATTGGCCGACATTTTTCTTGTTCTAACTTTAAGGATATACATGTATTTTACTTGTCTGTTTAGTTTAATTGTGTTGTGTAGCAATTTGACTTTTTATTATACTCTATATCTGTTCAGGTATTACCAATTTGATGATGTGGTTATACGAGAAATTCTGGGACGTAAATTGTCGACAAAAAATCGTAACAATCTAGATGATGTCAGTGAAAGGACCAGGATTCCTCTAAGGAGTGTTTGTAGACAGGTAAATCACTTCATGTGGACAAATAGAATTATAAAACAGAATATTCCTTTTATTGTCAAACACAGATTATAAACTTTACATTTTATATAGACATGTGAACATATGATAGTAAAATGCATCTGCCTTGGGAGTGGAATCCCAGTAGGGGTCCGTTCTGATACAGCTGGTTGATGAGCCGCCAGCTAGTTAAATCATGGTTACCGTGTGCCTACCTGCCTGCCGTGCCTGGTGCCTGGCATTAAAGGATAGGAATCAGGAAGAAAATGTGCTCAGAAAGTAGGTGTCTCATAAGTCAGAAATGGTTGGCCCTTTTCAAATAATGGTGACGCTATAATAAATAAACAATTTCAATTACAAGGTTTTAGATTAGACATTTGAAAAAGTGTTATTAAGTTATCCTAGGATTGTTCAGTAAATGTTACCCAATTTAGACTGTTGAGGCACTAATTTTCTCAATCACAAATACCCGTTTTCAAAATGGTGAAGAAAAGCCCTGTGTCAAGTAACTTGAGTTCTTGTTTTGTGTTTGCTGTAATATTGTGTAACATATTTAGTGTTCATCTTTATGCAGTGGTTAACAACATTAGGACTTCTGAATGTGGGATTGTTCTATGTAGATAAATATGTGCGTAGCATTATTTGGACCAGTAGATAATTGTCTTTATAATAAGATACAGCACATCTGAAGACTTCAGACCTTGTTTCTGTGAGTTTGTGTTATATTCAGTGATTCGTTCAGGAAGGACAAGTCGGTGAAAGCAATCATTAATTATTCTTTTATGCAACTTTTGTAGTTTAAATTTAAGTATTTGTATGTTGAAAAAATAAATTATATATATTCACGTATTTCAGTTTGATAATGTAAAACGAGTATTCAAGACAGTAGAAGAAATGCCTGGATCTTTGGAAAAGAATATACAAACAAATTTCTGTATATCATCAGTAGATCTTGCAAAGTAAGGCTCTTGATTGTGATGTATGATTTGTTTCCCCATTCTGTCCGTCTGATTACGAAATACAGTTGACTCTCGTTATGATGAACTCTCTTAAGATGAATTTTTGTTTTGAAGTTTTCCATTTTCTCGAAGTTTTTTCGAAGTCCCGCTTAACAAGTTCACACCTTAAATCTATTGTTTAACACAGAGAAGGATCGTATTCTGATGGCGACGAATGTTTTCACACATCACTGAGATGAAACAGACAATTTACCAGTATTTTCACACATTTAATTATCGATTATTTAGACAATGGAAGGATTTGTGCATGTTTGCAAAATTAGATTAGAGCATATGTGTCTTATTTTTCATAACTGCGATCAAACCAAGTATGTAAAACATGTCTTTAATCATGTATGATGTTAATGTATACACAAAACATTTGACATCTCTCATGATCACGCCACATTATGTTTAAATTAAAAGAGGCAACATATACGCACACATATATATATTATTAAACACATTGTCCTTAATGAGAAGTACCTATAATACAATTTAAGCAATTATCACAAACTTGTCTTTCTTATGAAACACACGGCAGTCGATACAAACTAGACTTTCTCACGGCCAGTACGGCCTCCAGAAGTTTATGTTGAATTTTCATTAAGACAAACTATTTTCTACGGTCCCGAAAAATTCGACATGACGAGAGTCGCCTATACGGAAATGTGTTAGCGTAAGAAATCTTTACACACAACTGTCCAGTTTCATGTAGTACAAATGCAATGACTTCAAGTAGGAGTTCTTTGAAAGATTAAAATACAGATTTCAAATTAATATTTTATGCCACATGTATTCTATGAAAATATATTGAAGCAATTTACAGAGTATGATATACATGTACCTCTATTAGTGATCAAAATCACATTTTCTTGATATTACATTTTCTAGTTTCGTTCATTACCGAAACTATTCAAATTGGACGCTTACTTTTCTGTTTTAGCAATTCAAATATTAACAACAAAATACAAATGTAAACTACAAAATGATATCGCATCAGAAATGCTTAACTCAAATGTACAGTAATTTCTTTTAAATCTTCCAATGAAAAAAACACCAAGGTACACATCAATTACAAACATTTTCATATAAAATTCTATAAATCAAAACTAAAAAAACACAAAAAACACTTCCAAAAAAGTTCTTAGTTTGTTATGTCAAAATTTCAGTTGGAATACTCATTATTATGACCGACGTCTCTAGTACATGTTTTGACGTGAAAGCGTCCATACGCTTGTCCATACCAGCTTACATGGTTACCTCTGCCATTTCAATATATTATTGACAAGCTGGCGAAGAGGGGTATAAAATAGGGGTGAGGCATATGTTCACCAAATTGTTCAAAGGAATATAATGCGTCTTAAGACGATGGGTCTCCTACTCAGATTGATGTGGTTGAGTTGTTAGTTGTTTGCCAAAGGTCAAGTTGGTACTGGTTGGAACTTAGGAACTCTGACTTGGTTGAATGACTGTGATGAAAACTTAGTTTAAACTTTATTTTGCATCGATTGTAAAACAAGTTCTTACAACTAGTCACTCTCGATGACTGCTTCCTGGCTACCAACCAGGACTTGCGCTGGAATATTGAAGATCGTGATCAAACCCCGCTCATTGCAGGGCTTGAGCTCACGACCTTCGGACGAGGAGTCAGGTGCTCTACTCCTCGACGACTGCGCCTCCCTGGTGATGAAGACTGGGTAGTATTATAAATATAATTTCTTGTATTGATTACAGGAAGTATTCAGTTATCGTTTTTATGGCCAATCACAGATTTGAGACAGGAAAGAAGCGTTTATGTCACCTTACATTTGATGATTTCATGTTTTGTACAGAACATATGATAGTCAACTGGTCATACAGTGCTGCAGGTAGGTACTCTATTTCTTACGATCAGGAATTATTACCATGACATATAGTGTACAGCTTGGACGATATTGTCATTTTGTTTATCCTAATGTCATTTCTTGTCAACCTTGTGTCAAAGACGTCCCTGAAGGGATGACTATTTGAAAAATGTGCTGTGAAAGGTCACAGTTGTATTCCCCTGTTGTCTCAGCTGGTTATCTCAGTTAGTAGAACATTGGACTGCCAACCTAGAGGTCATATGTTCCAACCTTGGTTTAGGTGTATGTTCACTGTGACAATTTGAATGGAGATAGTACACTGAAAGTCACGGAAACACTGGATAGGTCAACTGACTGTACTGAACTGAATTACTGTAGAAAAATGGGGTAAAATATTGCCCAGTTAAACATCTGAACAGTATATAATGACCACAAGCCGACCATTATCATATTTGCTCTTTCTTAGAGATGATGTTTGTTGCAAAATTTGACTCTTCAATAAATACTACTGAAGATGCATAGTGACAGTTTTTACATCATGACTAATGTTGCTAACACATGGTGTTTATTTGTTATTTATGATATAAATAAAATATTACACTTGTGTCCATAAAATGTTGCATTTTAAATCATTTTCAGAGAAATTACTTAGTAAATTCTGTAATATTTGACGACTTACAGCCCTTTTTATGGCAAATTTGGGACAGACATTGGGCCCCATTCCCCAAAGAAAAAAGTGTATATTTTTCCCCTACTTAGAAAGAAAATTCCCCTTCAGTAAAATATTTAAAAAAGGACCTGCCATACTTCCCAAATAAACTGAAAAAATGGCTGACTTATGTAATAACCTTTATCTATTCTTTCTTACATAGAATGTGATAACCATGAAGATATGGACGTAGATTTAGACAGAATGTTTCTACAGGATCTTAGAGATCTCAAAATACTCACAGAAAAAGAACATTTAGATGAAATGAAAAAGTAAGTAAGAAACACGTGATCGTCCATCTTGTGTGATCTACACAGAAAGTGTATAATATTGAATTTTAAGGTAGAGATGATCCTTGGGCAAGGCTAAGAGTCTTGGTAATGACTTTAAAGTTCACAGACTTACATAAGACAGATGTCTTACACCTTTGATTCATATTGTGTCAGTCCCATTCTGTAGTACAAGTAAGTACTGATCTTAAACCCAGCTTAAACTCAGGATTCAAGCGGCATTACATATGGTATGCAATTAATGTACAGTAAAACCACAATAATAAGACCACCTTTGGGACCCTTGAAAACTGGTCTTCTAATCGAGGTGGTTTAATTTTGAGGTTAAATAAAGAGAAAAATCAGTTTAAATGGACTTGCAAATTGTGTTCTAAATACTGCAAGAAAATCATCCAAAATTTCCGAGTATCAAGATAATTGTTTCTGTGATTGTGGCATATTTTCACTCGTTCTGAAAAAATTGTCTTGAACAATGTGCATTGCATTTTGTATACGAGTTAGAAGATATTCCTGACTATTCTTTCACTGTTTCAGTTATTTAATGAACAGTTTGAAGACAACATTGACCAGAAAGAAGATAAATATGATTGAAGAAAATTTTAAGGTATTTCATAAAGATTGTTTGTTCAAACTTATATTCTTTTTTTCATGCACCTGTATATTGGGAAACAACTTTGCAACTGATACTTATTTCTCTCTATGACTGCTTCCTGGGTTACTAACGAGTATAGCATCAAATTCAGGGATTGGGAAGGAAGCTCGTGGTTCTACCTTGCTCACGGCAGGATACAAACTCATGACCTGTCGATCAGGAACGGATTCGAACTTTACCTTTGGATCAGGAAGCAGGCGTACACCCCCCAACTGCTATACCTGACTGTTAATGTGTGTATAAAATAACCAATAACCAATTAAATTCTGTGTGTTGTCCCCTAATTTCGACTGTCGTTCCTACCCCCCTAGAATTTTCTTGGAATAGCCCTTAATTGTTTAAAATATTTTGCTATTTTGACAATGCTTAAACTTCTTCATATTTATTTCAGACCATTTCTAAGGCTATTGTATCTACTGCATATGGTTTAAACCACAGTAAAGAAGTAAGGAATTACTTTGCTGATGTGATGGAGAAGGTAAGGAAATATTGAAATAATTATCTAGTCTTAATTTTGCTGTAATTTGATAGATAAGTACAGGGCTCTAGAATTTTTTTTAGAGACACGTTTCTTGACTAACGCAAATGTAAAATTTGACTTGTCTGACATAGGAAACTAGTTGTCCCGAGAATATCAGGCAATTTAGTATCAAATTAAAAATACACAATGATGGTTTGACTTACAACTGAACAATTGCTGATGTTGGTTAGCTTTAAAAACAGACTTGTCTGGGACTTACTTCAACTCCACTGATGGTAGTTCAATTCAGCATTAGACTAGTCCGGAACGTTGGACTAGTGGATTTCTAGAGCCATGAAGTATTATGTACCGTAGTTGTACAATATCTTTCATTTCTTGTATATCAGACTGGAATTTCCCATGTTTACACAGGTGCTGGAAACTCAATCCTGCACTCCCTGATTAGATTGACTCACATGTTGATGATGTTGCATAACATCGAATAATAACTTGAATTAATTTGTCAATTCATATATTACTATAACAAAAAAGTTCTTGGTTATTTCATCTTGTCCTTTATTTCTTAAAAAAGCTGGGCGAGGAAGAGAATCTTTCACTGACTTCATGTGCAGATGGAAATATCTGGTTCTGCTGTTAATGCACAGCCTCGTTCTCACCTGATTTGTTACTGAGAGCCAGATATTTCTGTCTGTACTGGAAGCCAGTAAGAGATTCTTATAATCTTTATTTTCTGTTACACAGATATCTTGCTATGCAGTGAACCTCTCATAGTACTGCTAATTTAATTGTTTTATAAGATTGTACACAATTGGCTGGTTAACCAACTTGTTTCATATGTACGGTGCTGCATGCTATGAATGTAAAATCTTCCTAATTTTTGCTATTGCTTTGTTAATATTCTTGTCATATATTTGTTAATCAGTTTGGTGTAAAAGCTGAGCAGATCTTGTCTTGGTATATTTATGCTTTTAATTTTTTTGATATGTATTACTTGACTTGTACACAATATTGATTAAAAATAAGTAATTCATTTGAGTACAAGCAGATTTTCACGATATTTACCTTCCGTCGAGAGCGTATGCATAGTATTGGTGTGGCTAGATTTTTCATTGTTAAACATGTTTTATTTTTTAGTGAGGAGACTATGTTGTTGTGGGTTGTATCTGCACAGCATTAATACAGTTATTTTTAATGTTTTAGATTTATTTTAACTTGACATGCATCATACTGTAATTCCTATCAATAGAGTATCACATTAAAACCTCACTTAAAGACCGCCTCAATAATAGGACCACCTGAAAATTAAGACCAAGTCCATTTTCACTGTTTTGCTTGTTCTTCAACCCCAACTTTAAGATCGTCTCAATAAGAAGACGGTTTTCAAGGGTCTTATTATTTAGGTTTTATTGTATTTTTTATTTTGACTTAAGTTATCTAGTACTATGAATCAGTTCTCAAATTGTGCAGTTTACTTACAGGCCATTGAACCCTTTCTGATGTCACAGTGGACCTATCATGATATGAAACTGTTTCTAACCTCATACAAAGATGCTGGATTAAGATTATCTGTGTTCAGGTTTGTAATGATTTCATACAATAAATATTGATGCATGTTTGTTTGGGACCAGCCTTGAAGATATCTTTGTTTCACTTTCAGCATCATTAAAGGTTTGGTAGTTATAACATTTAAAGTCATAAGAACCTCTGTAATGTACGGTGTCTGTGGGGCCTCCATGGTCGAGTGGTTGTGGTCGCTGACTTCAAGTCACTTGCCCGTCACTGCTGGGGGTTCAAATCCCATGCAGGATGCTGAATTTGTAAATGAAGGTCGGTGGCTCTACCCAGGTTTCAACTTGTGGTCCTCTATATTTATGTGAGGTCACACAAAGTGACATCATGACTAAGGCCTACAAAAAAACATGTTTGTTTCAGCTTTCATGTCCCAACAAAATAGGGTAGGTAGGTCGAATTTTTAAATGATTTAAATGAATATATGTTCCCTTTTAACATGGATAGTGTTTTATCAAGGTGAATATAATGCTCTATAGCTGGAATACTCGTAAGGCGTCCAATTACTGGGCAGAAATATGAACCTAACGAAAAATTCACACAAACAAATTTTACCAAAAAGAAAAAAAAGTTAACATGCGAAAAAATGTTCTAGGGTTGGGAAACCATAAACAAACATATTTATTTACGCCTAAATAAAAAATATTAAAAAGTGTGTTGTTTTTTCTTTCAGGACCATTCCAAGTTTGGTGACTGTTTGGGAAAGATATATGAATACATTTATAAAGTGTTGTCTTCGAATGTACCACACGTGACGAAACTTTGGTACATTTTGAGGGATGAAAATGTTGCTGGATGTATTGATCTTTGTTTTCATATTCATACCTTGATATGTACAATGTTTGCTCTAACACCGATACTCAAGTGGATATTTCATAATTCCAAGGACATATAAACCATTGATTGGAAACAGGCTGATATTGGTGAAACGATAAGAAGAAATAATTTACCCATAAAGATAAACACAAAATATATAAATACCATCAAGAAATATATAGCTGCTGTAAACATGACGATTAGGCGGTTCAAAATGTCAAATTCTCTCGATTCAGAAACAAGATGGCGGACAATGCCAATTGTTTACCGCTAATCATAACACCTCGCTCATTATTGCTGATCAATTCATAGAATCGTACGAGGTGTTCCGATCATTTGATCTCGGAAGAAAATCTCACCGCTACCGAGAGTTCAAACAAATCTAAATACATATACAAGCCTGTTTCGAATCCATGGTTTATAAATCCGTGATAATAAAATGTAATTTTGGTTGTACCTCTGAAAAGGATGAAAATCAAATGCTACAAAGTGTTGTAATGGATAGAAAGGCCGACTGGACAGTTTTATGACAAGGAATTATTTATGGCTCATATTTGTTATATAAATGTTAATGATACATAATTTTCTGATCTAGAAATGTTGCAATTTTACTTTACAATAAAGTATTAATAAACTTCATGCTTGTGTTTTTTTGGCTATAATATATGCTATTTCGAACTATGTCAGCTTAAAATAACCTAATTGCTTGTAATAGTCATTGTTCTGAGAGAAAAAGTATTTCTACCCAACGTTATTCCCCAAAGAAAAATTGTCATTAAATTTTACTAATGATTAACTGTTAGAAATGATCCATTAATTATATATGTGCATAACAAATACATGTTGGAGGACAGAAGGGGCAAGACAGTGCAGTGTTAAGGGATTGATTGTGTGCACCCTTAACTTGTGAAGTCATAAAACAGTCATCAAAGAAGGAAATTGCTGCGTAACGTTAATCTATCCACGAAATGTCCCAATATCTTGGTTTAGATTTATCCAGTTATTCATAAAATCCCTTAATTTTCATCTACAAAGTTCTGCTTGAGTTGATATTATCAACAATTCCTCAAAGCAACCCTGGACATAAGGCTATTTACACAACAGACAAATTCATCCCTTATATTGTAAAGATGTCTTCTTCAGAAACCTTCGGGTTTCTAGTATTTATGGGAGAAAATGACCGCAGTAGACTTCCTGCTGTGAAAATTATACTCTCATTTTGTTACTGTCCTGAAAGTTATTGTTTTACTGACAGTCCTGTAAAGATTAGATTGACCTTATTTACTGAGACTGTCACCAATTTTACAACTGTCTATGATGAAATTACTAAATTAGTTAAATTGCAAGTTCAAATCACTCGGCTACGTTACTTTGAGAACCACACACTTCACCACATGAGCTTGTAGCGATGTTCATAAGTAGACCATTCCTTGAACATACTCGTATAAATTTATAATGCCATATCCGGCTTTCGAACATAACTTCAATCTCCTGTGCACTCCATGTTGGACCATTTCTCACTGTTTTCTATAAATGTTTAAAAAGCCAAGGTCGTCTTGTGTTTCATGTGGTTTAAGATGAGAAAAGACGATACTGTTTTTGCTACAATTCTAATCCCTTTCGACAGTTCAAATTACTATTGACATTATCCAATTGAAGTAGTGCAATTGATACTTGCGAGTGTTCCTTTGCGTCTTGAAATAAATGCATTTTTATCATTCTTAATGTGTTTTTTTTTATTCATATCTTGTTCATTTCTAAATATCAGAGGTTAATGATACGGGTTATGTTTTTATTGTTTTTGAGATGAGAATTAAAGAAAAATGAAGTGCGAGTGTTTATCACAGTTCTATTTAAACAAAATGCATTGAATAATTTGAAGATCCAATACGCAGTGAAGTGAAGTACATAGGAATTAATAAAACATAAATAATCGGCGATCTTAAAATTACTATCTATTTCGAACGAAATCATGTACCGTTGACTTCACATTTTGATGCCATTAAGTCGGGAATTTAATTAGAAAACACTTGAGAATTATGTTTTATTATCGAATGTCTCATCTTTACGATGTCATCTTCGTATTTCATCAGTTCTCTATAAATTTCTTGAAATAATGAAATTCATAATTTCATGGTTTTGCGAGTTTTGAAAAAAAAATAAAGTCATAAAGCGTGAAATTGTGCAATTTACGATTTCGATTATTATTTCACGATTTCAACAGCGAAGTATTGAAATGTGGAGACAGGAGCGATCACTAACATAAATCGCGAATTTTAGAATTGAAGTTCAGTGTTTTATTTTTTGTGATCGATTTACGATCGTGTGGACGATTAATTAATGTAGTCTAGCAAACAGGATAGTGTGAAAAGTCAGTGTTAAAGGAACGGCAAGTTAGAAAATTTCATTACCCAATTTGCTGTACAGTTGTATGTAGCTCTACAGTACTGTGGATTAACATTAAGTTGAGAATACCACAGGATGTCTATTGGTTAATATTTTTCAAATCATGTTTTCATTGGCTGAACTCTTCACCGTTTGTTTGCAACCGTTTTCAAGTTAATAAACGGGATGCACTCGCAAACTCCTAAAACACGCGCGGGACCAGTAAACATAGTGAACAGGGCGCGTTTTTTAGAAGTAAGCGAGAAAAGTTAGCTGTGATAGAAAATGAAGATGTCTATAAAACGCTTGAACGTTTTGCTAGCAACAAAATGGCGTCCAGACGACATTGTTCCGCATGGACGCCATTTCGTTTAGCAAAGCTATCACTGTCAGAACAGGCTACTTATTTTAAGATAGGGACTATTTTTCCTACGTTCAAGAAGCGGTACCGCTACTTTCCATACGTAGCGCTAGGTAGAATTCTATTTTTCCTACCTCTAAAAACGCGCCTCAAGAATAGTTTGTACAGCAACACAGCTCAGTTTCAAACCATGAAAAGGAAAAATAAATACTTTTACATTGTGTTGTATAGACGCATACCATTTATACAATGTATTTATTTATATTCATCACGTTCTGTAAATAACAAGTTATACTGTTGGAGCAGCATAGTCCAGCATGCAGACAATCGTCTTTAAGAAGAACGATTTTACTCCCAACTCATACAATTGTCAAGGTCTACACTAAGTGCCACTGGCAATTATCTGTGCTGAAATGGCTGCGAGACACTGTTCTCTTTCCTACAAAACAAAACGTTCGTTTCAAGTTCGGAGATAGCGAAATCCTATTAAGCACGATAATCATTATATGCTCATGTATCAGAGCTCATACATTTTGTATTATCAAAACGAGGCACCCGTCATGGTAACAGTATGACTTGTGTTTTGAGATATGAATTGCAGGAACATCTGGTGCAAATAAGATGACGAACACTGTTCCAATAGCGTTAGTTATTTTATGACAGGAGTAGAGCAAGAGTTGCTTCCCCTTAACCACAAGCGATTCCCGACGTCACAAAACAATGAGCAAAACGGTCATCGCAAAATAATGGACATCTCTAAATCATATGTACGGAGTATACATATTAGAAATAGGAAAAAATATGGCTTAGTCAGCCGATTTTATTTAAGTGAATTTCATAAAAGTAATTTCTCTGATCGACTTAAATCACATACAGATACTATGTAAAGCAAAGGAGTTGTTTTGTGTTTCAACTCGGGAAGGGGTGTCTTGTTCATTCTACTTTGGTGCTTTAGGTTAAAAGAAATACAACAGCGTATTATTGTTTCATAACTGTATATAAAAAGACATCAAATTTAATGGAGACTATTGTTTCTTTTCACAGCAGAATAGAAGATTTTTTTTAAATATGAGATTAACAACATGATGGGATTAACAACCTCTTCTGTACGTGACGTCATTTCAAGAAAACGCAAAATGTGATGTCACTATTTGCAAGCAGGAAACAATATTTACTCTATATGGTCACTTCATTTTCATATTGCCATATGGGGCAAAAATTGCTTACTGTCAGCACATGGTGACGTCGCTTTGACGTTTTCTGGAAATGACGTCACTTAAAGATGAGGTTGGAAATCGTACGATGGCGCTCATATGTTCTTTTTTCACAGCGAGTGTCTTAATATCTTCACTGCAAATGTTTGCAATAGTGTTGGAAATAAAATGAATTGTCCACTTTATGCCATGAAATCAGTCCTTGATTGTGCACTGAAGAAAGAAATAAACACGTAACGGAAGCGTAGACGCGCGCCTCCCACAACCCTCCCTTCCATAAGGCAAATCAATGGAGCGAATCCAATCCGACCAATTGTCTTCGTATACCTGTACAGTAATTAAACGAAATTTTCCAGAAAATATCAAAATTATGCGATTGAATATCTTCCGTGCTGTTTCTTGTTTTTTTTTCTATTTACCATGCGAACTATTAAACATGATACCAAAAGTAGGCTTTTAAAGTCATCTTCGCATTCCACATGTTGAACAGATAGATTTACCATTATTGATGGAATCGTGTCAATTTCCTGACATTTTTCCTATTTTCTATCTCAATAACTGACTACAATATTTAATTGTAAAGAATTATTCACAATAAAGACCTTGTTAACCAGACGATATTTTATCGCAGAAAAGCACTCGACTTCTGTTGCTACTTTTATGTTGTTTAATGAAATAATGACACAAAGCGTAAAGTAATATAATTACTCCTAAAGGAATTATTTGATATCGTGTCATAAATTCAGCCAATCAAAACTAAAATAAAATTGCATAATTAATCTCAGACAGTTTGGTATCTGTGTAAGTCTCACATTTAACATCAGGAAACGTTTGTTACTAAAGTGTGCACAATTACAAATTGTCTAGTTAATTATGTACATAATTTAATGTCAGGACAACATACTTGTATACTTGTAGGCTATAGCAGACGACAGGCGTTCATTTTGTTTCAACGACAACACAATCCTGATCATCAATATTTCACGAAAAACTTGTTCAAACCTATCGACTGATCATTATATTAACAAAAACACATGTTAAATAACAACGATACCCAATATTTGGCGATTTATCAGATTTTTATCAATTTCAACTAAGTAGCGGGCCTACATTGTTTGAGTTTTTTTTGTCAAATAATATATTTCAAACAAAATGATCTTAAAAATATATTCACAATTTAATAATTATTAAATCGCTCACCCTAAAACTTGATAGGTCCGTGGATATTGTTTTATTCTGAACTTTATCACTATATGGCAAAGAGGCAGCACTGTTTATAGAATGACATTTCATTACATTTCTGACGCAGAAGATATTTCACAGTGTCATTCAACGCTCATTTTTTTATAAAATCATGGACTCAATTCGAACTAGATGACTTTTCCTTATTTCATAACAAACGCGGATCAATTTCTTGAGTAAAATGATTGGAAATTCCGAGACCGGAAGTCCTAGACCATTGGCTATCAATGTTGACAGATATCAAGCAATTATGACTGATATCCAGGTACGGTCTAAAACGCCACCGTGTCTCATCTATCTTTTACAGAATCTGTCATTTCTAATGCAATTTTCTTGTATTTTTCTGGAACAATGCATAAAACGACCAATTTCCGGGAGATAAAGATACTCTGCTGGGTCAATAAAGATTGCGAAGAATGAAAGCTTAAGCGAATAATAGAATATTTACATTGACGACAGACGATAGACGGCATCACGGTTGGAAAGACGCTTTAAGTGTCTTCGTGGCTCCGACGCATGCCACATTTACTCTCTAAACCAAGAATATGATTTACTAGAAAAGGACATTATAACCTTTGCTCTTTATTGATTTTTCCATCTTATACAGAATTATTGTGATAATAAACACACGGGTTAAGGATAACGATCACTAACAATCGCTAAATGAAAACAATTCACTCCGATTGTTTCATTGTTCTTAGAGTAGTTCTATCAGGGTCAAACTAGTTCGCTTAATCAAGCATTTAATAGATTTCTTTAATAACGTGCCATTGACATTTGAAACATTGAAGCAGCTAACATGGTAACCAATTTACACAATTGGAAATATGTCTGCCATGTCGAGCAAGAAATGATTTTGATTATGAATAACTACCTATAAGTACATAGCGGAGAAAATGCATTCGCTATTAACTGTTCTTTTACACACTTTCCCACGATATTATTTATGACCGCCTGATGCTTGAAACATGTTCTGTATATCACAATCATTGTATAGTTAGGCGTCAATAGGATAGCCTTAGACTGCCGCCCAGTGGATGCTCAGTGCGGCCCCCAGTCGTATCCCATGTCTTATTTGATATATCGCATGTGCAGCCATTTATCCACACTTTCGTGACACGATGTTGCCTGTTTAAGTCAGTGTTGATAGCTCAGCCAAAATGTCTAATATCTGACATGATGCGCTGACAAACTTCAAATATCACAGTCTAGTCTCTGGACAGATTTTTATTATTAATCATACAAGCAATTAAATACTGTTCTTCCGGTTGGGCAATACGAGTTTTTGAAAGGCTAAAGCGCTAAAGTAATGCATTACTTAACAGTAGAGCCAACCTTTCCTGATCAACATCCTTTAGCCAATGTAAAGTACGACTGCTATTGAGAGGTGGATGCTCTAGAGAGGTGGATGCTCTAGAGAGGTGGATGCTCTAGAGAGGTTGTACTGGAGACGTTGAGGAGTATTATTAAAAATAACCCAGGCAAAATCTTGTGTACATAATTCTCCCGAACAAATATGAAGATTAAATAAATGACTTGTAATCGTTACCATAGTAACTCAAATAACATTGGCCTTTGAAAATCGTGATAATTGATTAACATAAATGACGTAATTCCACGAAAATAGACAATAAACTGAGACAAGTCTCGGTAATTAACAAACCTGCTTCACGACTAATGAATGTGTTAATGTCTAATTATTTAATAATTATTAAGATAAAAAGCAAACTAATGTTAACGACCTTGCGTGTTTAGCCGACATTTCAATTTTAAGTGAAGTTTTTTTGACAACCAGTCATGACCTATCTTGAACCTTCAATAAAGAATTACAAGAGCCCAGTTCACTACCAAAGCCATTTGCTAGTATTCTTTCATATTCCTTTGAAGAGCACTTGAAGTATACATAAATGTTATTTTGAATCGGTTGTGTTTGCTTTTATTTTTCTCAACCAAAACACTTCTGAAACCTCTGTAATGCTTGTGTACAAACATGTTCGTAAGTTAACAAGCTGATTTATCACTGTTTGCACTTACAATCCAAGACAGAACTGTAACATTTCATGTAGGTTCTTGAAGTACAAAATAGGAAGGAAAACAAACGCGAAAAATCTAGACAAAGTAAAACAATTAATTATATTTTGTAATGGTATGGCATTCTATAGCGTATACTTTGTTGTGGATGAAACAATTCGTTTGATCGTACTGTTTTCTTTCATACTCTTAGTTCAAATTATTGTTTTTTATTGGTTATTGAATTTCAAATTAGGACAGAGAAAAGCGCGAAACCCCCTTAAATAACCGGAAAGAACAAACACAGAATTCAGAAAAAAACTTGTTATTATATGTACATGTACTTTTCTCTTAATAACATGACATAACAAGTTTTACACAATGAATGACAGGACATATTATAACAAGTATTACACAATGAATAACAGGACGTATAATAACAAGTATTACACAATGAATAACAGGACATATAACAACAAGTATTACACAATGAATAACATGACATATAACAACAAGTATTACACAATGATTAACATGACATATAACAACAAGTATTACACAATGAATAACAGGACATATAACAACAAGTATTACACAATGAACAACAGGACATATAACAACAAGTATTACACAATGAATAACAGGACATATAACAACAAGTATTACACAATGAATAACAGGACATATAACAACAAGTATTACACAATGAATAACAGGACATATAACAACAAGTATTACACAATGAACAACAGGACATATAACAACAAGTATTACACAATGAATAACAGGACATATAACAACAAGTATTACATAATGAATAACAGGACATATAACAACAAGTATTAAACAATGAATAACAGGACATATAACAACAAGTATTACACAATGAATAACAGGACATATAACAACAAGTATTACACAATGAATAACAGGACATATAACAACAAGTATTAAACAATGAATAACAGGACATATAACAACAAGTATTACATAATGAATAACAGGACATATAACAACAAGTATTACATAATGAATAACAGGACAAATAGAGAGAGAGAAGGAACAAAGCCAGAAATAACAAGGTTATTTTAGAGCTTGAGAAAATGAGAGATAAAAGAGATTTCAAAGAACAGGACACGAGCTGCCAAACACCAAAACGCAGACAGGTGATCGTAACATGTAAGAAACTACAGAACAATATTTACATAGACGACCGAATAACAGGATATAATAAGAACTGATATTGCAATATAATAAGCTTGTGAATGATTAACACTAACTTACAAATCTTATTTAATCAAAGAACAAAATAACAAGATATAAAAAGCCTAGAGAAGAATTGTGAAATAACAGGATAGACTAAGAGCTGATCAATGAAAAAATGGCACAACATAGAAAATAAGAAGTATATAGTAAGGACATTTAAATTACAGTATAAATATATCAATTAAATAACAAGATAGGGCTGACGAACTCAACAGGATAGCACAGCATATAGCAAGGTACAAGATGGTCACGTATGTTGACGAATAACGTTTTGTTTGGGCCTGAACTATCTAGTGTGCAATGTATATACCCAGCCCTCCAAAAGTTCCTTCACACTTCGATAATTCCCATTGCAGTTAATGTATTTTCATATTTGTGTCATGTGCAATACATTGAAAATGCTTTTCGACACAGCAATAATTTTCTGTAAAGTACTTATATTTGTGTCAGATCTTTTACACATACACATGTTGGTTTTGGATGATGGCCGATTGATGCTGCTGCTGAGATGTGCAAACTGTTAATTCTTAATTATCCATCACAGAAGTGGGATGAATAATTTTACTTCATGGTCATACATGTCTTATTTGAAATTCTGCATTAAAAAGTAATGAAGTTCAAACTATACATGAGTGAAGAAACTTTTGGATGGCAACGTATAATATGGTAGATCATTAGTAAGCCTACATAGGCATCTATAAGAAGGATGTATGCCGGTATTTTAAACATGTATTCATGATTTGGTTAAAGAAATATTGTACAGATGACTAGTACATCGTATTTCATGATGACACAAAATGTATGTATTTATGTTACTTGTAATTGAGAATCATGGGCATAATGCCTTAAAGATGTATCTGGCTCATCTGAACCTAAATTTTCTTAATGGGCATCATCCAGTATTGTTGTTACATAGTCTAAAATATCATTTATAAGAACCATTGCCATGTATAACTGTTTTAAACAATCTCGTTTAATAATTTACTAACAGACAAAACTAGTAAAAAACAGCAGCTAGTTAAAAATCTGGAAGTATTTTTTAATTTTATGATAATACAAACGTCTTTTTTCGACAAATACAGATAAATGTATTATAAAAGTATTCATTGCATATTTATTGAAGTTTTATCTAGATAAAGTATAGGATTCATGTTTGTTTAGGTAAACACATGAACAAAAAAATGAGCATAAGATATCTTTAATTTCTAAATAAAGTATCCTATAATGTTACAGTATTCTGTTACTCGGAATGATACGTTCATACATATCGAATTGTATTATATAATTCATAGATAAATGCTTTATCGTTGCTTCAGGAGTCCGTAATACGAGATATTCATCTACTTTTAGAGCCATTTGCTGTTTTATTAATCGCAACAGGGTGTGTGTGTATTTGCATTTATTTATCGTCGCCACCGATTTCCCATATGGGCGATGCCTCCGGAACAATGTTAGTCATTTTAGATTTTTGATTTTAGGACAGTGCATGAAACAGGAGATGCCCAGTTCCAGAAGCACTCCAAGTTCTTTTACGTGCTCGATGTAAAGCATAATACACGGGACCTCGGTTTTTCAAAGTCTCGTCCGAAATACTTTTAGTTCTGTCAGTGACGGAGCGGGGAATCGAACCTGCGATCCCTGGATTACTAGTCCAGCGCGTTACCACTGGACTAGTTGAATCCCCAATGAGCCTTCCTTATATGACAGTTGGTTTCTTACGAACGCTAAGGAAATTGCCGAAGCGCGTTTCGGATAACCATGATTAGTGCGTTCAAGCGGTTCAGTCACAAAGATCATTTCACGTCATCACCAAGTGACAGGTATAAACAATAAATAACATATGTTCGCCTAATTGTCTTATTAATTCTTAACCTTGTATTCCTTCAATTAAATTACAAGATGTTTCATTAAATTTTATACCTCGCACTAAAACTATTTTCTTCTTTCTCGTGTACTCACACCGTTCTAAATCACAAGCTTTGAGTTTCGTTTTCCTGTCATTAAGAAACAATAAAACTGTAGAATTATTATCGTGCTAGAAAATCAGTGTCTTTTAATTATGCTGAAGTTCATGAAATATCTCCGAAGATCGACAATAAATTTGTATTCAAACAGTGCAACAACTAAATCTATAAAGTTGGCATTTACGGAGATGTTATGTATGGTATCTTTCAAACAATTCAGAGTCAGTAAACTTGTACTTAACACGACGTCTGTTTGTTCTTACGAGGGGTGTTCAAATAGTTCGTGGAATATCTTGCTTAATTAACGAACAAGACGCCGTTTTTGTCAATGAAATGCGTGATTTTTCTTTAAATTTTGCCCGGGTTATGTTGAATGACGTTGCCATGGAGACTGTCTTCGCCGTATTTTTCTTACTAGGACTATCCATTTTTGTTCACTAAAACACAATATACTGACCGACATAAAATTTCATTGATTACGTGTGTTGACACATTGTGCTGCGGTATGCTACGTTGTGACCTCGTTGCTCCCACGTTCCTCGTGCCGCGTTATGCCACGCTATGTCACGCCATGATACGTTGTAACACGTTGTACTACGTTATGAGCTGCGTTATGCTACGGTGTTCTACGTTTTACGACGTTGTGCTACGTTTCTACTATGTTGTGGTACGTTTTGATACGTTGTGGTACGCTATATATGATACGCTCTGCCGCGTCAAGACCATTCATGTATACCCCTCCATCTAGGATCTCAAATAATTTGTGTTCTTGCTTAAGCCCAAGTGCTGACCTCTACCATAGATCTTCAACTGGCGAATGCAGCCCTAGCACTGACCCAACACATGCTGCAAAATAGGTTACTGCTCCAGAGGGAAGAGGATAAAAGAAGAAGGGGAGGACGGGCCCCGCGCATCATGTTCTGTAGGGAATGGCTCCTGCGACGCGAATATTTCGGCCAGTACCACCAACTCAAGGAGGAGCTGAGGATGTAGCCGCCTTCAAGAACTTCCTCAGAATTGACCCCCTCCTATTCCAGGGGCTGATGAACAGACTGACCCCGAGAAAAAAGAAAAAAGACAGCTGGTTCCAGAAGGCGCTGCCACCTGGTCTGATAGTTGCGGTCACTCTCCGTCACCTCGACATTTGAGACAGCTACCACTCGCTAATGTACTCATTCAAACTGGCACACAGCACTATCTCCTACATGGTCAAAGAAGTCTGCGAGGCCCACTGTCCTTTGAGTGACCTGAAATGATATAAAACAGGAAGATATTCTTAAAATATATAATTTGCAATTCGTTCCGCTGCGAGGATTTGAACCCACGACCCTTCCGACGTCAGTCAATGTATTTGTGACGCACCATGCGAAAACATTGCTTATTGACTTTGCGATAAGTGTAGATCCTGATCAAATTGCAGACTTTCACGTTCTGAACTGTTTTCCAGATGCATTAAGAATGCTTCTCTGACTGAATGGCGAACAGTGAATTTACCGAAAGCCATTTTGGATCTAGAGTGACTTGCAATCGTAACATTCCGGCATTTTTTAAGTTGCACAATAAACCGTAACCTTCAAATTGCGCCTACCATCTTTTTTTTTAAGATAGTTCTTGTAATCGATGTCGTTGCTTTGGAACTCTTTTGTCGATAGTCTGCGTCAAATCTTGAGGTTAAATATCGGCCGACGCGTGCCGAATGCTCGGAGCCAGTCTGGTATGCTGCTGTGTTGAGCGTGCCGAATGCTCGGAGCCAGTCTGGTATGCTTCTGTGTTGAGCTTGCCGAATGCTCGGAGCCAGTCTGGTATGCATCTGTGTTGAGCGTGCCGAATGCTCGGAGCCAGTCTGGTATGCTGCTGTGATGAGCGTGCCGAATGCTCGGAGCCAGTCTGGTATGCATCTGTGTTGAGCGTGCCGAATGCTCGGAGCCAGTCTGGTATGCTGCTGTGTTGAGCGTGCCGAATGCTCGGAGCCAGTCTGGTATGCATCTGTGCTGAGCGTGCCGAATGCTCGGAGCCAGTCTGGTATGCTTCTGTGTTGAGCGTGCCGAATGCTCGGAGCCAGTCTGGTATGCATCTGTGTTGAGCGTGCCGAATGCTCGGAGCCAGTCTGGTATGCTTCTGTGTTGAGCGTGCCGAATGCTCGGAGCCAGTCTGGTATGCTGCTGTGTTGAGCGTGCCGAATGCTCGGAGCCAGTCTGGTATGCATCTGTGTTGAGCGTGCCGAATGCTCGGAGCCAGTCTGGTATGCTTCTGTGTTGAGCGTGCCGAATGCTCGGAGCCAGTCTGGTATGCATCTGTGTTGAGCTTGCCGAATGCTCGGAGCCAGTCTGGTATGCTTCTGTGTTGAGCGTGCCGAATGCTCGGAGCCAGTCTGGTATGCTTCTGTGTTGAGCGTGCCGAATGCTCGGAGCCAGTCTGGTATGCATCTGTGTTGAGGTTTCGGAACCAAAATCTAGGACTGCTGTTCATAATACATGTATCACGTTGCCTTTATTTCCAGAACCCAGTAACTCAATGTTTTGAGGTTTTGAGTATATGGTATAGTTGAAACCGTATTTCCAAGCTCTTTCTATCTGTTCTATCCATATTGTTCAAGAATGCACATGCAATTCTATAACCCCGTATGTAACCATTATCTCAAGAGGGGAAACCTTTAAAGATGTTTTTCTCAAACACACGAAAACCAAGTGATGTTCAGGAAATAATGCGACGATCAGTCAAAAATGTTATCAACATCCTGACCAGTGTCTCACTTCCGGTTGTAGTAAACATAGTAGCTGATGTAATTCGGGTTACAGTCAACATGTACGAGTCTAAAGACGATACCGATATCAGGCTTGTGACAAGATATTAGTTTGGTTTGTGTAAACATTATTGTTTTACAATCAAATCACTAAGTACGATTGTATTTGCCTAACTACTGCAAGATTATTTTATCAGATACAAGATTATTGTATGGTGTTATTGTTTGATATAATGTTTGGATGTATAAACCCAGTTCGATAAGGCTTTCGTTATATATTTATCCATTATATTGGGTATAGGGTGGGAAGGTATTTGTTGAATCTATTCGAATGTGATATCATTTTAACTCGATGTAAATGAGTTGTATACACCCCTATAATCGATATATATAGGTAAACACGATAAAGAAAGAAATAGCGAATTTGGGTTATATATACTTTATATTGGTTGTGTTATATCAGAGTTGAGATCATTGTGATATATACAACGATAGAGTGGTGTTTCTATCTAGGCAAGAGTTTTCAACTATACATAACTCCACAGGTGGTTATAATTTTTGCACGTGATTCATATCTGATACGGACTGCATTCCTCGAAGATGACAACGATTACATAATCGTGTCATTCGTAAGCAGTCCAGTCATTTGGCAGTTTGTTAATCTAGCATTCATTGCAGTCTCGTCAACTTATCAAGTACAGATGCCCTTGAGTAACATCTTAAAATTCACTGAAATTTTGAAATCATTTATCATTTTTAGACGATTTGGTTTGAACAACCCACATCGGGTTATGGGCTAGTATTGAAGAAAATCCTCTCAACACGATGCAACTGTTTAATTCATGTGCAGTAGATTGCACCATTATTATTTTTCCAATAACAAAAGTGTACTCACAATTTAACCTTTCTAGGACAACCACCTCTCAATAATATCCAGTCATAGCTTCTCCTTAAAGCGTCTGGTGCTGTGGAAGGGTGGCGCTGTACAATACATGTTCTATATATATTATACATACATATATTTCATTTGTTCTTTGAATATCCATTGTACCATGAAATGCGTAAACATTATATAAAACAATATTACAGAACAAAATACACCAAATTTTGTCGAACTAATAAGCTCAGAAAATAAGACTGTTGTTAAAAATCTGTCATTGTTTATTCATAAAGCTTTTACCCTAAGAAATAAGTTGTATATTAAATAAGTACAACTGTACTACATTTGTATTGTGTTTTCTCCTCACTATTCGATTTCCTTCACATTTTTTTCAATGAAAATGTAATGAGTACTATATTATGATTTATATTATATTCATTAACCGTACTATTGTGCATGTCTAATGATATTATGGCCATTGACCAATGTATAATATTTTGTTATTTTTGTATTTATATTTTCATTGTTTGTTTATATAAAATCACGGGCAGTATGCCTAATATATCAGAATAAACTATATCTATCTATTATATTGTAATATTGTTCATTTTACCGTGGACAAAGAGACCAGCAGTCCGCTGTTCCATTTCAAACATTATACACTTGTAATAACAGTTGTATGTTGCTAGCTCTGACATGGGACAAAAGGGTGCTTGATGCCAGTTGTAATTTTAATTATGATTTATTAATATAAGACTTTCAGATTCCATGAATCTTCCACTGTGAACATAACACACATTTTAAAGCATTTGATATCAGTCATCGTACTAACCATCTATCTTTACCGGTAGTCCAAGCCACCAAATAACACTCAAAGTGCTACTTTTATTTTTCAAGGAGGGACTTTAGAAATGAGTACACATTCCTTGTTCGCTTCATATACCGTAATATTTAACTATTTCAAGTTTTAACGGTCGTAATATAGAACATTTTTACGTATTATATACAATATCGAACTACATGTATGTAAAGTTTTATCGTAATATTGAAGTATATCATGTTTAAACGGTCGTAATATCGAACTAGTATAAGTTTGGCGGTCGTAATATCGAACTATTATAAGTTTGGCGGTCGTAATATCGAACTATTATAAGTTTGGCGGTCGTAATATCGAACTATTATAAGTTTTGGCGGTCGTAATATCGAACTATTATAAGTTTTGGCGGTCGTAATATCGAACACTTATAAGTTTGGCGGTCGTAATATCGAACAATTAAAAGTTTGGCGGTCGTAATATCGAACTATTATAAGTTTGGCAGTCGTAATATCGAACAATTAAAAGTTTGGCGGTCGTAATATCGAACTATTATAAGTTTTGGCGGTCGTAATATCGAACTATTATAAGTTTTGGCGGTCGTAATATCGAACTATTATAAGTTTTGGCGGTCGTAATATCGAACTATTATAAGTTTTGGCGGTCGTAATATCGAACTATTATAAGTTTTGGCGGTCGTAATATCGAACGATTTTAAGTTTGAACGTTAGTTATATTGAAGTATTCAAGTTTTCATGGTCGTATGTCATTAGGAATATATCATGGCACCGACGCAACTGAGAATATATCGTCATAATTGTCCTGTGTTTTATAAACTAATTAAGACATACGCTAACAAAGACCAAGAATTGGATATATCACGGTGACAAATCTTCTGTGAAGGAGTTAAATTTCTCATCAACACTACATGACACTCATGGAGTGTATAAATTTCTTGTCAATAAGGTATCGTCTTTACTCGTACCAAGAAATGCGGCCAATTTGCCCTTATCACTATTTCTAATCAAACCAATTAGCTTTTCTAAGAACAAATCAATGACGTCTTACGTTTGTAAGTAGCTCTAACAGCATCTTAATCACGGCTGAGGAGTATGATTAGAACAATCAGTCATTCTTAACCAAAGTCGGTCCAACCCTTTTGTCAGGCAATATCGTGTCAGGAAGGGATAAGTGCGTTCGTCTTGTAGTTTGACGTGAGCTAATTAAGCTATATGAAGATGGCACTATGAACACAATGAATACTCTGATAATGTGTCCTTATATGTAAGCAGAAGTTTCGGTATATACAGTCAAATCTCTTCAGATCAACACCCTTTTGCAGACGCAAGTTTTGTATTCATTGTAACAACAGTTCAGATACCGGGTCTCGTATTCATTTCGAACACTGCAACACAAAACAGTCCCCCTCTAGCAAGGTTCTCTGCATATTCTAACTAAAGCCATTCTTAAAAAAAAGGTTTGTTTGTGGTTACGCGATCCGAAATTTTAACAGTGGTATAGGTAGGTAGGGTTTTGTTTGTTTTAGTTTAATACTGTAATGGCTTCGTCAACAGTCTACGTGTGCAATCTGTGGAACACGCTTATAACGTACTCGGTTATAACGAAAAATCGGATAGTACGTAGTAATTTATATTCCCCGACCAAGCTCTTCTATATTGCATTTTTTAACTATTCGGTTATAATGAATTTATATAAAGTGTAGTTTTCGATATAACTTGGTAATTTGTGGGTCTCAAAAGGAACATTTGAACGCAAACTTACTCGGTTATAACGTAATTAACAATTTCGATTGGTTTTGGTGTGAAAACGGCTGTTAACTAATGAATTAATGTATCCCGGCAGACACGGTGAATTGATTGACCGACTCTCTAATTGGTAATGTTTGAATTTTTTAACGATTTTGTTATTTATTACACACACATCTAGTACAGGTGTAAACAAGCAACAAGTCAACTGTAATGGATGTTATACACCTATAACGAAATTTCGTTGTATGGATACAACAAAGGTTAGATATTACGAAGTAAATCACCAGGCCCGCAGAAATTCGTTATAAGCGTGTTCCACTGTATGGCCTATATGTATTGATGCATTGTATGTAATATGTGTATTTCCTCCCCATGCTGTGGCTTATCCAATTATTTTCATATAAAAGGAATAAAAAGTGTACATTCAATGTTGTCTTATCTTCAACTGTAGAAACATTCTATGATTTTTCTACGCGCAAGGAATACCGATATTTTTTCATCGATGAACCTGAAAACAATAATTTGAGTCGCGGCATTTTTCATAGGTCGGTCGCGTAGCTGCAAACAAATATTTTTTAAGGGTGGCCTGATTTCGATTAAAAGCCTCGTTCATGACAAATCGTTTCAATATCAACGCCAATAACTGTATACGTATACACGAAGTGTGAATTAGGATTAACATATACATGTACAACGGAATATTGGACAAAATACAAGTAAATCGCTGGTGAAGCTAGTAGGGTTTAATTAAAACAGACACAAATGTTGTTGCCGAAAAGGGGCTTCATTCCCCCCTCCAAATATTCAGTATCTATATCAGTACCTTCAGTACTTTGATTAAATGTACTTTGTCGAGATGCTGTTACTATAGAGAGGTTAAATTGATAGTAAAATGTTGTTGAAGAGAGGTTGTTGTTCAAGACAGCGTCCATCTAGAGCGGTTGCACTGCATCTGACAAATCAGTTTTGTATTATTATCTGACAAGTGAAAACAACCTTACTGTTCTAGCAATACCACTACACTAACCCGGATTACAGACTTATATCAAATATATATTTCCACTCGCTAGACGATATGGAATTACAAACAGTTGAGTGTGTCACATTAACGCCGATTCTGTTCACCGTTAAAATAGAATACAGAATATTGTATATGATTCCACAGGGAATCATAAGTATTTAAACCCAATAAAAATCTTACTTAAAAGATACCTTAAACCCTTTTTTAAGACAAAAATATGACCAATAAACGTTCGTTTTGTGAAATCGCCCTATATTGTTTTCGAGAAAAAAGGGTACATTTTTAATTTTAAAATAGATGTAGGTAAATGATAAACATGAAGTTTTAAACCGTCTGTTGTTGATTGTCACTTATACGCACGTGTCGGAATGTCTATGCTTAGTAAGAACATTGAAAACTTTCCTATCTGGTCACTTCTTATAGTGCCATATTTTTCAAAATAAAAGCGAAAACATAGATTAACTAAAATTGCTTTATTTCACTCTTACTCACACTGCAATGTTTTGAAACCTAAAATTTACACACGATTACAAAATCTACTGATTAAGATTTCTTTTTCCCACTTTTATTACATAGTTAATACATTTACATGACGGTTATACAAACATATCAACCATTTATATGTGTTTTCAATGTTATTTTGAAAAAGAAGAGAAAGAGATAGAATAAAGCAATAGAACTGTATACATAACACCAAATTCCTCAAGAAAAAAAACCCAGCAATACAACACGCTCGAGTTGTCCCCTTAATAACAACATAGTTGTTGTTGATGGTCGACCAGACCAGCCCTTGCTCCTCTTTTCACATGCACATGTTTACCCTTACACCTCCTCAGTCCCTAATGTTTTGTAGAATGTAGTTTCCCTGGGGTCTGTGCGGGGAGGCATTGCCTTATGTGTATGGCGTTCCCTGTAACAACTTAATCTCTCAATATGTTTCTGTATACAGCATTCTAATTTAGTAACATTAAAATATCTCTATTTATTTTCAAATATACTCAACGCCATTAATAGCGCAGCTAACATTTATCCACGTCACCACGGTGGCTTATTAAAGCAATAATTATATTTTAATGCAATTATTAAATATGAATACTACACGTATAGGGCCATCATTTTATTTCTTTTTGATGAATGATTTACACATGTGTAACAATAAAACGCGTTTAGCATTTTGGAACAAAATGAAGGCTAAGTGACATAGTTGCGTTTTTAATGGCGTTAAGTATATGAAGATCATAAATATTTCAAAACTGATAAGCAACCGAAACGTAGGGTGGCCAATTAGAAAGTATGTCAGTGTAGCCCTGTATATGACATTTATTCACGTTTGAACATATAAAACTTAGGGTGCAAAAATCTGTCAAACATTCATCGAGTTATAGCCACCATGTTCCTTCGTTGTAATGAAACAAAAGTACATACATGTACATATTTGATCGACTTTGAATGTCATGGGGAATCTCCTATCTTCAATCTCGAAAGTTGTATTTTCGCGTTTTTTCTCATATTTTTCTCACATTTCGATGTTGATCTATATTGATGTTGTAATGGTCTGCTTATCAGTACATGGGCATTATATTGTCAATATAATTAAAGACATCAAAGCGGAATTAAGAGGCGTGAGTGCGTGATATATCATTCCCGTTCATAATCTACATTTTGGTATTATACGCACCAAATTATCCCATGCTGTTCATGACTCCAGAGGAACCGTTAGTGTCGCTGTTGTTTTTTGATCGAACTACATTACTTATTTATCCAGTTAACCATAAAAGATGTTATTTCGTTATTTGAAAAGGTCTAGAAAACAATTTTCGTAATTATCCGCTTTTCTGAAATACCATCGACATATAGTAACTTGCTTTCTCCAGGGAAAACGCCACGAGAATGATTTATCTTGGGCAATGTCTCTCCCGCTCTTTCAATACGCCTTAATGATGTATAATGTGGTGTAATTTGACAGAAATTGCTTATAAATAATTGAAGAAGGCTGGCTAAATGTATCAGCTATCAAGAATGTTCCATAATTCTATATTAAATCATTATTAATTAAGGTTGTCAGACTATTGAAAATTGCAATTGAACTAGCTAGTTTGTATCCTGCTAGGAACAACAATAGCCAAACAACACAATCACCAAGCGATGCGGACTTCTAATAGTGTGAATTATTTAATACACTGTTTTTGTTTTTCATTCAGTCCAATGTATGAAATGATTTAATTACACATCAAGATTGGTAACAAATGCGTCGTGTCAAATGTTTTAATGACATTTTATATTCATGAACACAATCCGGCCGTCAAACTAAAAAGATCGCCTTTGGGAAATGGGAATGCAAACTTTATAGCGGTATATTATTACAAAAGAAGCTTAGGTGCTAAATGTGTTCATCTAACTGACGATGAGAGTTCCAGGAAAATTGCTTCATTGTAGATTAAACTGTTTACCCAGGCAGATTTCCGCTTAATCCCTGGTAACCGGTATAATGCTGTTAGAGTGGCGTCCCCTTAATGACGTAAGATATTGCCGAATACAGCACAGCCTCTTTAGAGCAACACTATTTGGCTTGATGCAAACTACGGGTGTTGAAAGGGGACGTTGCCCTGCAGAGATTAAATTTTGTAAAACAATTGCAATGTCATTGAAGAGAGGTTGTTGCCCGAGAGACGGCCGCTCTGGAGATGTTGCTAATTTACGTACTTCTCAGCTTGTAGTGACAGTAGGGCATCTAGAAATACAAGACTATCATATTCCACCACGTTCTATCGTGGTCGCAATATTGACTAAAATGATAAGAATAATCTAGTTCTTTAATTAAATAAACTAAAGATGAAGATGGCCACATTAATGTTTAAATATTCAAATTGAACAGTACGTACCCTGGTAACTCACCATTAGAAACTGTTATCTTCAAGTAACTTCACATAATTCAGATATCAAGCGACATCGTGTTCATACATACAGATTTTCCTAATTGAAAAAGTCATGTTATGCCAATGAACGTCGACTTCGTCAGGAGATCGAACTCTTGTGGTGTGAACTGTGTCATGTTTTGCAATGACACCTTTACGTTCAGTAACAATATGGTTTTTTTATTTGGGGTAATTTCCCGACAAACGTTCATTCTAGAGACGCAGAATGGGACAGAAAAGTATTTATTCGTGATTACATGAAAGTTTAATTTCCGACATACTGAATAATGAGAGAATGGCTTGCGGCAAACCGAGGTATGAGGTTGTCAAAGATAAAAAAATGTGAAAGTAATATCTATATATCCACTCAACTCTCTAGAGGAATAAAACCACTTTTAACGGCCACTAACCTAATAGAACAACATTTCCGTGCAATATAATCGTGGACACGTCAAAGGTAACACATATATGTTCATCAGGTAAGAGAGATAATATGGGGAAAATCATTACTTGTTGAAATGAGCAGATACGCAAGCCGCTTCTGTTATATACACCATATAAGCTTACCTTACTTTAGTAAAACATTACACCTACCTGCCTGGTGTCTGGCATTAAATGATAGGAATCGGGAAATAAATGTGCTCAGAAGGTGGGTGTCTCAAAAGTCAGAAATGGCTGGCCCTATGGTTAGGGATGCACTATAATAAATAAAACACTACTTTAATTTACATTAAGTATGAAAGATAAAATGTACAAATGCATTACAAAATGTATATATTTATATAACTTGAAATTGAGAGTCATGGGCATAATGCCTTAACTTCTGAATAAAGTATTAATCTATCTATAGGTAAACTACGATTTAACATTGTAACATTTTCAGAGCAAAAGCCTTTGAAAATGGTAAATTTCTGCTGTTGTTGAGAGGATATTGGTGGCAAATTTGTACCTCAGGAAAATTGATAATGTTGTTGAAGAGAGGTTGTTGCACAAGAGATGTCCGTTCTAGACAGGTTGTAGAGTACAGTGTATCTCGTACTTAATTTATTAATTACAGTAAAACCTTATTTAAATGTCATCTCAAGAATAAGACCACCTCCAAATTAAAAACACAAATTTAAAGTCTATTTTCACTGTTTGCCTTTTATTCAACCTCAATATCAAAACCACCTCAATGATGAGACCAGTTTTCAGGAGTCACAAGGGTGGTCTTATTATGGAGGTTTTACTGTGTGTAAAAAATGCTCTTATAATTACACTTTCGTTATATCAACTACGCTATTTTATTAAATGTATATACATCAGGTATAATTCATTTAATCTATTTAAGTTGTGTGTTTGTATTTATAATTTCAAATATCCAAGTACATTGTCTGCGTATATACTCATTATTGTTACTCAAATCTTTGTTTCGAAATTATCCCATAATAACATTAAAATTGTGCAACATAAGTAACAATGCTGAAATTGCTGTATTCCCAGCAACATGATTGGGTCCTGTTCTATTTTAGTGCAGTTTTCTACACCAAACTCTCCTCCCACCGAAAGTGGAGGAAGAAAACACTCTCTAGCTGTTATTAATTATATACGGCGGATATAATCCTCGCGTTGACCTTTAGCAATCCCCGTCGTTGGCTCTCCTTATGGAGAAACTATTCTCATTGAAAGGTTGGACTGGAGACGTGGTGTCTATGTAATATCAAGACCGTTATAATGCCGTGTGAATATTAGACTTATCACTGAGGAATGTTAGAAAATAGTCGTCTGGACAATTTGAGTTTTTATGATCTTAGAAAAGCATGAGTGATATTCGTGGAATAATGTTTCTAGTTAAGAGATGTATTTTGTGGTTGTTTTGTCCCAAAAAAGGCAATACGCCTAGAATTTGGTATTTAACGTCGCTGGATAATGGGAAATGGACGAATAATTTGCTGTTGATCGTTATGACTCAACTACAGTCAAATCCGAGAGATGTAATCATTTGACACAACATCAGCTATATAGCGTAAGGTGTGGCAAAGCGCCTATATTAAGCAATATTTTACTATACAATAGTAACCATGGGTTCGATTAAGACATAACTGGCTATGCGTGCAAGTTTGCACGAGACCTATACATTTATAACATATTTAACGCGAGATACAAAACGAGATAAAGCTCAATAAATTGAACATAACTTTATTGAGTTTTGCCTTTTTGCCCAAGCGCATTTTGATAAGGGGCAATACTCTCTAAACATTATATATCTATAAATAACTTCTGGTAAAATAAAGTACAATTTCGTGATTATATAATCACTGCATAAATACCGTCAAACAAACGCACGAATGGCAAAAATGAAGAATACAAGGTGTACAAGACAATACTAAAATATTAACCTATCAGCGTTAACACAAAATAGTGTAAAATGAATAAAATAAGAATTAAAAATTTTCGTTTGAAGGAACAGTTTAAACTTTTCGCGGTATTCACATCTGCGTAAGACGTCACAAAAAGAATATCGTCGTCTGTTTTGTGAGAACATCTGTTACCAAATATAGAATATCTAATTTCTGATGCAAATGCCATTTTAGACCATAAGGTCACGTACATTGGAATTAAAAAATGACCAATGTTTAGATCCATGCAAGTGCTAATCAGTAGAAAACAATGAATGGAATGTCGAAAGTCAAAAGAATGCAGAGGTGCGTTTTTTAGAGGTAGGGGAAGTAAGCGAGAAAAGTTAGCCAAGGTAGAAAAGGTAGCTGTCTAAAAAACGCTTCCGCATGGACGCCATTTTGTTTAGCAAAACTAACACTGTCAGATCACGCTACTTATCTAAAGATAGGGGCTACTTTTCCTACGTTTAAGAAACGGCATCGCTACTTTACCTTCGTAGTGCTAGGTAGGATTCTATTTTCTTACCTCTAAAAAACGCGCCTCTGTTCTATCTTTCTTTCAAACGGAAATGACGTCATCATAATTTTGAGCTGCTTGATAGCGAGAGACAGACAAGTAACACATTTCAAAGTAATAAAACCGAAGCCCATCCTGTTAAGCAACGTCAATTTCAAAGTCCAGAGAATACATTTATGCGCTTCTCTCAACCGGAAGTGATGTCATCATAATTTTGAGCCGCTTGAAAGCGATAGACAAACAAAATTTAATAACCAACTTCAAACTAAAAGCGAAATTCGTCCTGTTAAGCTACGACAATTTCTGCGGATGAAATTTTTTATGGTGTTGAACACATAACCGGGAGAAACTTATAAATGATTGATTTCGTGCCTGTTGTGCGTAAACAATTCCAAAGTGCCTCCTGAAGGAATTATTATCTTTCAAGACAATTTCAATTGATTCAGTTCTCATACTGTCTCTTACTTCATGGCCCCAATGCTTTTAATCAATTATTGTTCGACTCGTCTGTCAGATAATTAATTTCTTCACTTTGGTATGACACATTAAATATTTCTTTTCCAGATTACCTGTAGAGACATTATTTCTACGGAACCTATGGCTTTTATTGATTGTCATGGCAACCTGGATCTTGTGGCACGTGACATTCGCAAAGGACTGTGGGACAAGTTTCCGATGAAAATTTGCCAGTCGCTTCTTAAATCTCGCGGTCTCCGGGATTTGATAATGATCTGATTGGATTTGAATAGGATAATGAAACAGTACAAAGCAATTCTAGAATATCTATTTAATATTTCATTAAGCCGTTATTCTAGCTAATATAATGGTGTCTAAAATGTGTCTCTTGGTGACTGTTCTAAATGTCTGTCGGATTGCTTGCCCGGGCAAGTTGTATAAACATGTTAACCAATCTCAAATTCTGATTTATAATTGATCACTGTTTGTTATCATATGAATCGTGTTTGTTCAAAGTATCATATTTGATTGCTATTTTTGAAAATCTATTTCAATTTTTTTTGTCTCATTAAAGAGGCAAGTTCTCACAACTCAGTGATGAAGGCCAAACGTAGAAAATATATTGTTATATTTATCGCCATGTTTTGAGGTGGTCTCATCTTTCCATTGGTTGGTTGGGTTTGGGAAATGGTTGTTCTGTTCCATATGCACTTTGTATAAGAAATTTGCTTAAAGCGGCGCCACATTTTATGTAATGAAATGTATGCAAATAAAACATATTTACGTATTTGATGAGGAATAACATTTTTGCCAACGAAAATATTTTGAAATCGCTGAATTTTACACTTTTTGCAAGAAATAGGACGTTTTACTCATATTAAACTATCTTCGAAGACACTCTGCAGTCATTGAAGAACGCTAGGCATAAGTTTGTGATTATATGTGAAACATCGAAATTTACAAATACTGCAAGGAGTTATTAACGATATTTTTAAACACGCTTTTCGCTTTCCCTAGAGTTACGATGAGTCAGTTTCGATAGGAAATTACAGCTGAGTTCCATCACATCATTCGACATTAATATAATGTTAAATGATTTTAACGTGGGCTGCACATACTCTCATACAGAGTCTTTGATACAATGTCTGCAATTTAATGCGTCCTTTCTCTTCCCTTAGAGATATCATACAATCTGGAGAAACCTCCCTTTCAAAACACTTTCCACGTCTCAAGTGGCATTCCAACGAAGAAATCGAATAACGCTCAATGGTTGGAGAAAGGAAAATTGGAGAAAAGTAAAAGATAAATGATCACTGCGCAGGAAATGAAGTGTTCTATCTGATATTTTTCATTCGCTTTAATGGGTCTTCTGTGACAAGTTACGGTCAGGTAGTAGTATAGTGTTCAATCTTAGCTAAAAGCAACTATACAGTCATTGATTCGCTTCCCAAATCTCAAGGGAACCCACTGTGCTATTACAATACTGATACAAGCTGAAGATAGAGTGTACGAGTGATTAATTTCTCTTAAACTATTGCTCAGTGAAGTAAATTTCTCTATGGCAATATTAAATGCATTTCTCCCTTCTTGTGTACGGCGATTCCTGACACTGACGACTGCTTGTCTTGCTAACAAGATATTACTATTCATTGTGATGTCTGATGAAATATGGAGATAGCCCAGCTTCCGCCGGGGAAATCGCGCAATAATTGCAAGAAGTCACTCTGAAGAAATGCCAACATTCTGATCTGTTTTACCATTATGTGTGCATTGCGACATTTCCATAGCAACGCCCTTTGGTAGATGCAAATGTCGGGTGTTGTTGAGAGGGTGTTGCTCCAAAGAGGTGAAATTAGGGGTAAATATTTACTAGTACTACGGGAAAATTGATAATGTTGTTGAAAAGTGTGTTTAAGAGGAAGTTATATACTCAAGAAAGGGTCGCTCTGGAGAGGTTGTACTGTATATGCATTACATGGTAAGACTTCTAGAAAACATAGCTATAGTTCATAACTATGCTATAAATATTGCAAGATGTGTAGTTCACATGCTGGTCCCCGGTTCCTGTATAGGACCCTGTACAGCCATCCAGTCTGTCTCTGGTCCCCGGTTCCTGTATAGGACCCTGTACAGCCATCTAGTCTATCTCTGGTCCCCGGTTCCTGTATAAGACCCTGTACAGCCATCTAGTCTATCTCTGGTCCCCGGTTCTTGTATAGGACCCTGTACAGCCATCTTGTCTATCTCTGGTCCCCGGTTCCTGTATAGGACCCTGTACAGCCATCTAGTCTATCTCTGGTCCCCGGTTCTTGTATAGGACCCTGTACAGCCATCTAGTCTATCTCTGGTCCCCGGTTCCTGTATAGGACCCTGTGCAGCCATCTAGTCTATCTCTGGTCCCCGGTTCCTGTATAGGACCCTGTACAGCCATCTAGTCTATCTCTGGTCCCCGGTTCCTGTATAGGACCCTGTACAGCCATCTAGTCTATCTCTGGTCCCCGGTTCCTGTATAGGACCCTGTGCAGCCATCTAGTTTATCTCTGGTCCCCGGTTCCCGTATAGGACCCTGTACAGCCATCTAGTCTAACTCTGGTCCCCGGTTCCTGTATAGGACCCTGTGCAGCCATCTAGTTTATCTCTGGTCCCCGGTTCCAATATAGGACCCTGTACAGCCATCTAGTCTAACTCTGGTCCCCGGTTCCTGTATAGGACCCTGTACAGCCATCTAATCTATCTCTGGTCCCCGGTTCCTGTATAGGACCCTGTACAGTCATCTAGTCTATCTCTGGTCCCCGGTTCCTGTATAGGACCCTGTACAACCATCTAGTCTATCTCTGGTCCCCGGTTCCTGTATAGGACCCTGTACAGCCATCTAGTCTATCTCTGGTCCCCGGTTCCTGTATAGGACCCTGTACAGCCATCTAGTCTATCTCATGCCACAGTAATGTAAAACAGAAGACATGCGTGAGAAATGTTTTTGAGACGAACTCACTGATCAATATGTGTCCATACTGTTGTTAATTTTCTCATATTCGAATTATGACGGAAATTTATTTCAATTGATATTAATAAACATTTATCGTTTCTTAGACAATTAAATTCTGGCAAAAGTTCTATGACAAACATCTTCCATGGTGCGTGAACGATAAACATCTACAATGGTGCGTGAACGACAGACATCTACAATGGTGCGTGAAAGACAAACATCTACAATGGTGCATGAAAGACAAACATCTACAATGGTGCGTGAACGACAGACATCTACAATGGTGCGTGAACGACTGACATCTACAATGGTGCGTGCACGATAAACATCTACAATGATGCGTGAAAGACAGACATCTACAATGGTGCGTGAAAGACAAACATCTACAATGGTGCATGAACGACAAACATCTCCAATGGTGCATGAACGATAGACATCTACAATGGTGCATGAACGACAGACATCTACAATGGTGCGTGAACGACAGACATCAAAATGGTGCGTGAACGATAAACTTCTACAATGGTGCGTGAACGACAGACATCTACAATGGTGCGTGAACGACAAACTTCTACAATGGTGCGTGAACGACAGACATCTACAATGGTGCGTGAAAGACAAACATCTACAATGGTGCATGAACGACAAACATCTACAATGGTGCATGAACGACAGACATCTACAATGGTGCGTGAACGACAGACATCTACAATGATGCATGAAAGACAAATATCTACAATGGTACGTGAACGACAGACATCTACAATGGTGCGTGAACGACATACATCTACAATGGTGCGTGAACGACAAACATCTACAATGGTACGTGAACGACAAACATCTACAATGGTACGTGAACGACAAACATCTACAATGGTGCGTGAACGATTAACATCTACAATGGTGCGTGAACGACAGACATCTACAATGGTACGTGAACGACAAACATCTACAATGGTGCGTGAACGACAGACATCTACAATGGTACGTGAACGACAGACATCTACAATGGTGCGTGAACGACAGACATCTACAATGGTGCGTGAACGACAGACATCTACAATGGTACGTGAACGACAAACATCTACAATGGTGCGTGAACGACAGACATCTACAATGGTGCATGAACGACAAACATCTACAATGGTGCATGAAAGACAAACATCTACAATGGTGCATGAAAGACAAACATCTACAATGGTGCATGAACGACAGACATCTACAATGGTGCATGAACGACAAACATCTACAATGGTGCATGAAAGATAAACATCTACAATGGTGCGTGAACGACAGACATCTACAATGGTGCGTGAAAGACAAACATCTACAATGGTGCGTGAACGACTGACATCTACAATGGTGCGTGAACGATAAACATCTACAATGGTGCATGAACGACAGACATCTACAATGGTGCATGAACGATAAACATCTACAATGGTGCGTGAACGACAAACATCTACAATGGTGCGTGAACGACAGACATCTACAATGGTGCGTGAACGATAAACATCTACAATGGTGCGTGAACGACAAACATCTTCAATGGTGCGTGAACGACAGACATCTACAATGGTGCGTGAACGACAGACATCTACAATGGTGCGTGAACGATAAACATCTACAATGGTGCGTGAACGACTGACATCTACAATGGTGCGTGAACGATAAGCATCTACAATGGTGCGTGAACAGATTACTAAGGATGATCTTACAGTCGTTTGTCGTCAGATGCTGTTTTAATTTGTATACAGATAAATAGATTGATTGCATCCGGCAAAATTGCCCATGAGCATACATGCAAATATTAACATAGTTATAGATAAATACAACTTTCGATCAATGTGCATTTGCAAAAAGACAGTCATTACGAGTAAGCATACATAATACCAAACAAACAGTATTACAATATATTTCACTACGTGTGTATTAATGATGAGAAGGTAAACACTATACAGTCGGACCTCGTTTATTCGACAACCTTTTACTTGGTATCGTCCGAAATACATATTAGGTCCCGATGTATCCTCTTTGACACGTCGAATTGAATTGGGCTATTTGGGCCCGATGAATTCGAATGAACGAGGCCCGATTGCATGTATACATGTATATTGTATATCCATATATCCTTATTAACATAATTTTTATCACATATTGCCAAATGTTCACATGTTCATACATATTGACGTTTCCATAGCTTAGTTTAATGTACAACAGTGAGTATGGCCTACATGAGCACATTCGTTGAAAAATATAGTATATGACATATCCAGTGCGCAGAAACCCGGAATACTTCACATGCGCATTCAATATCAAACGAATGGAAATTCTATTTGAGTGGATGTTCTAGGAATAATAAGCGTTTAAACGTGTTTATATTCATGTTAGCAATTAATTGCCGATAGCACAATTTATATTTATCACTGAAAAAGAAACATATTATATCAATATATAAACTGAACTACGGAAACCACGAAGTGACATGAACGATCGTTGCTATCCACCAAAGGATCGGCAACGTAACTATAGAAATCACAGTATCAGACGAGACACGATGGAAATGTATTGGGTGCCACACAGACGGTGTCCTTGTGCTTTTATTTGCTTATGAAAAGAGCTATGGGGAGGAAGTAAACTTTGATGGGAAAAGTCATTATTTCATGAACATTTATTTGAATTATAGCGATTATTGACGGTTTTCAGTAGAATTTATGGTGCATAATATTAAAATCATTGTGTTACTCGATAGCATTCACATTTCATTACGTAATCAATGACTGCAAACAAATTCGTTTTCGAAATTGAAACAATGACCGGAAGTGATTAATTGTCCGCGCCAACGAAAAGTTACTTCCCCTTATCGGTTCAGTAAACCGTGAGTATCACCATGTTGTGCTGAAATATTTAGACGTACCGTAATGTCATATCTTTGAATTTGGTTCCGTCACATTATTGCTTGTCGCTATAATCTCTCAAGGTACACTATTTGCTGCGACTTCTATGCTATGCATCAATCTTTTCTTGTTAATTATCTGTATTTGGGAGAACAGATGTCGTGCGCACACCGACTCAGTAAATTTAGCTTCACTCATCATAGACAGACTTTCTCTTTTGAACAAATATATGGTATATTTGTCGCGTAGCTACGAAGTTACTATTGGTTGGAAACCCAGAAACACGTGTTATGGTAACTGTCCATCTTATAGAACTGATATGCAAGAAAAAACTCAACTTAAGACCACCTCAATAGTAAGACCACCTCGAAATTAAGAACACAATATTCAAGTCCATTTTCACTGTTTTGCTCTTTATTCAAACTCTATATAAAGACCACCTCAATAAGAAGGTCAGTATTCAAGGGTCACAAGAGTGGCCTCATTATTGAGGTCTAACTGTAACATAAAATCTGCTTTAATGATGATACTTAGTATCCAACAGAGACCAGTAAAGTTACGGACGCATTGCACCACTATTTTAACTGGTCACCCTTTGTATCTTCTGCTTATTACTTTTTGTCACAATGTGTGCAAGGATATTTTGTACAATCATGCATAGATTTGAGGTTTCAAACGTTTGAGGTATACAGTAAACCTCAATAATAAGACCACCTATAAGACCCTTGAAAAAATGATCTTCTTATCAAGGTGGTCTTAACTGAGGTTCAATGAATGGCAAAACAATGGAAATGGACTTAAACATTGTGTTCTTAATTATGAGATGGTATTATTATAGAGGTGGTCGTTAGGTGAGGTTTGACTGTACAATCATATAGTATTTCAAATATATTTTAGTACAATCATGCATGAATTTGGGGTTTTAAAAGCACGAGGTATACATTTAAACCTCAATAATAAGACCACCTGTAGAACCCTTGAAAACTGATCTTCTTATTTGGGTGGTCTTAATATTGAGGTATAGTGAACTTATTACAGAGATGGTCTTTAAGTGAGGTTTTACTGTATGTTGGTTTGAATTTACACTTGAGTCAATTTGTATTAAAATGTTTAAGTGAAGTTTCGAAAAACAATGACAACATAAAAAGTGAGTTGTTAGAAATGTTGTGTATGTCACAATGCTATGCCCAGGTACACGACCATGCACATGACTAACCTGTGGCCCGATTTTTTTACATTTAAACATATATACCGAGTATTCATGTTGTTTATATTTAGAGGCTATTATACAGGGCACTGCTTTGATATCCTCTATATTTATCGAGGTTTTGGTGAAGCAAAACGACGTAACATCGTTAGAAAGCCAAACGACAGATGGCCCAATGTTGACTTAGGAATAAACTGATCTGGATCTAGTTGATTCTGAAAAAAGATTTGTCATTTCTTGATTCGATTGAAAAGTATACTGTATTTTATGAAAGAAAACAAAAATGCATAAATATCTTCTTATTAATATTTTGAAATCAATTGAAACGTTACCTTTTTTTGAGAATTTAACCAAAAATCTAGATCAAATTAGGATCAATTTTCAAGAATCCGTCTTTACTAATTAATTACCTTCTTTCTCTAAACAAATGTGACATCTGCTAAATTTATTTTGCTAAATGCTCATAACTATGTATCACATTATGATAGAATGTCTTACTCTGCATGATAATTCATTTAACATTTGAAAGAAGCTGTATTTGATCGTGATCGTGAAAATTATTTTTGTGAACACAGGACCAGGCGGCAGGCTTGAAACCCGGCTAGTGTGCGTCAAGCTGGCTCTTGGTAGATGGTGCAGGGATCAATCAAGTACATTTTCTTTCGAATATAAATGATTTCATATTGACATTTGTGACAGCGTTCAACAAGATTGTTTGTAAAACTAGAACGAGAAACTTTATATCGAATAAATAATGACATGTGGGTAATTCAAGCATCGTTATGATGTTGTGTTCATGCATGCTCAATTTATCATTAACATGTATCAGTTTCGTGAAAAGAGTGACATTTCTTTCTTCTCAATAATTCATTGATATGAGGTTGTTTTCTTTTGAAACGTTTGTAATGGGAGGACATCCATGTATCAATACTGAGTAATATCATTTATTAATAATACAATATCGAGTGTTGCTAAATGAACTATTCTTTAATTATTTGGAGTAAAATGTTATCCATTGTTCATTACGACAGAATGATTTCCAGGAGTTATTGAATAAACAATCTAAGTAACAGTATTGTGATGCTGATGCCATATGTCACATGCACAAAACCACTCAATCTGAGGTATGAGAGACAAGATAAAAGAACTAAACATAACACATTGCTACATCAAATCAGTATCACGTAAATATTTAAAAAAACAACTTATTATGGAAAATACATAAGAAAACTTCCATATTTCACGATCTTTCATTAGATAGAATTTATCAAGATCATTATAGTCAGTACAGAAATCAGGATTCATATCAAAAAGATGCTGCCTTTTACATTTCTAATATTTTATATTATGAATATTTGTAACAATCATGTACAAAAGTGAGACATAAATAAACGTATCTTATCTTTATGCCACAAGTGCATGTTAGAACGAGAAGATACGAATGGTTGCACGGCGAGAGTTGGCAGGCGAATGCAGTCGGCACTTTGTATACATTTGTGCATCAATTTTAAAAGATATTACAATGCACTCCTCTCCTGAGTAAAAACCCCTCTCTTTAACAACATTATCATTTTTCCCGGAGTAAACTTGGCTGGAGTTGAAAGCGAATGCATTCGGCACTTTGTATACAGTTGTGCATCCATTTTAAAAGCTACTACAGAGTTGTCCCCTCCTGAGTAAAAACCCTCTCTTTAACAACATTATCATTTTTCCCGGAGTAAACTTGGCTGGAGTTGAAAGCGAATGCATTCGGCACTTTGTATACAGTTGTGCATCCATTTTAAAAGATACTACAGAGTTGTCCTCTCCTGAGTAAAAACCCTCTCTTTAACAACATTATCATTTTTTCCGGAGTAAAAGAGAGATAACTAATATAACCTCTGTAGTGCAACAACCTCGCATCAACAGCCGAACTACGCAATCCTAAAGGGTCTTCTTTACTCCTTATTTCAATCCATAAAAAACGTGAATCGGGATTTGTGAAAGTATGAACTTCACGATTTCACGAATTCAAACTTAACTGGGAAATCATAAGTTGTGAAATAAGGAACATACGAAAGACTGGTGGTGACATTTACTTATTTCTCGTATAGGAAATATTGAATTCGTGAAGTTGAAATCGCGTATTCGTGAAATTGAAATCGAGAATTCGTGAAGGAGAAATGGTGTTTTCGTGAAATTAAGATTATGAATTCTTGAAAACTTGAATGCAATCTTGAAATCGTGACTTTCTTAGGAGAGAAATAATGAAGTGAGAATGTCACCATGATCGGTCTTTCGTAGGAACCTTATCATTTCACAGTTCATTAATACATAATTCAGTATTCACGGTTATAAACTACGAAATTATGAATCGGTCTTTTTCGCAATTTTTTATTTTTCCTTAGGTTTTTTTTTAATTTAGTGATATCATCTACCTAACCAGTGTTGCTGGGTAACCAGTTAGTACAAATATGTTCATCAACAGGCAATTGACTACTTTGATATTCAACAAAACGTGTTCCTGGAAGTTCGTTTGTTTGTGAAACGTAGAATCGCGGTTTCACCATTTAACATTGTCAACCATTCGGAACACGTCGATCGATTTTGCCTTAATTCTTCCGAATGCCGGTAAGTGCGGAACCTACGGTGTTATTTCGCAAAAAAACGTCGCCTGTTCATAAATTTCCAGGAAAACAGACGAAAAGATTCTAGATTTCACAGTCTGATAAAATCGCTCATTAGGGAGGTCTTCCTCATAATTTATTCAGTAGCTATGGGCTTTCTGTATGTTTACTGTTGGCATTTGATGCATGAGTGTTTTATTTCAATTATTCGATAGCTTTAAATCTCTATTCGACACTTCCAATCAAAATTCTATAAATTTTGCTCGTGTGGTAGAAAAAGAACAATATAAAACCCGATTAAATAGAAGTATCAATTCTGTTAATTTCAATATATGTTAATATTGATGCTGCGTGTCCTCGGGCGGGGTATTATTATTATTATTTTATAAATCTTTGAACATTAAATGTAACGTTACCATTTGTCATTACTGTATAATCAAATATTACACAAAACGTTTGTATCATTATATAATAATTAAACCGCTGAACTAAAAATATCATATGAAAAAAATATAAAGGTCTTTTATTTGATCAACCCTTTATATATTAATGGATTCACATAATTTGATTCCTATTGTGCCTATTGATATAAATGATGTCAAAGAGTCTCATTAATGTCTAATATGGGTTTGTTTTACTATTGTAATTGGAACTCGAAAATTTTGCGTAAACTTTTTTTAAATATAAAACGTGTTCATGGTAATCAATATCCGTACCATGGAAGCCCCGGGGTCTCACGTGGGGTTATTTGTTAACAGTTGTTATGTATATATATGAAAGAGTTGACAGTTCAAGAATATATAAAGGCATACATGAATTATTCAAAAAAAATATTTACATATAAATGACTGTCATATAGGACCGAGTGGCCTGACAATGTCTTACTGCAAGGTATAAGCATAAACTTCATGTTAATAATTAATCTTCAGTTAAGAGTTAAGTACGGATCTATGGTGCAAGTTCTGATGACATACATGTACTACAGTTCACGTGAATCGTGTGCTTAAATGTAATTTCAATGTATGTAAAATTATTCACTCCAACATCAAAAACAACGTTTTTAAACTATTAAGTATTAAGTGTTAACCATTAAATATTAACAATTAACGTTTAGCTATTGTAACATTTAAGTTTTAACTAATTAGTCATAACTAAGTCAAAGTCTCTCTAGATTGTGTCATAACGAAGAATTTGTTGTATATTTTTATATGGATGCATTTTGCGTTTAAATTTCAATACCAGAACACAAATGTGATCAATGTATTATTTCGAGTTATACATGGTTTCGAATAACCCATTTCAATTCGACGTATCAAAGAAGATACACCGGGATCTGATATTTATTTCGGATAATACCAAGTATTCGGATAGAAGGCTATCGAATAAACGAGGTCCGAGTGTAGTCCTAAAAAATAAGTAATAACAATAATTAATTCGTATTAACTCCAAATGAGACCACATGGCGTCCGTTATATATTACCAGTAATGATATTATATCTAAAACCACAGCGATTCAATCTTCAGGTTTCTTCTGTAACGGTGGGTAAGTTGTCAATGAAAACAAGTAAGTACACGGAAGCCCAGAACCATTTGTTAAGTTCAACAGACAGTCATTTATTCATGTACTTGTATATAGGTACATAACTTAAAATGGCACACCCAACCAGTCGAATAGGGAATTCTTTACAAATAAAATGCCGACTATCTAATTCATGTCTGTAATTCGGCTTCATTTTTGATACGTTCAATTAAGCAACTTTCTTGCTTTAGTAGTTGACAACGTATACAGCCTACGTAAGCTGTATACGTCGGATATATACATATACTTTTGAAATAGGTATTTCGTCTTAACGTATATAGCTCACATGGTGAGTGACCAGTATTAAACATAATTGTGATCATACTTGATCGTCATCACCACCATCATAATCTTCGTCGTAGCAGAAGTAGAAGTAGATCTAGTAGCAGTAACAGTAATTGTAGCAGTAGCAGAAGTGTTGTAATAATAAGAATAATAAAATCTTTATTTAATGAAGGTAGCTCATTTAGTACATAATACTTCATATACAAACATATAAAAACTAATCATGAGGCTTTCAATGAAACACAAAACATAGGCCTAATTATAGTTAAAACAGAAATCATTATCAAATCTAGTTGAAAAAGCAACAGTAGTAGCAGCAGCACTATCCTCCTCCTCAATAGCAGCAGCACTATCCTCCTCCTCAACATCACAACGAACATCATCAACATCAGCAGCGCTCTTAAACATTGTGGTAAATACAGATACAATTTATGATATGAAATCATATTTTAATAATATCATGAATAACATTAAATTGTTGAGCTACGAGGTGCGGAAATTTCTTTGATCACCCGGCTTTTGTCTCAATTTTCGGTAACATCAATGAAGTCGGTCGTTTTGAACATTCTTTGAGGGTGTCGGCGCCTGAGTGTATCAAACACTTTTCGCGGGTGGTTGCCGGATTTCATGCAAGTTCTGAAAAAATTTCATCGTCCAAAAAAAGTGACTCGGTCATAGCATTTCGACTCCCCCCACGTGAAGTAAAACTGAGCCCCCCCAAAGAATTTTGATCGGCGGTAGAATAATGAACCCTGTATTTTTTCTAATGACAAGTTACTGCGATTGAAGGGCGAACGAACAGACGGACGAGCGGACAGACGGACGGACGTACGGACACACTACTACTACTACTACTACTACTACTACTACTACTACTACTACTACTACTACTACTACTACTACTACTACTACTACAGCAGCTGCAGCAACAGCAACAACACAATTACAAACATCAGCAACAATGATAGCAACAACAACAACTACATGCATTCGCAACACTGTGTTGATGACGATGATGATGATGAGGATCATCATCATCATCCTCTTTCAGAAATGAGCTATATACGGCGATATGCAGCATCTTGACGTATACAGCTTACGGTGAGCTGTATTCGGTGTAAGGTGTAAGCTATATACGGTTTCAAAGTCAACGTATACAGCTCACGTAAGCTGTATACGGCGTCACAAGGCTCTGTAAGGTGTATCAGATCAAAGCAATTTGTTGTGTATATCTATGTTTTGTTAGGAGTGACTCAGTATCACGTTTAGCATCCAGAAAGTCGTGACAGTTGATGTTACAAGCACACGTAAACGTGTGCATATGACCATGATTTGCTAAAAAATTACAAGAGCCACATTTTCATACGAGTGATATTTTATGCCATTTTTTTATTTATGTAAATGGATTTTTTCCCGATTTGTCCATTGTTAATTTCTGAATCAAGTCATCCGCCATGGAAATACAAGTACTTGAACATGCGTTTGAAGACGTCCCCACAATGGTTCGCATGCAATATGGTGTGGCAAAACATGATCGGTATAGCAGGTATCACTTACGTTGTTGACGGGTATCAGTGCGCAAGAATGAACAGACCTGCTCATCGTCGGTAATGGAGCATTGATAGTCGCACTGTTCTGTAATGAGATGCTAGATGTTAATTAGACCATACGCTCCAACAAAATAGGTCATGATTTCATTCTGATTTACAACAATGCCGGCCCCTTCAGGTTACCAACCAGTACCTTGAGATATAAGAAACTGGATAAGTCACTGCACGCTACAGGCTTACACCCAAATGAACATATGTTACATGGGCTTCAGAGAGCAATGTCCATAATCATAAATTCTTTATTTTCAGAAGGTAACATATTAAGGTTAACAATAAATTGTACATACTATTTCCAATATGGCCTTCTATTAACAAGATAAACACGCACAAACAAACAAGAATTCATACACACACACACACACAAACACACAAACAAACATTCACAAAGCATACGCACAAACAATAAATTGTACATCATATATTAACATCAGGATGTAATTGAGAATATTAAAAACTACAAAAGTTTAGATGATCTGAAAATAAAAATATAACAACAACAGACACCTCACATAAGACACATACATACAAGAATGAAATCTTATTGATTAAGCATTAAATATCTCCTATAATTATTTTAAATGTTTCTGTATTGTCATGTCCATCCTACCACTGACCATGGCTGAACTGAGCATATTTCTCGTAGAGATGTGTGTTCGTATCCCGCAAAATGCCATCCGCAGGCTAAGGCCTAAAACATAAAATTATATAATTTTGTTTCAGGTTTCTTGCCCAAAAATAGGGTAGGTAGGTAGGACTTTTTTGTTGAGATTTTTTTTATTTTCAATCGAAACAAATTGAACATGGATTAGAACGGACTCTGACATTTTGTTTAATCAAGGTGAATATAACGCTCTAAAGCTGGAATACTCGAAATTTTACACAAAGAAATTTTACCAAAAAATAAAAAAAATGTTAACACGCGAAAAATGTTAATCGGGGCAAAAACTGATGTTATGTCGGGAAACATGAAACAAACATTTTCACGCCTAATCTGCAGCATGAAATGACTCAGCATTGCTAATCGAACTTGATATGCAGTTCCGAAAATCGCTCAAAAATCCTTTTTGATGGACAAATCCAATCATCCGTAATGAAGATACAGTTCAGTTTTTACTGCACGATAGGTGTAGGCGTTTGTCACGTTAGAAAAGATTGTGTCATCATGTTTATCATTATTAATCTAGAAGTGAAAAATGGAACATTTATAAATAATATGATACTTAACACTATTAAAAACGTAACTGTTTCCATAAGGCTTCATTTTTGTACACGGTGTTAAAAGCTACCAACTGTTACCAATGTTTAAAATATTGTTAAAAAGTATTGAAACTGTGGACCAATAATTCAAAATTTATGATTAAATAAGGTTAGGAAATTATGTTAGTGAATTAATACAGAATTATTTCTTCTTTATGTCATGTTTTGAAGCAGACAATTTTCGGTTGCGTTTTTGATGGGTTTAAGTATAAATTAGTTGTCATTCACGTAAAGCGACATATCACTCATGTGCGAATGTTGTCATTGACATATTGTATGTATGTAGACAACCGATAGAATAACGCATTAAATGATCACAGAACAGAACAGAACATAGAGTTTATTATTGACTTGAGCAATTACAGCTCATCGTCATTTACACATATTTACACAAATACATCATCATGTGATGTGGAAAAATGAATATATACAGATATTGAATAACATCAATTCCATAGTAATATGTAGAGATGAATATTACAAGTGATTGTATAAACAGATAATAACAAAACAAAAGAAATGGAAATACACTCAATTAATTCTAACATTAAGTATGATATTTCTCTGATTAGTGCGTGTTTAGTGAATAAGGCCAATGGCTACCACGTGTTTATAAAATATTCAGTCTGTATCTGAGGTTTGTTGACCCGTAGTGACCAACGAGGTCCGAAATATAAACGCACTGTATGCTAGAGTTGTTCCCCTTTAACTGGTTATACGGGACAAACGTAAATAACTGTTTACAGTGATGGATATGTGAAACTAATTATTTTTATAACATTTCAGTGTTGCACTGGTGAGACGAAAATAAAACATGAAATAAAAATAGTTTAGTAAAAAATAATAAATGGTCTACACTCTAGTTGCCATATATTTCCTGATGTCAATGTTCTAATCGTACTAGTACAAGTTTAATATTCATTGCGTATGCAATGCGATAATAACAAACACGGAAGAGAAAACTATATGCTTTGGAATGTTTGATATTATTTTTGTCATTATTAATCATTACATAATTTATAGATACTGTTTTGTTTTTTTCAGTACAATGTTTATACTTATATAGGTTCATTAGATCTTATTATTATATGTAAAATTAACGCTATTTAGATAGTATCACATTTTGTACAAAAACTGTTGAAACTATATACATATATTATGATAGTATTAATGTGGCCATTGACCACATATATTGTAATTGTTCAACTGTTAATTTTGTATACTCATAGCCTGTAAAGTCTAATGTACTGAGAAATAAACACTAAAACACAAAATAGTGATTAATTCTAAAATATTTATATAATATTATACGGTTCAAAGCTTTACAGGATGTTTAATGATAGATTAGAAGCGTTGTTGATGTTATTGCTATACTTATAACATCATGTACATGTGTTAGTTCACGGGAAGTGGAAACACGCCTTCAGACACCAGTGCAGTTTGACAAGTTTTAAAGTCAGAAGTTCATGTAGGGACACAATACATGTGTTCTGTGTTCTAAAATTTGAAAGTTCTTTCATAGTTCAGAATTTAAGTAAGGTCTCAAGTGGTAAAGCTACAAAGACCAGCATCAATGCCGAATGAATACATTTAATACACACGTCGTAAGCATTTTAAAATACTGATCAGTAACATAAAATATGTACAGTAAAAGCACAATAATGTGACCACTCGTTGAAAACTGGTCTTATTATTGAGGTGATCTTAATATCGAGGTTGAATAAAATAGTGAAAAGGGACTTGAAAATTGTGTTCTTAATTTTGAGGTGGTCGTATTATTGAGGTGGTATTTTAGTGAGGTTTTACTGTATCTCGTTGTGCATGTATCTCGTTGTGCATGTATCTCGTTGTACATGTTTCTCGTTGTACATGTATCTCGTTGTGCATGTATCTCGTTGTGCATGTATCTCGTTGCACATGTATCTCGTTGTACATGTATCTCGTTGTACATGTATCTCGTTGTGCATGTATCTCGTTGTGCATGTATCTCGTTGTACATGTATCTCGTTGTGTTGTGCATGTATCTCGTTGTACATGTATCTCGTTGTATCTCGTTTTGGATGTATCTCGTTGTACATGTATCTCGTTGTGCATGTATCTCGTTGTACATGTATCTCGTTGTACATGTATCTCGTTGTACATGTATCTCGTTGTACATGTATCTCGTCGTACATGTATCTCGTTGTACATATATCTCGCTGTGCATGTATCTCGTTGTGCATGTATCTCGTTGTACATGCATCTCGTTGTACATGTATCTCGTTGTACATGTATCTCGTTGTACGTGTATCTCGTTGTGCATGTATCTCGTTGTGCATGTTTCTCGTTGTACATGTATCTCGATTGAAATGCGAATTGTTTCTTGTAATTGGAAGTTAATGTTTTTATTTATCCAATGCATTACGTGCGTGTTAAATTGTCAAATCTGGGTTATGCAATATTGACGTCATTATTGAATGAAACATTTAAATATACTCAAAGATATAAATGTTCAACATTTTTATTTTTGTCGAACTATTCCGCTGCTATTATGGAAATCCATTTGTCTACGCTATTTTGAGGTCATTCCCGTAAGTCAGGTTTAAACAATCCTAACAGTGGTTCAAGTTTGAACTGACATTCTATGATTTATTTTTATTTTTTATTACCAATACATATGTATTGTACGGCGATGTTCTATGTACAAGTATATAATCAATTTATGTTGCGTTCTATTCAGTTCTTTATATTGTTTTCAGCAAAAGTGTTTAATTGCATGTGACAGAGTTTGTTATCCTTCTAAAGTGACAAATCGCCATCTTGTCGGAAAGTGTGATAAATTAGCGTTTAAATGTTTATTGTGTTTGATGGTTTCCAATTTTTCCCAGGCTTTCCGTCCTCGCCTTTTTAACATCTATCAATTTTTCGATTAGTCTTCGAAAAAAAATGTCAGCACTTGATTTGTTGAACAGGGCGCGAGATGTGTATACAAATTTACAAATGGTTTTGATAAGCGCGTCAAAAACAATACCGCTGTCGTTCCGGTAACATACTTAATTTATTATTTGACATGTGATATGTTATGTCAATAAAATGGCAACATACTTCAATGACAACATGGGAAAATTGTCGACCCATTCTCCATGGAATTGTAATAATAGAAGCGTGTTCTACATTTTCCACCATTGTTGACAGAAATAGGAGGCATCGCCCTATGACTATGATATATACGGTCATTTACAATGTAATTATGTAAGTTGTGATAAGCGAATTTCGTTAACAACTACAATATAGAACTATACTAGCTCGGAACTAATTATTAGATACTGACTGAATATCACTGATACTGGTCAAAAAGAAACCCGTCGTTTTGTATTTTCAGTATCTTTTACAGGTTTTGACAGGTTTAAATTGTATATTTCGATAGATTGAATCATAAATGTTATAGTTTGCAGCAATCGAAATAACAGGAGAAGTACACAGTAGCTTATAGAAAGTAAGTGAAACAATGCTGGTCGGTTAGAACTCTTGACCAGTATAATATTGTATTAACTGTAAGCAATATGTTGGAAATAAAGATATAACTTGCCTCGGTGTACAAAATACCTGTTCTGTTCTGTTCTATAATACCGTTTATCGAGTAGTGATGGTGGGTGGTCCAAGTGGAAGACACGCATGAGTTAGGTCGCACATTTGTATCTCAACTCGGACCTTGTATTGTCTTTATTAGCAATCGGAAATAATTTTACCAATCTCTGTTCAAGGAATGCATTAACTAGATAAAAAGAATACGTTTCACTTACCAATCAGTTGGGCAAAAACACGCAATACAAATAATACATAAGGCTATAAAATAAAGTGGTTGTTTAAAACGGACCAGTGATATTGATTGCTAGGCTGAAAAGTCTGATTGCTAAGTACATTTACATGATGGCGGCGTAATATAAGTGACGACTGGACTAAGTAACTCTTCAATGTCCTCATTGTCCTCATTGTCTTGTCATCATCATCAGCAGCAGCAGCAGCAGCAGCACCACCACCACCACCACCAACAACAACAACACCATCACCACCACCACCACCACCAACAACAACACCATCGCCACCACAACCACCACCAACAACAACAACAACAACACCACCACCACCACCAACAACAATAATAATAATAATAATAATATAAATAAATAATATTAAGTATTCTAACACAGTCACGCGCCACTTCTATATATACAAAGAGGAAACGAAATTGTACATGAATTGTAGTTAAAAACAAAGCTGTTACTTTTTACTCCCACGACAATACATTTTTACCAAGTCACATAAGTCGTATGTATAAAGTGTAAGCAAAGCAATAACATACACAGAAAAGCTTCTGAATAATACTACCATCTGTTATTATCGTAAATACCACAATACAACTTAAAAGTAGTTTGATATAAAGGGTTGTAATTCCCTCCTATTTTGTGAGAATATTCCCGCGAGCGTGGGAAAAAGTAGTGTTACTATTTTTAGGATATATGTCGGAAGTGATAATCTCTAGGCCTACCCCAGTGACACTTTATCATGTTTGATATTTTGTTTTATTGTTGTTAGATAATTGAGAGTTACATATTTTCAGAATATTGATGTAAACATATGTTACATGAAAGAATAAATTATATAAACAGTTATGTTCAGATTATTGTTATTTTATTTAACCGTGGGAGTAAACAAGTAACAGCCATGGCGTAGGAATACATGCTGTTGAGGGACAATCACAAATACCTCGTTTGTCATGAAATAGTGCTTTTAAAAATGTGTTTAGAATCGAAATAAAAAATTCGTTTCTGGGTTTCCATCCATTATTCAAACCCAGGCAGTCGTTCTGATGCTAAATATTAAAATACTCGTGCTACGCACTCGTATTTTAATTTTTTAGCATCAGAACTCCTGTCTGGGTTTGAATAATGGATGGAAACCCAGAAACGTATTTTTATTTCTTAAATAAATAAATAGATAAATAAATAAACAACAACAACAACATCCTACATGAACAAGACTTGCATCTACGCCCTCGATTAAACCTGTAAAAACAAATGTATCTTCCTCAGCCTTGATAATAGGATCATTGAAACCAGTGTAGCTACAAAAAACATTAATATCAAACATCGAAAGTGGCAAACAACTAGTGCACTATATCAGGTTTTGGTAACATACCGGTATGCTTACAGATGATTGCATCATAAAACATGGTTTAAATACGGTTTCAACTTTCAACTCGGACATTCATTTGTCAAAATTTACCCACTCGCAAGATGTTACACGGCACTTGGCGTGCAACCGTCACATACATATGGTGAAATATTGCCTCAAGGATTGGCGGCATGTGTCGAGCAAGATATAACGTAATTTATCTGCGTATCTTTACATGGAAAATGTTTATCAAACACAGGGTATAGACAACATATCGTACATAATCAAATGTGTCATTTATTGCTTACAAACTTTCGATTTTTATGTTAGCGAAACAGATTTTGATTTCACTGATAAATAATTGACTTTGAATTTTATGGTCGATTTTACGTTGATAAAATCTTTATTGGGTGTCATTATAAAACTCAAATGAGTGTTAAATCTTGTTTCAGTGTCGTTACACATCACTATTCGCGTACACAGGATTTAAAAGATAAAGAAAATGATTACCTGGTTAAATGAAAAATTTAAAATACATTTTTTTACATGACTCTTTAAACAATTCTAAATTAATTTAATCGCATTTTTGTGCGGGATTTTTTTAAATATTTTAAACATACTAATTCTTCGATCACTCAAAACCTTCATCTTGAAATTGGTCTGAGATAGGTAAAATACATTGATATTGGTACATTCGTGTTCTCAGAGAATCAGAGGGGCGTAGTGCTCGAGGGGTAGAGCGCTGATCCGAAGGTCGGGAGTTCGAGCCGCGCAATGTGCGGGGTTTCATTACGAACTTCCGACAATCCCTAAATTTGGCGCGAGTACTGGTTGGTAGCCAGGAAGCAGTCATCGAGAAATGTTTAGTATAAGTTGTGGGAACTTGTTTCACAGTCGATGTAAAATAAAAAAAGTTTAAACTTAAAAAAGAATCAGATTCTTGAGATTTTCTGACACATCTTTCAATGAATTCGAAACTTGAGATCATTCTCAGGATCTATTTGCTGGCTAAGATTGTATGCCGGGCCTCAGATGACTGAACATAGGCTAAGGTTGTATGCCGGGCCTCAGATGACTGAACATAGGCTAAGGTTGTATGCCAGGCCTCAGATGACTGAACATAGGCTAAGGTTGTATGCCGGGCCTCAGATGACTGAACATAGGCTAAGGTTGTATGCCGGGCCTCAGATGACTGAACATAGGCTAAGGTTGTATGCCGGACCTCAGATGACTGAACATAGGCCAAGAATGTATGCCGGACATCAGATTACTGAATATAAAGCATGATTATGATGGGTCGGTTAATTTTGCTTAAAACCCACGAACTGACATAAAACGAGACTGTGGATCTGATCTCACCTGTTCGAGATCATTCTCACCGATAGTATTATCGAAAGTTAAGATGTACTGTCTGCCTGTCTGTAATACGAGTTCGGAGAAGATACCGTGATGAGACTGATTAAAAATGCATAGCGGTGCTGGGGTAAAGTCCCGGACTCCGGACGACAGTCACGGATTCGAATACCGTCACCGTTTTCGCTGTCTTCGCATTCCGTTAATACTATATACCGGTTGATTATCCATGTTCCTATAATCGATCGTGATTGATGGAACTGGTAAGAACTTGTTTCACGATCTATGTAAACAAGTAAGGTTAAACAAAATTGATTTAGACATGTCTCCTCGTAATAGCTGGAGTTTTTGACTTCGGTTCCGTGCGTGATTGGTTCCTGAGAGATCACATTAAGATTCGTTTACTATGCTATTAATGATAAATTCGCAAGCACTAATTGATGTATTTACAAATATCCATATCGTTTTTAATGAATATGGATACCGTTGGTAAATAACCACCGAAAGAAACACATTTTTATTCAAATTGTTAAATCCTGTCTGATAATGTATGAAGCCTTCAATATGGTTCATAATGTTTAACTAACCACTCTAAGATTAGTGACTATTTGTGTTAGGTTCTTTACTGTATCATTCGGCTTCTTGTCAAGTTTTTTGTGGATATCTTTTACAATATATTGATCAATACAATTATGTTTTAGTTAAACACTTAGATAAATATTAATCACGAAAGGTCGAAATGGTGTGGTCAGAACGATTGATAAAACACTTGTCGTACTGCACTGAATAAGCTTGAGAACATGAACAAAAAATTCAGTAAAAATCTGTTAATGAAACAATAGCTCTCATTTCCCACAAACGCTCAGAACAGAATAGAACAGAACAGAACATAATGATTTATTAATATTTGGATTTTAGTATAATACTTATCATCCAATGTATTCAATTTACAAAATAATGATATTGATATACTCTTTGAGAGTAAGTAGATGTACAGCTATACATACAACAAGACAAGCAAGATACAACAGCAAGACGCTATTTTGACAAACATTAAAGTCTTATTTTTCGTGAAAATAAATTGACAGGTATGAAATATTAAGAAAAGTATAACACCATAAACAACAGGACAACAGCAACAAATATACAAAAAAACGTATGCAAAAAAACAACAACATTATGTCTTCAAAGATATTAAACATATGCCGCGACGTTGTTTAGTTTGTCAAAAGTAAAAAAAGTCCGGCTATGCGTTGATTATTTCCCTTGTATTGTTCAAATCCTACAAATTTTAACGGCGGCTTCAGACAAAAAAGACATGTGAAGGTAATTTTACGAAATGATTGGGGCGTAAAAAACAAAACGGCGCAACAATACGGTTGTCTCAGTATTCTTAAAGCCACCTGTGAATTCAAGTCAACGTGTTGCGTAATTTTTTGGGGTTAACCTAAAGGTTTCTGTTTTATATGCCTGCAAGCAAGATTCACCATAAGTACAGGCTTCATTGTCGCTACAATACGCTACAATAAAAACAAATGGCGTACCGCGCAGCTGTAACCAAATCGTACAAGTTTATCCGTCAATCTTATGTCGATTTTGTATCCCATGATCCAATATTTAACGCTCTTTCACGGATGTTCATTTATACAGATCACCGATAAAGCTCCTTACGACGCGTGCCGAGCTACTTTAAGGCGGGGCGATCGATTACGAAGAGAGCCGAAGGACACGCGAGGATGAAAAGGAGGCGTGGCTAAAGGCACGCGACCTATATCATCTTCTGTCACGCCTTTAGACATCGGCTTATTTAATCTTCATCATTTGGAATCAAAGTTCGAGTGTAAGTTACGCTATGAGCAGTCGGTGAAAGATTTGTGTTTGTGTCGAGCTAAGAAAAAAGTGATTTTATTATCTTTTAATTGAGTGACATTTTCAAATTTTGGAGGAGATTTACGGATGTGACACTATGTAACAAGAAAACAAACTCTGTTCTTTGTTACACAAATAAATAAAACAAACAACCACTTGACAATTCAGATAATACGCTGACTTGGTGAGTAATATATATTTAATTAAATTAAAACAGTTATTTTGTATATTAAAATTATGTTTCGACTTCGTACTTTTTTATTGAAAAATGAACAAGTTTATAATACTGTCAGATAAAATATTATTTAGTCGTTTGATGTAGACCTATACGGAAATTACATAATCAAATCATGTCGAGTTTTGAAATGCGGAAATGTCTTAAGAAATTTGTAATATTAACGACAACGTTTGAAATTAAATTATAGGACTTCTACATGGTATAATCGCGAACTTTTAGCCAGAACGGAAGTATATATCATCATGTTAATATAAAATACATCAATTTTGTTTTTAGCAATAAGTTTAATTTGTCGTGCGACGAGGTGATAACGGCTTTATCATCCCGCACTAGAATTTGATATGGTAAGATAAACACTTCAAATATAACGGAAAGTGTATTATCATTATTTGGTTACCTCCGATACGTGCAATATACATGTATATGTCCACATATCTATTTATGTTATATATGGATACATTTAGATACATGCAAATGACAGATTCATTATGTGACAAAATTATCCTTAATTAACACGGAAATAATGAGTTTATTTTGGCTTTTGTTTCGCATGTTATTTTCCGAACAGAATAAACTCAGACTCAATAATCAATTATTGTGCAATAAATTATATGATCTGAAAATTAAGCAAACTTATCATATTTTCTTGACTTCCAGAAGACACTACTTATTGCAGGCATATTTCATGAATATAATGCTTCATTCTATATCAATAATAATACGACCTGAAGTCACCAAATGGATCAACTGCAAAACATTTCTTAATAAACATGACTGTTTTTATGTGGCAATTTTCTGCCAAAAATGCATTTTTATGCAAATGTCTTCGCTACAATAGAAATTCTTTATGATTATTTTATTTAGCATAAATGAATCCAGTACTTCATCAAATTATATAATTATTAGGTTTATTTTACAGAATATATACAATATATACTGTTTGGAATATAAGACATTGACAGAATTAAAGAATATCATTGATTCATCAGATTGAACAATCAAAGACAATCAAATATCATTGTAATACACACTATCAATATGAATAAATACTATATATATATATATTAAGGAATTATTGTTACCTCACTTTGCTTCAGTTATCTATCTTATTTAGTTTTCCATTTTATACATTTTTTACGTTTTAAACATGTACCTAATAATAGTGCAATTGTGTCGAAAAGAAACCAGTTTTGAAATTCCAAGAGCAGAAATTGTCAAAAGAGTGTTTTCGTCTGAAATGTAAAAATAAAGGAATTGTTCTGTTCTGTTCTGTTCTGTTCTGCAAAGAGGGATAAAACAGGCAAAATGATATGAAGTTTACAAACGAAATAATGACGAAAGAATATAAGCTACTTAATTAATATTTGTTTTATCATTCATCTAACGCATTATATTTATTGTTTACTATAAACTTATAGAAAGCAAGGCTTTCACAGAAAATGATTTATTAATGAATACACTTGTATACTTCGTATATCCTTCATATATAGCTGGGTTATACTGACATAAAACCATTCAACTTCACGCTTCAATAATGCATATATATGGGGACCGTTTATTAAAAAACTGATCCCTTGACATATTTGATAGCAATTTAAAGTCGATTTATAGTCCTAATCATGAATTTTAACTCCGATACACGACGCATTTGTAAGTTTATATCTATTTCGCAGTCCATTAAAATGTAGCATAGCGGTTTATGATTCAACACGTACTATATTAAAAATATATGCTTTCTAATCACCTATATTATTAATGATTGAATTATAAATATAAATCCCGAAATGTGCCGATCACCAACTTGGAACGAATAAACTCGTATTTAATATTTATTTCTCTGGGGGTAATACATCGAGAGTAGGAAAAGGTCGTTTGTCATTCAGTTACTATGTTCCGTTCATATACATGTATGTGTTTGCATTTCATTATATCAGTGACATTTATCTGCGAGTCAATGATCGGCAACTCCAATTTTCGTTAAGGTGCAACAATTTGGCGCCATATTATTATAGTCGGTAGATTAAATCTGTAAAGAGTGCATTCTGCGAGTAATTTCGACGAAACGAAATAGTCCTTACGGACCCAGAATTTATCTCGTGCCAGAAATTACACGTGCAATGTGGAACCATCTTTGATTTTTGATTACCCACGCTGTCAGTAACGCTAAATGCAACATAAAACATACTTATCATTAGACATCAATATGGAATCTAAATTCTTTAATACATTAAGACAATATTAAGTCACGTAGATTGGTATTAGAATCAATACTAGAATAAATTAATTGATTACGACAGATTCATTATTGTTCCATTAATTTTAATTCGTTGGAATATATTCATTATTTGGCAAAACCTCATCAATTTTAATTACGTACACAATGTATACACATTATACTTCAATTAAAATACCGGATTATGACTGGATGTTGAGGGAACAGTGTACGACGTGTATATACATATACTGGGTATTTATAAACCTTAAACACACCAAACGCAATGTGTGTCCATGTACCTTAAAATTAACACAGAAAAAACTTACGAATGTTAAAGAGATCTTTTCGAATGTTTTATTTAATAAATCAAAGATTATTCAGCATATGCGGAAACAACACTAACCGTACATGATGGAACCAACACTAACCGTACATGATGGAACCAACACTAACCGTACATGATGGAACCAACACGAGTCATTTTACACTTGAATCATTGTTCAATTTGGAAATTATGTAATATCGCCCTCTTTGACATGGGATTGTTTGTAAGAAGAAAAAATGCTATCGGGGATACCAAGTGATAGATTAGTGTGCCCTTCCTATATATACAAGACAGATAATTAAGGCGCATGAAAACCACGATATATATTGTTTCAATATTATTATTCTGCTCTTTGTTGGTGTAACGAAATATCCTATGTAATGTATGTATACTAACTCTAGTTGGGAGATCGAAAATATTGCGATCATCCTGGTAACCATAGCAATAAATAGACAAGAAATATAGAACGTATCAGTAGGTTACTAGTAAGTACTTTTTTATACGCTGAAGTATTTTTTTCCAGAATTTTTGCGACGCTCACTTTAAAAAATAAACATAAACTCGCATCAAATCTTTATATAAATATGTAGATAAATGGTTGGGATGGGTCAGAGAAATTTTTTATCAGATTCGTGAGTTGCAATAATTATAATTTTGTGATGACCATCTTGTGCAGGGTACCAGTCACGTGACAGTGTGATAATTAGTAACATTTTCTTCGAATGGGTGTCAATTAAGGATAGGTTTGTTATCTCATTTGTGAATAATATTCAATTAATCATCTGTCAGCGGTCGATTGAAATATCAAAACTGGACTTTGTAAAGTTAATTCTGATTGCTGTATTGTTTGTAGTATGAAAGGGCAGCCGAGGTGACATATCTTTAAGATATTAGACGCTAATTAAGATAAAATTAAGACAAGGTTCAATTAGATTGTTTGGTTTCAATATGTATGACAGTTGACTTGGTATTTAATGAGATAAACTTTGTCAAGGAAGTGAGATGGATTGGTTCATTAAGAACATGTTCATGTATTTGACTAAAATATCCATTAAGCGTTCGACAAGCTTGACTGAAGAATTTCAAGTTTGAAAAGCAGACGGCAGAACTATATGTTCGACTTTTCTTGGAAGTATTAATTATTTACGCCATTTCTGTTTTCTTGTGCGAGCGAATCGATCAAAGAACATGATAGATGGGACCAAAATATCATTCATCAATTTCATCTCGTCTTTGACTGTACTCCGCAGACGACAGTTTTCAGTCGCGAAAATATATGATTTTAGCTCATGGTCTTTTGATATGTATAATTGTAATTGATTTTCGAACGCTGAACCAGTCCTTTTTTGTTTATTTTTAGAATTGGCTTTAATCTAAACATACGAGGAACAGACGGAGAGGGAATTCAGGAGGGCAGCAATTTGCCGGGTGATTGTTACTATAAATATAATTACAATGGTAAATATTGATCAACCTGTTGTTGCCGATTCTCAAATAATATTAAGAGAAATTCTGCAAAATCGTGAAAGAGTTCCTCTTGATTCCGATTTAGATAAACCAGGCATAATGCATGACACAGCCACAGCTCAGATGAAATCCAATGAACATGAAAATATAGTTCCAAGAAATGAACTCAATGGTGAGCATTCAACGCGATCTGATCGTGGATCCGAAATTGGAAGTGACGAAGAATCGAGCATCAATGACCAAAGTAGAGTTGATGAAACAGACGGTGATGATTCAAAATCTGATGCGGAAGATGCAAGGTCCACAGGTATGAACTCCAGTGACGAGACCAAAGAGGCAAAACGGGCGAGAGTTGAGAATATTTTAAGTTCTATGTCACATCCGCAGTATATGGACATGGAAACCATGTATGGTATAAATGAAGTTAGACGACAGAAGCGGAAGCAGACGGTGCCTCAGCAGCATGAGCAGACATCGAAAGTGAGAAAATTGGACGGTCCACATTATGGGGATGACCTTTGGAATCTTAGACAGTTAAGTGCTGTACAGAGTTACTTCAGACAATATGACGATTCTATTCCAAAACAACATTTAAATGGTTTTGGTGGTATGGACAATATACACAGATTACATCAAACATATTTTGCAAATTTGTCAGCTAGACACGCTGAAGAGTTTCAAAAAGAACAACAACACCTTCAGAACAGGGCAGCAGCTTTAGGGTCATTTGAAAGAAAAGTGTCCACAGCAAATGATCATTTTAATATCGCTGAACATGTAAGGGAAACAATGAATGCCAATAAAGGTCTCTCTCAAGGTGTAGCTGAACTTGATGACAAAGAATTGAACGAACTTATTTCAAATTTAAAATCAAAAATTGAGGAAGCCGTCAGTGTAACAGTAGACAAAGAACTTTCAAAGTTCTTTCAGAAACGCAATAACAATAAGACAAAAGAATCTGTCGAAAGTAATGAGAAACATAATAAAATTGAAACAAAAAGTGCAAATGAACCAGAAAAGAAAGCAACTACTGACCACTCACTGAGTAGTATTTTACAGATGCCTGATAGATCAAATAATAACAGTAATGCATTCAGATTACCAGAGAGACACAGTGCATTTGAATTACCAAGGCTTGGAGGTGGTTTACCGGAACTTTCAAGGACGTCATTTCCTCATCATGCTCCACTCGGATATCCTCCGTTATCTTTCTACCTCCCAACAACACTCCATCCGCCTTCAATGTATTCCTGCACAGGAATTCCCCCAGAACAGACAGAGGCTCTATCATTAGTTGTGAACACTCCAAAAAAGAAGAGAACAAAGGTCACGGACACTCGTCTCTCTCCCCGTGCAGCGCGCGCATTGCTGCACGAGAATGGTTCTTTAGGATCGGTTTTTGAACACGAGAGGGCGCTCTCTGCAAGTTTTGGACAGATGAACCCTCCATGTTTGCCAACCAGTGTAGCAATACCAAACCCTAGTCTAAACCACTCTGACATTTTAAGTTATTACAAGGACCAGTGTAACTCCCCGGCGGATAATGATCGACCAACGCCTTGTTCTTCGACATCGCCGTCGGAAGCCGGATATGGCTTCATGAAAAGTGACTATTTCAACGATTCAGACGTATTTGATCCTCACGGAAAGCAAACGGTATCCTTTATTGCAAAAGTCACAATGAATATTTACGTCACCAACGTAATTATGATTTATATGTTTAAGGTTGATGTCTTATGTCCGTTATGGCTGTATACATGTTGATGTGTAATACGTGCGTTGTTGTTGAAGTTAAACACGACGGGCGCTATTCACGAAATTGCCACCTTGTAGGTTTTGCAACTTTTTGTCAAAAATCAAACAAATGACTAGGTGCAAAAAATCTTACTCTCATTTTCATTTTCTTGACAAAACAGCATTTATTTCTGCAACTCTTTAACGTCAACATTTTTTTAAATATAGCAATGTAATAAAGAACACAAATTGATTACACTTTTTTCTACAAATATATTTTATTTGAAAAGTAAACTACCCGTACAATTTGTTTAAAACTCAATGCTCAGTTGATACTTACGTTTATGAAAAGGTCAGACTCGAGCGATTGTGTGTTATAGTTCTTGCTATTGAGATATAGTTATGATTAATTCCCTCTTAAGTGAACTGGCAAGAACTTGTGTCATTACTAAGTAGCTGCGGGCGATAAAAACATTTTCTTCGCGCGAGTATATTACATGTTTATCACTTTATTTCGAGATGACTTGTTAACTGTATGAATTTTCTTTAATAATTTCTTTCATCTGTCAAACGGATCTTCACATCGCCTTAAACAAATCGATTTTAGGTCTTCAAGAATCTATGATATTTCATTATTCATAAACTCATCCAAAGCCAGCGACAAAACCAATTAAGAGATCATTGTTTCGTCAGCGGACTGTGCTTGGTGGCCATATTTCATATTTCAACTTAAGATCTCGCGCAGTTAATTTTAAGTACTGTGTGCCAAAATGCCAAAATGTCATAAGCGACACCGATTTCTGAAATGTCATGCAGTAATTGAATATTTCGATTCACAGGACTGTTATCTCAGAGATTTCATGATTATAATTTATTTGAGTAAGAATGGCCAGAGTATCAGTGGAGGATAATCTCGCTGAGCCATTCCCCGCAAGATGGCGCTTATTTAGTGTTTCGTACTCATCCTGTTTCGAACCATCACTACCAGTCTTACATATTACACTCAGCTTTAATTTACTGATTTCCTTTAGGATTTGCTGTTTTCTTCTCAAGCATGCAACACATCATTAATCATATGATGCGATTTTTTTCGAAAATGATTAACTTTTAAAAGCAGTGTAGTTAATTGGATTAAAATACTTGCCTTAAGGATCTTAAAATATCACACAGTAGGGAATTTATCGAACCTCTTCCAACCCTGGTTCGAACCGATTCGTGTAGTTTTTCTCTCTCTCGCAGATCGTATTTTCCGATACGTAAATGTCACATTTCTTATTTGTTTGTTGATTTTTTGTTATAAAGAGACAAAAATAAGGTTTTTGCCATAAATGTAATTCAAATGGCTATCGCCTCAACATTGCTGTTGTCTGTACCAAAGAGTTATTGACCCCCGATTGGATGGCCACCGTTTTCGTTTAATGCGAACTGTTTGTAAAATATTGTCCTTTTAGCCGTGTCCTTCAATAGTACTTGCGAAAATGTTGAGCACGATCGATTAGACAGAAATAGCCTTGTATCTTGGTTAGCCAAGTCTCTTGACAACCATTAAGTGTCCCTTAAACGCTCGAAGACGCTTAAAACCCCATTCTTGCAAGTTTCAAGTGATCATTAGTATCCCATTTCATTAGACGTGTCCGAACAACCTTATCGTGAACGAATGAGCTATTAAGAAAATTGTTTAATAACTGTTAGGACTCATCGATGAGACTTGAGACGTCCCGAATGTCAATTCATCATGTGACATTAAATATGGCGGCTGGCGCGTGCGCTAATTTCCATTATCACGTGACAAGCGTGAACTTTATGATATTGCAGAGAACAGCGGAAACATCATAAATAGCGTTTAAACAATTAAACACGCGATGTTTTCTGTGAGATATTTTCATTATGTTGTCGGTTGCTTCAGTTTTTTGTTTTAAGAAAGATCTATGCTGGGTCGAAGAAGACACTTAAAAGTGTTTGTTTTAGTTGGTTCGTTATGAAAGAAGTACCAAGGATTGTCACGACTCGGCGATTTAATCGTCTTCCAGGAGGTCTTCAAATATTTACTTATCTTTTAAGACCAATCTTTTCTGGAATCAATCTTTGTTCGTTTTTCTGAGACTGTTTTACTTAAACGCACTTATAAACGAATACTTTATTTAAATGCACATATAGGCGAACATTAGAAGTTTGCACTTAGATACGAAACGTCGTTATAATTGCGAAGACGCGTTTTCTGCTTAGATGAAGGAGTTGATCTTAGGTACGATTAGATTTGAAATAATATTTGTTTTTTTATGAAACAGATGGTTGCAACGTGTATAGATTATTACTATTTTTAAATTGATCTTGCTAAAATCGAAATTTGTTTGTCAAAACTGCTCTAGCTGTTAAGAAAAAAAGAGTGAAGTTCAATTTTGCGCATTTTACTCATTTCTTAATCATTAACAGAATAAAATAAGGCTTCCAATATATTGTTATTAAGTTAAATGCCGTTATGGTGAGTATGTGTTCGTGCGTGCGTGCGTGTGTGTTTGCCAATGTCTAGCAGTTAAGTGCACGGTCATTGATTTTTTTGTCTGAAATTGCATTGTTTTTAATTCCAGTAAATCAACAGTCTGTAAAATCATGTGTCCATTTAACCGATTTTTACATTAAGGAACTGTTACTCTGTTGAAATCATAATCTGAAAGTACGAAAATAAAATAAATACTAATGACTTCGATGACTAAAAAAGCTGTTTCATCTATATATGAATTACGAACATCATAAATAATTGATTAAATGATATAAAATATAACATGATGTTGTCTGTGCTCATGAAATATATAATTTATATTTATAACAGTTCAACACAAACTGCTATATACGTACACGTACCATACTTCTCCTTAAATCTAAGCAATAGTTTATGAGTGATTTTTCGTGTTATTCATTCATCACTTTTTTCAATTTGTTTTGCTTTTAATGTTGCATAATAAAACTCGTCGCAAATATACTGAGATATAATTCATTCAATACTGTCAGTATGAGACTGTCACATGTATACAGTTATAAAATATATTTTCTTACCCACCCGAGACTCAATACCATTTATGACTCTATAAGTTGATATGGCTTTTTTTCATGTCATAAAATCATGAGTTTCATATCTTGGGTTAATATATGTACTTCAACTTCACGTTCTAGTCATCCCCTTGTATTCCCATAAATGCAAAAATAATAATTACACTGGTCATGTATAAATAAAAATCCGGGAGTTGTTCAACTGCAATAATATGCAGGAATGTACGTTTGTCACATACATGTACGCCAACTTGTAATGCCTGACGGAAACATCTATTTTAGGACAACGGAAACAAACAATATGTTTAAGAATTTAATATTTTCTTTCGTCACAAATGATATTATGGTATTATATTACTAGAGTAATTTTATTTATTTGAACCTTCGTTTGGTGCACGTGATATTTTGTTTCCTTAACTCCAACCTACAGACAGACACATTGACGCCCATGCATCTACGAAAAGCCAAGCTTATGTTTTTTTATGTTCGATACCCAAGTTCAGCGATTCTGAAGGTCTACTTTCCTGACGTTCAATTCAACAAGAACAACACAGCTCAGTTAGTGAAGTGGTTCAGTAATTTCAGGTAAGTGTCTTCATCCTTCTATTTTATGTTGCCATGGAAAAGATGTTTTTGAGATACCTAATTTTATTTCTTAAAACTTAGAAAGCATGTAGTCGGACAATAGCTATTGTAATCGGTCAATAGCTATTCATAGGTAGTGTTATGAAATGTTATACCAATGCCGACTTAAAATAACTTTTGTATCTTGTATATTGTGAACACTAGCACTCGAGGGTAAGTCAATGATTATAGTTATGACATTTCAGTTATTTGTCATCAAACATCTTTGATAGACCCTCGTACTACATAAATTGTTCAGTGTATACCTTTTACTGAATTGTATTGAACACTAGAAGTCAGGAGTTTGATGTTGAAGGTTTGGCTGTAAGATGCTAATTGCTTCAGTTCTTTGAAACAAGAATTCATAGTCGGTTTGCCCATTTACATTCGATTCAAATTTTGTGTGAATTTGTACCAAATTGGTCGAAAACTCAACTCAACCAAATCAGGTCGATGTTAGCCGCCCATTAAAAATGTAGTGCGATAAACAAGTGCTCCGTAATATTTCATGAAAATGGAGCTATGCTGTAGTCATCTCGCAGTCGTAAATATTTTATAAATTCACGATAGCGTTTTAACGACAGCCTGTTGTCTGTTGCTCTCTCGGTTGTTGGATTCATATAACATTTCACCAAATATAGGTTTTATCGCTTTTAGTGTTAATAAACAGAAAACAGATTTCCTTAAACCTTTAGTATCATGCTATAAGGTGTTACCAAGTGAGAGAACAAATGTGTCAAATACTCATATTTCAACATAAGATTTTGTTATTTTTGGCTTATCAGAGCCTTTTCTTCACGTGGCGAAGTTTGTGAAAAATACAATACGTATTTAAAAAAGGTATGCAATATTGTCAAAGCGATGGGTATTTATAAAATAGGGTCATGGCGTTTCCTTAATCAGTTGGTATGGTAACCGCACTCCATGGCGTTAAATTGAAAACAGCAAACCGGCTGTAATAATAATTTTGAAATCATAATACGTTTCGTGTAGAAATTCCACTTTAATTGTACTTTAAATGAGTTTGATTTAATAATTGCTATTTATAAATGCGTCATTATTGCCTTCGACCACTTTTGACCAATTTATTCATACTACACATGTCATTTCAAATAAAACACGATATAATTCTTTTCAAACTCAAAACCCCAAGACGAATAGACATCTGGGTAACGAATTCTGTCCGAGAAAATTTTCGACCAGTTGACATTTGCTTCACAAATCGCAGTCCTGGCATTTAAACTGGATAATTGTCATATTCTACAATCCCGAGCGTGTCCCCAAATTGTAAGCACTATAATTAGTTGTAATCAAGTACTTAAGATAAAGATCCAGCTGATATTAAGGTCTAAGTGAAGAGATGACTTCGTGAAAAGGTCAATTTTGACAAATGAAACAAGCGAGTAAGGTGGCGACCAATCAAAATGATTGGAGGCTGGTGTTGTACAAATAGCGAGAGTTTGGCACGTTGTTCAAATTCAAATTATGAAGTGAGCTGTTGGTGTTACTGCACTAGCCTTTTTATTAAAATGAGTATGCCTTAAAAACGAAGAAAGCAAATACAGATCAACCCCTCAAAGCGCCCCTCACTTCAACTTTATTGACATTTTTTCTGTAGTAACATTTTGCTACCAATTCAACCTCTCTGGAGCAACAAAAAGTCGTAATGTTCGTCTCCAAAACGCCGTGTTGTACTGTAATGTCAAATATCCAGGAGTAAACGCCAGGATATCACAGTAAGCGCCATCAACAATCTCACACTCCCGATCACTGCGTAGCAACACGTGAACTTAGATTTTACAGAAACATGACTCAAAGTTGTGAATTTTAATACCTCCAGTGCTACATGCATGGACAAAACAGTGTAAGGTCAAATGTCTTAAATTGTGAAACTATTAACTAATGATGTGGTTTCGTTTGCCTGCGTATTATCTTTGACAAGCAGGACACATGATCCACAATGCATTAACTTATAGAAAATACATGTATATATTTCTGGAGAAATCTACTTGATACTTCGGAGACCGCGTGGTAGAAGTGTAAAATTCTCAACCTATTTCATATGGCGTTTCTCATCCGTAAACTATCACTATGTTGTTATATACGCTGTCGCCTTTACTCAGAAATGGGAAATGATAGTTGAATTTGCCTAATTGCATGGCTACTGACGGGAGAAACCGTAGTTGTGGCTCAGCATTTCCGACAACAAAATAGCCACAAAAAAGTCAGTGGGTGTTTCGTACACGATACTTGATATTTCTTTTCTCGCCGTCTTGTAAGGAGAATGATGTTGATTCACACCTCCGTCCAGTGAGTGTCCGAATTTCTGTCAAAAGATCGTCATATTTGTTTTAGTGGAAATTATTGGCTAGACTTCATTGTCTGGAATAACTCTACAAGGCGTGAAGACGAGGTGCTGTGTTGATTCTCGTCATTAGTTTTTGTCGCATTTGTAAAAATATTATATCTTGAACATTCTGTGACTGCACTCAGAACTATATGTAGGACAACCTGGATACTCTGAGCATAGGCGGACGTGCAAGTATTTTCACTAACATGCAATAGTTGTAGGATTTCTCCTACATAGCAGCCGGAATATAGAGGAGTTAAAACTTAGTAGAAATATTTCAATGATGCACGGAAACTCGCGAGCGTATTAGAAGGAAAAGCTTGGCTGGTTTACGGTTTACGGAAACATACGAGCGAATAGGAATAAATATTTCATTGGTGTACGGAAACACACGAGCGTTTACAGACTAAACCGAACGCCTGTTAACAAAACAAACATATTCCACTGAACATAATTTTTATTCTGTCCAAAATCGAGTTCCGTGTAATACTCCCGTGACATTTATTATTAGTTGTAATGGTGTCTTCAAAAGACACTTATTGAAATCCATTTCCTTTTATGTCAGTAAAAATGTCCGGTTTTTTTCTCACAAATCTGTTCCTATTTCATAAATGTCGACAATGCATCGTGCCAAATTCTGCTCCAACTTGTCCGTCAATATTGTCATTGTTCTAAGCGAGCAGCCGAACGTCTGATCAATCGCGCGCCAAGAAGTGGTTCGTCTGAAACTGGAGATACACGTAGACATATTGTTTACTTTTCGATATCGGCACATTTCCAAGGCATTGTCTTCTGGACGAGCCGACTCAGAATGTTTATCTATTTATTAGAAAGACAGTTTAATTAGTGAAATACCTATATGACAAGATAATGAGACAAAGACAGTCTGTCGTCTGCTACCGTACAGTATTTGCAGCTCCGATCGAATTCACTCGATTGTCTGTGCATAGATATGAGGGGCGGTCCAAAATTTTATAGATAATTAGATGAAAAACTAAAACATTATATCAATAACCTCAAACCGATAACAGTACAAGATATAATAAATATATTCTTAAGAATTGATATTAATTACATCATATATTGTCACTTAAATTCTGTCAATGTTGTCGAATTATTGATCATTAAATGAAAATATTGACACAAAACAGGGTGCTTTTTGAACGACCCACGGAAACTCCTGCGAATAACGCATAGTTTTCATGCCAGGAAATAAAGCGAAAGGAAAATTAAATCTTAATCGTGGAACGTTTGCTGATGGAATTAACGAACACGCGCCGTAAGATTGTCTCGCGAAGGTGAACCAAATCTCGCGATATTTTAAGCTTCTAATGAGCCTGCTTTGTAGAAATTTATCGATATCTTTAATAATCTTGGGATGAAAGCAAATAGCAACAGTTTGTTGAGGGAATTCGCCGCTAATAATTACTAAGACGGCTTGTTATAGTAAACAGTACTTTGTGTGCATATGATTTGACAAGTTTAGAAACATTAATAAGAAATGAATAGAACAAACAACCGCCTTAGAACAGCTTGTGGCTCTATGAGGAAACTGGAGACTTTAATTTAACAAAGAACATAATCTAGTTAATTTATCATTCAGGTGTCAGCGATTTGATCGAGGAAGAAATGCAAATATAATATGAAATTCCATATTATGATACTTGAAATGAGTTTGAAATGGAGACAGTGAGTGTTAGATGTTTTAAAGGCATTTCAATCTCCAATTCTCAACGTCAAGCAGTCTCCGAGGGTTAATATCTTTAATGGTTTGATGGATATAAAATTGTGACAATACACACGCATGCTTGAGTTCATCAGTTTGCGAAATATTGTAAATTTCGTGTCGAGTTGCTAAAAGTGAATCGCGGCGATACATTACATATTCGGTATGCTTGAATTAGTTACGTTTTAAAGAAGATACGAAACATGTTTCAAATTGAGATTAAAAAAAACATGGCCCTTTTTTCTCACGACTTAAGTAATTTGTGATTGGTGGTTTAATCAGACAGATTATTCGGAACATTTACATGTAATTACGGAAATAGCAACACTGCATTTTGGGTATAAACGTGGTAGTCTTTTATCATTCAAAATATGATGCAAAACAAAAAAATAACATCGCTTGTGATATACAAGTCTGGTATTTAATACCAAGCATTTCCCACACTGCGTCATTATGAATGAGCCGCGTTTGAAATGCAAATTCCTGTGGAGATTGGTAAACAATGTCGAAAAGTAATAAATATGGCATTTTGCGCCGCCTTTGTTTTTGATTTCTGTAGTGTTTATTTTTGTTCTAATCCCGGATTGTTTCTTTCTTTCTCATGTGAAAATAATATATTTGTTGGATAGTTTCGGTGCACCCACAACTTGGCAGACAATCTAATAGAAGTGTTGACAGCAGTTTAATTACAATTTAATGCAATATACAGCCAAACCTCACATGAATACACCTCGAACTTACCACCACCTTATTAAGACGACACTTCTTCTGATGGAGCTTTTTTCATCCCAATTTCAAGTCGATAATTAGATCACTTCCCAACTAAGACCGACTTTCTTCAGCATACCAATTATTTAATCATTACATTTGTATTATTATCACTGTAGTAAGAAATGCAGTGGAAACTCTCTAACCCAAAATTGCTCCAACTAGGAGAAAATTCGAATTAGAAGGGTTTCGGACTGAAGTGTGTTTCGATGCGTGGATCGACGAATACATGAACAAAATACTCACGAACTTGCCTTTGCTAACAGACTAATATAACTGATGTATTTAATTTTTCAGGGAGTTTTATTACATACAGATGGAGAAGTATGCTAGACAGGCAATAGCGGAAGGCTGCAAACACGCTGAAGAATTAGCTGTGACAACAGACTCAGAATTGTACAGAGTTCTAAATCTTCATTATAATAGAAACAATCAAATTGATGTAAGTGTTTTTTAATTAGTTGATAATTTATTTCAGAGCAGATTAGTCATTCAATTAATTTTTCAATCAGTCGATCAAAATAATCAGTGACAAAGGGAACAATGTAGTTTAAACACATATCGACCAGAAAATATAATCACTTATCATAAATCTACCAACTCAAAACTCAACCAAAACTAACCTGGACTAACACAAAACTCAACCAATACAAAACTCGACCAATACAAAACTCAACCAATACAAAAACTCAACCAATACAAAACTCAACCAATACAAATATCAACCAATACAAAACTCAACCAATACAAAACTCAACCAATACAAAACTCGACCAATACAAAACTCAACCAATACAAAACTCGACCAATACAAAACTCAACCAATACAAAACTCAACCAATACAAAACTCAACCAATACAAAACTCAACTAATACAAAACTCGACCAATACAAAACTCGACCAATACTAAACTCGACCAATACAAAACTCAACCAATACAAAACTCAACCAATACAAATATCAACCAATACAAAACTCGACCAATACAAAACTCGACCAATACAAAACTCAACCAATACAAAAACTCAACCAATACAAAACTCAACCAATACAAATATCAACCAATACAAAACTCGACCAATACAAAACTCAACCAATACAAAACTCGACCAATACAAATATCAACCAATACAAAACTCGACCAATACAAAACTCAACCAATACAAAACTCAACCAATACAAAACTCAACCAATACAAAACTCGACCAATACAAAACTCGACCAATACAAAACTCGACCAATACAAAACTCGACCAATACAAAACTCGACCAATACAAAACTCGACCAATACAAAACTCAACCAATACAAAACTCGACCAATACAAAACTCAACCAATACAAAACTCGACCAACACAAAACTATATAGTAAAAAATGTATTCCCTATATATCTGAAGATGTGTCTTTCACTTTCTCGTCTATCTCCTTAAATAGTCAATTGAAAGCTATACATACCATATTTTTCTCATCAGAATGTCGGCCAAAATGTCAGCCGTAGCGGAATAGTAGTACATTTTATTACAACTCTATGTCAACAAGTACAATATACGTTTTCGTTTTGGAAGGACAGGTGTTATTTAGTCCATATGTTCTGGGCTTTTTCTACCATAGTACGCAGCTATGAATTAATTTCAGTTGTAAAGAAATACATCACTTTTCTTCTAAAATTCTACTCAGTGATAACAGTAACTCAGTAAAATGACATTTTGACATTAATAACTTAAGCAATTGTTGATGTGAGCTGCGGGGTCTATAGAATCTACTGAATATTTTATACATTCTCAAGATCATTTTATTGTTTAAGCCAAGTTTGTACTCGGAACAGCCTCCATGTTTTGAAGAATGTTTCATTGAAGCGATGCGAACCGTCTTGATATGACAATGTCATACACTGATATCAATAGTGTTACCATTTTCATCTTCTCCGCCTTCCATATGCCTAATGACCGTACTATTTCTTTTAGAGCGATTATGAATATTTAATGCAGAACTTCTGATGTTTCGTTAGATCTGATAAAACATTATGTTGAGTTATAGCGATGTATCGCGACAATTATGAATTACACAAATGAATATTTTTTCTGATGAAAAGACGTCGATATTCCGAAATGGATAGGACAAGGCATTAAATATACATACATCCTTGGGACTTTCCTTTTGTCAGTGCTCTACAATTAAAGTCGTCTTTTCAAAATATTGTTGTCATTCGTCATATAGCACTTCCAACCTGTCATATTATTTCAAAAAGCCCATCAGAAATCGTGTTAATTATTCATGCCACGTGGCCGAAATGAGACAAAAAATATTATTTTCTCTGAAAGACAAGATGAAACCATGTTCTCTTTGATCGGCATTTATAGAGACGAAGAAGCGAGACTTAAAAGACGATACAATTAACTAATGCACATTTACTTCTAGAATATTAATATCACTTAAACCACTCGGGGGAATACAATTTCAATTGCGATGAAGAATGGATGGACTCCATTAAAAGTGACTTAGATATTAAGTCTCCGCTTTCCCATCGTAGAAAATCTATTTTCTTGTGTTGCTGGTCCCCTGGGTTGCCGGCTACTGCAATGTTACGGCGTTTAAATTACTCATCATGCTTTTCTCAGACATTAAGTTATCCTGTCATATACCGATATACATCATAGCAAACACTGAAGTAAATGGGAAAGACACATTGAACGAATTCTAAAGGAGTTATAAACTGGAATAGAAATATAGAGCTTGCTTTCAGAGTGCGTTGTCTATAGCACTTGACGTTCCTTTTAATTGCAATGGCGAATCCTTAAAACAAACTATAGAATCGCCATTTATTGCCGACAGGGGAGTAATTTATGAACGCAGACGATAATGACACCACAATGTCAAAACTACTAGTGTGCTATCTGTAAAACATTCGTACTAATGCATTCTTTAATTTTCCGCTAATCTAGACTTCCTTTTGGGGCGTTAATCTAGTTCTGCGTAGCCTTATCAGCGATAGCTTATCTTTATTCTTCACAAAGAATCGCAATGCTTTCAGCGGGTTGTCCCTCAGGAAATCAGTGAGCTTATGAGACCGCGTTAAAATCTCGTCTGTTACTAGACTCAAAGATTCAAGATGGAGTTTTATTGGTTCTGAAGGCGGCAAATAAAGCAAACAGGGTCGTATCTGGAGAAAATAATGGTCCCATCTCATTATCTAAAAAATCAAGCAATAGACTATAAAATAGAAAGCACTGGAGTAAATTTAATAGATGGGAAAAGTAATTTAATCAGTAAAAATACAATATATTGTATACAAAGATATTGATAGCCCTAGGCATTCTGGGATAGCAAAAGGACAGTCTACTAAATCTGAGAAAATTCAAAGGCCATGAACGCGAAGAGATAAGAATTATGGCTGATGTTGAAAAATGACACAGGGACCAAAAAAGCAGCATATAATACTGTTTCCTTTTAATGGTACCCCGGGGGGCAAGATATGTGCAGAAGTAAAAGTAATCAGAAACGTAGTGAATAGTCCCTCGAACATTTTCGGGCGATTTTTATATATATCACCAGACATCATCATTGTTTATGTGCTAGAAATCAGAAATTCTGCATTTTGCATTCAGCTTTTGCCATTGTAATGGTGTTATTATGACGAGTTTCCGTGAATGCACACTATATTAATCAACATATATTTGTGTTATGTGCAATTGACTATTAATGTACAATGGACCATAGTCATTTTGAAAATATTTTTCTCCATTTTCAGGTTCCAGAACATTTCCGAATGGCGGTTCAATCCACATTACGTGAATTTTATTTGGCCGTATTGGCAAACAAGGACTCAGAGCCTTCGTGGAAAAAACCAATCTACAAAGTAATCGCACGCATGGACGATGCGATCCCAGAATATTTCAAATCTCCAAACTGGATGGACCAACTTGGCGACGCATAAATAACCGGAAGCGTCGCAAACTAGGAGTGACAAAAATGGCGGTCAACTGAACAATGTTTGTGACCGCTACAAGCAGACTTTGCCTAAGGCGCGAACAATGTACTTACATGTATATACATTGTAAATTAGAGCGAGATTTACAATACGACAATCCGATAGAGGACGTGGACAATGATAGAAGGGACAGTGTGTTGTTTCAAAAGATGGGTTTCCGGTAGCCTATGCAACTCATCCAATATACCGGTACATTACAATAACTTTGATAGTTTGTCGAGTGTGAACAGAATGACGTCATTCACTCTTAGTGGCGTCACTAATATTAAATTGTAGGTCTAAGTGTTTTATTTTTATAAATAAGTATGTTTCAACAATTTTAATGAATTGCATGTTAATAGTCTGTGCTTATTATAGTGAACAACATACGGAGCGAGTTATATTTAACAGAATGTACAATGATTTCAGCTACAAATTTATATATATATTGCATGTCTAAAAATCAAAACCTAAACTAAACAGGGATCAAAAGGTGCGGTTGCTGATATTCGGTGTTGATCAGAGTAGAGTGTTGTTGTTGTTTTTTTTCTACAAAGAAAGTCTCAACATTTTCATCATTGTATGTAAATTCATGTAATTTATTAATAATAACATTTTAATTTTGTGTCTAATCATTTTTTACAATAGAGAGATCAACATTAGCTTCTAGTCAATTATTCTGAAGATTTCAAACATTTTACTTACATTACAATCAATATTTCACGCATCATTGTCTACCTATATTTATAATTTTATTCATTTTGTTTCTTCATCAAACTGTTGCATAAACTTCAAATTCCATTCATCGAGTAGATTTTACCCTAAACATTCATTCCATATTTTACATAAATTGTTTTCGACAATGCAATTTCCATTACATAATGTGCAATTTTATTCTCATTTTTTTCAGTATAATATATTGAGGAGAGGTTGTGGTTGTTAACTATTTGTTGAAAGTCGTGGCTTTAGCTACGGTTTTCAAAAAAAATAAAACGAGATATTGTTGAATATTTGATTTTCCATGTAACATGTAAACAAATATTTTTATTTGAATTTTTTGGTGTTGCGAATCCAACACATGTGTCGTTATATATTTTACATTGATTGAAATCTAGTGCATTTGTTTTTACATGTCTTTGTTAATGTATATAGTCATAACAAGTTGTATGTATATTGTGCAATAGTTCCTAAAAATCTCCATGATTTTATATACTTTATTATTTTTTCTTTTCAATGTTTTACATGTTTTAAAATTTTGCATAATTATTTTTACATATTCTTCATGAAACAAATATAAATTCTGAATTTGATTGCCATTGTACGACCGTCACGTGATTAGACATTGCCTCGTTTCATATCATTGTCACGTGACAAAGACGTTCGCCTCGTTCTCATGTTGAAAATTTCTACTGTGCTGCGAAGAATACTTGATACATATAAAACGAAAGAAATGAAAGTTTCATAAAAAGTTTTCACAATACACATTATTTCAATAGAACGATTGTTTCTGAATCATATAAAACGCGCGTTTTGCCAAAATTGGTAGAAGCGTTTGTGCTGGGTAGAATTTTGATAAAATCAAAATCATGAGAATAAATGCAGAAATCCATGCGGGTTGATATATTAAGGGAATTTCTAAGGCTATATGTCCTTATTTGGTCATTTTGAAACTGAACGATGTATTGGTATATTTCCAAGTAATTGCATAACATCACTATCGTCTGCGCGTTGCAGACGGGTCCGCACTATAAGATAAATTAAGGAAAGTAGGATGTGACGTATGGTTGGCTAGACTGTGTTTCTTACTGGAAAATATTAACATCTATTATGTATCGTCTGCCAATAGTTTGTCTTGTAAGTCAATATCATGAGTCCCCTGAGATGTGACGATCCCTTGTGACGAAAAAACAAACAAACATCATTCGTTTTTGGTCATTTTTCTACTTTAAGTCCGATTTCCAGCCGAGATAGAAAACGCTCTTCCCACATTGCACTTCGGCGGGAAAATGTGGGCATTTTATACAGTATAAATTTCGTGACGTACATGTGTCAGTCTTACGTGTAAATTAAAACCATAGAACTATCGTTTTTGCCTCGTAATTAAACACTTACCGACAGCTGTGAATCGTCTGATACATAAGGTATTGTTTTGACATATTTGTAATTAATATCACTTCAGCAGACGCTTGAAAGACTTGACTGAAGCTGATAGCGTATGGAAAATTTATTGTTTCGCAAATGTAGCGAATAAATCAACAGACACAGTTAAATAAAACGTGTTGTTTTAGAAAACAACATGGCCGCTTACTTAACATATTATGGGGTATGAATTTCCGTATATTACGAGTACACCCATGACGCGGTCAGTTCTGTCAATTCATCAGAGGCTGCGCTTTTTGTATCCAAATGCACAATGTATATATTTTACCAATTTTGTCCTATATTTCAGAACATTTCCATTTTCACATCTTTTTTGTAATTGGACAATTCTATTGTTACATTCTGTTGTTAATGAAACATATATTCTCTCTTATTTAATGTTCTTTTGAAATAAATAGATATTTACCTGATATACTTCGATATTTTGTTTTATATTTGGATTTGTATTCCATTGTTGAAAGTTGTTGGGACAATCTGGGTCAAACTATGCAGGTTTATCAGCCTAACTAGTACATAGTCCGATGAAAACATAAACATCCTGGGTGTGCGGTGCAGTGAACTAGATAATGTGACCACGATCACATCCACTCATAAGGCTTCAGAACAGAATGATTCGACTCGGCATTGTACGCTTTCATCTATGTCGAAATTAAATCAAGCATATTAAAAGCTCGAGTCATCGACGAATAAACAAGAGACATCGAGATATCCTAATGTATAATCATTTAGAAATACGTTTTAACAATTTATGATGTTTACTTAAGCAACTCAATTTTTAAAGTGACATTAATATAAATGGATATTTGATCGAAAATCTTTTGAAAAAAAACTATTCAGATTAGTCTTATATCTATTTTTTAATGTCATTCTAACTCAGCAAGATTATCGTTAATCGAGATCAAAAGTCAATTGATTGTTTAAGTCACATTTATCGACTGAAAAGCTTTATCGCAAAAGCACATATATATACAGTCAAACATGTCTGTAAAGACCACCCACGGGAACAGCAAAATGTGGTCTTTGTTTACAGGTGGTCTTTATTAACAGATTAAATATCATTGAAAATGGTCTTGTGGGAGATAAAATTGGTGGTCTTTGCAGACAGGTTTTGCAATAGTGGTCTTTGTTCGCAGGTGGTCTTCAACACAGGATTGACTGTATAACCAACTATCTTCTTGGAATTAAAATTCAAAGGAAAAGAGACAAAGAAATATACAGTAAAACCTCACCTAAAGACCGTTCAATAATAAGACCATCTCAAAATTAAGACCACAATTTTCAAGTCCATTTTCACTTTTTTGCTCTTAATTCAACCTCAATATTAAGACTACATCAATAAGAAGACCAGTTTCAAGAGTCCCAAAGGTGATCTTGTTAATAAGGTTTACTGTTTCACCAAGCATTAAAGCATGTTCAAGGACTGTGGTCACTGAGACGGACAATACATAGCACTGTCACTTTGATACTGCCCAAAGAAGGTAAAATGGGTATAGAAAAATATGCCCCTCGTCCTGGGAAAACTCCAATATTATACAGCATTATACAACACGTTGTCAACTATACATGTACCACACATTTCTCGATGGAACTGCTATAAGAACAAGATTGAGAGCAACTTGTAGAAATTCGATAAGTTCATTTACATATTCTAATTAAATTGAGGACTGATATGGGACCGTATTTGCATATTTCATTTTTTGTCTCCAAATAAAGAACTGACGTTATATTGTAACACCAGATGTCAAATATTATTCATTTTCATTGTGTTGTAATAGATACTTTTTGACGAATTAACAAAGTGAAGTGTCGGGTGAGACAAATTAGTTGGAACTAGATGACATAGCGTGTCTTGTTCTAAATGTCGTTCATCGTACGCCACTTCGTTCAGAACAAAACACGAATATTTTGTAATGAATCACATTGTTAATTACGTTCGATATACATCTGTATTTTTTATAATATATACATGAGGATTATGTTCACTTGTTTAGAAGTTTCTGTACAGTGAAACCCCAAGACAAGACCACAATTACTTCTGTAGAGAGTTGCTCTTAGTTGTGATGTGGTTTGGTTATCCGGTTTAAAGATATATTGTGCTCATCGTTTTTGTTTTTTTCGGTTTACCTAAACAAACATGAAACATATTCTTTATCTAACTAAAAAATCCATAAATATGCATTATAACAGAATACATTTATAATGTTTTTCTGTGTATTTGTCGAAAAGAGACGTTTGTATTATCATAAAATTTAAAAAACAAGCGGGTGTTCAACGGTTTACTAGTTTTGTCTGTTAGTAAAATGATTAAACTAGGTTGTATTAAACTGTTTTACATGGCAATGGTTCTTATTAATAATGTTTTAGACTATGTAACAACAATACTGGATGAAGCCCATTAAACGTGTTTAGGTTCAGATGAGCCAGATACATCTTTAACTATAAAAGAACAATTCACCAAAAAATAGTCCATGAAAATGCGGTTATAATAATGAAGTGGTCTTTATTTCGACATGGTCTTTAAGTAAGGTTTATTGAATGAATAATTACTTGCTGTATTATACGTGTGCTGATTTATACAAACCAAACTTATGATATATACAGTATTATTTAAATGTAACAGATTTTATGTTACAGTCAATTTTAAAACTTTATCAGATTACACTAAGAATACTTTGAGATGAAACCTTTATAAATGCACAATGTAATATTTATCCGAAACATAATCACAATGAAAGTTAGCCCATAGTGGTATTGGCGTTAAACCTTGTGTCTGATTCATCACGATTGCTTGGTTCAACAAAGAAGCGCTTATCTTACCACGCACTTCATATGGCGTTCGTCTACGAGGCGGATAGATTAGTGAAACATTTCAATAATTTGTCGACCACAAATTCTGGTTTGACTGGATTGATCTAGGCCTAATTTGATCACATGACCTCTGTATACATGTATACAATGACCATCATATAACTATCATACAAATCGAGTTAACCCAAAACAATATTGTACGTAAACTGAAAGTAAGGAAGACAAGTTGCGACTTGTCAAATGCAATACTAAATCGTGTAGATCACAAACAAGAATACCTCACATGGATAAAGAAATATTTTCAGTGATATTTACGGCTCATGAATGTTCCATAGCTATGAGTTTCGAACATGTTGTGATGACTTGCATGGTGAGGTAGGGACTTCCACGAACTCTACCGCAGACGTTTGGTAATAGCAATAGGTACGGACAATACTGTAAGTTTCCAAATGAAGTAAAACATTCAGTTTACATTTTTGAATCGTTTACATCGGGAACTTGGTTGTTCGTTTTAGTGATTAACAAACATTAACTTTATGTATTATATAATATACATGTACCATTTATGTTAGCTCGATTTTGATGAAAGAGCTGTGTTTATTTGAATCTTCCTCGCGTCCGCTTGCTGGAAAACAACATTGGTATCTAATGGCGCGTGGTCCTGACCAGAGCGGGTTCGAGCCACCAAAGACCGGAATGAGTGGCTTACACCTTATCTATTAGGCCTATACTACCACAGCCCTAAACTCCACTTCAACTAATGGCAAAACACTTAATTGAATTCGCATTTGAAGTTGGTACTGTATTACAGCAGAATTAAGTAATTACACACTTCATACAGTCATTATGTCATTCCAATTCTATGAAATAAAGCACCATAATCAACTCATTGAATTATATATCTACTTCTAGCTGTGATCTTATATCTGTTATGTTGTTTGATGGAAAAAAGCATTGAAAAAAATAATCACTTCTTTTCCAAATTGAAGAGCAGGATTTCGATGTTTTAAGTAGTTATTTAGTTGACATATCAATGTCGTCTGGTGCGTATACACGTTTATTTTCAATGTGTTTAATTAAGAATTTCCAACAATCAATGGACAAATCCCAAGGAACTTCCTTTTTGAGGCTTGATTCCGCTTTCCCTTTCAATAAATCATTGGAGATCTTGGTAAAAATGGAATTCAACGAAATGAATTCTGAAAACATTGTACAAGACACTTGTAGAGAATTAATGAGATACATTAACATGCGTGGACAACAAACGTTCCCGTGGCTTAGACACTTAGTTACATTTAAGGCTTAGGTTTATTTCCAAGGAAAGATCTCTGCATAGTTATAGCGATTTTAATCTTCTTACCTGGAAGATCCTTTGCGTCTTTTGTCCCCGCAGATTTTCTTCCTGTTGCCGTAAATTAAACCATGAAACCACAACTAACGACAATTGTTTGAGGGTAAAATACTTTCTCGGAGATATTGCAGACGCTATTGGTCCTTTCAATTTTACGGAAATTAAGACCACGGCGTTGCTGTATGCGAATTAAAAAACGCATTGATAGGCTTGGAAAAGGTAATCATTGACTCTATTCAGGAACTTTAAGATTGTGACCTCGAATTAAATACGAAACAAGAATCGTGTCATAGACACGTCGTTGTGTACTTGAGAAAATAGGATTCTACAAAATGTGCCCAGAAACACGTCATAACCAGTATAATGAAGTCCGTATTTAGTCTATACGTTTCCATGTCGTGCTCTGAGAGTCATCCAGATTAGTGGCACAGACGCTTCCGTTGATAAGCGTCGGGTTGAGAGTTGAAACCATAAGCTCACAGTATTGAATCTAGTTAATTCGGCTCAGAGAAAAGTCACTTCCTTATTTGATTACGAAATGTCGAAGTTCACAAATAATTGATGTACAACAACAACAAAAACAACAACAACAATAACAACAAAGGCAACAGAAGCAACAACAACAAAAGCAACAGTAGCAACAACAACCACAAAAACAACAACAAAAACAACAACAAAAACAACAAAATCAACAGTAGCAACAACAAACACAAAAACAACAACAACAACAACAACAAAATCAACAGTAGCAACAACAAACACAAAAACAACAACAAAAACAACAACAACAACAAATACAACAACAACACTTAATTCAAAATAATACTAAGTGCTAATATCATTGTTTTTGTTATTCATTAGCTATTGACTAAATAAGATAAACAACTACACTAAAGCTCTTGGTCACCCGACGTTTCTGCTTTTTGTTAATTTCGATAGAAATCTTCGTCAGCAGACTTATATACAATCATAAGAGAATTTTGAGTCTCAAAACATTGAGAACAGAACAGAACATAGAAAACAGAACAGAACAGAATGATTTAACATCTGGATTTAAGTAAAATACTTATCATCCAGTGTATACAATATACAAACTAATAATATAGATATACCCTTTGAGAGTAGTAAGTATGTACACTTATACATACAACAAAGTCAAACGAATTATTACAATACACATGACAAGCGACAGTGATGCAACATGAATAAATATGAAAATATGAAAAAACGGCATTATAGTGCGTTGGGCAATAACGACTCAAAACAAATTATTATGTTTATTAATATTTCACCGTAGTTTGTTTTGAAACTATGACACTACAGACAGTGGGCATTGAGAAAAAGCATTTAGTGGTTGAAGTTGAAAAATGAGCCATTGTTAGCCACAAGTATCATCAGTGTAAGCAGGCGAATTTAAATGCGTTAAATTTACATATTAACAATGGACGAAATTCAGATTTTCAGATAGTGACGACAATACTTGAACACGAAAATCCTTAAGAAAATATGAAAGTTATACTCAGACAATTTAACTTTCGTGATTTAATTGGGGTTCAAATTTTCTTATACAATGTCTTTGAATATTTAAAGTAATCACTAGACATCTTTAAAATGAAAGGACAATATTAACCGAGGGATTTGTATTACTTTCAGAAATCATAGAGGCGTCACTGCGCGGCTGAAAGGATACTCAAAAGCGTCAATAACAATTAATTACGTTATTAATAATTAGCAATACCACTTCTCGTGCTCATTTAGCACTCTTCGCACCATTTTAACACGTTCTTCAAATTGATTCATTCCACGTTTTAAGAACACCTGACTTTGATGGTTCAATTAATTCCCTTTGCAAATAGGGGCACTTGTGTTTAAATTAATATATGTTCCAAGCCAAATATGATTATGAGACCCCTTTCATCATGCGCATTTTTTCACTTCTCTCTCATAGTTGGGTCGTCAATTTGACATTCACTGACTTCAAGAGAAATTTCAATTTCACGGTTTTTACTTTCTAACAAAAGCTCAAATTTCTTAAACTTTTATACGTTACTAAAATTCATAATAAAAAGTTAGCCAGCACCTGTCGGGGACCATAAAAAAGATCACGGGCCGATGTCTCCCCAAACAAGCCATCTTTATCATTTTTCACGCACAATATACGCGGGTCAATTATATTAAAAGGGGTTTTCTTCCGATAAATTTAACCACAACGATGGTATAAAACCTACTCTTGGCATTTTTTATGAGCGTTTATCATCATTGTCGCGGCTTGTTTGCTTGGTCGTTGTCCTTAGATGTTAATAATTATCTCGATACAATTAAGACCATTTCATAAGTATTTTCGTAGAACAGTTTTTATTTTTCTTCAATATTTTATCCTTAAATTCAGGCCACCTCGAAAAATTAGGACCATTTCATTAGTATTTTCTTGGACCAGTGTTTAATTTTTATTCAATATTTTATCTCTAAAATCAGCCCACCTAGAAATTAAGACCAATTTATTAGTATTTTCTTGGACCGGTGTTTAATTTTTCTTCAATAGTTTATCTCTAAAATCAGCCCAGCTAGAATTGAAGACCAATTTATTAGTATTTACGTAGAACGGTGTGTAATTTGTCTTCAATACTTTATTTCTGAAAACAGACCACCTCGAAATTAAGACCATTTCATTAGTATTTTCGTGAACCGGTGTTTAAATATTTCTTCAATATTTTTATCTCATTAAACAAGGCCACCTCACATATAAGACCGACTTTCGTCAGAATCACATGGCGGACCTATTATTGAAGTGTCACTGTATATATAGTTTTGAAATAACTTTTCGTCAGATACGATTTTTCAGTATATGTCAAATAAATGATTAAATGCTAAATTATACAAAAATCACACTAGAAGTCATAGCTTCTCTTTACTTTTTTCAGTTCCAATAGTTTGCTCGATCGAATGTAAATTAACTTAAAATGTATATATATTCCAGTGCATACTCCCCATAGCGGTTCTTTCTTGAACAACATCCTCTCTTCAACAACATTAACATTTTCCCAACTGTAAAACTTGAAACCGCATTTAACCTCTCTTGAGCAACAACGTCTCGTCAACAGCATTAACTTTTGCCCTGCTGTGAAGACCAATTTTAACCTCTCTTTAGCAACAACCTCTCGTCAACAACATTAACATTTGCCCTGCTGTGAAATTTTAGACCAATATTAACCTCTCTTGAGCCCCAACCACTCGTCAAAAACATTAACGTGTTCCCTGCTGTATTTAAAACCAATTTTAATCTGTCTTGAGCAACATTCTTTCTTCAACAAGCATCTTCCAAAGAATGCTGCTTTGGAGAGGTTTCACTGTACATTGCGATGAAAAGACAAGTTACATTTTATCGAAGATGCTTTTATATGATTTGATACGGGGTTAATTTGCGTACGGACCATTCAAGTTTTTAGTATACGAATTTCAACAAAAAATCTGTTATTTTAGAATCGGAATTTTCAGACGCACAAATAATGTCACATACGAACAGGTAAATCAAGCAACTAGATTGTCCACGATTAGTAGGGGTTCTGAATTAACACAAACCCTTCAAAGCGAATATTGTATCGTAACTATTCTGTTATAACTTATAATAGATCCTTCACGTGAAACAGTCTTATTGCCACAGGGGTCCATAAGGTACATCATCTGTACTAACAGATCTGTAACGTTAAATATTGTGATCGCTATCTTGCAAAATATGATTGTGCTGATCATAACGTTCTAAGTTATGATGAAGACAATAAAGATGAATCATTTTGTATGAAGATGTAGGTATCGATAAAGTTGACGTTGTTGGTGGTGGTGTTAGTGACCATGGTAATGATAATGATGATGATTCTGTTGATATTTATTGTCATTATAGCATGCAACCTTCATCTTCGTTCTGAACTTCAATCGTCATAACCATTATCATCAGAATCAACAACAACAGTCATCAGCATCATCACCAGAATCAGCAGCAGCAACAATCATCAGCATCATCACCAGAATCAGCAGCAGCAACAATCATCAGCATCATTACCCGAATCAGCAGCAGCAACAATCATCAGCATCATCATCAGAATCAGCAGCAGCAACACTCATCAGCATCATCACCAGAATAAGCAGCAGCAACAATCATCATCATCAGAATAAGCAGCAGCAACAATCATCATCATCAGAATAAGCAGCAGCAACAATCATCATCATCAGAATAAGCAGCAACAACAATCATCAGCATCATCATCAGAATAAGCAGCAGCGACAATCATCATCATCAGAATCAGCAGCAGCAACAATCATCATCATCAGAATAAGCAGCAACAACAATCATCAGAATCATCATTAAAAGCCGTACCAATTGTTGAATTGCCTACTATTATCATTATCATAACGTCGTCATCATCAATAATAATTATTACATGTAAATTATTTTTTATTATTTACAAAAACTCAACCAAAGATATGAACATATCGGCTATTGTTGAGAGGTTGTTGCTCTAGAGAGGTTCAAGATGTTCTGCGGGAAATTGTACCATGTTATTTAAGAGAGGTTGTTGCTCTAGAGAGGTTCAAGATTGTACCATGTTATTTAAGAGAGGTTGTTGCTCTAGAGAGGTTCAAGATTGTACCATGTTATTTAAGAGAGGTTGTTGCTCTAGAGAGGTTCAAGATTGTACCATGTTATTTAAGAGAGGTTGTTGCTCTAGAGAGGTTCAAGATTGTACCATGTTATTTAAGAGAGGTTGTTGCTCTAGAGAGGTTCGAGATTGTACCATGTTATTTAAGAGAGGTTGTTGCTCTAGAGAGGGTCGCTCCAGAAGGGAAGCATTACATGAATATTCTTTTCGGGAATACAGTAGTTCCCGTATTTGAACCAAGTGACGAAATCAGAGGTTTTTAATCGTGTGTGTAACAATTATTATCTATCGGTCGATCAATCAATTTTTATTTGCCATTTTACAGTTTCAATATTGTGGTGTACGCCCTATGGTTAGAAATAAGAGATAGCCACACTAAATCCTGTAATTTTCGCTTTCTTGTATTTACCTTTTGCCTGATTAGTAGCTATATTTCACTCCAATAACATCTGCCTATCTGTTATATCGCCAACTTAATTACCATTTAAAAACTTCTTTGTGATTGCTTCGACTCAAACACTCCATCTTCAGTGTAAAAGTCAATATTATATCGATTTTCCCGTATCGTTTAATAGGGGTCTTTATAAAGTCGAAATAGAAATCTTCTTATGGAAACTAAACACTTTCGAAATTACAGCTTTATCGTGTCTGGTGAAACCGGAGAAAATTGATGATTAAATGCCTATTGAATGGTATTTCATAGACTAAGTGCAATTTCTTGGTCTCTATTTATTTTTTACGCATAATTACCTTTTAAATTGCCACAGTCAATTTTCGACAATAATTCTTTTCCTAACCTTGGCAAAAAATACGGCGTGCTATTAAAATTATGTTACCATGACGAACTGTCATGCCTTGAGACGCGTGTCTCAAGTGCGCAAGGGCACGCGACTTAAAGGGAGGCGCCATCTCGGATGATGGGCTTTCGGTGCGTAACTTCTAAAACAATCCGTACATCTAGCGTGCAGATTGTTGATTTTAAATAAATAAGGACAATGGTGAACAAGTGTTTATAATACGTCAATACAGGATGCTGTTTAGGGTACATTTTGTGCATCGTCTTTCACTGAGAAAACAACAGCACAGGTGTCGGCCCAGATTTAGATACGTTTCAGTAATGAAGTAACATGTCGCTATAAATTGTAATGTTTTTGCTACAACAAATGGAGATGTTTTTTGTGATCGACAGCAAATGTTATTATGAAAGACACATTTTTGAAGGGTAATTCTTGGAGCGTGCGCTCGTGGACAAATGGCTTCTCTTTAATTTCGGTCAATTGACCACAATCAGTCCGTCCAAGTTGACAAGGGAAATTTCTTTCCGTTCAATTTACTGCAGCTAGTTTGGATATCGTTTTTCTGAGGAAAAGTGGGGCCATTATCTAAAATTAAGGTATACATTTCATTGGATTACCGCCTCGAGTCTGTATGATAGTTTATGAAATATGAAATGGCCAGCAGTCATTTGCCGGCAGATGTTTTCTCCACGACACACCTTCTCCTCAGTGACACACGAAGAGGGATTCCTGGCGCGCGCCACGCCCTACGTGACCTATCTCGCAAAGAACACCTGAACGGTGTAATTATACCTTGTCAGCATTGTTGAAAGACCCCAGACTGAGTGAATGCAAAAATGTGTAATCAGTTGAGACAAGAAAGGTCTGAAAAACGTATGAAACCAATAAACTCTACCTCCTATTAAGGCAAAAAATTGACACAACAAGACGGTTCAAGTGTTACATGTTTTTGTTAAGGTTTAAGTTCCCCGCTGGTCATCTCTGATTAAACGAGAGTCATTGTTTCTTTAAGTGTCAGCATGCGTCAGAAATCATATGGTTGTTTTTGGTCAATTTGACGCCGAATATCGTTCTTTTTCGGTGGAGATTATGATCGTAAGACAACTGCAGCGACGAAGAAAGGAAAGGTATGGCAACAATGTGATATATTCGTACACTAAAAATCGTCTTTGTAGTTTGTTAAGACGATAGCGTACCCACATATGGAGGTGACAAACGGAAAAAATACTGGTTTTAGAGACATAGTGATGAAACATTGACAAACTATTGAACATCTTTAACTGGTACATGTATACGCAGTAAGAACTATTAAAACAAAATAAATGAAAGAAACGGTCATTCCCGGGATGGGATTCTTCGGAAAAAAGGTAATAGCTATTTTAGAGGTGAAGGATACTGGCTGTTTGGGTTTCGAAGTGGTTGTAACAGAGTGGTTGCTTACCAAAAATGAGTTAGATCAATAGTACAGTAAATAATAAGACCACCCTTTGAATAATTGAAAACTAGTGTTAATATTGAGGTGGTCTGAATATTGAGGTTGAATAAAGAGAAAAAAAGTCTTAAAACATTTCTTCTAAATTTTGAGGTATTGTTATTGAGGTGGTCTTTAAGTGAGGTTTTACTGTATTTAGAACTGGACATTTCGTTTCCTTTACTCGGTGTAAACAACACTATTTAAGTAATGACAGAAATAAGCGCCTTATTTGAACAAATGCGGTAACAAATAAATGTACGTTCCGGTGTAAACAATGCGTGATTCGTATTTATTTAGGTACAAATAAAAATACATGGAATAAACACTGATGTTTTAAATGCAATAAAAATCGTAGTGTATAGGCACTATTTAACTGGATGCTGGCTGTAAGGGTTAGGAGTATGTGGTGTGGGTCTATTACTGGGAAGTTTCCGGTTCGAACTGTAGCTATAAATCAGCACAGCGATGATGTGTGTTTACGTCTGATTCCAAAGTTCAAGTCAAAGTTTAAGTGACTATATACTCAGTATATTAAGAAACGTACATATTTTTAACATGTTGCAGTTTTAAGGGTCATATATCATATTCCCGAAGTTAATATTGTATGTTGGTGCACATGTACCGTGTTGAGTTTAAACTTCTTTAGTTTACATCGATTGTGAAACAAGTTCTTACACCTTATACTAATCACTCTCGATGACTGCTTCCTGGTTACCAACCAGTACTCGTACCAAACTTAGGGATTGTGAAGTTCGTGATCAAACCCCGATCATCACAGGGCTCGAACTCACGACCTTCGGAACAGGGATCAGGCGTTCTACCCCTCGACCGTGACTTGGCCTCCTAACCGTGTTTAATCTGTGTTGATAAGATAACATGAATTAATCTTCGTTCATTTCTAATTGTCTTCAATATTTCTTTAAATTGCAATGTCGTATTTGTCGTGTTCATATATACTAAGAATAAAATCTGATTTTGAACCAGTTGGTAAACCTGAGTGTAAGATTTTTATAATCCAATAAAACCTCCATTAAAGACCATCTCAATGATTGAGGCCACCTCATTTATATGACGTAGCAAGTTATGAATTTTTTCCGTATTTTAACTCGATAATCAGACCACTTCTCAACTAACACCGACTTTCTTCAGAAACAATGTTGGTCTTATTATTGAAGTTTTACTACATTTTAATCAAAATAAAAAAAAACGAACATTCGCATTTTTATTTGAAATATAATGTTAAAGGTATTCAATCAATTGAATTATAACATAATATGAATAACCACAGGAGCTTTTATTTCATTGCTAAACATAATGAGAGGGAAATTCACAATGTCCTTGCTTGTATCATAGACTCCCACGTCTTTCCTATTCCACCATTCTAGTGCACATAATGTTAAGCGATCGTAACAAGAGAAAAAAACATCGGATTTTTTACATTTTGAATACAAACCTTTTTTTTCAAAAAATGTTAGATGTAATATATATTTTAATTTCAACCCTTCGATGGCAAAGTGCTTCTTCAATATAGTCAAATTAGACATTATGTCTCATATTATTCTTGTACGCATTTCGAAACTTGATATTAAGTGTTTAAAGCGTAGTGTTAATGGACGTTATGAGCAAAGTTAATTGTAGTGTGAAATAATTGAAACACATTTTTGTGCTCCATAAATCATTATTTTTTTTGTCTGCTTCAAGAAATTATAAATACCACAACATCACCAGCAAATCAACGTATAATTTTAAGCGTTCTTTTCTTTGTCGCTTAACTCATCAACAAAATAAAATTGTCGTCTGAATGTTATATTCAAATTAGCATTCAGCATTAATAGACCTGGTGCATTAGATGCAAGTTTAAAAGAAATATAAAATGTAATTATAAACACTATTAGCACAAAAAGAAATTTATAGAAATATTCGAAATTTGACAATTGAAGTACGACTCGTTAGCAGACAAAAATATTTATCGCGGGCTATTATACTATAACAATGTTGTTGCGCCGACCACCTGCTCTTTGAAAATATTTACCTGACCAAATAGACTTTTAATGATGTCCAGTTTTTATCCGCCTTTGTTCGGTGTTTGTCGGTATGGGGGTTTAATTAATTCGGATAAAGAAGGCCAATTGATGTATCGTTATTTGTCGGTAAATATTTGTCGTTTGGTTAAGAATGTTTTGAAAACATCTTATAGCGGTGCGGCATCTTGCAATCGTTTGCCAATCTCTGGAAATATGATATTGTTAAACTAATCTCACAGCAAATAAACAGACGACTTCCATCACACAATATAAGCAGACGACAACAGAAAGAAACACAATACATTTAATTGATGTACTAATAGATCAGTTTACTCTCATATATTGTAACGTGACTTTGTTCTGCAACCAAACTCCGCAGGGTGCAACTATGACAACAAGTATTACTTTACGCGTCTTTCTTTCTAACGCAGACGACTTTATTTTTTCTTGGGTCGCTCGCATTTTACGTTAACAACAATTCTATTTTATTCTTCAATTTCGAATGCATTGACCAAAGTTATTGCATGTAACAGTACTTAAAGCATGTGCTTAGCAGACGATGTTTACCAAGTTGTGTACCGTTTCTTTTGATAAGAAAGAAATAATTCTGAAGAGGCAGGTGCTGTGTAGTAGTCTATTTACGTTTTTCTGATATCTACTGAAAAGAACTTTTCTGCGGTTGTCAACATTATACTTAAAAAAGAGAGAAATCTAATTGTAAAACCGGATACTAACCCGAAATTATCCCATTTCTGTGGTATGGTTCAAATAATCGAAATTTACATTGAATTGTAAACAAAACTTTGCACGCATCACGAATAATACGCGCATTTCTTTTAATAAAATGACTATGACGCCAACTCCTCAAACGCGCATAATATTCGGACACGTATGTCGTTCGAATTGTAAAAACAACTTTATATAACAACTTCTTGACAAATTCTTGTATATTGTGTAATGTTTTGTTCTTTGCTCATGAAAAAGGCCAACTTTGGCCGAAATATTGTGCTCGAGTGGAATATTACCCCAAACTTTACGTTGATCCCCTTTAAGGGATATTTCAACAACAAGACAATTTCTTAAGTTAAAAAACGATCCGATCCATGCTTTACACACTTATATGTTTTAAATGTTTAACATATCACTGATATCCAGTATGATGGTCAAGGCGTCGCTATCCGGATCATAAAAAAACTTGAACATAAATGTACTCGTATTTGTTTTAATGCTTGTATCGAGATTTTATCCTTTATTATTGTTTCTATAACAACATAATCAGCAGTGGATGTGTCACTTAAATGAACCATTTCTGTAATATTTTCCTGAATTGTTAGCTTTAAAATATTTGAAATAAGACTGACCTTTAAACCAATGTCAATAATTTTATTGTTTGTTAATTTTAGAAATGGAAACTCAAGATGCTTGTTTTTGTACAAGCGGCCGTTAAGACTAGGCTTGATAGGAAAGATGTGGTCAAACTGAAATCAATATTTTAAGAACACACCAAACAGACACGTTGCTACGTCCGACGTATTTTTTTTCTAATTTGCAATATTTTATATAAAAAAACTCGATCCATCTTTCTGTCCTTTTCAAGCCATTCAAACAACCGGTTCAAAAGAAATTATGGTTCTATCAATTATAAGGAACACCCCTGAGACATGCGAGGGATTTCCGCCAGGAAACCCGGCCCCGCCTTCAGACGTTAACGAGGACCGAAGCAGACGACATTATTGAAATTGATGATGACAAGAAAATGGCGGGTTATAACCTCAGAATGATGAGAAATATTGTTCATAAAGTTCGCTATTGTGAGAATTGATTGCATCTAAACGGAGCCAGATATAATTCCTTCTTCGTCGCTGGTGAATAATGGACAATAATGACTCTTGCTTTCAGTTGAAACACCGGAATCCGTTAGATATTGAGTGTGGAAGGAGTCTGTTTGCAAGATGTGCTAGATGATAATTATGATAATATATGATGATGATGATAATTATGTAGTCGCTATTATCCATAATAACAATTATCTGGTTGTTTACATTGGTGTTTAAACGTGGAACGATTTTAAAGATTGAAGATGGTTGTGCCTTTGATACTGAAAAACACGGTAACGCGACTTTGTGATGTGACAATACGTCTTCTGTCAGTTTAATTTATTCTTATTTAAAATCAGTTGTAAAACAAATTTTTACAACTTGTACTTATCACTCTCGATGACTACTTCTTCGATTACTAATTAGTATTCGCATCTAATTCAGGGACTGTGAAGTTTGAGATCAAGTCTCACACAAATAGGGGCTCGAATTCACGACCTCTGAATAAGGAAGTCGGGCGCTCTAACTCTCGACCACTACCTCCTTAGTGTTTTACTCGCATAAAACATTATGATCAGTTTTTATAATAAAGAAAATGTGTCTATATTTAGATTTCCGTTGTTATGTCCGAACACAGCAGAACAGAACAGTACAGAACAGAACGAACTATAGTATTATTGTCATTAAAGACGTGTTCATAGTTTATTGTCTGCTCCATTGATAGAATGCATCAACAAAAACAGTACGCAACATGTCTGTCCGCAAACCAAGATGTTACTAAATCCCGTTACTCCGTACCCTATTGTTCGGTTTGGCTAAAACCCCAACATCCGGTTCAACACACCGCACCGGATAAAAAACATCATAAGTTACTCCGGTATCTTGGCCCTCTTCAAGTCTTGTCTCTAAGTGCTTCTTTTCCATTCGACAGACGAGATTCTTTATGGCCTAATCATGTTGTAACTTTAGAAATATCTTCAGCAGACGATTGGAAACATCAATGTCTCTATAGATGCCATTGTTCCCGAACCAATATCGTGTTAATTCTAGACGAAGATAATAATTGTACTATAATGAAATAATTGGAAACAGGGTAAAATGATAAAAAGACTTTATTGGATTTGTATCTTATGACTTTTAGTCTTATTTCGTCTGCCTCTCATCTGCAAATTTTCTCTAACGTTTCAGACGATATTTAGCAGACTTTATACAGCGGATATTCGAGCGCTATGGACTTTATCGACAGGCCAATATAAAGCTCGCGAAAATTGAATATGAAGTTGACTATAAGTTTGATATATATTCCATTTTTCTTTTATATATCTCGCCTTGTGTGTTTTTATTAGCGGGAACTTAAGTATTTCAAATTATTTTAAATTTGAATCATTCTCGCCGTATGATCTACTATATTTGTGATTTAGACGGTTTAATGTTGTGTTATAGAATTATATGCCTAATAAAACCCATAAAGTCATGGGCCAGAAAATTTAATGTCACCGAATTTGCAGTAAATCAAGTCCGTACCATAATGCCTCGGCGTAATATCAAGAATAAAATCAAAATTAAGATAAATTGCTTAAATTCGTGGACGAGCGAGCAGACAATGACTTCGTGTCATAACCAATAGATAAGATGCTTATCCGCATTGTCTGATCATTTTAATTGGCCCCCGGTTGTGCGCTCCAGCCAATCAAAATTGTCGACACATAACAAACAATGGCGGCGTATCTTTGACTTGTTTCACCTGCTGCAGGTACAATAGGCACCCCAGGCGATGTCGTATGTGAACCGTAATTGTTATATTTGATAACGACTCATTCTTTACTACCGTAATACTGTTCTAATTGGGTTGTTCGAAGATATAATTAAGCACGTTTGTCGGTACGCATCAATTAATAACATTGCTCGCGTTAGTTGATACTTCTGCATGGTCGAGTCAGTTACCGCGAGTTTTGAAGTTTACGTGTTTGATTGGTCGTTAAGTTCTATGGCCGTGCCTTGATATTATGATAAGCAAAAACTCTATTGTCTTTGTTAAGTTTTTTATAACATGCACATATTTTTTGGTGACAGAATGTGTAACAATGGTACTTGTTTTCGAGCTCATTGATTTAAGCGACTGAAGTGTTTTTGTTCGCCCATTTCAAAGAGAGATAATGGCTTGTTATAAGTAAATTTCGATTTAGTGTCTTGTTTCGGCGTTATCAGCCAACGCTTTTTGAAAACAAAGATAATGTACGGTACAATTCGATGTTGCATTGTTTGCAAATGTTCTTATAACATTCAAGAGATGTATGCATATTTTTGTTCTGTGCCTATCATGCACAGTAGTAACATTACACGAGCATGGTTTTTTTAGGAGGACAACAGCTTGTACCGAAATCTAATGCGATTGTTTCGTAAAAAAATTACACTGTATCACATATTTTGCTTTGTGTTTTGATAAGATGTTTCATCTGCGGTTTTTCTAATCAATTCCTTTTGTGCGCTTGTATATTGTTCAGGAAAGATAACTGTTATGTTGTGGTATCAGTGTACGTTAAAAAATGTATAGTACTTAACACTTATTTGCTTGGGCTCATATTTTGTCAGCTGTTTCCACACAATTACCCGTTATTTGATTACTTGTTTCAATAACATATTCAAAGATAACCTCTTCATCGTTTGTATTTATCCATGCACATGCATTTATATTCATACTTGGTTACGTAATTATTCACTCAAAAGAAAGGATTCCAGCTTGGAAGATCATAAAACAAGTTTATAATTAAACCATTGACGTTTCCGAGAAACAGAATCAAAGTCCATATTATGTTACATTTGATAACATAAAATGCACAATTGAAATCATCGATACAACAGGGACATTGCAACGTCATCATTATCACCATCATTATCATATTTTCATCATCATCATCATTATTATCGATTCCCTCCTCTGCATCATCACTTTTACCATCCACGTCATTATCATCATCATTATCATCACCATCATCTTCTTCATCACCATCATCTACATAGATCTCGTCATTATATCCATTACTTTCATCACTACATTTACGTTATCATCACCATCGTTGTCTTCATCGTCATGACCCTCATCTTCATGATCGTCACCTTTATCATCGTCATCGTCATCATCATTATCATCATCATATACATCGCCATCAATTTCCTAAACGAGTCCATTTTCATCCATAACAACATCACAGACATTGTACAACTGAAGCAAAAGTCGGTAATTTCCGTTAGAGTCCGGAAAAGAGACATGGACTAGTTATGGAAACATTTTTACGTAATTGAAACCTTGTAAATGCCCCATGTTAGCTGTGTATGTATAAGGATCTACAGTATGCCTCTCAAGTTGGTATAAAGGTCAAATCACTCAAATAAAAACATATCCCAACTGATTAAATTGTTGAGAGATAATGCCTTGTATATAGCCATATAATTGTTTCATCTTTCAGTATCCACTCATTGTTACTGTGTCGATGATTAAACATGGCCGATGGGAACACTTGCAAGAAACATGTCTCGTAATGCTCGAACAAAACAACAATAATAACACAGTGAAGTTAAGTACGGTCAAACCGGTCACGTACACTCACTTTAGAGAAATAGTTCCCGTGGTTGCTGGTTACAGGCGGTCTCTATATGTACATTTAGATGCACTGTTAAGTGAAATGGAGAAATTATGACAAACTCTATATCATAATTATATGTATATATATACAGATATGAATGGTACTGTGTAACATTTTTTGGAATGTTTTAATAATTTTGCATTTGTAAATATGTAAGCTGGTAACAATAATGCGACTAAAAGATGTATCTGGCTCATCTGAACATAAAATGTTTGAATTGACTTCATCCAGTATCGTTGTTACATTGGCTGAAACACCTCTAATAAGAGCCATTGCAATGTATAACCGATTGAAAACATAATTTTTTACCATATTACTAACAGACAAAACTTGAAAAATAGCTTGATTGCTGAAAAAAAAAAGGATTTTTTTATTAATTTTATGATGTACAAACATCTTTCTTCAACAAATACATACCAATACATTATGAGTTCATTCTTTGTTAATGCATGTTTATTTACGTTTTAACTATAGGAAATGTTTGCTTAGGTAAACAAATGAACAAAACATGAGCATAATATTACTTAAAATAAATCATAAATTATAATTTTGTATTAATTACTGCAATAATGTGCCTCCGTCGCATGCTTGTCTGTACTAGTTCTCAATAATTTATCAGAAATCGCAAACTTGATATATTTGTACCAGACGCGTCTATTTTTTCACGTATGTTTTACTTGCAAAATTCTATAAAAGCTTTGCTACATTTACACCCATCTTCCGAGATGAAGTTGACTGTGTATTTAAATCACTCGTGCGGTATATTTACGATGTTCTCAAAAAATCAGTGATTTAAATCTTAATAATTATGAATTTAGTCGTGACATTCTATGTGACAATAAACTGTATTAAGAGTTTCTATTTCACCGATAAATAATCAAAATCTGGCATAAAGAACTTTATTTTCCACTTATCTTAAATTTCTTAACGCAATCCATTTCCAGATTCCAGTTAATTATGCATAATTTTAGAGTTTGTTATATCGACAGCGTTAGGATGAAATTAAAATGTTTTATTTGTAATTTAACTCATGGCTTTTTAACCATCTGCAGTATAATCTGGGTGCTTAAATCATTTGACTACTAAAAAATACGTTTGAAGATAACTTTGACTGGTGTTAAATCAGAGAATTAAAATTAAATTTTACCGCCTCGCGGTAACGATTTTGATAACTGAAATTTAATAACTAAGCGACATTATATCTAAGTTTAGCCGATTATATACTAGCCGGATAAGTTGGAGTAATGATTAATAAATTAAATGATGTTGTATGATTTATAATGAAATCATAAAATTGTTTTCACCTTGAAGATACGAAAGTCGTAACTCTGAGAAATTTTATGACTGGACAAATAAGAATTTAAGAACAAATGAATGAGCTATTTGTTTTTAAATATACAAAATATTGAAAATAATATTGAATGTTATATCATTCGCGTTTATAATTGATCTTGTTTAATGCAGGAGCTTCTGTGGTCGATTGGTTACGGTTGCAGACGTCGAGTCACTTCCTCCCATCGCTACCGGTTCGAATCCCACACGGGATGGAGAATATATATTTAAGGAAGCTAACCAGCTGGCTTACGGAAAGTCAGTGGTTCTACCTAGGAGACAGTGTGCGATCAAAATAATGCTAAAATAGACTCTTGGGATTTTCTTCCATCATAATAGCTGGAATAATCACTACATGGCCTGGCTGTGTGTTTGCGGTTTTAAGTCAATAACAAACGTTACAAGCTGTCTATTGCATTCATATTCTGATTTAACAACGACCATTTCTGATCAATTATCAGTGAAATACGATATGATGTACATTCTATCGTACACATTATGTAAGTGGCCGCGTGGCCTAATGGATAAGGCGTCTGACTTCGAATCAGAAGATTGCGAGTTCGAGTCTCGTCGTGGTCGGTAATCTTTTTATTGACCAATAGTAATTTTACTGATTGAAGAGTATAATTGGGTCAAATATAACAGCATTTTACATTCATCCTATATTTAGGAGGAACATCAACACTTATCTTTCACAGTCTTAATATTGTATAATTTTATTGACCTGTCAAAATGTGCATATCTTCATGGTCAATGCACATGATAAATAAGTCTTAATCGAAAGTGGCCCGATTACTAACTTAAAGCGTGCATTGACCATGAAGATATGCAAATTTTGACAGGTCAATACAATTATACAATGCCATAATCGAACCTGCACTAAAGTTCCACCAAAGATTAATATCTGCATATTGTAAACCACCCGACAAAGGACATAGATATGTTATGCGTTGTAATCAACTAATTATCATAACCTGTTCTAAGAGACCACCTTCAAATAAAGTCCCCTTTTCGATATCTTCTTGGTTGTTTTTGTGTTAGTTGAGTACGTAGAACAAATGATTATTGTGAAATAGAGTCCTGACACTCAATAACACATGCACAATTTTCATACCTTAAGTATGGATGAAATTAATGATTTTTATTATTCAAAATGAAGATGCAGATACGCTACCGCGACCAGGTATTGTAAGGTGACGTATTCATGACATATATTCGACTCCTAAATACAAAGTGTAGTTCGGCAAAAATTACAATTATTGGTATAAATCTGATATAACGTGAAATTCGACATAAACTTGAATATATGTGAACTTAGGCTTTCGATGCAGCACGACCCTTCGACCCTTAAATACCACACAGAAGTCCGGGCTAATGCTAATTAAGTCGTATTGAAAGTTGATTTAGTTAAACTCATCATAGTTATGAAGTCTTGCTTTTTTCTAAAATACCAAATAAACGACCTATAACTGTGTTTGGCCTAGTATTTAAGATGTGTATCTTCCAAAGGAGACAGTAAGCTGGCCACACTTGATTTCATATAAACTCTATCATCATGTTTATAGCTTTTTATCCACTGATTTACGACAGCGCTTCTGAAATAACTGACGAATCAGAAACAATTTATTGCTTGTAAATTTTAAACTCAGCCTTTTTTGGTTTGAACATATTTGTATTTAAACATTTACGCGGGAATTGCACGATTACAAAAAAATAGCGCTATATCAATAGTTCAGAATGTTTTTGGTATTAAATAATCTGTTTTTGATTTTTTCGGTAATTTTGATACACCGCTTCATTCGGAATCCATTGGTTTATATTCTGTGTGTTTGATACGTTTAATACCAACCGAGGCTTCCCGAATGTGCTCTCATTGATAATTAAGGTGATATAATTAATATTTCAAGAATTTTGAGAATAATAATCACATAAATCTTATATTTACAGTTTTCAAACGTAGAAAACAAGAAAAAATAATGGCTTCAACGATCAGAGGGGTGCTTTAATGGACTTAACTGTATAATTAGCAGAAATGCTAAATGCTGCCGGTAATTGCAAGTATTGCATGTCTAATGACCTTTCATATTTTGCCACAAATCAAGTTATGAAATACGCCAGGCAAGCACATGAGATTCGACGTTCTAGCTCCGGTGAATTCATTATTTATCACACGTTCTATCAAAATAAAAAAACCATGACTCGTCTTTGAACCAGTTTGTATTATCCACGAGAGAGATATAACAATAAATAAACATCATACTTTAAGTGTTGGGTCATAAAATGAGACAAGAATTAAAGTCAGCGACGTCTGTTTGATTTTAGATCTGATGAGACGCTTAAAGGGAGACGGCCTAAAAAAAAGTTGGCGAGAACAGTTCATTCTCAAAAGTATCGGCAATTTGATCCATATTTTTTACAAATATGAAATTGCTCAAAAAATCACTTTTTTATAAATCTTGAAGTAAAGGAGTTACATGCGTATAATTGAGAAAAAACGTATTTTATAACATATTTTAGTTTGTAGTAGGGTTTTATGACACATAAACAGTCAGGGTCATATAGTGACATTTTCAAGACATAAGGATGGAGTAAGACCCCAGAGGTCCCTTCCAGTATTATTTTGAGCACAGGCGGATACCTTGGTAGAACCACCGACCTCCTGTAAGTCAGCTGAATAGCTTCCTCTCATACAAAGTTTACGTTCCAGACGGGACTCGAACCTGTAGCCGTGAAGGGCAAGTAATTTGAAGTCAGCGACCATAACCGTTATGTTTAGTATCCGTGTAGTTATAAGAACCTACATTTGCATAATAATTAAGAAAATAAATATTTAGACAAAAATACATTTTTTGAAAAGTAGCACGCAACGTAAATTGATACAAATATGTAAGCGACATGTTTACTATTCATTCGCATTCATTTAATGGCTGTCATTGATATAAATTGTCACATTAACAACCAATCAATCTAAAGCTTGGTTTTATGTGGTAGACAAATTCTCGACATAACATCTTTGAATTTATTGTTTTGATTTATTCAGTGATTTCAGCAAAACATAAAACTGCAAACGTAAAACTCGCCATCGGCTATCTCGTCTGAAACTCCATTAAACAGCTGCCTTACTTAACAATCTTTTAAAAACAACATTTTACTAGTGACAGGATAAGGCATATAACAATTTTTTCAATCACGAGTTTTATTTTTTATAGTTTAATGTTAAGATTCATTTTAAGATTTCATTTAAGAGTACCGTCTCAAGGTCGGAAATACTATAAAACTGGTCCGGGTGTTGCTTTTATACCTGACGACTTTTTTCTACCCCTAAGGATATTTATATGAATTGTCTGATGTGATCTGCAGCAGCAGATGGACAGGAATTCGTGACAGCGTACTTGGTAACAATAGTTTAAACTCGCATTTCTGTCAGTTTTTAAAACGCCACAATAATTTTTTAATCTAAAACTGCATTACAACGTAATTAGTGTTAGTTTATCCGCCGTTTCATCTACAAATGAATTTACGGGATGATACTAAAGGTTGCATCCTTTGGAGAAGAGACAATCTCAATGCCTGCATTGCATCTTTTGTTGGTGTCACACAGTCGCGCGTATTGCACGCGCCATGAAGCAATGCCAGTATTTTCATTAGTGATTTTGTTTTTTGCTCTCCCGCTCCTCGATTCAAGCACACAAAATGATGCGCGTGTGTACAAAATGAGCAATCATCATTGAAACAACAATACGTAAAAGGCCCCAATCGGCTGTTTCATTAACAAGCGAACCAGTCTTTTACAGCAATACCTGTATTTCTTCACAATCAGTCTATTGTCGCAAAGTAATTCTATTCGCTACGGTCATCATACGGGCTTTAATTAAACATTGTCACCTTTGGAGCGTCATTGTCTAATGCAAGGTTCGCAATGGATTTCCGGGAACACCGGAAATTTATTTCTACTTTCGATTTGAATCGATACAATCAGAACTGTAAAAGACATATCTGACAGGATATTAGGGCATTGTTGGAGCGACTTGTCAACATTAGAACGCAAGTAGCAATTTGTTGAAAGAAAATATGTGGAGACAGGTTTATGCGAGCCCACCCGCTGGTTTAATACCCGTATGGCAGAAATACGTACAGGCTGGGTTTTTACCATATCTATTGATTTGGTTGATGAATGAACATTCTCAGCCTACCTGAATGAATCACACCCGGTAGATTTTGGTACAAGTATAAATGTAAGGAAATATTGATTTTTTGAACCGAAATAACCTCCTCCACAGCTTGTGTTTCCTTCCGAGTGACGAATAACTTCACAAGCGGGAGTTTCTCAAGTTTACTATATCAATAATTCGAAGGACTTAAGGTCTAAAACTTAGATGAATAAGAAATAAATCGTGACAATCTTTATCAATACTTACTTTATTTGACAAAAAAATCTTCTTGGGTCCGGATTGTCTCTCAGAGTTTTGTTTTCTATAGTACGGTTTCCATTCCGGAAACTGGTATTTATACCTAAAGATGGTCACGTGTCATGTGCAAGAATGGCGTAATGCGGGCGCCAAGATAAACAAACATAAGCGTCGTGGTGGAACGGAAACGGTAAGTTGTGAAAACAAATCCATACAATATAACTTCGGGTGTAAATATATCTGATAACGTACTTAAGTAAAAGGCCATTTCTTTTACCCATTGTCCTAAGTTTGATTACAAGCTTTCTGATCGATGGTGTCTTTTGCTGCCGGCATGCCATGCCATTGTTGCCATATTGATTCATATTTGCCAAGATAATTGATCGTTAAGTAAGAATGAATATTTCTGAAAAGGAATATCGCAGAAGCTAAGGTGTGAACATTGTAGCATTAATTGCCTTTTAGTGTGTGTCATATTTTGTATTAATAAATTCCTTGTCTACATTAGTCACACAACTCAAACACATGATTTAGAATGTTCAGTATGACAATATTACAAAGCAAGTTTAAGAAACTGACATGAATTATTCATAACAAACTTTTATGCATCTCAAGGTGTCGCTGAAACGTGATAATGTGTAGCATATTGAGTATTTCTATAGCAAGATAACGAACAACTTAGTGAAATGACGTTTGTATCATATATCGATATATTCCAAGTGACATTTTAAACAAACCGAAGTTAAAACTGTACGAATTGTGTTAGTGACACATGTTAAAGTCACACTTATTATTTCATTCTATTGATCGTTTCTACATGAGAAGTTTTGATTTTGTTAAAGTATTTTCTGTTAATTTAATTTCTATTCTGGTTTGCTGAGCTTTATTTCGCTACGTTCGATTCCGCACTGATCTGATGGGTCAATATCTCTTCTGCTATGCTAGGTCACATTGTTCTTAATTCTTTCCACTCATATAAAGTAATACTCGTACTCATCATATCTCGTAGATACTCGCGACAGTTTAGATTTAATGATGTCAATACAAATGTTAAAAATGTCGACATGATATACATGGTACGCCTATTTCAACGAGTTGTTCTTAAAAAAACTCATGGCTCATTTTGAATTAGTGTGAATTGACAGTTCCAGGGCTGTTTTAATCACTATATGATCATTATTTCCAGTTAGGTTTTTTACATTAGTTTTAAGTTCCCTTTCTCTTGTAGATTCCTTGGCCTGATATAGTAGTTGTATGCTTCCCACTGTAGATTCCTTGGCCTGATATAGGAGTTGAATGCTTCCCACTGTAGACTCCTTGGCCTGATACAGGAGTTGTATGCTTCACACTGTATATTCCTTGGCCTGATATAGTAGTTGTATGCTTCCCACTGTAGATTCCTTGGCCTGATATAGTAGTTGTATGCTTCCCACTGTAGATTCCTTGGCCTGATATAGTAGTTGTATGCTTCCCACTGTAGATTCCTTGGCCTGATATAGTAGTTGTATGCTTCCCACTGTAGATTCCTTGGCCTGATATAGTAGTTGTATGCTTCCCACTGTAGATTCCTTGGCCTGATATAGTAGTTGTATGCTTCCCACTGTAGATTCCTTGGCCTGATATAGTAGTTGTATGCTTCCCACTGTATATTCCTTGGCCTGATATAGTAGTTGTATGCTTCCCACTGTATATTCCTTGGCCTGATATAGTAGTTGTATGCTTCACAATGTAGATTCCTTGGCCTGATATAGTAGTTGTATGCTTCCCACTGTAGATTCCTTGGCCTGATATAGTAGTTGTATGCTTCCCACTGTAGATTCCTTGGCCTGATATAGTAGTTGTATGCTTCCCACTGTAGATTCCTTGGCCTGATATAGTAGTTGTATGCTTCCCACTGTAGATTCCTTGGCCTGATATAGTAGTTGTATGCTTCACACTGTATATTCCTTGGCCTGATATAGTAGTTGTATGCTTCCCACTGTATATTCCTTGGCCTGATATAGTAGTTGTATGCTTCACAATGTAGATTCTTTGGCCTGATATAGTAGTAGTTGTATGCTTCATACTGTAGACTCCTTGGCCTGATACAGGAGTTGTATGCTTCACACTGTATATTCCTTGGCCTGATATAGTAGTTGTATGCTTCCCACTGTAGACTCCTTGGCCTGATACAGGACTTGTATGCTTCACACTGTATATTCATTGGCCTGATATAGTAGTTGAATGCTTCCCACTGTAGACTCCTTGGTCTGATACAGGAGTTGTATGCTTCACACTGTATATTCCTTGGCCTGATATAGTAGTTGTATGCTTCCCACTGTATATTCCTTGGCCTGATATAGTAGTTGTATGCTTCCCACTGTAGATTCATTGGCCTGATATAGGAGTTGTATGCTTCACACTGTAGATTCCTTGGCCTGATATAGTAGTTGTATGCTTCACACTGTATATTCATTGGCCAGATATAGTAGCTGTATGCTTCCCACTGTAGATTCCTTGGCCTGATATAGTAGTTGTATGCTTCCCACTGTAGATTCCTTGGCCTGATATAGTAGTTGTATGCTTCACACTGTATATTCATTGGCCTGATATAGTAGTTGTATACTTCCGACTGTAGATTCCTTGGCCTGATATAGTAGTTGTATACTTCCCACTGTAGATTCATTGGCCTGATATAGTAGTTGTATGCTTCCCACTGTAGATTCCTTGGCCTGATATAGTAGTTGTATGCTTCACACTGTATATTCATTGGCCTGATATAGTAGTTGTATGCTTCCCACTGTAGATTCCTTGGCCTGATATAGTAGTTGTATGCTTCCCACTGTAGATTCCTTGGCCTGATATAGTAGTTGTATGCTTCCCACTGTAGATTCTTTGCCTGATATACTAGTTGTATGCTTCCCACTGTAGATTCCTTGGCCTGATATAGTAGTTTTATGCTTCCCATTGTAGATTCATTGGCCTGATATAGTAGTTTTATGCTTCCTATTGTAGATTCCTTGGCCTGATATAGTAGTTGTATGCTTCACACTGTAGATTCATTGGCCTGATATAGTAGTTGTATGCTTCCCACTGTATATTCCTTGGCCTGATATAGTAGTTGTATACTTCCCACTGTATATTCCTTGGCCTGATATAGTAGTTGTATGCTTCCCACTGTAGATTCTTTGCCTGATATACTAGTTGTATGCTTCCCACTGTAGATTCCTTGGCCTGATATAGTAGTTTTATGCTTCCCATTGTAGATTCGTTGGCCTGATATAGTAGTTTTATGCTTCCTATTGTAGATTCCTTGGCCTGATATAGTAGTTGTATGCTTCACACTGTATATTCCTTGGCCTGATATAGTAGTTGTATGCTTCCCACTGTATATTCCTTGGCCTGATATAGTAGTTGTATGCTTCCCACTGTAGATTCATTGGCCTGATATAGGAGTTGTATGCTTCACACTGTAGATTCCTTGGCCTGATATAGTAGTTGTATGCTTCACACTGTATATTCATTGGCCAGATATAGTAGCTGTATGCTTCCCACTGTAGATTCCTTGGCCTGATATAGTAGTTGTATGCTTCCCACTGTAGATTCCTTGGCCTGATATAGTAGTTGTATGCTTCACACTGTATATTCATTGGCCTGATATAGTAGTTGTATACTTCCGACTGTAGATTCCTTGGCCTGATATAGTAGTTGTATACTTCCCACTGTAGATTCATTGGCCTGATATAGTAGTTGTATGCTTCCCACTGTAGATTCCTTGGCCTGATATAGTAGTTGTATGCTTCACACTGTATATTCATTGGCCTGATATAGTAGTTGTATGCTTCCCACTGTAGATTCCTTGGCCTGATATAGTAGTTGTATGCTTCCCACTGTAGATTCCTTGGCCTGATATAGTAGTTGTATGCTTCCCACTGTAGATTCTTTGCCTGATATACTAGTTGTATGCTTCCCACTGTAGATTCCTTGGCCTGATATAGTAGTTTTATGCTTCCCATTGTAGATTCATTGGCCTGATATAGTAGTTTTATGCTTCCTATTGTAGATTCCTTGGCCTGATATAGTAGTTGTATGCTTCACACTGTAGATTCATTGGCCTGATATAGTAGTTGTATGCTTCCCACTGTATATTCCTTGGCCTGATATAGTAGTTGTATGCTTCCCACTGTATATTCCTTGGCCTGATATAGTAGTTGTATGCTTCCCATTGTAGATTCATTGGCCTGATATAGTAGTTTTATGCTTCCTATTGTAGATTCCTTGGCCTGATATAGTAGTTGTATGCTTCACACTGTAGATTCATTGGCCTGATATAGTAGTTGTATACTTCCCACTGTAGATTCCTTGGTCTCAACTCCTAATGTTTCGAATGCTGAGGTTTCCCTGGGATCTATATGGGGAGGCATTGTCTTGTTAATGTGGCGTTCCGTGCAGCAACTTAATCCTTCCTTTAGACCATGATGTTAATTCTCCCGATGACCATCTGTGGTGCATTTTTTTATTCCGTTAATTGTTAGCATGGCATTGAACCGGACTTTCAACCACAAGAGAGTCACTCTGGTGTCTCGGTCAACATTTTTGATCAATTCCGTGACTGCATAAAATAATGCATCCGGAAAGTAGAGTTTGTTAAAAACAATCAAAACTATCTTTGTGTTTAGGTTCAAACTGTGTACGTCATTTTACTCAAAGACTGTATTCATCGGTTTTTTTTGGTTAGTAGCTACAAACCTAAACGAGTCAGCTACAAATGTAAAAGGGTCAGCTACAAACGTAAAAGGGTCAGCTACAAACCTAAAAGGGTCAGCTACAAACGTAAAAGGGTCAGCTACAAACGTAAAAGGGTCAGCTACAAACCTAAAAGGGTCAGCTACAAACCTAAAAGGGTCAGCTACAAACCTAAAAGGGTCAGCTACAAACCTAAAAGGGTCAGCTACAAACCTAAAAGGGTCAGCTAGGGTCAGCTACAAACGTAAAAGGGTCAGCTACAAACCTTAAAGGGTCAGCTACAAACGTAAAAGGGTCAGCTACAAACGTAAAAGGGTCAGCTACAAACCTAAAATGGTCAGCTACAAACCTAAAAGGGTCAGCTACAAACCTAAAAGGGTCAGCTACAAACCTAAAAGGGTCAGCTACAAACCTAAAAGGGTCAGCTACAAACCTAAAAGGGTCAGCTACAAACATAAAAGGGTCAGCTACAAACGTAAAAGGGTCAACTACAAACCTAAAAGGTTCAGCTACAAACCTAAAAGGGTCAACTACAAACCTAAAAGGGTCAGCTACAAACATAAAAGGGTCAGCTACAAACATAAAAGGGTCAGTTACAAACCTAGAAGGGTCAGCTACAAACATAAAAGGGTCAGCTACAAACATAAAAGGGTCAGCTACAAACCTAGAAGGGTCAACTACAAACCTAAAAGGGTCATTTACAAACCTAAAAGGAGTTAGTAAAAGTGAATAGTATGTTCGAAAGTAGGACCATTGGAACTATATACATTAAAATTTATACGACAGAAATGCATTAGGTTCGTTACATTAAGCACGATTGTAATATTTCACTAAAGAAACGAGAAAAGAGTTCTGTCACTTTACAGTGGCTAAATATCTATGTGTACTTACAGAGAATGATATATCGTAGTTGTAATTAGATTATGCAACAAACTGCAGAAATTTAAAAGCATCATAATTTGAGATAATACTATGCAGTTTTTTCAACATCTGTCAGATTAACAAAGATTTTTAACGCAAATAATGCACTAGAGACACTCATATCAACAATAACTTCTTGGCGTTTTTCATTTCATTCCTCTCCCCATTCATCATTTCATTCAGTACCCTAGGGATCTACGTGGGGAAAGCAATGTTCTGTGACTGTTGCCGTACCAGAGCGACCCTGTCACATTTCAATATTTTCTGTCTATCATATAATGGAACTAAAAATGAATATTGAATCTGCACTCATTGTACACAGCCACCCATCAAGCATTAACTTTGTCTTGAAACGGACCTTCAACAGCAAGAGAGTGATTCCATTGTCTCGAGCAACAGTTTGATCCATTCCGTGACCGCATAAACTTAAATATCTGAAAGAGTTTTTATTAAAAGTAATAAAAAGATCTGTGTCTGTACATTATGCTGCAATGTGACACAAAGACTTCACTTTTAGTTTTATAAATTATGCAATATACAATTTGACTTACTTCAAAGCATTTAAGACGAAGGTAATGCATCTAAAGTCCTACGTTGTGGACTCTTGAATCTTTGGGAGATGTTGTCAGTTGCTTCGGGATAAATATACTCGTGTACGTATTTGTAATGTTAGGTCAACTGATCGTCGTATGTTATGGTGTTGAAATAGGGAGACCCACCAAAATAACGTCTTTTTTAAGAATATTTACGTGGTAAACCACATCGCAAATATATTGACCAACAAACGGGTTTTATTCTCTCGAGATTATTTCCGTGCACTGTTAACGTTTTAAAATGGAGAAAATTGTTTGTTGAATGTGAAGGAAACAATTATATGTATCGTGTTACTTCTTAATGGTCTAAATCCATTTGTAATGTTTGTGTTCCTTCGTCTCGGTCGGTAACTTATGTCCCCGATCTCTGTGATAAGCTCAATTTTCTTCTTTGAAACACATTTAATATGCAAAACTTGGCGCCCAATCTTTCTTGCCATCTTAATACCAGAAAGTACTCCGTGTTTGTGCGGAATTCTAAGGCGTCATGTTTCTTAGAAATCATAGCCTTCTGGGAACAATAAAGCGCCATCTATGTTTGAAAATATGACGCTTATACAATTTTATGAATCTTAAAGGCTTAGAAAATGTGTTTAAACGAGCGAAGAAAGAATAAATCGATTGAATGTTTTGTCGTTATGAAATAATGTTTACCAGTTCGTGAACATTGCTTTCTAGAAACAAAGCGTTTCATTTGTCGCTAATTGCGTTTGATTTTTTTCGATGAATAGACTTACAAACGGATGAGTTTTCTACTCTTTAAAGAAAACAACTTTAGGTCATTTCACGATTCAAAGCAAACTTGAGTCCAGTTTCTACTAATGTATTAATTAGCGCATCAATTATGAATCAATTAAGAATACACTTACTCATGCATTACCAGTTAGTTATAACAAAAACAAAGCATAAAGTGATCATTGAAAGTGTCTCTTGGTGTTCTTGTTGGAAAAATAAAATTGTCGGTAAACGTCCGGAAACAGATACAATATAGGCAACATTATCTCGACAATGGAACACTTAAAGACAGAGGTGCGCCCCTCAGTAATCATCTGCCCAAATATTAAAATAAAATGTACAAGACGGAGATGAGTGTTTATAGATCACATACGTAAAGGTTGTCTACGTAGATTGCTGTTTTATTACATACTGAAACAACATAAAACGTGAATGTGGGGGCTACCTGACAATAAGGACCCCTATTTCTTCTTCGTAAAATATAGCTTCTTGTGATTTTGGGCTGGTTGTGCACTTTGCAAGCAGCATACCCTACTCGAATGCTTTTTATTTTAGTTTCAAGTTTATTTGTACATAAAGGCAACTGGCCCAAAATACAAAGACATTCGTACATAATGACATAATGTATGAGTTGTGCACACATAAGGAAGAATTGTAATAATGTGTTATACATTGTTACTACCGTGAATTTGTAATAATTTACAAACGCCCAAAGCTATTGTCTTCATACTTTTATCATTTTCAGATTTCATAAGGTCATAAAAGTTCATAATATCAAAATCTAACCTTCATACCACAGGAACTAGTATAAATGTCGTATATTTGTAAAATGTTCATAATGAAAAAAAACCCACATGATTGTATTCATTTTGAAAACAATAAGTGTATAATCTATTTTTTCTTGGTACCCCGGAGTGACAACCTGTTTCTATGTAAAAATAATGGCTTTCAGAGCATTTAAATCAAGCAATTTGTTATCTTAAATGAAGCTTCGTGTTGAAATAGTATTGCATTATAGCTATGAATATGTGCATATGTGACTATGTGCTATATACACGTCATGAATTTCTCTTCTGTTCTGTTACACTTAAAACTCAAGACGTGACAGTACATATAAGAAATGTATCAACAACCTGTGACCCTGTGATACATGATTTGTATTTCTAACTGTTATCACTCCATCACGGTGTTCACCTTTTTCATATGAATTATTCAAACTAATTTAAAACTACATTCTCGTCTAAGACATGTTTGTAGAAATAATTGCCAATGAATATTTTATTACTTATTCTATAAAACGTCAAAAACTTTTCCAAAGGTGTTAAAAGCTTTGATTAAATTTTTTATATTCCGAGAAACAGAAAAGAAATTATGACATTTCTTCGCATTATGTCGTCTAAAACCAAAAATATGCATGGAGTGAATCAACAGCTATATTTCAAAATTGCTTCCTAGTTTTAAGTATGATAAAGCTCTCGTATATTTGGTTACCTGCTCAATATTTAAAAAAGGCCAATCGCAATTATCAAATTAAACGTGATCGATGAAAAAACACCAGTTTTCGCGAGTCTTCAAGAAATGGAATTGTTTGCACGATCAATTATTCATTAGCGCTAACGCATAAACACATCAGATAATGATAGAAGATAAAACATCTAAGAAAATTCCTTTCCAATATTTGAATTACTTTGTTTAAGCTTTATTGAGCATTTCATAAACAAATAAGAATTCTATAAAATGATATCATTTTTGCATAAAAGGAGCAAGTGGCCCATTCTTTACAAGACACTTAAATTTCTGTATTGAATTCATAGATTAGAATGTTCTATTTCTGAAGAATTGTTTTGTACGGTATTTGAATGGATAGCATCGATATTAAAAGTAAATAATTCCAACAAAAAGGTCTAAGCAGATGATCGCTAAACAGCAGACGATATTATTTTTCACACCAATGCGGAAAAGAATACGACTTTAGAATTTGATCAATTTTCATGATGAACAGAGACATATAAATTATCCATGTTGAGTCTGTTATATATTTAATGCCCGTTTCAAACATGCGCAAAGTTTGCAATGTCACATGTTTCCGCGACATATTTAAAATAATCAATAATAAACAAGAATTACGATTACTCTCGACTAAGTTTGTGTTACAGTAAATATCATACTATGCTGTTGTTCTGTTTTGAGCTAGTTGTGCCAGTCCGTTCTTAGTAATAAAATACAAATAAAGTACAATACAGACTTATTTTTGTCAAATTAATATATAATATAATTGTAATTATGATACTTATGAAGCAGTAAAAAACCACACCACACAGAGTCCTATGTACATGCAAGGAAAATTATAAAAACAATTTTCGTACAAAGTATAAAGGTCTTTGGAGTCAATTCAGTCAAACGACGAACGACTTATTTAAACGACATATTATTTTCATAAGATTTGTGATCATAATATCCAGTGATAGCTGGTACAACTCATATTTTAAGTTTTTGACAACATCAGTAATGCGCTTGTATGATACGGGCGCAAATAATACGATGTATAAATACTAGAAGTACGGGGTCAACTTTGCGTAACTTAATAGGGTCACCTTAGGTAATTTACATCCCTGTATCCACAATATGGCCTTAAAAATCTCATTCATTAATACCGGCAGGTGGTTTTAAGACTTCGTATACGATTGCAGTATATTTTGTTTTGACATATTGCAACTTTTCGGTGTCAAGACTTTATAATTTGATCTTTCAAATCAAACAGGCATGCATTAACCATGTTGCCAAAAATGTAAAAGATGAGTTGTACATGGTATCATCGGATATTATTCAGCTGTCTGTTCCAGTGATGTAACGTGGTCATGAGTCCGGATCTTTTAAATTACATCTTGAAATATTAGACTTAAGTCTTTGTACAGGCGCACAGTTTTGTTTAGTAGAATTGAACACGGTTATAAAGAAGTGTCAATGATACGCCAATAAATTTCGGCAAAAAGTAATTAAGTTTTGGCGCACAATACAATCCACAAAACATATTTACAATTTGTAAATTGTGACAAGATTATGAAGCGCTTTAAAGATGTATCTGGCTCATCTGAACCTTAAACTTTTTAATGGACTTCTTCCAGTATTGTTGTTATATAGTCTAAAACACCATTAATAAGAACCATTTCCATGTATAAGCGTTTTAAACAATCTTGTTTAATCATATTACTAACAGACAAAACTAGTAAAAAATATCCGCTTATTAAATAACTGGATTTTTTTACATTTTATGATGGTGCGGGCGTCTTTTTTACACCAATGCAGAGAAAAACATAATAAATGTATTCAGTGATAATTCATATTTATTGAAGTTTTATCTAGATAAAGTATATTTTTCATGTTTGTTTAGGTAAACAAATGAACAAAAAAATAGCATAATAAATCTTTAAGTGACATATTCTATCGTATTTAAGTTGTTATAACGAAATAAACTTTATTTATTCATAAAGATTAGGAATGTCAGAAGAGCCTTCGTATCAAAGTGTTTGTACATACTATAGACGTCAATTGGTATTACCATTTACAATAAAACATCAACATGTGATAGCCAAGCCATGAAATACATAAACTGGATCCAACTACAATAGTAATAAAATACTAGCGAGCACAGACAATACCTGGTATTCAAGTACTCGGTTATAATTGTATTATTGACAAACACACGACAGTCATTATTACATGTATGCAATGAAAGCAACAACAACAACATCAAATGGCAACATCATCGTCAGCAATAACAAACATGTTATCCTGTCACCAATTGCAACAATTGCCATCACATTTGATCAGCATGATTGCGCAACTAAAAAGGCAATACAGTAGCATTATCAGGTAAATTATGATGATTGCGATGATGATGATTATGAAGATGATGGAGGTGGTGATAATGATGAGTATATTGCTGCTATTACCTTTGACAATCATAATAACAATACCTGTAATAATGATAAAAACAGCAACATTAACAGGAAACAACAATGACAATAATAAGAACAAAACACGAAAGCAACATCAACTTCAGCAGCAGTAGCGGCTAAAACAACAACAAAAACAACAACAACGAAAACAGCTATTATATAATAAAATCAAAACACAACAAATATTTCAGGCCAGCAGGAGCTACTACAGAAACACCACCGACAACAAAACAATAGCGAAAACAGCAGCAAAACAGCAGAAGTTATAACACAACAACACTATTTTCTCGCCACAACATTGCAGATGTTGGGTATTTTTCTCAAGACGCAGAATAAATGCCATAATCTTAAACGATAATTGATTTATTTTCCGTATAATTCACCAGAGAATTCTATCAATGAATACAATCAAAATTACTTCTTCGTCAAGTTTCCTTTTTCATCGATACATAATTTGTCGTCTGGATATCATGCAATCAATTAAGATTCTATAAGAAAGCAGGAGTTAATGAGCTGTTTGATACCATCACATGTACGGCAGAAGAAACAGATGAAATTACAGAGGACTTCATGGAATAAAAAATAATTAAACGGCAATGTTAGAACTTGTGTGTTTTGCACCTTTATAAACCATTGGCTTAAACATTTTACTCAGGGCGGTGATATACGACTTAGATATAGGTGCGATGGGTTTGGCATATCCCCTAGATGACGTGGAGAGTTGACAAAGGTTTCGTGAAAATCTTCTTAAAGGTTCCGGGCTGGTGAACTAGTGACTTTTTTGTTTACTATGCGGCACGAAAAGCTGAATGACCGGGTTTTAGGCTATTGAAAACTATTTCTAACAAACAAAAACTGCCAAAATACGTACCGTTTTGTGATCGACCACCAGCTTTTCGTGCCGCGTAGTAAACAAAAAAGTCACGTGTTCACCCACCCTGAGGTTTTAGAGACAGAGGTATGGGACTGGAAACGCAAGGCTCAAACATAAGTATGATCTTGTGATTTGACCGTAATACTTTTTTTGGTTTAAGACCGATTTTATAACCACAACATATACACGCGATATTTCGCATCCGAAAGTCCATACTGTAGGTAAATAACAAGCTGATATACTTGTAAAGTTCATGGCCAAGTTTAGAAATAGTTAAGTTTTTGTTTGCTAAACGACACACGTAAAACAGCGTTAATGTATAACACCAAACAATCGGTTTGTTGAAGAAGATTGAACACGTATTCCAATTGGTTCCCTGGCTCCTCCGTAAAAATATGACAGATCTATCAGGTGTGTGTGGCAGGAACAAATACCTATAGTTTAAATACGACATTTCTATGTTCGATACATCGCGGAAAACGTTAAAAAGTGTTTGTAAATATAGTACGTTAAAGAAATCGACAATGGGATAGCAGAAGGTTTTAACACAGCCACAGAAACGCTTTCATCGTGACTTCAATGCTGTTTAATCAAATTAATGACTGTCATAGTACCAAGCACTTTAAATGGGCGTCTTGATTCAAACCATATTGGTCCTGTGACTGGATTATTTTTCAAATGCCAATTTTAACCATCGCTGTCATAATTATTGGAGATTCGATCCCTGTGCTTTCTCGTACGGCAGACAAAAGGCACACTTCCGTTTATTAACGATGTTCTGACGGTGTCAAACTATTGTCCACGCTCTCTTAATTGATTGGACCAACTTTTTCTTCCTTGACATTAATAACCATCTTAACAATGGGTATATATAACCACAGCGGGTCTTAATGACATACTTGAGCTTCCACGACGCCCACATATCGCCTGATATTGACAATGTCACAAAAGATGTCTCGGAAACTTGAGGATAATCTCAGTCAGTGTTACTTAACTCTGTGGTATGTTTATGAATTGTCGTTAAAATTTCAATTCCAAATACATATAATCATGGGAAAGTTGATGTTGGTGTCACCTCGTCTGGTACAGATAATAAAACATAGTTTTCAAAGTTCCAAATAAATTTAATAATACATGTACGTAGAATCTATAAAACGTTCCAATTTAATTAATTCAGCGTGTATACTATTTTAGAGTGAATTCTTCAGTATGGGGAGAGGAGTGGTTGTTAAGATGAGAAACATTACTGTTGAATATTTTGAGTGATATTAAGACAATGCCAGTATGTAAGAGCGCAAGTCTTTTACTCACAAAAGCAAGTGCGCTCGAGATGTAAGCACAATTGCCTTGTAAAAAGTAGAGCATTGCTTCAAAGGAATAAGTTGGCAACATGTTTCGGGTTTGCCCAAATATTCGTATGTGGTTTAAGGAGATTGTTACAGTTCCCTACATATTCTTTTAGACTCAACAGACATCCTGTGTGCCTCGTCAGAAACCCACCATTCATACAGCAACACAGTAGGTTAAATTCCCCTCTAACACATGCTAAGTTATTTAATTCATAGATATTTTGAAGATTTGTTTTTATAAACATTGTCCAGAAAATAAGTACAGTAAACTTCGTTATCTCTAGGAGTCATTGTAACAAGGACAATGCTCGTAACGGTGATGGGCTCGTCATATCTACATGTACAGTGAAACTTCACTTAAAGACCACCTAAATAATAGAACCACTTCAAAATTAAGAACACATTTTTCAGGTCCATTCTCACTGTTTTGCTCTTAATTCAATCTCAATAAGAATATCATTTTTCAAAGGTCCCAAGGGTCGTGATGGTGTTATTTGTGGTCTATGTAGAATCATTTTTGCTGCTTTTTTCTGTATTATGGATATTCTCTTGTTGTTTGCTACAAGTCCTCGACACCATATTGGGCAACAATAGTCCATTGAAGATAATATGTAAGAATTATAAAATAATTTCCTTGTGTTGGTGTTTAAGATATAGTTTATTCTTTTTAACTTTGAGTTTGTGACATACGTGATCTACATGTGCATTCCAGCGAAGATTGTTATCAATGATTACTCCAATCATATTGTGGTTACCTACCTGTTCTAGAGTGATATTATTTACATAAAGTGATAGCGAAGAATTTAGTACAGGTCTTTTAGCATTTAAAATTATCATACATTTAGTTTTATTAGGATGAATGGACATGTTGTTCCGGAAACACCAATCAGAAACTATGTCCAAATCGCCCTGTAGGGACTGCTGTATTTCGACAATGTTATAACCAGATAAGTGTAATGTTGAGTCATCTGCGTGGAGATCGATGGTATAATTTTGAAGATAAAATGGAATGTCTTTGATATATATTAGGAAAAGGAGGGGACCAAGAATAGACTCCTGTGAAACACCAGATTTGACCTCTTGAAAGGTTGACTTGTTGGATCCGATTTTTACACATTGCCTTCTATTTATCAAATAAGACCGCATCAAAGCTAACGAGTTTTCCGAGAAGTGGTACATTCGGAGCTTTACAAGTAAAATTTTATGATCCACTAAATCAAAAGCTTTCCTAAGATCAAGATATACAGATCCAATCAAACGCCCAGAGTCAATGTCTTTGAGCCACGAATCGACAAGCCTTATTAAAGAAGACTGGCAATAATGATTTTGGCGAAATCCAGACTGATAGTTATGAAGTAATTGGTGTTGTCAAGAAAAGTTTTGAGGCTTTTGGCAATGTGTCTTTCAAATATTTTAGATATTGTTGGAAGAATAGATATAGGACAGTAATTGTTAAGATTATCTTTATCAGAGCCCTTGTGCAGTGGAATAATATATGCATCTTTTAATTGATCAGGAAATACACCACAAGCTATATTTATAATGGATGTAATAGGACCAATGATAGTATCACCACAAAGTTTAAGAATAAAGTTTATACCTTTCACATTATCGATATAATAATTATGATATATCAATTAAGTCATCTGCTTTAATACTAGCTTTTTTGATTGACTATGTACTTTGTAACTCCAGATATAGAATTTAAATACTTGAGTATGAGAAAGACCGTAGGCCTAACTTATATCTTTTGTGAAATGAAAATATGCTTTATTGACTTAGGTACTGTAATAAACGCGTTATGATTTTCAGAATTCTCTGGGCTAATTATTGTGTACCAAACTTGCAAAATCTACTTCTGTCAAAAGAAATAGTGCGTCGATACTATTTCACTTTTATCCTAAAATTATTTAGGCTCTTTGAATAAAGTTGGATTTCAGTTCATAAATACTAATTGTGATCATAATAAATTAAACGATCGAAGTTTTTTAACCCTAATCAGAATCTGCGGACGTTCGTGTTGCAAATAATTTTCTCAAATTTGTATGGAATCGTAAAGTTATGTCTACAATGGTAAACATATCATTTTTGTAGTTTAAATTGTAATCAACCATCAGGATTGAGTGGTTTCATGAAGTCAAACTTAACCAACCGAAATGGATCACGTGACCTTAGTCAATTTTCTTAGATATCTCACTATTGGTTTTACGTCTTTTTTCAGCCTCTTACACATTTTCTTAGCCAATCAAGACGAATCATGATACCGTTCCTTACCGCTAAGATGGTGTTACAGATAGTCTCTATTGGTTTTTCTTAAGAAATCTTGCCCTTCTAGCTATCTGGTTGGATAAAGCGCATTCGGATTACTTCAGTTATCATCCATCCATTCATGGTCGGTCTAGAGTGGCTGCGAAGTGTTAGTAATGAGTTTTGCTTGCTTAATGACTATTTCTTCGTATTTTGCTAACACTTGATCGTTTAATAATTGCTTGACTATGACTATTAATTATTCATCTGACATCATCGCATCACAAGTCATGTCAGCGTAGAAAATTGTATCATTTCATTATCAATTAATAACATCGTTTAGTAAAAGGTTGAAAAACAGGTAATTGCGTTCTAATTCATTGCTCATAGCGCGCAATAGACAATGACAGGCATACAGGAAAGATACACTTTTAATATGTATTGTACACAATTCATCCAAGGCGCGGTACCGAATTGTCCTCGTCTCGGCACGGCGGCTATAGGTCTAGAGACGCGGATTGGTTGATTGAGCCGCGTAAGTGATGCTTACGGTGCGGCCGCCGAAGATGTCACAGTTGCACCCGGAAACCTAAATGTTATCACTGAAATCCTCACAGTTTGTATGTGGTTACCTGTCATATGTATTGCCTTGTTAAGCTAGGTTTGGTATCATGATGTGAACACGGTTCTGGTTTAACTGGGCCTTTAAGATCAAATCACTCTAATTAATGTCTGATTAATTACGTTGAAATAGAAAATGACACAAAAAGCGAAATAAAAACACCACAACAGAAGGATAAAGGTACAAAAACTCGTAGAAAACTGAAAACTGGTTTTATTTGAAAGTCATCTTTTCGTTACTATGTCAATTAATTAACTAAGAGACCGGGTGTTCTGTGCATTTGATTTTTTTTATACAATCAATCAATGACAGATTTTCACACAAAAGCAGGACTGGTGGTGCTCTTAAGGTTAATAAAGTGGGTTTATTGTTTGGATCATGCAATAGTTGTTGCATTCTTTGCCTATCTTCTGTATTTGCCGGACCCTGGGTTCCTATATGCGTAACTTCCAGGCACGATAATGTACGTATGTGATTTTGAATAAAGAAAGAAAGAGGCAATTTTAGGAGCTTAAACACTACATTTGAAACGTATTCATACGAGCTATGTCTTATAAATCCTGACAACTGCTCTTGGTCTATACAAGAAATTACCGGTAGAACACTTGACCAAAGTTAAAGGGGTTTGTTTACGGATATTAAAGGGACGAATACACAAATGATAAATTACACACAAAACCTAGAAACCGGTCGACTAGCTTAAATTTATAAGTTACATTTTGTATATCATTTCAGGAGTCATTTCTGGACACTTGCTCATTGCAAATTGCCTACAAAAAAATTAGTACCTTAATAAATAATGATATGTTTTTACATAATACACGTATAACAAATGTCACCCTCTCTTTGATTTCAATGTTGAATTCGATATCAAACAAATAGATGTGAAGACATACAAACATGAATACTATACAGTGTATGATCAAACGTACCATTACTGTTTACAGACGATCACATTACTTGCTACAATATGTGATGTTATAAAATATTGGGTGTAGTCAATATAAACTCGGAGTGCGCATGGTTTCATTAAAATGAATATGTTTTAATATTAACGAAGTGTTTTTTTCGGTGCAGCCGTACTAACTTGGCTTTGCTATTTGCATATCAGTGTTATGTAAACCAATCAAATCGTACGTTAATCACTAAGTTTGTAACCTTGACGCGGATTGGTTAACCTTTCGCGGATAAGGTGATCGTTTCACCTTACCGAAATCCACTGAATGTTGGTGAATTTACCAGCAATCGTAACATCTCGGTAAATTTTGTACAACAAATCTTAATCTTCAAATTGCGCCGACAATCTTTTTTCAAGATATTTCTTGTTTCAGTTGTGAATGCAAAATGGACAGATAGTGTGAGCTATGTCACTTTAAAATACAACCGTTTTGACCAATATTACTGATCAAATGAAAAACATGCCATGGGCTGATATGTCAGGTTACACGAAATGAGGGCGCCCTACTGTTTACGCTTTGCACACCGGATCGTACGTATTCTGGATCGTGCGATTTGCGATCGATCTTCTCCAATCGCACCACGCGCACCACTGATCGTACGATGACCTACCACCAGTCTTAAGAGCAATCGATATGTGGCACCACCAATCGTCATGTGGCAGGACCGGTAGCACGATCAATCGTGCGACTACTTGACCTACGATCATGCACGACTGGTGGTGCGTCCAAGCGCGACTGGTGGTACGACCATGTAAGACCTTTCTGCGACCTCTCTTACGATTTGGAATCGCAGGTTAGAAGTTTTGAATATGCATATGACCGTCGACCTGGCTGCTACTGATTTTGCTCCGCCGATCATCCACGACCTCTGCAACCAGTCGTGCGCTCTTATTACGATTTGCCTGCGATTTCAATTATTTTCGATCGCAGCTATGTCGTAATCTGGTCGCACACCCGTTATGATTGGGGCTTTAGGGAATTATCCTACGACTATATTTGTAACGTGTTTGATTAATGTATGATATAGGGCCCATAAAACATTACAGATAGAGGCAAGTCACCTAGCAAGTCCGTTTTTTGAACTCCGTTTATTGAACTCCCGTAACTTATACATTTTCATCGCTCTAAGTGCCTGTACGATATAGATATTCAAATGAATCCTCAGTGCTAATAGTAGTCCAAAGGTAATGCATAACTTATGAAGATACCGCTACAAATTAAAAGCATCAGTTGTATGACAACATTTTGTCTTTGATTTTTTTGCTGCAGATGTGATAAATTAACGTTAATTGGTTTATAAATTCCAGGTAAATTGACTAGAAGTTGTTTAATGGTTCGAGATATCCTCTTCAGATTCCTCTATCATATCGTAAAATCATATTTATGATTCAGATATAAAATAAATATGAGTGTGATGCTTCACAGCTCTCTTACCTAATTTAGTTCGATCTTTCAATATTTAACTCAGAACGTGTGTCTTACTTCCAATCAGTTCATTTAGAGCGAGGTTAATGGTGCTAACTTATAAACAACAGACAGGAGAAAAAAAATATATTGTTTCGTACTTTTACGCTAAAACAGTGAATATAATTTAAGACAACGTCATGTACATCCCTTGTGAGCCCAACCAGTTAGCTCGGGCGGTATCCCCAATTTGAAGGTAGAAGGTTTGAACCCCGGTACGCGTTCTCAAAGTGACAATTTGACTGAAGACGTTTCACCTGAAGTCATTTGTCCTCCACCCCTGATTCATGCGTGGAGGGTTTCAGTTGCTTGTGGAAGAATATGTTAGGACTGGCTTGAAAGTTAGGGCAATGGTAAGCTCAACCACCGTACATAACAGAAATATTGTTGAAAACGGCGTTAAATTTCAATAAACACATACGCCTGGTGACCTTCGGTAAACTTTGACGATTTTTAATCAGCAATTATAATAAATATACGATGAAGTATATCGTAATTTTCCGGTATCTGTCCGTATAGCGGTTGCGTAATATTTATGAACACTATTTTTACAAGATTCTTTGGAGCAAACACACGGGAAAGGGATTAACAGACGATTCCGCTTTCTGACATACAGTCAAACATCAATAATACGACCATCTTTGGGAGGACTATTGACATCTGTTCTTCTTATTGGGGTGCTCTTACTATTGAGGCTAATTGAAGAGCAAAACTGGGAAATTTGGCTTGAAAATTATGTTCGTAATTTTGAGATGGTCTTACTATTGAGGTGGTCTTTAGGTGATGATTTACTGTATTATGTTCTTCTGCATACCGCAGCGTTATGGTTACGTTGTGGACAGGATAACTGTCATATTTTAATGCACTGTTACTATGGAAAACTTATTTTAATTAAAAATCAACTTTCTATAGTGCTTACGAGTTCAACTAATCGAACAAAAGATGTTTAAGTTTACTAGAATCATATTATACTTGCATGCTTCAGATAAATAATACAACTCTATTATTTGTACATTATAATATTGGAACTACGTGATATAATGACAAAGACTAGTATTTGTTTAACATTAGTGTGATTAAATTTAACTGAAATCATTTTTTATTCAAGTTACAATTCGAAATTAAACAATTATTGTGCGTGCTATAAAGAGCGAAAACTTTCTGTAAATACTCAAAACTTGTTAATGTATTTGTCTCGTGTCTCATAAAACGTAGGTGTGACGATTTATTTAATTATAAATTGATTCGAGAGAAAACTTGCGACCAACAGCATTGCAATAAAACACTTGCTTCCTGTTAACTTCAGAACAACGCTAAAATTCTTTATCAGAGTCAATATCGTAATATTTTCACCCTTAAATCAAATCGCCAGGAAGCACCTCAGATATCTAGCACTAATGTCTTTAGCACGTCGGTTGTCATATTTGGTGTATGTGTTTTCATTTTAATTAGAAACAAAATCACTACTGGCGTAAAATTTCTTTCAATTTCCTGGTTTTTTATTGGTGTGGACAAAGTGTCGGCTTTCCTTTCTGAGCCTTGTTTCCAAGTACTAATTGTTTAATCTCTTGATTTCCTTTAGAGATATAGCCCACGTTTATACTGATCAATATATCAAAGCTTTTGATGTGGAAATGAATAAGTTCGTTTTCCATTTTCTTAAGTAAACACTTTCAGCAAACCAATAATTAATGTATAAAGAAAGAACAGCGCTTGTCAGAAATTTCTATGCATGAATGACAACAAATAAGCGAAAGCAACTTTGTGCTAATGCATCTCAGTTTATTCAATCTCCCATCTCCTTCATACATTGTTAAAAAGATTTATTCCATTTGTTGAACAGATCGAAGAATCATTGTTAACGAACTTTAGTTAATTTTACATTCTTTTGTCTAGAAAAGACTATTGTCTTGTTGGTGAAGAACCGGTCTTTGTGGTTCTATAGATCCATTTGGCTTAGTTTATCTTCATAATTGATCGAAAGTGTGGGTTTCAACAAATCCTGTGTTAACAAGATTACTAACATCATCCAGTGAATAGCATTACAAATAATTTTCTAGTGAATCTGAAAGCCCATCGAGATGACAATGCAATCTACGAGTGTAAGATTTCTCTTTGATTTACGGCAATGAAATGTTGTACTTTACGAGCTTGTAGACACCGCATCCCTGTCTGCCTAGTAAAATTGGAAAGAGTAGTAAATTGAAGTACAAATGGTTCCAAAATTGACAATGATTTCTCAACAAAATGTTTTGCCACAAATATGGTTATTATTTCGTATTGCAGGCATCTCAAATAGCAGGGTTGACAGTAGTAGTGTGCAAGAATTGGCAGACACGTATGATCGCGACATCTGCCGCTTTACCAAAGGTCACAGGTACGTTTCTGGTGACGAAATATTGTCAAGTGGCATTGTAGCGATATTCTAAGGGCACATACAAGTAGATTGTCACTTAAATTAGTGGTAGGTACAGAAGGGGTTAACACTTCCTGTTTGACTTCATGAACAAATATATTAACTAAACTAACAGATTTCTTCAAATGATCACTGTTTCAAATAAAGTTTATTTAAAGTTAAAATCGCTTGTAAAATACGTGTATTCTAATTATTCTGCTTGATGTCACTCATGGGCATTATTTTAGAAAAATCATCCGTATGTATTGCTCTTAATTTATGTCACTTGCCAAATAATATAATAATAAAAACATATATATTATGGCATAAAATACATGTACTATGTTGAACTTTTACATGCTATAATATGCTATTTGTAAATAACAATCTTTATGTTTACGTAGCAACAGGCTAATGACTAAAACTTGGTATGTTTCCGTATATGGCTGCAACACATAAAGTACCGCATAAATGGAAGACAACAAAAGCAGAGAAATGTGTCTATGTAATTGCACGGCACATGAGAAAATATCATACCAACAATATACAATAGAAGGCAATCTCTTTTTCAGACGAATTCTGTCACATAAATTGACTTTAATTTCTGTTTCTCTCCGTGATAAATGTGAGCGCAAGTTTAATTCAAGCAAGTTCTTTTGTTTACGAGATCATCTATAGAAGAACCGCGAGGGATTATGTCACGTAGAATCAATCATTCCCGTATGATTTCTATCTGCCTGATGCAGAATTGTCCCAGAGCACTATTTTCCACGTCTTAATGTGCGCTTGTTGCGTGTCCCGCAGTCGTAAGCATTGTGCCGCAAGGTAAACATTCTCTGAATCCAATATGGCGTTCGTTGTGCGAGAAATGATTTGAAATAATTATTGTTCCACCTAGTCTTTCACCTATCTTATCAGATCGTTCTCGAGGTTACTTACGGTGTTTAGGGACAATTAAAGAGATTGATCTTTAAGGTTTAGTGGCGTGCTGATGAAAGCTTTACAGTCGTACATTAAGCCGGCGATATTAAATGTCCGTGACGAGTAAACTTAAGGCACAGATATCATCTCAACTCATTAATAACATGAAATACCTGCCACTCTGGAGTCTTATTAAACAACGTGAAATGCATAATTTATTCAGTGCTAATATGCCAACTACAGTACGCAACCGATTTTGTACCCGACATGCAAATTTTATTTTATCGTTATTGCTTCATCAGGGCAAAAGTGAATAATTAATGAAATCATTTGTACCTTTTGGATTCTGTGTCTGTTATTTAAACCAATTAAGCAAATATTTGAGTTTGTGTGTCTGCTGGTATGAAAAATTGTATTAACGCATTTTGCAAGAGTAAAGGTTGTCGCCATTTTACACTTTACAATGACCTCTAAGCACCGGATGACTCATGACGTGGCGCGCGGTACTGGCCAGCTAGCGTTTGTGACGTCATATTTTAAGGCGGTATGTTTGCTAAATGGGAGATCTTGATCAATCATGTTTAACTTCGGAGAAATTAAAGAAATTATATTTTCTAGTGTTTATTTCAAATGTCATCATGGGCTGCGGATAATGAATGGAATATAATTATAAATAATGTAGAACTTTATGACTTTCCAGGTTCATAACCGCAGTCATTAGATAAGACTACTCTTGGATGTGAAAGTCATGTTTAAGGCTTGTGATTTGGTCGCAACAATGCCCGTTACCTTTAATAGCAAACATCATACAATGTTGTATCCCAAGGGGTCTAATAACGATATCACCCTATGACCTCTCGGACCTAGATTAAGTGTCCAATGATTGCTATATTAATAACGAAAGTCCGTGTGATTAAAGCATCGTATTTCTAACTCAAAGAACTCAATTGCCCGCAACTTTCCGCTAATGGACATAATATCAGATTTGATTTACGGCAAGCCTACTTCACGATTGTCGTAAAACTCTCGTTTCGCCACATTAAAACAATGAAGTATGCGGAAGATAGCTTTTTAAGCGGCTTTGTCATACCGGATGTGAACGAGAGACGCCGAGAAAACTGAATATGAAGTCCCGTTTTTGAAATTGAATTCTCCACAGGCCGCCGGTGTGAGGCTAAGAAAACGATATTTGCGTCTAAAACGCATTTACTTCCCCAATCGCGTCCCTCTGCGACATTTTCGCGTAAAATTGGCTATTTAGTCGACTGGCGGAGTAGGTTTTGAGTCGTTATAAATCAAATTAGACGCTAAAAGTCCGTCTCACGTTTGAGCCGATCCGTCTGTGTTTTAAACACGACTGTCATATTAAATATTTTTATAAGTTTTTCCTTTGTAATCAAAGCGGAAAGTGGTTCCCGGGGAACTAGCAACGCGACTATGTTACAATAGATAGCGTCTGGGTTTTAGGAAAAATGTCCGCCGGAAAATTAATAATTTATATTATTGTTTTCTCTCAGAATTTTTGATCTTGGCACCAAGATTATGAGCAATACAACTGTTATCTTTACGCAAACAAAAACTGTGTGTAATAGGTGTCAGAAAATATTGACGGTTGGAAATGAAGTTTAAATACAAAATGTACTACTTTTGTGCGCGTATTCATGTTGACCGACAGTTTTACAGTTTCGTGCTCCGGAGTTAACTGAATTTGACAGATGTAGTCAAGATTTTCAAACACACTTTGGGGACAAGTTTTTCCTACTTAGATGCATAGTATATACACATAATACACGTATATCTCGCTGACTTTTTCAACATCTCTTAGTTATGTAAATGTTGTTTTCATTGAATATGTAGAACAAATATAAGAAATAAAACACAATAGTGTAAAAGGTTATATATTTTGCTGTGTAGATTATCGATATTATGTCTCAGAGAAATGAATGTTCCATGAATACCATGAGACACATGTGTACCCAAACGTAAACCTTTGCTTTATTAAGACAGATCGTGACTTTAGTCATGACAAAAATATGAGACAAAATGGTTTGACATTCAAATGTTACACCAATCGCGTAATATTTCAACGGTTTTCGGTGACTCGTTGAAACATACTCTTCCGATGATGGTTTGAAATTGTGAGTGTCATTCTTGTACGAAAATAAGCATAAACAAATCTCTGCTGTTGAAAGTCAAAATAAAAATTGCATCATAATGGATTTTTTAGAATGTAGTGATTCCCTACAGACCTGTATATCACAAATTATAAGCAAAACGCTTAAGTCGGTTATTTTGTTTGGGAGCAAATTGGTAAAAATAATCAAGTTCACAGATTATTATATAGTAAAACCTCAATAATAAGGCCACCATTGGGACCCGTTAAAACTGGTCTTAATATTGAGGTTGAAATAAAGAGAAAAGAGGGAAAAGGTCTTGAAATTGTGTTCTTAATATTGAGTTGGTCTTATTTAATCGTGGTGGTCGTTAAGTGAGTTTTACTGTACATGAAGTTAGTTACGCAAAATACCATGCTTATCTTGCCGACTTTAACAAACCACTTCTATAAAACAAAGTACTAAACTAGACAGTTTACGTTAAACGCACTTGAAATAACATGTTTTACTTAAGAATGATAATAATTTGAGTACCGTACTTAAGTATATTAATATACTTAAGTATTTTGGGGCCTAGTGTTTACTTCAGCAGAAACTTTTTTTTATATTTCTGAGTCTCAAAATGCTGCAATATTATTGGTCAATTTTAAGGTCATAAACAACCAATCATTGGCTTGAGATTTGAGACTGATCTCCAAACTCAATTTGGTGGATTACAATGAATGAAATAATAAATAGTAAATGAGCGCTGCTGTACGATTTCCAACCTCTTCTTAAGTGACGTCATCTTCAGAAAACGTCACATGTGACGTCACCATTTACTGACAGTATGAAAACGAAGTGACCATATGGAGTAAATAGAGTTTTTCCTGCTTGCAAAAAGTTACATCACATGTTGCGTTTTCTTGAAAAGACGTCACTTACTGAAGAGGTTGTAAATCCCATAGCAGTGCTCAAATATTCTTTAAAAGTCATGGTATTCGTCAGTCTTCCCATAATCTTTTCACATATTCGATACCTCTACTCATTGGCTTACAGAGGAATGTACTGTACCTAATTTTTTATAACATTTCGTACATTATCAGTTAAAAATAATTGAGTTTTTAAAAAAGGCCACTGGACATGTGTCGGTCGGTTAAATGGATTAATAATATATTTCATAACTCCCGAAACGTTAAACCGGATGTGAAAAGCTTTAATTAAAGTCACTTGCACGTGAAGATCGTTCTAATTGTGTGTCAATTTCATATGTATATGTGTAGTTTTAAATGAAATGAACCAATTCCGTTCCCTACTGTTTACTTAGTTTATGATGTACACTTTTCTGTTGTACTATATTATCATGTTGGAATTTTTCTGATTTCGTAAGACCTGTTGCTAGGACTGGAATATATTCGTGTGTCCTCGGACATATTCCCTATAGTTGGGAGATGCATAATATGTGTGAGTAATCACCAAGAGGTTCCGATTGTGGAAATCATAGTTACATGATGACTAGCTTAATTAGTCTTTGCCGTTCAGTTTTAACACCAGCGTTCCATAATTACATATAAACATGCTAATGATTGCAGGGGTCTGGACAAAATTCATTTTCCGGAATAAAACAACACTCGCAGACCTGAGAAAGCCAATTGTTTCCAGAAATTGAGGAAAATGAAAAGGAAAGGTTTGGTATTACAGTATCATGGGCCTTGATATCAGTACAATTACATCCCTATCGTATTTCTACAGCAATCTATCTAATGAAATCCACCTAAGTTCTCATTAATATTTCATTGTTCATCTTAGGAAGTGGATTTTATATCTGCTAGCATTTACTCAATTAAAAGCTGGGAAAAGTGACAGTAACATATATATCACTCGAAGGCGAGGCCCCAAGGGGTTACAATTAAGGAGTATATGGCTCTCTAAATGATTTGATGAAAATGATGGCGCATAACTTCTTTCGTGCCGAACAAGACTGAGTCCCTACAGACGAGCTATTTCGTAATTGCAATGTGATATGAATAATGGCGCGCGGAAGAAGAGGTGTGAATTATTTATCAATCCATTTAGGTTTTGAAAAAAAATAGTTTAAAAGATGCGCCATCAGATAGTGCGAATCAAAGGTGATGAGTTGTACATTAATGATATAAAATTAAGCAATGATCGACTTAATTAATGCTTCCTAATTGCATCGCTTTGCTTCAAAGGCAATTTTTTGTTCTTCCGCGGCGATATTTCACGCTTGAGACTGGAGCTGTCTCTATGCCCCCGCTGATAGATCGAGGTGCATATAGCTTTTTGCACATAAATTGGTAATAATCATTTAACCATAGTCGCATTCTTTAATTAGAGTATAATAAGAGGGAACAGAATTGGATGGAAAAGTATGAGCCAGCATAGACAAAAAGATGTGCATTCAATATTGATAAATACATCAGCCGCAGGACAATCTCGATATTAATGTGCACTGATCAGAGTAAATAAGTCTATTTGGTTGAGCAAATGAAGCATACTGTATTACGAATACCGTGGTGTGTGTATGCGTTAGCTCAGTGGACCTCACCGACCACCATGGAATATTAATATGGAAAACATATTTCAGTTTATCTGATTAAAAACGAACATTTATTTAAAATAATGTGACGTTAATCTAAACAAGTTTTGGTTCGGGGAATTACATAAATATTTTAAGTTTATTTTCATTCGATTTATTCAAACACGAAGTTTATCGAGACAGGTCTTTGGGTATTCCAGGTACTGATGTGACATACAGTGATGTGAACGTTACCAGAAACAAATCGAAATCCAAGACTAACGCTTTGACTACGGCTGGTATTGCAACTACTCGTACGTTACAATAAATCAAATGGTATCCGACTCCTGTGAGTTGAAACTCCAGACCACAAACACGTATTTCACCCTTGAATCAGACACGTTTCAATCGTATTTAAAAATATTAACGAAACAATTATATTTACTGTAAATTTACTAAATTATGATATTTTATACTATATGGATATTGTCATTTAAAAAAATCAAGTCCCTTTAAGTTCATCATCTTTCCGTGTGCTGGTAATTAAATCGAATAGAATGTCGATATTATTCCTGGAAATAAGATCTACTATGGACTGGTGCACTCACTTTCCTGGAATTTGTGAACGTCATGATTTGATTAATTGTGATTCCACGTAGCATAAAGCGTGCGTCAACCTTTAATCTCTGAGTCTCATAATTATAGCGTACAACTTATTTGGTGATAAATGGACCTTTGCGTACACCATAGTTGGTACTTATCCTATCAGCCATATGCCCGGATTTAAGACTGTTTGATTTTCATCTTTATACTTTACTGAAATGATTCGATGATTTTTGCTGGTGTCATTCGATTTTTGTGTCTACTAAAATCTTTAAAAACGACTGGCTAGATTGAACAAGATTGATGCGCGAGGATGCTTTTCGCTTCTTTTTCATTTCTGGTTTTAGATCTAAATGTGTTTTATTTCAATTCTTTCCCTACAAATCTATACTCGATTTCAAAATTCAAAAACATTTTTCACCAGTTTGTTTCCATTTAAACTTTAACCAGGTTTCGCTTTAAATTTTTATCATCATAAAACATCTACGTTTTTGTCACGGTTAATTTTGAGATTTGTGGTAAAAAGAAAAAAAGCCAAGTCGCGTTGCAGTCAGAGATCTCGCGAGACAGACAGCCAATGTTGAATAAAATTATAATTTACTGAAACATGTGCCTCCAAACAAAATCATTATACATCAGATACGAATAGCAAACGCTGCGGTTTTTCGTCACATCTTGGTTCTTACAGTCCGTGCTTAATCTAACAACAACTTTCATGGATCAGGACGGTACGAGAACACACTTAAGATATATCAGATGACAAAGTACCAAGATAGGGCAGATCTGTCTCTCGTCTCTCAAAACGTCTCAAACAATGACATTATGTACATGCACATGCAATACAAGGGTGCTGGTAACTTTTGCATTGTATTTATTTTTGTTTGTTTGTTCGTTGTCGGGGTATACACCATTTTTCAAAACATTCCAGTCCTATACGGCGGCCAGTTGACCTAACCAGTTTTCCTGGAATCAATTATCAACCAGTACTTGTTCTTGAGCAAGCAACTGACAATTCTCCACATGTCGAGGACACGATCGTAGCCAATGTCGGAGAAGAACATAACCTGAACAATTGAACCTGGATCAGCAGCGTGACATTCTAGCGCTCGACAACTGAGCTAGCCGGGCGGCTACATATTATACATTATGAAATACATGTACATGGGTAACTTAGTATTCGCTAATGTACGTCGTAACGTTCACACATAAAAAATGTTCTACCGTAGATGCATTTCGTCGAGAAAACACATGACGATTAATTAGATGGATGGAGTATAATGTATTAAATATCATATATGTGTGTGCCCACAATAATTGAGTTGGAATTAATAGTTTACAGGCATTTGACCCATGAATCACATAATATACACTGAACAAATTTTCTAATCGTCCATGTAATAAAAATCAAATTCAAGAAAGAGGTTTTATACGCCGACTTAAAATTTGATATTATAGTATTTTACATAGTACTCTATCGACTTTCACAAAGAAAATACCTATTTGTCGTCATGGTTGACCACGCGTGACGGTGAGTTCGATTTTCAAATTAGGCACGAGGATCACGTGTACTGAGTTCTAAGCAGAAATTTATGTCAATGCAATCCACGTTGTATGTCCAACATGAAAAACAGAAAAGATGGCGAGAATGACCACTGAAGAACGAGCCAGGGCCGTCTGTTTGATTGATGCTGGTACTCCGATTCGACAGGTATGACTTACTTTATAAATCAATTAATCAACTCAATTAGAATTTGGAAAATAATTGTAAAATATATATATTTTGTATAATTGACCACTTTTTAAAAAATATTTCTGGTTGCCCGTCTGTTCAATAGGCGCAAATGTGTACATTTGTTTCAGTTCTTATACTTCGACGAAATACCAAGTGGACGTTTAGAAAGTTTTGTTCAGTGAGTAACAATATTATACAGCGAGCATAATGTAAAGTATGTGTACACAGCACCAATCGCATTCAGTATAAAACTGTACAGTAGTAGTTTAATTATTGATAGATTGCTAGAATGACAGTTACAGATTAAAATAAAACGGTAATAGACATAGTGTAAAAACGTGACGTAATAGCGTGACGTAATCACATAGATAAACAAAAGGTCAATTTTTGTTTTCCGTCTTTAAACATTTTGTTTTCATTCTTTTTGAAGACACATTAAAAAGTGTCACTCGTCAGATGTCGTCTGACGAAGAAATACAACCCCATAAAACAAAAATATTGATAAACTTAACACATGTAAATTGACTTCTTGTTTAAGAAGCAGCCATTACAGAAACAGAACAAAGTCGGTGACAAGTTTTGTGTGGTCTTTGAAGTCGCCTCAGTAAAGTGGCAACAACTATTATTCAGTAATAATTCATAAATCCTTTGTTCTGAAAGACTTTCACAATACGTCTTTATGTTTCTACGCATTGTGGCCTTTGATATTTCATTTTGTATATAGTTTAATTGATGATGTTGTCAAGATTTCGTGTTTGCCAGAAGTTAAATTAACGCAACATGTGGCCAGAATCGCTGCTTGAAGAATTACATCAAGCCTTGTCGTCAAGACTAAAAGCTCCGAGAAAATCCATTATCTTCTTTCCAAGAGACAGAAAAGCTTCATGACAATAAAACATAAACCCTGTAAAAATTCTCGGCTTACAACGTTACGCCATAGCCATAAAGAATGATAACCACGCGATCTGGCGAAGATATGGGGATTGTGCACGTCTCAGACAGTTCCATTAATTAAATCTCGCAATTTCTCGGGGACTGCGTTATTTCTCGGCTGTCATCAAACAAACTGTATTTGGCAATAATTTCTTCTTAGATCTGACAGGCGAATAGAAAACAATCAGCATTTGATCGTGGTTTAAGACTCAGGTAATAAAACGGAATAAAAGCTTTGAAGTCAATATAAAATACGCTGAAATAGATTGAATGTTGTAAGCGACAAAGCGGGAAATAAACAAAATGGCGGCGTCTGTAAGCAATCAGCCAAAGAGCTGCTGACATTGGCGAATTAATTACTTATCGCTATATTCTGGGAAGATTTGCAGCGACTGGAGTATTGAATTAACCTTATAATGTAGGATTGGTAAACAAAATAATGTCTGTATGTGCTTCCTATCATATTGACAGAAACAAGAATGTTGTCTTTATAATTGTAGAGTTTAGTTTATTTTACATATCTCAGTTCATGTAAAACATGACAACATGACTCGTACATAATATACAAAATAATAATACCATGGTAAAGAGGCAATGACAATTGGAAAATCAAAGCATCATGCACAAGAAACACATGTGTACATGACATAGACTCTATAAATTAAATAAATATTGCGGGAGAAAGTATTTTTATTCTAATTTTGTTTGAAATAAATAAATAAAAAATTACGGGAGAAGGAATTTCTATTCTAATTTTCTTAAATTAAATAAATGTTGCGGGAGAAAGTATTTTTATTCTAATTTTGTTTAAAATATGTATACAAGAAAATATTCTAAAATGCTGATGTGTAGCGATGTTTTTAAGCAGCTGACGTGCACTGGGATGACATGGTCATGCAATTGATTGTTCATGAGTAAATACGTCGAACACGGGTATGATTAAGATCAAACTTGAATATTTCAAGGACAAAGCTAAAACTGTGGTGTCATTATCATATAAATACGGGTCACAAGTGTTTGACAATAATGATCGACAAAACGCAGCACCGTAATTATAATATTTTTGAACAGTGCAACATGTTTTACAAATTTGATGTTCGATATGGCAATTATTTTGCATAAAATAAACACCACTTCATCAACTAATTGTCAAATATCCTTTGTAAATCTTGCTTGTGGTCAATATATCTGGCATGAAATGCATGGCAAGTGCTTCAGTCTTTGTCAACAAGTTATGGTCAATTTCCAGTGGACACATTGTTCGCGTGTCGACCACGCGTCGGTCAATCAACCCTTTTGAACCTAGTACTAAGCTATCTGACCTCCGATCTACGTAGTCCATTGAATGAGGTTCCCATATCTTAACATGATATCTTATAAACCGATTTTAGATTTGAAATGAATTAATTTCCAGTTATCCAAAAGCCGTATGATCCTGGGTAGACAACCAGCAGGAAGCATTTAAAATGCATGAAAAATATGAAATTAATGCGATATGTTGCCTTGGAAACCATTTTTCTAACATATAAACGGCAAAATCTTCAGTCTTAATGTCCACAAGTAACCTTTGTGTGTAGGGGCGTCATTTCAATGAAAATAAAATTAGAAAGACAGGTGAAAATTCCCTTAATATCCTGACCTATCTATTTTCTTTATGTTTAATGTGCCTTTTATATGTTCAATGAATTTTTAAGTATCTCCTTTGCATTATCTGTGAAGAGCGGAAAGAAATTGAAGAATCAAAATACAAAAATAAACGCCAGCTGTTTATTATATACTTGAGCGATTTTATCATCTCTGTTTTCAAATAGTTAAATGGTTGTTTAAAAGCCAAGAGTATTGTACGCCGCCACGCGCATTAAGTTGTATGATTGAAGTGATTCTCATTCAAAACCATTGTTATTCAATTATTTTTATTATACTAAATACCGTGACGGAATCCAGCTTACTTGAAGATGACGCATTGAGTGAACTATTCCATGTAGAGCTCATTTACATATCAACGTTTTAATAATTCAGAATGAAAAAAGTAGTAGGGTCATTCATTATCATTCACATACTATCGAATCAATTTATGCTGAAATAAAACACTAATGGAAAATTGAAAGACAGAACTATAACAATCACTTAGAATGGCTATATACCTGTACAGTGCAACCTCTTTTAAGCGACACTCTTTGGAAGACGCCATTTTGGCTGTTGTTGAGAGGTTGCTTCTATAGAGAGGTGAAAATAAATCCAGGACGAAGCTATGTTGTTGTGGTTGAGAGGTTGCTTCTATAGAGAGGTGAAACTAAATCCAGGACGAAGCTATGTTGTTGTGGTTGAGAGGTTGCTTCTATAGAGAGGTGAAAATAAATCCAGGACGAAGCTATGTTGTTGTGGCTGAGAGTTGCTGCTATAGACAGAGTAATTGATAGAAAAATCCTACTACATAAAACGTGTTTATGTTGTTGAAGAGAGGTTATTGCTCTAGAGAGGTTAAATTGATAGTAAATACTGAATACAGGAAACATTATATTGTAATTTATGAGTGAGTGTTGATCAAGAGAGGGCCGCACTGGAGAGGTTTCTCTGTATTACAGAACTAACATATGCTACCGACATTTGTACAACTAATACAATGGAAATAGATTATCTAATCTCCGTCTGTGCTTGGATACAACCAAAGTATCTAGGAAGGCATGGCGGTCTAGATATCATAGGGCCGGTTCGTTCCTATGTTACGTCGTGATTCTACCGCGGACTTCTCAATACCCGCCTTGTGGCAAGTTGTAGTGAGAACCCAGGAGAAGTCATCAAGAGTGATTAATATAATAGTTAAAACTTGTTCCGTAATCTTTGTGATATAAAAAAGGTTTAACTCGTGTCTTAAAAAGACTCTAAACACTGGAATATTTTACAGAAATAATGCTGAATAATATAGTTGTATAAAGTACTGTGATCTTTATCAGATTGACATATGTTTAACATTATAATTTGTCCATTTTTATTGCATGAACAAGCAATTCAAATGTGTACGTATCTAGCATAATTCTGCTAAATACATAAAATGTCACAATATAAATTAAAATTTTAACAAAATTTTGTAAATGTTCAAGGGTGGCATAACTTAGACCAATCAGTATGACATTTGATATGTAACACACTTTGTACGTACACAAATCAGAAGGGATTGCTTTCATAAATATATAAATAAAATAGAAATTAAGAGTATATTTATAAGTACATGTACATATTACGCGTAGTCTAAACGATGCGACTGAACTGAAACTGAACATGAAATTATTTTCTTCGGATATGCTAGCCAGTAATACACACACTCTACAGCATGTACCATTATTTTGAATGTTATTATTATGTGATTACTATTTTAAGTCGAAATCAAAAGAATCAGTCCTTCAGAAATTGACGTATTTTGAAAATGTAAACGATGGTAGAACGAGAACGTCGTTTTCAAGCTAAATTTGTAATAAAAACGATATAAAACATGTCGCAATGTAACATTTTGCTCTTGGTTCACGTAAGAATAACAAATGCGTCGTAATCAACTTCATATCAACCCATCCTTTTGTTACAAGTATCATTGTCCCTCTCAATATGTAATCTTCTATTGTTTTCACATTTGAGACGGCAAACTCTGTTGCTGTGGCAACCATCTGTCGCCACGATGGTTATTAATGACAGAAAAACATGTTTTTCTATGCTTGTTTTTGAGTAATTAGATTAAGAATGACTTGAGGCGGGATGGTTTTAAGGTAATGATCCGAATCTGCAGAAAATTACAATCTGTACAGTTTCGGATATCGTCGGATTTTTGTCGTTCGGATGTAAACCAAACTGTTGGCGGACACGTGACCAAGAAATGAACACAATAGAGATTTAACGAAGATGGTATTAATTAATCAAATGGAAACAATACGTTGTTATCTTGTTAAGAGAGATCGATTAAAGTTAATTTAAATGCAATTAAGCGCCTTGTTCAATAGCCTAAACAGTGACTAATATTTTATAACGAATGAAAAAGACAATAAAATGTACTCATAATTTTTCATAATGTATTTCATATCAATCTGATTCGATGAGCTTACGAAATACAGTTAAAGGCCATTGAAAACACAACTATATCACTTTAGTCTTCATTTTGTTGCAAGTGTTAAACGTATTTGTTTCACAAATGAGTAAATCATTCTTCAAAAAGAAATTAAACTATGGCCCTAGTATACATATTTAATAATTGGTTAAGTTTGGGAAATAATTTTTGAGAATTAAAATATAATCATTTCATTATAATGTCACAGAGACAATTTTGCGTTTGAGTTGCGTTTTTAATGGCGTGGGGTATATTTCTTATACTATTGCACACTCGTGCTTCATACAGACGTTATATAAAAGCAACAATAATATAACCCCAGATACGTAACTATGCGTACTGTCAATTAAGTGTTATGAAGTCAACGGTCCATGTATAATTTGTAAAAAACATATAAATAATAAACGTTATGTTTTGTTCTGTTATTAATTTCGTGAAGCTAAATGCGATTATGCCTAAACATTGTCATATAAAGGTACATTGCAACCTCTCTAAAGCAATACCTCAGGGAGATTCACATTTCGGCTGTTGGTGACAGGTTGCAGCTCTCTCTAGAAGTTATATTGATAGTAAATTCTTACTACATGTTAAAGAGACGGCCGCTCTGGAGGGGTTGTGCTGTATTATACGCCAGAAACAAACAATCACAAAACCGGATCCTCTGTTATTGTTGTTTCTTTAATGATACAGTAAAACCTCGATAATAAGACCACCATAGGGACCCTTGAAAACTGGTCTTAATATTGAAGAGGTCTTATTATTGAGGTGGTCTTTAAGTGAGGATTTACTGTACAATATTTTCATAGATTTTGTCAAAATTCATGCGAATGCACCATTTAACCGTAACATTATTCCATGCATGTGGCCATAATCAAATAATTGCTTTATCGTCCTTCTATTTTATGCTTCCTCCGTATTTTTAATGTAATAACGGACTTGCAAGCCTGGCCCTAGAGACAAAAATATCAATATATTCAGGAAACAAAGACTATCTTTCCCTGCTTCTAATGTTAAAGAAGAAATTCATGATAATATATAAAAAATCCTTTATAGATACATAAAATATAAAACAAGTTAAAAAGACGACCGGACATATACTAGTAATTTTGAGAGTTGTCAACAGCTTATAAAAACGAAATTTTGTTCCAATAATTAGCACTATATCGATTAACAAAATCAACCTACCACTGTATAGTCGATTGAAGCATATGCACATTTTTATGAAATCGGATTTTTGTGATTCGCTAAGACGTTTCTTATCAAACATTGAGATTGGCGCCCAACTTCTTCCAGAAATCGATGGTGCGTCTTAAGACATTCCCGAAGACAAGAGGTGCTCCTCGTTATTGGAGGACACCAGATTTCTGATTGGAGAAACGTAAGTGGGTTGGGCCAGAAAAGTATTCACAAATTTTGCTTCTCTTCAATTGTATTGTAACAAACTATTGTCAGCTCACTTAGAATTGCATATGGTATGGAACAAGCTTTGTCGAGTACTTATTATCAGACTGACCGAGGAATCAATAACGTGTTTCTCAGTACTGCATTAGTTCGAGTAATTTTATATGATCAATTTGGAAAATAGTGATTCCCTTTTGTGTGTATATGGAATCTCAGTAAAACTCAGTAGTAAAACTTTGAATTTTGCAGGAAATTATGTATTATAAACGTTCTTCATGTCTGGCATTTTATTTGCTATTTAAGAGTTCGTCTGTTGATTCTTTGCATTTTTTTATGTTTTTACATTATTGAACTTATATATTTTATCCAGAAAATACCTGATGTCGGACGTTGGTGACAATGTCGTAAACGTTAATTACATAATTATGATAAGACATGAACTGTGTTACCATAAAAGTCAGGACGCAGTCTGTAGAATGAGGATGTCTACGTGTTTAAGCTTACAATCGTGTGCACAGTGAATACTATTTTTAAGGAGATAATACACTTGACAAGTAAGGATAAAATATTGAGGATACTTTCTATATACGGATGCTTACCAAAGAATAGTTGGCAGATACTTTAAAGCAATCCGTTCGTGTATTTGCAGTTTAATACAGACAGTCAGTTCTGTCTGTCAGCGACACTTTAGGGAGTGCGTGAATTATGTTAGTAATAAGCGACAAACGCAGGATAATCAGCGAGAATAACAGATGTTTGTGTAATAAGTCGGAGCTGCGGGTCCTTGTTGGTGGAGAGAACTAACTTTGTTAATCATGTGTCATTTTCTAGAAATCTGTTACCATTTACTGTTGATGGTTGGAACAGACAATTTAGCTATCACACATGCCTGGAGGGACGTTCGTTTCCAAGCATTAAACGCTAGAGAAAAAGTTTTTGCCACTAATGTGAAATTGCCAAGGTTGATGCCTTAGGTAAATTAAGTAGTTGGAAAATAATTCCGTATCTCTGGCTAGATAGAGACCTGAGATTTATGTACGTGTTGATATGATTACTTTGTTCTAGACACAGCTTAGAGGATTAGTACATTTGTCATCTAACCGTACTAACTGCATTGATACTAGAAAACTTAACAAGTAATGAAAAGGTGATATTATGTGATATACTAACATTTTATTTTCACCCGCTTTTCAGCCTTATTTCAGTTACATACAGTGGTCACTTGATATCGTGTTCTGTTATGACTTATTTTTTTGTTTTTGCGTTTATTTATCGTCGCCACCGGTTTCCCATATGGGCGACGCCTCCGGAAGAACGTTAAGTCATTTTAGTTTTTTGGAGGATAGTGCATGATACAGGAGATGCCCAAATTCCAAAAGCACCCCTGGTTATTTTACGTGCTCGATGTAAAGCATCATCCGTGGGAAGTATCCTTTACCAAGATTTGACGTCACACACAATGTAATGATATAATAAACAGCACCCCAACGATAACCAGATATCCGCACAAACCGTGGGAAGTATCCTTTACCAAGATGTGACGTCACACATAATTTAGTGATATAATACACAGCACCCCAACGATAACGTGATATCCGCACAAACCGTGGGAAGTATCCTTTACCAAGATGTGACGTCACACACATTGTAGTGATATAATACACAGCACCCCAACGATAACGTGATATCAGCACAAAGCGTGGGAAGTATCCATCACAAAAATGTGACGTCACACACAATGTAGTGATATAAAACACATCACCCCAACGATAACGTGATATCAGCACAAACCGTGGGAAGTATCCATCACAAAAATGTGACGTCACACACAATGTAGTGATATAATACACATCACCCCAACGATAACGTGATATCAGCGCAAACTGTGGGAAGTATCCATCACCAAGATGTGACGTCACACATAATGTAGTGATATAACACACAGCACCCCAACGATAACGTGATATCAGCACAAACCGTGGGTAGTATCCATCACAAAAATGTGACGTCACACATAATGTAGTGATATAATACACATCACCCCAACGATAACGTGATATCCGCACAAACCGTGGGAAGTATCCTTTACCAAGATGTGACGTCACACATAATGTAGTGATATAATACACAGCACCCCAACGATAACGTGATATCAGCGCAAACCGTGGGAAGTATCCATCACCAAGATGTGACGTCACACACAATGTAGTGATATAATACACAGCACCCCAACGATAACGTGATATCAGCACAAACCGTTGGAAGTATCCATCACCAAGATGTGACGTCACACACAATGTAGTGATATAATACACAGCACCCCAACGATAACGTGATATCAGCACAAACCGTTGGAAGTATCCATCACCAAGATGTGACGTCACACACAATGTAGTGATATAATACACAGCACCCCAACGATAACGTGATATCAGCACAAACCGTTGGAAGTATCTATCTAATGTAAACGGAAAGGACAGCACTTACACAATACACAAGTTTCATTTGACAAGTAAACATGATGAAAAGCGATAGTTTCAAAGCGACCTAGCTAAGCATTGCACTATGTCTACTGAAAATAAAATAGAGATTAATCTGTGGTTAATATTGATTATTATTTGTTTAAAAGAAGCACTCGCTTATCCCAAGTTTCGCGTTATCGACGAAGAATCATAGTACATTTGTACTTGCATTCATCAAATGGACAATATACTTCTTAAAAACACGTGCACTTTTGTTACTATATATTTGTGACTTGAAAAATGAAACGGAATGAATGATTGTATAATATAGTATGACACATGTCACACCTTTGTGTACTTCAGAAGTGATGACAAAGAGTCAACAGTTATCAATGACGAAACCATAACACAAGAACTTGAACATAATCGAAACTAAATGATATTATTTTCATTAACATTTGGTCAACAAAATAATATTCTTGCTTGTAATAACATCGCGTTAATTAATTATCTGCAGCGGGTGATCCGGGCTTTAATATTATGATATTAATATATTATAACGATTATATTAGGACTTACCTGAAAGTATGCACGTGTTTATGTGTTTCTTAGGTACAATTACCCCCCCCCCCCTCCCTCCCTCTCTCACACAAAATCACATGCATGAGAAATAAAATGTCGTAGATTATGTTTTATTCAGAATATCTATGTACGAAGTGTAACAATTCAATATGTTTCTAAGAAAAATGTTAAAATTTTCTTTCGATAGTTGCTTATACTATAAACACTGCAACCTCCCAATAGCGGTCCTCTCTTGAACGACAACCTCTCTTCAACGGTACAACCAATATTTTCGAGTCGAAGTTAAATTTTATTATAAATTTACCTCTCTAGAGCAGCAACCTCTCAACAACAGTCAACATTTATATATATCAAAGAATGTTGCTCTGGAAAGGCTGTACAGTAAGTGAAGTAAAGTATCATGTACTGCAATATATTTTGAATTACTCGAGACATTTGTTCCAGTCTTGTGTTAACTGCAATTAAATAGTTGCAATACATTATAACACAGCTACAAAGGGAGGTAATTTATCAAAAATCCAAAAAAACTTAAATATTTGGTAGAATGTCCTTAGAAATTTAATAACTTTGGTAAACATGTACTTTATAGTTTCTTCCGTATATCAACTATATGGCGTTGTATTGTTCTTGAATAGGAAATATTTCATTGGCCTATGGCGTATTGTGAGTAAACTTAGCTTTAAGTCAGTGTCTTCAAAATGACATTTTGAGATAATTGGATGATAAATGCTGTTGAAATTTGAACATTGACTGTGTTATTAAGACAACTAATTTCAGTTCAGAAAATTTGATGTTCCGCCGACACTCAAGGTAGTAAAATGCATGGTCTTTGCATAAGGTTATTTTTATATCTATAATTTCTGTAAATTATTTGCCAGTTTAGAATAATTTGCTACACGTAATGTTTAAATACTTCGAAAATGAATTGGAAAGTATCTTTGGAATTTCCTTTTTTCTATTAATGTATTAAATAGAAGTTTTGCAATTTTGAAAAAAAAATTCAGATGCCAAAAAATTATAACTTTCCGTTAATCGTTTCATTTCAAATTGTAACCGTCATTTTAGAGGGAGTTTAAAATGTAAAGTATCATAACCTCTTTTGTAACGATAAAGAATTTATGAACTGCTGGGGTTCCATGTGTAATATAATGTACAAGATAAAAACACGATCCGTTTTATTTGCATTTGTAGATATGGCATTTAGAATGAGGAGACGTGAACATCGATAGTTAATGACTGCATCTGTCACAAAAATGTCTGTTTTTTTTGATAAATATTTTGCAACATTATTGATTTTTTACAGGGAACTACTTTTATTTGTAAGCCCAGAACTACTTTTAACGAGGGCTGAGTACCGAAATGTTTAAAACCCTGGCCTGAAGATACATCTACCTTATTAATTTTCTTTTAGACTCAGCCGATAATTATCGTCAAACAAGGTGGGAAATTACGACAATGTTTTTGACAGACTGGTTAATATTTCTGTATGTCTTTGTACGTCATAGGGTGCGCTTTTATCATATAGCAAATTATTCCTTGATATGTAATTATGTTTAGTATTAAATAGTCTTGTGCAGAAATTGCTATATTAGCTCTTCATTAGGAGGTAAAATAACAGACTAACATATTACTTGAGATGTAGACAAGGAGTGCTAATATCGTATTATGTGAAGGTAAAGAGGACTTGCGAATAAGACTGTAATATTAGAATAGTTGAGAACTATGATAGACACACGATAGATAAAGGTACAGACTCGTTTCCAACTGCAAGGAAGCTGCGCTGGTGGATATCATAAAAAATAACACGCATTTATTCGAGCTCCAAGAACAGAACATGATAGAAACAATACTTAAAGTAACGTGAAGAGACGAAAGAAGAGCAGAGCAGAACAAAGAAGAGAAGAGCAGAGCAGAGGAAAGAAGAGAAGAGCAGAGGAAAGAAGAGCAGAGAAGAGGAGAGGAGAGGAGAGCAGAGCAGAGCAGAGCAGAGCAGAGCAGAGCAGAGAAGAGAAGACCAGAGCAGAGCAGAGCAGAACAAAGAAGAGAAGAGAAGAGCAGAGCAGAACAAAGAAGAGAAGAGCAGAGGAAAGAAGAGCAGAGAAGAGGAGAGGAGAGCAGAGCAGACAAGAGAAGATCAGAGCAGAGCAGAGAAGACCAGAGCAGAGCAGAGAAAAGAAGAAGAGAACAGAGAAGAGAAGAACATAGCAGAGCAGAGAAGAGAAAATAAGAACAGAGCAGAGAATAGGAGAGCAGAGCAGAGCAAAGAAAAGAAGAACAGAGCAGAGAAAAGAAGAACAGAGCAGAGAAGAGGAGAGCTGAGCAGGACAGAGAAAAGAATAACAGAGCAGAGAAAAGAAGAACAGAGCAGAGAAGAGGAGAGCGGAGCAGGGCAGAGAAAAGAAGAACAGAGCAGAGAAAAGAAGAACAGAGCAGAGAAGAGGAGAGGAGAGCAGAGCAGAGAAAAGAAGAACAGAGCAGAGAAGAGGAGAGCAGAGCAGGGCAGAGAAGAGGAGAGCAGAGCAGGGCAGAGAAAAGAAAAACATAGCAGAGAAGAGGTGAGCAGAGCAGAGCAAAGAAAAGAAGAACAGAGCAGAGAAAAGAAGAACAGAGCAGAGAAGAGGAGAGCTGAGCAGGACAGAGAAAAGAATAACAGAGCAGAGAAAAGAAGAACAGAGCAGAGAAGAGGAGAGCAGAGCAGGGCAGAGAAAAGAATAGCAGAGAAAAGAAGAACAGAGCAGAGAAGAGGAGAGCAGAGCAGGGCAGGGCAGAGAAGAGGAGAGCAGAGCAGGGCAGAGAAAAGAAGAACATAGCAGAGAAGAGGTGAACAGAGCAGAGCAGAGGACAGGACAGGATGGACATAGACAGGACACAGAGTGTGAGAGAGAAGAAACATATAAGTAAGAGTATAACAAGAGACTGGGAGAGAGGAAAACATGATAATAATCCGAGGCTGTACCTTTATGTAGTAATTACTTTGATCTGTATATGGAAAATCTGTGAGATAATTAGAAATCCGTGTTTTTATCAGCTTCAGTTCTTATAAGCTCAAAGTTGCTAAGAGATGAATGGGAGTTCGCACATTTTGTTCGTGGAAGGTATTACTGAACTATACATAACAAATAACATAACATTGTACTTTTAAGTAAGATACATCAGCACTGAATATAATACAATACACCAGAATATGATACAGGAATATCGTGCTCAACATACAATGTTGCCATTGACCATATATCATAAATGTTTAACTTGTAATGTTAGCTAATAGACTGTTACGTCTAATGTATTGAGAAATAAAACAAATATATGATATGAAACACCCTGTATCGAATATTCGCGTTCTTTTTGTTCATAAACTGCTCCGATTAACTGCAACTTCGCGCAAAAATAAACTGTATTTTTCTCGTTATTTAGACAAAACGCTTTAGTCGCAGTATTGATCATTTTAATTAATTTATGACTTAATAAATTGCAATATAATTGACGTCCTTCGCAAAGAAAAAAAAATTAAGGGACAATAATAATGTCATTTTTTTTTCATTTTGTTTACTCGTATATATCATTGATATATTTTGTATAATTGCTATAAAACATGTAAATATGTTTTTAATGCAATTAAGTATTTGTAGTTGATGCACATATACAGCGTATAAATTGTTATGTGTACATTCATTATCAACTGTATAATTCCATGTATCGTTAAATACATGTATACCAATGCAGTATGTATGTTTGACAGAATTGTCTCTAAAACCATAAGCATGTCATATTTTATACAAGACTGTTGTATGTCTTCTAAGTATAAGGCGTAGAAAATATGTTTGTTCCAGAATTCCCGACCTACCCTTTTTTTTGCCCCGACCCTAGAACATTTTTTCGCGTGTAAACATTTTTTTATCTTTTTGGTAAAATTTCTTCTTTTTGGTAAAATTTCTTCTTTTTGGTAAATTTCTTGGTGTGATTTTTTCTTTATGCTCACATTCCTGCCCTGTTATTTGACGCTTTACTATTATTCCAGCTATAGAGCATTATATTCACCTTGATTAAACATTATCCATGTTAAAAGGGAAAGGGGTTAAACATTTTGTCTTTAAACATTATATTCATTAAAATCTATGTTAAATTTGCTTTGTTTGAACTTTTTTTATTATGCTTAAGTAAATGAAGGGAGCGTAGTGGTCGAGGGGTAGAGCTGACCCCTGGTCCGAAGGTCATTAGATCGGGCCCCGCAATTAGTTAAGTTTTATCGCTCCTTCCCAAACCTTCACTTGTTAGTGACCCAGGAAGCCACCATCGAGAGCGGTCAGTATAAGCTACGAGAAATTGTTTCATAATCGATGTAAAATAAATAAGTTTATAACTAATGTAAAAGATACTACATGTATTTAAAATGCACAAAATCACTGGTACATATAATTATACGGGTCTGATAAAAATGGTTGAAATATGTTTTATGGCTCAAAATCACTGGTATATTGTTATATTTGAAGCAACATTCAGTCGGTACAAGAAATATTATGAAAAGCAAACTATCTAGGAGAAATAAAACACTGTCCTTTGTTTATTTTAACTGTAGTAATTGTTTGCAAAGTACATTTTATAAAAATCGCGAAATTTCCATTCTATGCCTGCATGTTATGTCACCGTGAAAACATTTAAGGCGCAAACTATTTAAGCACACGCCATTCCGCTATGCGAATAGAATACTGTGTCACATAATTCAAGTTCTTTCAAACATACATGCTATCGGGGAGTGAATTATAAAAAGATAAAAAATCAATTTTGAAACGCGGTCCAAGGGACAAAACTCTATCATACTGTTTCGATCGATTATTCTAATAAGTCTGTAATCATTACCTCCCTTCCACTACGTTGACTTGCTATAGTATGAACGAGGTTAGCTTTTCAAAAAAGCTTGTCAGGGAGTACATATTTATAATTTATAATTAATAGGTTTAGAGAAGAAATCAGTTTTTGTTTTGCTGTATTAAAAGTAACTGTAGAGAAAGCAAAAATAAAAGAATATGAAATATATTAATATATTAAATTGTTAGTAAGTGACCAAAAATAAACAACTAAAAACAGAAAACAAATGTGCTGGATACATTATTGTATTAAATTATTATTGAACAAACATGTTAGTCATATTTTAATAAAGGTAGGCATTACTCAAATTATGTGACGTCATGCATTTGTTCTCGCTGTACAGTGAACATGAAAATAGCTAAGAGTCGCCATGCTGAACATTTTCATTTGATTTCAAATGTATATATTTTTAACTAATATTCAGACTAAGTATGTTGCATACAGAATACTGACTGGTCTATTTTATAATGTATCCAGAATATACTTGAGAACATTTCATCATAAAAACGACATCGGGTATTTTGTGCTTAGAGAAAAAAAATTCAATCTTATTTATTTTACATCAATTTAATTATGAAACAAGTTTACAATTTATATATATATATTTTTTAATGTCGATGACTGTTTCCCGGGTTATTAACCAGTAGTAGCTCACATGTCAGGGATTTTTGTAATTCGTGGTTCAGCCTCGCCTAAGGCGAGATTCAAACAAATGACCATTAGATCATGAGACAGGTGCTATACCCTGCCTAAGCGGTTAATGCGGGCAGTATTCAGCTTGTTGCGGAAAACAGTGTTTAAAACTGGTTTAAAACCAACGAACGCTTGGTAGACAAACTGAGAGGTGTATGAATGTACATGTATACCTAAACACAAAGCAACTCCAAACAAAGGAATATGAAAAATGCATCATGGACAGCAGTTTCTTGGATAAATACCAAGAATTATCTCCCTTAATTAGCGACTTTGTTAAAGTATTTGTCTCTACATTGGATTGTCTCCCTTCCATTTGTTGCTGATAATTGCTTCTATTAAACATTCCATATGTCTGACACTTGCACGTTATACTTCTTGTGAATAATGTCATTATTTCTGTACAACGTATAAGTGAACAACATCAAATAAATACTGTGAATTAATTGAATAATCCTAAATCTGGGTTTTTTCCATAATTCCAATATATCTGTATGGATGTTGGAATCTAAAAGAGTGAAACCTCAACAGGGAACGATAGCACTGTTTGGATAATAATACTTAATATTAATACCACGTAAAGGATAAAACGCTAAATAGATCAAATACTGAGATAATGCAAGACGATAAGTTTGATAACGCAACGTATTTTCTGACTTAATACTCAACCCATGTCGAGGTCAAAGTGCAAGTTTGGATAGGGTGTAAATTCCGGTCCGATTTTGGGCCGTACTAATCCCGGGACCGGTCCGGAAAAAAGAGGACCAGACTTTATTCGTAACCAAATGTCGAGGTCAAAGTTCCATTCGGAAAACCTCGGCCAACTACGTCCAGTGCCTCGGATGTTCGCAAGGCACTACTTTCGGAAATACCATTCGAATATCATGAAAACAATATGACGGCGTGAACGGGATTAGAATCTAATATTTAAGCTATATGAAGACTGTCATATGTGAGTTTTTTTACTAGAAATGACAACGTTAAACCATTTCTTATGTGAATTTATCGAAGTTGTTGAAGTTATAAATCCGTATTACGAGAATTATTTTTTGACCGCACAAAATGTTGAATTTTGCCACATAGTGCTCCGCCTGACATACACTAGAGGCTGTTGGTAGAGTAACGAAGTGGTACGGAAATATCCGAGAGCTGTCGAGAATGGTCAAAGTTCAAGTTTGGGTAGGGCGTAAAGTCCGGTATCGGGACAGGTCCGGAAAAATTCAGACCGGTCTTTATACCCAACCCATGTCAGGTCAAAGTTCAACTTTGGGCAGGATGTTTAGTCCAGTCCGATTTTGGGCCGTACCAATACCGGTACAGCTGGCTCTTTATCCGCATCCAGACTTTTATTTACAGCCGTACTTTTCGAATGTTGATGTCAGTGCAAGCTCTGTGATCGCTACTAGGTCTGAATTCAACTATTGAAGGAAACTCGAATAACGATTTACGGGCTGGCTCGGTATTTCGCCTCCTGATATGTATTCGCCCAGGTCTTGTTCGAATATTGATGGCAGCACTAGCACTGGGTTCTTACTTAGTCTGTACATATTGAAATAATGCAAGAAATTTGGATAACGATAAACAAGCTGACTCGTTTTTCAACTCCAGATGTGTCTTCGGCGCGGACTTAATTCGAATGTTGATGTCAGTGCTTGCTCTGGGTTGGATTTATGTAAGTATTAAGATACATAGGTCGAATAACGATGTCATTCCTGTCTCTATATTCAACCAAGGTCGTTATTGAATGTTAATGTGCGATGTATGATTGCTGCGCCAACTTAACTCAACTTGAATATTGGTCCGCAAAATGGAAACAGGGATGATGTTTGATTAACATTTAACAATAGTATAAGCTATCAATAAGTCCAATATGATGTGCCGTAGTATCGTCTTATTGTGTGTATGGTTTTATACTTTTTGGTTTTATTTGTTATGTGTCTGTAAGATCATGTTTACTGTACAATGTGGTGACAAAGTGATGTGATGCTCCTAGCGATAGTCACATCCACAACAGCTTTGATACCAATAAAGTGGAAAGCCGTTAAGCGCATTTTGTGTAACATTTTAATGGGAAATCTTGTTTGAAGTGTTGCGTTCATTGTCCGTATTTTGTTCGTCCATTCGTGCCTATCGTCACAAGCTTCATATAGTGACTTTGATGGGTAGTACTGCGCTTCATTGATGCATTTTTACAAATGAAATTTACAAAACATAACATAAAACATTACACTTTTCGTATTGGAACGGTTTACAGTGCTTTTGTTTCTGGACTGAGTACGGCTCGGATTACTTGTTCATGTACACATATATAGTACAGCAAACCCCACATAAAGACCACGTCAATAATAAGACCACTGTTTTGCTCTTTATTCGAACTCAATATAACGACCATGTCATTAAGAAGATCAGTTTTAACGGGTCTTATTATTAAGGTTTTACAGTATTCATTCAGCGTTTGAAATCGAATGCAAATTGAACACATGACTATAAAACTATATAACTTTAAGTTAGTTTATTATGTTATATAAAATATTATATGGTACATAACAAAATATTTTGTACAAATCATAACATATTAAATAAGTAAGTTTTTCTCTACCCAGGAATGTACAAGAATATAATTTTGATGACATGCAATTACAACAGGCAGTTATACATTATTCATATAAATCTGAAATTAGATTTACACGAAAACATAAGGTTAACAAAACAATGCAATATTTTATAAAAACATATAGATTTCGAATATTGTGGTAATATTCGAATATATACAATTGCATCGGTGTATGTTTTATAGCGGTATTTAAAGAGTCAAGCTGCCATTCTGTAATGAAAAATACATGATTTTATATGTGTGTATATGATGGAGTTGTCTGCTGAGTTGAGGTACTAGTCGTCTGCCATGATACTGGTGGTGAATAATATGGGTTGCTAAGCGACGTGATAAGCAAGGGTTGGTAAGGATCGTCGCTGAATGTGGACATCGGGTATTGTGGTGCCGGTCGGAATATATGATCCGGTTGACGAAGGCTGGATAACACCATTGGTTGCTCCGCGAGGAATGGGTATGGATAAATTCCGTTAAACGGTCGACCGGAAGTGAACGGAACCATTCCGGGATGCGGTTGAAATGGTTGTTTATCGGCGTTCCTGCGCTCCAATGGAGAAGATTGAAATGCTGATGACAAAGATGGCGCCGATGAACTGGATGTAAGCGGTTCCTTGCTAGATTGTGATCCTGGTTTGTAAGTCAATAACTCAGACAGCACTGGTATTTCACAGCTGTGACTGTTTGAATGTGTCTGAAAATGAGCGCCCATTTCTGAAGAAAGATAATTCCCAGGACTGGGACCGAATGGAAATGCACTGTGGCAGTTTGACATTATACCGGAAGTCATTTGCTTATGTCCCTCTTTAGACACGCTTACCGGTGTACTTTCCGTTGTACTCGATATTCGACTTATTTGAGCAGGCTTGAAGACGTCACGAGGATTTGCGAATGCTGACGCACTTTTTGAATGGTTAAATCCACTTTTCAATTTTTCAAAAAATGCTGTTGGTGTGACTTGATTGGGTGGATTGATCATATCATAGTTTCCTGAAATTAAAGTCGAAACAAGTCCTCTCTTAATTTCTTCTTGTTCTTTCTTTTTATTTGTCTTCTTTTTCTTCTTTCTATTTTTCTTTCCTTTTAATGGAACGTTTTTAAATTTCACTAACTCGCCAATAACACTTTTCATGACCAGACTAGGTACAACTTGTTCATTTGAGTCTGCTTGTGGACTATTTGACATGTTTTCGTCCGAGGAACTACTTTCATTGTCTACAATTTCCGGTGCCGGACTATTTTGTCGTGAATCGGAATCCTTGCTACTTCCGGTACTGCTCGTGCTACTAGTACTAGTGTCACATGGCTTCTCGTCCTTTGTTTTGTTTGTATTGCCTATAACATCTTTGCGCCTCCTGTTTTGAAACCAGATCTGTAAAATAAAAGTTTATATTACTATACAATATTTATGGATGATATCTACCATGTCTTTGTGTACTGAGAACAAATTTACAGTAGGCCTATTATATTCTGCGATTTGAAAAAAGTTAGATCTAGCAAACTAAGCAATTTTGTTTCTGTTTTTTTTAAAAAGCAAAGGATATTGGGTGACCCCCATCGATAATAAGAACACGTTTCTGTTTATGCGCTTATAAGAGTAAGTACATGTACATAGCTAAAGAGTTCAACATTTGACAGTCAAAATATCAATGGCAGACGACATAATACGCAGAATACCGACGTGCTTAATTAATTGTGCATTAATAGATCCTTTTACTTTTAAAACTTTAACAGACAATCTAAAAACATCATTAAATTGTCAGGGGTAGAGAACACAATACGATGTCGCTTATGTCATAAAGAAAGTCGCTTGCGACATTCCAGAAAATCGTTAATAAAATGTTACGCATGCATCAATTTTCGTGTTGTCATCGTCATTCTTTGTACAAATACATTAACCTATTTAAACAACTTCACCATTCTTAGATAAATATCGATAAGATAATCGGAATTAAAAATATTAGCAACTTGTCATAAGCAGAGTTATCTTTCCTAACGATTATCTTCGGTTTATTGCCCCTGTTATCTAAAATGTTATTGCATGTAATGATGCGTTATCGACTTAATCTCGGTTGCCATAATAACATCCCGATTTGTCTCGAAAGAAAACTGACATAAACATAACAGAATAGATTTTAGATGAATTTTAATTGGAAGTGACACTGACATAGGGTTATTTTACAGCATCTTGAATTAATTAAATACCAAACAGTACTTTTTTATTTTAGCATTATTAGTAAAATGTATTGAGGAAGAGGTAGGGGTCGTCGAAAAGATTGAAGTTTAGTGTGGTCGGTTCAAAGATTTGAGATTAGGGGCATATTTTGGCTCTTCGACTGATGAATAAGGAGGTGATAAACGTGTGTTTCGTCTATGTTCTCCATTCTATGTCTTGTTCACAAATATTTATGAGACTGAGACTCAGACCTAGACTTTCAATTGCTAAATGTTCTTTTTGCTCCTACGTTGTTATTACAGTATAGATTTTGATAGAAGTTGGTGAAATTGTAGCGTGGGTTACAGTAATTCTTCAGGCAACATTGCATATGGTTAGATATAATGAAACTGTGACAAAATGCTGGTAAATTCAACGTTTGCAAAAAAGTATAAGTCCTGGTTAAATTGGAATATTTTTTTAAGCGTTAACTGGCTATATTTATGAATGAATGTTTCGGTTTATTTGAATAATTATAATAATAATTATGTCTGTATATAAGTGTATGAATATACGTCTCGGTCATAATTTGTTGATTTTACCACTGACCTAACCAAATGATTTGACAATAAATAAATGAAATCAGTTAATTAGAAACAGCATGTATTTGAATATGACTTTGCGATGGATGTCCACTTCGTATGTGACATTGCCTGCACGGCTACAATATTCATTTTTTTAAACTTTACATTCACACAACTAAAGCGCCAATTCGATAAATATTTTCGTTAGGTAAAATATTTCCTAATATAAATCTAACAAAATGTTTTTGAGTGGACATATGTAATACGAAACAAGACAACAGAAATACACATTTTTGAAGTGGAACTGTATACAAACCTTGACTTGTTCTCTCGTTATTCCCACACGTTTGGCAATAAGCTGTTTCTGTGTGGAGTTCGGGTAGCGTACCTCTTCGTATATACCATTGAGGAGTTCTAGCTGATACCTCGTGTAGCTCAGTCTCTCCCTGGGTGGGGGAGGTGTAAACGGTCTGTCCTCTGTAATAAAATTATATATGTTTCCATTTAAATAAAACTATGTATGAGGGAATAGATTTAAGCTCATTTTATGACAAATATCGAGAGCCGTATTATCCAACTTGAGATTGACCAAAAGCTTAAATCTCAGTTTTGTGTTTGAATGTTATAAAATTAATCGCGACAAAATAATAAAATTATTCATACAGTATTGCTTCATTATTAATTTATTTAATTATTGTTTACCAAAACATTTAATACAATCCGATCAAAATAAGTTAAGAATGGAAATGAGATTTGAGCATTGAGACTGTTCTCAAATTGATAATCTCAGACCTATTTCTTCGTAAATTGATTACTTATGTTTATCAATGAGATATTTATACAGAGTTGTAATTATTTTTGTGTTTATTAAGTTTTACAGTAGTAAAAGAGCTTATGGTTAAATTAATATGTATATTGAAGCCTGTGATAGTCTCTTATAAGTCTGTGTAGAATGGTCTTGCATTGTTATTATATTCTGTATTTTATTGTGATATGTTATATGTAGCCTGTATCATCCGAAATCAATATCAGGTCCCGTATCTTTTTATGCACGTCGAGTTTGATTGTGCTATTCGAAACCATGTATTATTCGAAATAAAAATTCGGACCCGGTGAATTTCGAATGAACGAGGTCTGGCTGTTATACAAATGTGTGTCATGATGGTAAGGGATAAAATTGTTCTCTTACCGTCATCGTCATCATCTTCTTCGTCAGATTTGGTGCTCGGTGTTGTTGCTGTTGGTGGCGCTTGTGTGCTATGTTGTAATCCTGGTGGTTGATGCCAGTGCACGAGAACTCTGTGACCGTCATATCCCGGTACGCCCACTGCAGCCCCTGTGAGGGGATGGGGTTGACCCATAAAGCTTGGCTCATAGGGCCCTTTAAAGAAAGAAAAGATGTTGAGATATTATTGGAATAAAGATACAAATATTATGATATCGACATGAAGATCATTTGAAAGAAATTGACAATACAAATGAATTACGTAACTTAAATCTGAAAAAAACACCACTTTGATTTCATCTTCAAATATTGCTTCTTAAATTCTACTTCGGTTGTACATTAATAATATGTTCTCTGTTAAAAACGTGTTGATAAAGACTGGATTTAACACCACCCGTGTACTTTGTGTTCTGTTCAGTTGCTTGTTAAAACAAAGTATATTATTGACTTAAGTATGTATACAAATACATCATCATGTGATGTGGAAAAATAACATATACATATTAATGAATAACACCAATTACATAGTAATATTGTTGTTCTTATATCTATAACAATGTACAAGAAGCTCATACATAAAGATGAATATTACTAATGATTGTATAAACAGATAATAACAAAACAAAAAGAATAATGTGTTTACTGACTAATTCATTTCTAATACTTTTTGTAACAGTTCAAAGTCAAGTTAATATTATATTTATTTCGGTAGTTGAGTACATGGTACATGTATAATTAAGACACGCAATAATATCAAAATAATATTTATGACATGTGCATAATATCAATGTCATACACACTAACACCTAGGATAGCACAAAAAAGAGTCACTCTTATTTCCGCATTGTGGTCCTATTATTTCCATTGTGGTTCTATAAGTTCAAAGTTTATTTACTGTCGGATTGTAAAATATAAGATGTAACAAATTTAACATTTACTTACCTATATTGTAATTTCTCCGAATATTATCAACTTCAATCATGTTTCCATGTAAATTAATTTCTCACAAATACACAAGTTATATTATTTTCACAAAATTCACCAATGTTCAAGCAGATATCTTGATCAAATCTACTATCAGTACTGATGATCTGTTATTGAATATACCACTTTAATATCCTTATATGTTTCTTCTTCGAGTAGTCTTTATCCAAGAAGACCACAAATTAGTACTACAATAAAGTTTAATGACAGTCCGGTTTTATGATTATTCCAATTAACTGTCATCAATGACACTAATTTACTCTTACTTATCACTTTAATTGCTCTTCATTAATTGTTGCAGCAAATTGATATCCAAGTTTGTCACGTGTCATCTCAGTTTCTCAAATATTGGCGGAATTTTCGCCACGTGTTGAGTGACATTATAACGACATGAAAGAGTATTTTTCACAAGTCCGACGAAAAAAATGTTTGCCAACTGTGAAAATTCGATCTTCTGACTGCCTGTTCTTAATTTACACTGTTATATTTTTATGTACCCGTCTTTAAAGCTATTCACTTCAATTAATTATTTTCATATACATGTAATTATAATTCACTTGCAAAAAAATATCCAACACATTTTTGAAGCAATGATATCGTCTAGCGTAACACTTAACTTTATAAAACCAGAAATTAAAATCATTTTTAACTTCAACCAGAGTTGTTGAAAAGGTTCAGCGTTTTGATTGGCTGGCCACTTATCTGGGTAGATTACAGAAAAGCCAGTGATTTGCCACTTGAAATGGGTATGTTATAAGCAGACTATAATTGAACGCCGTAACGTGGCGTTAATTCAACTATAATAACTTGTCTAAATTTTTATTTAAACTTCTTTGTCCTGCAATATCCGATTGTGAAAAGGTTTTAACAACAGATCCGGCCAGTTAACTCGTTATATACTTAACGGGGACCATTTTGCTGATAATCCGTATTGAGAAAAAATTGCTGGAAAAACATGTTATACAAATATTTTGTCACAATTCAATGTAGAGATTTTCTCAAGTTTGTACAATATTTACCGCGGGTGGATATTAAAGTTGTCCTAAGTTGTTGCAAAGGATTATGGGACCTGTTAATTATAACAAAATATGTTTTCACTGAACGCAGTGGGACCTCGTTATACAATTGACTTGTCAATATTTTGAAAAGTCATCTTTTTGTTGAAAAGCAACCCTTAGATGGATCGTGTAATAATATTATTTTGGTCTAAATTTAAAGGAAATTGCAATTACGCGAATTTTTTTGATATTTAAGAAATTGTTTTTAACAAGTAATTGACTCGGTAATTGCGTTGGAAAGAAATCTGCCAAACTAATTAGAAAATATAAGAGTAACATTAAAACTAATTAACATCATTATAGCACTTACAAAGTGACACTTTGAGTAATGAACGTTAGAATGTGAACAAACATATGTTGATATTAATTTGCTTAAAAATTGTTGAAGAGTAATAAAGTAATTTACATATTGTTACCCTGTGAAACTATTTTATATATTCTTTTGAATAATTTTGATATAAATATCAATTATTTACCTAGCTTGAGACAACGACTAAGAGATCAATATATCCAATCATGGCAGCATACATTACATGCACAAACTAAAATGCAATACTACATAAATTCAAAACTGTTTTTGAATATGAACAATATATAGCTTTAATAGCAAATGAAAAAATTAGACATGAAATGTCCAGATTTAGATTTAGTGCACATCATCTTGAAATAGAATCCGATAGGTTTAACAATATAGATAGATCTGACAGAAAATGTAAAGTATGTTCTCAAAACGTTGTAGAATCAGAGGATCATTTTTTACTATGTTGTTCTCTATATAGGCATTTGAGATCTAAATATTTACCAAATTTAGCATGGGCCTCATTACATAAATTTACTGATATTCTCTCTTCTAAAAACAGAAAAGTACTTGTTAACACAGCCAACTTCATTTATCATTCTATGAAACTTAGACAGGAGAAACTGTCAAACATTGCTGCTTCGTAAATGCTACCTGTTTTATTTGATATAGAATATTCATTAATGACATATGTATACTTGTTATTTTTTATAATACATGTAATAATATGTTGGAATTGTATGTCACTATGCTTGCCTAGGCCATCTTTTTTATGACTTTGTAAATGGCTAAAGGCGTATTTATATGCCGATTTGCTATCAATAAATGGTAAATGGTATATTCTGGTTTATTTCTGTACCTCGTTTTAAGTTAACATTATTTAACCATCCTAGCTACATGAATCGATAGAAATAAAAGGTTGTTGTTTACATTTGCATCCGTACATAATGAATTTAAATTTATTTATTTTACATAAGTTGAGTGAAACCAGTTCTTACAACTTAACACTCCCAGTGACTGTTTTCCCAATTAATAACTCATCATATTCAGGGACAATTTTTCAAACTCGATACAAGACACCATCGGACTAATAAGAGTAAATTTGGTTATGTTTGAGATTTATGTGCTTGCGTGTTAGTATCGGTTGTAATGCCGGGCCCGGGAGTCATGCTCCATACCCCTAGACCATTACGCTTCGCATCGAATATCGATCTGCTTATTAACGGTGAATTTTACCTGCTATGTCAAAAATTCAGAAAATTAAATCATTACTCCTATTTAAGTGGTATAATTCTATTTTCCAATTAAATGTTATTCTTAAAACTTTAAATGTGTATTCTCTTCTTTATTTGCTGCACATACACCAAGTAATGTGAGTTACTTTGCAGCTTGATTGTCAAAAATCTCGGTGAAAGTTGAAAGTGTATTCGTACTGTTTATTTGTTTAAGGTCTCATAAATGTATAGTTGTATATGCATATTGCCATAGTAATGAAGTAAAATGGCAGTATGTTGTTTTCTTTTTCATTCCGAGTAGAGATATATCCGTTTTTATACCATATAATTGTTGATTTTACATTTAGTATATTATATCTATATACATGTTTGTGTCTATTATTTATTTATAATATATTTCGATAAAACAAACCATGGCACGCCGGCACTGCTTTTTGTAGACATGAAAATTTATTATTGTGTTTGTTTTTTATGAACCAAGTTCTTTACATGTTGTGCAAACATATAAATGTTATGTCCGTATATCCTTCAGGGTTCGCACATGTCTTGAGAAGTCCTTGAATTCGATGCCCACTCCTTGAAAACTACTTGAATTTGTAACAGCCAAAATATCTTTGAAAAGTACTTGAATTTTGCGAAAAAAAAGAATAATTTTGCCTCTGAATTCTTCTGATACTAATAGAAAAAGGAATAAAAAATAAACTAAAGACTGACAATGACGAAAAATGGCTGAACTATCATCGACAGGGCCTACAGCCGAGTAGGTTATAGTATGGTAATACAGTACAGTACCCTCTTAAAATGGTTATCACATCGCGTAATTTAACCGTGCTGCAGTGATGGTAATCTTAAGGGGTTAACATTGAAATATACACTGGACCCTTCTTCTATATACCGAAGTCCTTTTTAGTCCTTGAAAACGGGGAAAAAATACTTGATTCTAATTGGGGGAAGTTCTGTATGAACCATTTCATTATATGTTGTTTTTCTTGTATTTATAATAAGACACTTTGCTGCTCGCTCTGCTCTGCTCTGCTCTGCTCTGCTCTGCTCTGCTCTGCTCTGCTCTGCTATTCTCTTCCTTTCTTTGCTCTGCTCTCCTCTTCTGTTATTTTCTCTGCTCTGCTTTCCTCTCTTCTGCTCTGTTCTTCTTTTCTCTGCTCTGCTCTCCTGTTCTTTTCTCTGCTCTGCTTTCCTCTCTTCTGCTCTGTTCTTCTTTTCTCTGCTCTGCTCTCCTCTTCTGTTATATTTCTCTGCTCGGCTTTCCTCTGCTCTGCTTTCCTCTCTTCTGCTCTGTTCTTCTTTTCTCAGCTCTGTTTTTCTCTCCTGCTCTAAACGTATCGAGATAGATCTCCTAGCTCAACAATCATTTCACTCTCAGCTGTTATCTTCGCATAAAAATACAATTAACCCAATCAAGATATGCTTAATGATATTCACCATTCCGTCATTCGACTTAAACATAACAAATGATAAGTAAAGTAGTGTACCATTTATTGAAATTATCGTAAACACACAAACTTCAAAGTTAGAAAAATCACTTCGTTAAATAAGAACAAGAGTTGTTGGCACTGTGCTTCCGTCGATTCAACAAGTCGTTATCTCGTCACCAAGTACTCTATCATAAACAGCCAAGGTTCAAGCATTCGCCGACATTTTTGTCAATTAAGGGCCTAAGGGAAATTGAAATCTTATCAGAAAGTCTGTCAATAAACTTGTTTCAATTACAAGTGAAGAATTGTGTCCAATCCTAAAATTGCTATTTGGAGATTAAAATACGCATAAAATGAGACACGGTTAAGATTAGGGGTCAAATAGTTTAAGGGTTTATCATTGTCGAAGAATGAGTTTTGTTTAAGACAAGCTCATATATTACCCGTGCCGTCACAGGACCGCTTTAAACTGTCTCAGCGAGACGTATTTCCCTTCCCTTGACGAAACTTACTCTCACTATTTGGTATCGTTTAGGATTAAGAAATGATTACATAAATACTACTGGTACGACATACTTATGATACTGGTGTTTTTATCTTTACGATCAGAGATCAGTAAGTCAAGTGTCGATCTATATTTCATAAAGTGAACAAAACCAACATAAAAGTAAGGACAAGTTTCGGAAGTCATAATTATGAATGTACGTTTGTTGTAATCGTAAATATACGTTTCTCTTGCTTATATCGTTCAGAAAATTTACAACGCATTCAAATGCCCTTAAGTAGATATTGAAAAAAGCTCCAAATTGATTATGACAATGCGTTTGCCTATTTGCCTCCTATGGGTAAATCAAAACTTTTTTAGTTTGAAGTTACTTTGTCTTGTAAGCAAATCTCTCTTTAACTTGAGTAGGGAACATCCTTACGACCAGAATTTTAATGTCCAACTCTAGACCTTTCCAAATATAATTGGTGTATTTGATATATTTCACATTTCCATCGAATTCAAAGGTAATTGAATTTGATTCATAATGTTGTTCAAAATCTTAATGGGTTTGTCTTTTTTGTGTATGAATTGACATTAAAGACTGTTCAATTACTGAGTCAAATTATGCCGAGCATTTTCTCCGGGGAGGATTTTGTACGCATTCAAGCAAAAAGTGTCGGCGATTTGTGTCGCCCTTGTAAACTGGAGCGGGGTACATTTTCCAGGAGAGATTTTGTCAGCCGGGTAGAATGTGTGTGTATACCGAACTCTAAAGGTCCAAAAGCTCTTTGTACGACGTCCTTGGTGTTTTGAATCTAGCGTAAAATTCAACACTGCCTTCTTGAAAGTAAACACATGAGTCAGTTTAGCAAGGATGCGGTGATTTTATTACAACATTTGTCAAGTGAGGGGATTAGTGGCCGTCATATGTCATCGCAAATCTTCAAAAGGTTTAAGATATTTACCCTGGTGTTTGAGGAATCGTCACATAATCTCTAACCGCCGAATCGGATTTGTTCGGACTTAATGGTAACATTGAATTAAGTGGGAAAACAGAGATATCAGTTAACCCACCTTGATCCAGTATAATCTATGGGAATATAATTCAAACTGCATTATAAATGATTTTATGACACTGTTTAGGATTTAGTTAATAAGGTTATTTAATACTCACTGATTGCGATCGATTGCTGATTAAAGAACAATATTATTTATATTCAATTAGAATTTGGAATATTTCCTATATCTACGAGTCATGGGATTGGTTAGCTAGAAATGAATGAATTTCGGGATTTGAATACATACCCTTGGAGGAATAATGCTTGGTATGTTAAAGACAGTTGTGTGTTTCAAAATAACATTTTTATATAAAATATCCCTTTTTTTAAACTATTAAATGCAGATATAATTAAAATTTAGCATTAATATACTCGACTGACCAAGCCGAGAAAAAAAATCAATATAATCATATAGGCCTAAAACACGCCATCAACTCACTGATGTTACTTTATACCCGACGAAGCCAAACCATCGAACATTCTATTATAAAGCGCAATCAAATTACGGCGTATTTGCGATCTTGTGCTCATTTTAAGAATCGAAGGCCATTTGCTGCACAAAGGAATCATTTTTTGTTCAAAAAATACAGCGGCGGGCATTTATCGTCAGCTCAAATCTGGACGGCTCAATTTACGGGTCTGTGTTTTGACTCAGTATGCACCGAGACAACTTAATATTTGCATCACCGACGATAATTATCAAAAGCAGACGACAGACAGAGATAGCGCTTCATTATGATTTTTGAAAGAACGCGCGGAAGCCGACATCCGTTGGAATGAACACTACGTTGCTAGGCATTGTGGGACACGTTGAACTATTTTTTATCACAATTCTGTTGTTACAACCTAATTATATTGACGATGGTGAGGTAAATTAACAGACGATAATCTCGGCTTCAATTTGTCAGGTGGTCAAGTGAACATTGTATACATTTTACTGTCTGTCTCCCACCACAAAAATGTCTTTTCATATTTTATCTCATAGCGCTGAAATCATTGCCCGTGTTTGAACTATAGACAATAGGCCTACTACTACGTGTGTTGCTACTACTCTCTCAAATCCTATAACCATTTGCTTCTTCAACAAACTGACTCATACTATAAATGTGTACCATATCATGAGGGTTGGACATACAGTTTACAACAGATCTGATCTGATGTAATATTCCATTTTTTAAAACAATGTTTCATAAGTAATACTCAATCGTGTTAGTTTTGATTTTCGTATCTTGTATGGCTCTTTTCTTGTAGTGCAGTTTTTAGGCTATTAATTCTTTGTAGTCAAGATTAATGCCAGCCTCTCAACTTTTAATTAATTTATTTTTATTGTAATTTAAATCTATTCAGATTGTAAATATAATGTCTATAATTACTGTGCCATAGTTTCTTATAATTCTTATAGAATGGTCTTGCGTGAATATATATATATGTATTATTGTTATGAAATATAACGGTTATATGCAATAATGAGACTTTAATAAAGATAATAATAATACAGATAAGTATTCATCTTACCACAATTTCTCGAAGCATCTCAAATTGAGATATTTCTAAATTCAGATATTTCTTGTATCATACAACTTATACAACATACGGTCTCGGTATTTATAGTTGAGTTAGTGTCCTAACTTTAGCTAACGTATCAATTCTTTTTAATAGTCGTCTTATTCTTAAAATGGAAATATGAAGTTCATGAAAATATTTTGTTTTTTTGGTTTTACATCGTTTCTCAACAGTATCCACGAAATACGAGAATATGTTGTTCTAAACCCCTCCGGGACAACCCAGCCCCTGTCACTGGTGACATGTTCATTTTCAACCCCAATGTATGGTATTTTGTCCATTTAAAATGACAAGAGTATTGCAGACACTATTTCTATGAATACGCTGTCAAATAGTATATAACAATTTGTTTCTTCTACAAACTGACTAACCCAAATGATTAGCATATTGTTCCATAGTTTTGTTCTACCAGAACTATTCAGGAGAGTGTAATTGTGCATCATAGCAAAAATCAACGGGAGGGGTTTGTCCAACAATCTCCGCAATAATATTGATTTGATAAATTAAAAGGTTATGCCGCATCTTTAATTCTGAAGAATAATTAAGATACCCTAAACTGTGACTTGAAAAGGAGAAGCATAGAGGCTGGTTACGGCTATGTGTTCCAAACGCTAATCACAAAGAGCATTCAGCGTCAAACCAAAGTTGGTTCATTAAGTGGGATTATGTTGCACGATACAAACTACACTTAATATTAACACGTAAATAGTAATAAACAAATACATATATAAATCACAGACTCAATAGGGTGGGGGAATTATGCAATAATCGCTTAATTCAAACAACAGTTTTATCGAACGGAAATTCACAACTATTTCCTCTACTTTGATTTAACATTTGTTTAAAAATACTGGACATAATTTTATCATAAATTCAAATAAACCACTCCGCTGAAGGATATTGCAGAATGTTATAAAATATAATCTTGTGAAGGGATAGTGTGTCTGAGCTAGTATTTAAGTATTATCCACTTCAAATGGTGATATGTTGGTCTTGATTTCAACCAAAACAAATGGTCAACACCTTGTTGCGCTAAAATAAACACATTAGCGGATACGCCATTTATTTTGAAATGTGACCTAATATCTTATGATTAAAAAATGTACACCTTATTTTCGAAACGGATTGTAGGAAATATTTTTTAGTTCAGAACTCGATAAGCCTGAAAACAGCAATCGGAAAAAGCCAATTATCGCGGGCCGCGATGCTTAAGAAATTGGTATTACTAAAACAACATTACAATACATGTTATATGACATCATAACCGTAACTCTCCCGCCTACATCTTTATTCTTTATATTCTTCTCTCTTATATGTATCGAGTTGAAATTTTAGTATTAAAAATGTTACAGTCCTATCATTTTGCCATGATGGAAACCCTAGTGTAAAGCCGGGTTTCCATGAAGCCTACTATTTCGGCGGCGATTTTATCGGCGCCGAAATGCGCGCCGAGTACGCGCCGAAAAACTGTTTCCATGAAGCCGAAACCCGACGCGGTTTTCGGATAAAAACGCATATGCGTTTTAGTTTTATTGACCTTTTATTGACCTCCAAGAAAACGGCCGTTTCCAAGTTAAAACAAACACTACATTTGCAAGTTTTCCTTGCCCATTTGGAAGAGCTTGAGGTCGAGGATATGATGCTTGCGCTTCTTCGTTCATTTCTTTTGTTATTTCTTTCCAAATATTTTTCTGGAGGGAATAGTCTTTATACTCCGACATCGAGGAGTCATTAAGACATGGATGACCCCTGACCAGCTCCATGAGCTTCTCATAAACTGTACACTAAACTTCATCTTTCAATTTTGTTGACAGTCGATAGTCACTGTTGTTGTTGTTCGACCCGGAAATCGAGGAAATGACGTCATTTTTCCTATCTACGACACCTCACTACATCATTTCGGCGCCGACAATATTCAGCGCCGAAAAACGCGTCAATGGAAACGACATCATGCAATATAGACTGAAGCGAATTATTTTTAATCGGCGCGTGTTCGGCACCGAATAAAGCCGCGCCGAAAACGCGCATGTTTTCCGCTTCATGGAAACCGGGCTTTATATGTATCTTTGTAATTAATTGTTTACCTCATTATGTCATGTATTACATGAAATGAGTGAAATAAACTGATTTGAATTGAATTGAAGTTACATGCGATTCGCAGACTGGATTTTATTTTGGCTGAATTTATCATATAAAATTGCAAATTTGAGTCGAGACACTAGGTTAATTATTTTTTCTTACTAAACTTGAACCTGTGACCAATGGTTCCAGCTTGAACAGGGACCGTATATAGTGTGTTCCAGACTAGCAGGAATTTCGGTCGAACCGGGTATGTCCTTCCGCACACATTAAAGATACTTATCGAAGCCCACCAGTACTTTCCTGGGTTCTAGCCAGTACTTTCCTTGTTGCATGTTCGTAATGTTTGGCGGGAAATCGAAATTTATTTCTGTGAGTTAAAACGTATTCATTTGTCTAAATTGTCATGTAATATACAGTAAATGACAAGATAACAAAGTGCATGTAATAGACAAGTGGATAGAATTGGAAGCACACGCTTATTGAAATTCTATCCACTGCATACTTTACTATAAGTACAGGATATGGTGACTTCATTACAGAAATTTACAAGATTTGACTATAACATTTGTATAATGAATTATTTACGAAATTGACAAGATAGGACTAAATCATTTCTGTTGTTACCCGCCTCGGCGATGGATCGAACCCACAACCTTCGGATTCGTACACATTATCCCCATACCCCTATACGTATATCTAAATGTACAAGATGCCGCCAATTATTTGAGCAAAAATTTACGACAGAGAAAACACTCTACTAATATAATATTTATAAGCATAGCGTCCAGCATTTTGTCCAACTCACACCTGCGACGAGAATATTTGTCCGAAGTTTTGCTGGCCAACAGAAAATATTTCAAATGTCAATTTTTATAACTGACAAATACATGTTGGTATTTTGACAATTTATGATTAAATTCGAGTATTTATGGAGTTTACTACGCGGCATCATGTAGATTGTTTATTCAACAGGTGTCAAACACTCGATAATATACAAGGACCCGAGATCTCTCAATGTCTTAAATCACGATATAAGGGACTTAAAATTATGACACATTTTTGAAAATTATACTAATATCCGATGATCGGAAAATACACATGACTTAAGGATGGATGTACTCTATTTGTTTTAGAATTGTTAAAATCTGATGCACTCAAACGTATATAATTGGTAACATGTAATACTTTAAAATGGACAAAATATTTTTTTGATATTTGAATGAGTGTAATAAGAAAAAAGTATAAGTAGATTTATTCATTATTTTGGAATATGTTAGCAAATTAATTCATTGTATATTTATGCAAGTAAAAATCAGGAACGGAAACTATTCTGTCACAATAACCCCCCCCCCCCCCAAATATTACAAATTTCAATATTGTAAAAAGTGCATGTAGTAATAAGCATGTTTCTCCCAATCCAGAGTTGTCATGTAATATACTGAAGTACCACAATGAACAAACAGGGTATATCGAATTACTATAAATATATGAGACATTTTGTCATCATTTCCTTTTTTGGAGGTAGAGGGTTGTCTGCAAAGACAAAAGTGAGTGGAAAGGATTTGTCTGAAGAGGGTTGTTCTACATTTAAGTGTTTGGTTACTGAAACAAATTTGGGTGTGAGTTTTGATATAGCCCATGCAAAAATAATCAGTAAATTTTGTAAGACCACTTCATTCTTTACTTAACGTGGTTTTAGTTGTTTCCCATAACCTTTCAATAAGTTGACAATATTTGCACATACATGTATATATAAATGAAGAGAATTATGTGGTTAACCAGATAAGTATCGTGATAAATTTTCATACCAGATAAATATCATAACATGAAAAAATGTCCGATAGTGCCCTCAACTGCCACCACTTACCCACCAATCTATTTTAGATAAGTGTTAAGTATTTAACGCGATACATATCTAGTTAACTACATAATTATCTAGTTAATTATCATGTTAACTAGATATCATGATACTTAACTTGTTAACTAACTACTAAACACTAAAAGTATCTAGTTAACTACTTAACAGTTACCTAAAAAATATGTAACTAATGCATAACCTATCTAGTTAACTAGATAATAATGTTTGACATCTCTCAGTCTGATGATACTAATTACAGACTACTTAAACAGTTCTTTTTTCAAAATGTACATAAATGTTTAAAACTGGGTATTACAAAATATTTAGTGACACGACCATTGAGCAAATTAATTTGTTCTTTTCACATAGGAAAATATACAGTACAGAACACACTTGATATCTCACTTGATATATCTCAACAAGATACTTGTTACATTCACATACAATAATCAATATTGGGTGTAGTATCAACTTTATTTACTACTTAAATATTAACAAACATAATGTTTTTTCACTATGCAAATACAAGAAGATCAACACTTGTTGTAAAAGATTATACAATTTCAAGAACACTTTCAACAACTCATTCATGTCAGAACTAATTGCTATTTCACAAACACAGAATTGCAATTGAACACATTCAACTTGTCACCCAGATACCGTTCTTGGAGAGCAGCGCAATATTAACTTAATACATAGTCTATAAATTACCACATGGTATAGTTTAGTGCCGAAGTTTTCACCTGTTCGGCTTCTTAAGTTCTTACAGAAATGAGAACGTACCGTTGGCTTAAGGAATAATGAAAACTCGATCAAACAATAAATTTAATCCTTTAACGGGTATAAATCCCACTTTCAATAAATCCGTCAAATGTGTCAACCTTTATTATTTGCATTTAATTTTCCGCATAAATACTATAAAGGAACTTAAACTCCAACAAATAGTCACACATTTAAACACTCTTAATGACTATTAGAAACAATTATGGGATTTAAAATATAATCGTCTTACTATGCTAAAAAAGTTAACAATTACCATTAACCGGTCTCAATTAACGACATTACTTCTCCAAGAAAGATTAAAATCTGGTTCAAACGTCAATCACATTTGTTTGTCACATGTACATGACTGTAGTTCAAAACAAGATCACCTTATACAATGACATTTAGAACAACAAGAGGACCTCAATGGTCCTGTATTGGTCACCAGAGTACCGGAGTCTGGCTTACCTGCCCCTTCCACTTAGTTATCGGAGAATAGTATGTAGGGAACCAGACTACTGGAGAATATTTGGTATAGATTTCATTCAAACTGTAATACAATCTTACCTACAGTAAAACTTCACTTAAAGACCACCTCAATAATAAGAGCACCTCGAAATTAAGAACACAATTTTCAAGTCCATTTTCACTGTGTAAAAATATACACAACATTAAATACAAAACATGTAACGAATGTCATATTCGGTTAACCGTTCATAAGATTAAACGGTTAACCAGTTATCAAAACAACTGAATATTGACATTCCTAGTTATACCATATGTATAACAATACTGTCTTCATGATGTAAACTATGAGTACAATCTTCATACTTGAATCTCAATTTGGTTTAAAATTTACTCATAACTTTTAACACAGTGTGAAAGTAAAAAATTCTCTCAATATTATATCATCAGCATCAACAAATTTATCACTTTGTTCATTACAATAGTTAGGATCTCACAACCAGAACAATACGTCCCACTTGGTATGAATACGGTCCCTGAACATCTCACTCAACCTTAACAAGAGATGTTTGTCAAACATTATGCCCCACTGTGACCTTGACCTTTGATCCCGTGACCCCAAAAGTAATAGGGTTCCTCCGCTACCCAAGATGAATGTGTGGAACAAGTTTGAGGATGATAGGTGAAGGGGTTCTTGAGTTATTGAAACAAAAAGTTTACGGACCGGCGGGGGCATAACAAGTAATTCCAGGATGTACGCAAAACTAGTCCATCTGTCTCTTTGTTTACATGCAGACAGACTAATTTTACTTTCACCCCTCAACATTAATAAAGTACAAAATCTTTTAACAAAGTAATGTCCCAAAATGGTTAATAATTGTTAAAAATGGTCCAATAACTCAAATACTTAATTTCTGTAATACCTTACTATACTGATAATTCTAAGGACCACAATGGAAATACATGTACGAGTTTATACCAAAACTCTTGTTTGTGTTATCCTTAACAAATATGATGTTGATAATATGGCTTCATTAATTCATACATATTGTTTTTACTAATATATGTCTCAATTTTATATGGCCATGTAAATTGTACATTTTATGTTGAAATAAATCTATCCATAAATTTATCAATAAATCTATCTATCTATTTATGTGTTAGATTTTTTATAAAGTTTTCAGCAAAGTTTATTACTGGGTAAGGTTTTTATAAGCTCTTGTCCCTTCTCAGTATGTTGGAAATTCAGGGTCTACAGTCTTGGCCCATGACGTCAATCCACCAATGATGTCTTGAATAGCCACTTTATCACTTTTCAAGGACTCCTTAATTTTCTGAACTGCAAGCTGGGAATCATTGCCCCTTCTACAAACACATATCAACGGTACTTTGTCAGCTGTCTCTGACAGGGTCTTTATTGTATCTGATAACTGGTTCATGCTTGTGGATTTGTGTAAATCTCCAAGTGGAATATCTGAGAATTGGTTAAGGCAAAAGTCAACTTTTAATAAAGGAATCTACATATTTCCAATATCTGAATAATACTTGGGCCTAAAAAAATGTTTGTTTCCGGTTTCATGGCCAAAAAAATAGGGTAGGTGGGTCGGAATTTGTTTTGAATTTTTATATATTTTCAAATGAAGCAACTTAAACTTAAACATATATTTAAATGAATATATGTTAAATCCCCTTTCCCTTTTAACATGGATAATGTTCAATCAAGGTGAATATAACGCTCTTAAGCTGGAATACTCGTAAAGCATCTAATAACTGGGCAAAAATATGAACCTCAAGAAAAATACACACAAAGAAATTTTACAAAAGAGAAAAAAAAATGTTAACACGCGAAAAAATGTAAGGTCGGGCAAAACAATGAGGTAGTAGGGAAACCTGAAACTAACATTTTTTTACGCCTTATACATCCATGATCTAGTAGTTTGCCATACATCAAAGAATCACAAAGAATTATGTATTGTAAAAGTGGTTAAGTTTGCGAGGTGAAAAAATTTGCGAATTTTGCGAATGCACAAATTTCACAAACATTTTCACACGTAAAGTTCCCCATTCACTGAAGTATATTTGTATCTACACATCATGTAGTCCATAGTTGGAGTCCCTGCCCTACAATTGATTATATAATAGCGATAGTAACGATGTGTAGATATTTTGATCAAAGTAATTTTGGCATTTAGCAAACATTTCTGACCGCGTAAAGTCTAAAATCTGCAATTTGAGAACTTTTTGACACACAATATTATTCACTTATACAGTAATTATAGACTAACATTGATTGGAAAAAGACTGATTGCCAGGGAGATCTTCAGACTGAAAGCAACATTACTAATTTGAAAGCAAGACATCCAGATTGGAACTGATATTATAAGTGAGATTCCTGCATAGTAAATGAGATCTCTGGAGTAAAATAGAGATCTTTAGATTAAATGGGAGATCTCTATACTGAAATTGAGATCTCTTAATTGAAGGTGAGATCTCTAAACTAAACTAAGATCTCCCCATTGAAAATGAGATCTCTTAATTGAAAGTGAAATTTCTGGATTGAAAAGAAGACATCTCGCTTATAATTCCCACACAGGAAAAGTCACAAACTAAAAGTGAAAAAGAAATAAAAATGATTTATGGGATTAAACTCTTATGCCCATCCATCCATTCATTTTTATCTGTCACAAAGCAGCGCTAGAAGTATTTAGAGAGTTAGGCATTTATTAAGTTGGGTAATCCTTTTGTATTAAAACCATAAATAGCACACAAACCTGGAGATCAATCAAAGACTTAGTATGTTTTAGCACATTGCTCTATTGACACACTGACAGCCACTTGACATACAATTTAATTCAACTTATACTTGTATTTTATTCAGTTCACTGTCAACAGAAGGGTAAAACGGTTGTCTTTCTACTTTATGATTTACATAATCCTCAGCATGTTTTGCTGATATTTTGAAACGTGATTGATAAAAAGTATTCTCAGTAAACTAAGGGAATCAACTCCGGCATGATTAGCTTTACAAAAATGGTCACAAGTGGTCAGGATTTTATATATCAGTAAGAAATATTTGTATAATGCAGAGTCTGTCAAGGAATCTAGTGGGTACAAAATATTGAAGATATACTACAAATGAAGCATCATTTATGATATTATATTCTAGCTTTTAGATAGTACAGTGTTGGAATATTTTACTGATATGTAAGTTTATCTAACGGCATGTACTGAATGTACAGTAAAACGTGTCTTACAGATTTCCCTTTGAAAATAAGACCATCTCATTAATAAGACCGTATTTGCATGGATCAATGTTTAATATTTTCTTCCATATATTATCAATTAACTTGATATTTAGACCAGCTCAAACCCAAGCCCCACTTTCTTCTGAACCATTGATGGTCTTATTACAACATATAACTGCCCAGATGGCTTGCGGAAGGTTGGTGATTCTACCCACAGGCTGTCAAGTGAACTTCTTTCAAAAAGTAGGAAAAATAAGGATTCTTGACAGCCTGTACCCAGATGCCGACTGATGCCAAAAATAATGTTCGAAGGGACATCTAGGGGTCTTACTCCACCCTAATAGCTTGAAAAGTCACTACACTACCCTGGCTGACCATGTACTGTAAAATCGATTTTAACACCCAGTGTTTTTACTGATAGCTCCAGGGCTGTAAATCGCTGTATGGCTATTACATCTATTTGTGTTCTAGATATATGTGTAATTTCCCTTGCCCCTTGTGCAATTTTTTCACTTGATATAGCATTAATGTTATTTTCTCCCCCTTTTGACCTACTGTTGCCAGTTGTATTGACTTGTCCTGTGGTGTATTCCATACATTAAATACCCCACCTGTTTGTCCTCACTAATCCTCCTTAGTTGTCCTTTATGGATTGTTGTTTTGTGGGGAGACATTGTCTGATGTATGTGGCTTTCCTTGTAGCAACTTATTCTCTCCTTTAAAGCCCAATCACAAAAAAAAAGAAAAAAAGCTACATATAAATTCAAAAGATACTGATTGACTGTGTGGGTAGTTGACAAATATCTAACTCTACAGGTTGTCTGACATCAACCAGTATATGTGGCTGTCCTTCATCAAGTATGGATTTATATTCCTGAAAAAATAAGACAAAAACAATTGACCATGGGCGTGAAAATATACCAAGTTAAAAAAAGTATACTATGAAAGTACCATTATGTATCTACCCGAAAGCAAATAAACAGAGCTTATTGTCGTTTTACGATTTTTTTAGAACATTTAATTCCAATGATTTCGTGGCTGAGCTCATCCTCAAAGTCAAGTACCTACAAATACTTGTACCATCAGTTACAGTCTCATTTTAAAAGAGTAGCAAACAAATATGATAGTGAACTAGGGGACGTGTGCCCGACTCCTGATCCAAACTCGGGGGTTGGAATCCTGCCTTGGACGAGGTTGAACAGTTAACTACACAATCCCTGAATAAGGCGAGAGTACTGGTTCGTAACACAGGAAGTTGTCAAATTGAATCAAATGGTCCCAGTTAGGGATGCTAACAGAGAAGTGTGAAAAAAGAAGAAAAGTTTGGGGGAGTCAAGAGGGCCGCATATTTCTGATTTACGTCCATCTCAAAAATGGTTCAGATTGCAGATGAGAGAAAAATTCACATCCTGACCAGTAAAAAATAACAAATTTGATATAACAAAAAACATTCTAATACACAAATTCTAACCTTTGCCGAGAGTCGCTCTTCATGTTTCAGGACCGTTAAACTTTTGTCCTGCAAAATGTCAAGGAAAATACACTAATTTGTACACAGCCTCTCAATGATAACCAGTGTTTGAAGATATCAGATTAAAAGAATGTGGATAATTTGCTATTTAAATAAAGATTACTATTTCTGACCTATTATTAAATATATAGACATGCTGCACACATTACCTCAATGTAGAGTTAGTAAGGGATAAACAATATGCAGCACAGTAAAATTTCACTTATAGACTACCTCAAATTTAGGACAACCCTATTTATAAAAAACGTATTTTCAAGTACCAGTGTTTCAGTTTGCTTCAATATTTTACACGATCATCAGACCACCTCATAACTAAGTATGACTTTCTTCAGAAACAATAGTGTCTTATCATTGAGGTTTTACTGTATTGTAAAAGATATAATCACAAAAGTGTTGTTAACAATATACCTTTTTTGAAAGAACAAACTTAGAATTCAAATGTCTATTATATTATCTTGAAAAGTAAATAACTTGATCCAAATATCAATGAACAACAAAAACCTGATCAAGTTTATTACCTTGTCTGAAGCACGTGCACCACAGAATTGCTCGTAGTCGATGAGTTGTGTAATTGTTGGGTTATCTCCACACACTGGACACTTCGGCTGCCTTCCTCGTAGACGTATGGTACGGAATGTACCTTCAAGTCCATCATACATTAACAACTTCTCACTGTAAGAACCTTATCAGTTAGTCAAGGAAAAGAGAATATTTTTGTAAAATGTACAGGATGTTAAAAAAGTTCATTCTCAAAGTTTGAATTTTAGTATATTCTTAAATGCTTTTTCCATCTATGTTGCTATGGACCAATAGTTCTTCTTCTGTGTGAGAGTGCTAAATAAAACAGAAATTCATGAAAAAACAGTGTCTTTCATTATGCGAAATAAAGCCAGTGTACACAGCATTATTCTCATTTTTCCAAAATTCAAACTTTGTGAACAAACTTTTTTAACACCCTGTATATCCTAAAATATCATAAACAGGCATTATTACAGTAATATAACATATAATCAATGAATGCAGTATAACAAAATCAATATTACAGAAACTAAGTCATTAATTATATACATGTCGTAATAATATTATGACAATACAAAAATCTAACTCTTCGTTGAAAATGGGACAATATTGACAGAAAACAGAAATTCAAAAAGTTGACATTCTTTTCTCACTATTGAAAGAAATTTGACTAAGAAAACACTAAAAATGAGATTAAATATGTGATGAGACTACCTTAATGTGTATTGTGATACAGTATGACAGTGCAAGTTTATAGTTTCATCAACAACGTAACATGATACTTTAGATCTTAAGGTTCTAAGAGTTACCTCCCCTCTTATGTATCAATCTTAATCACCTCAGCCGTGCGTTCGGTTAAGGCTACACTCGCACGAGTTAAGAAACTGTGCACGCATTTTGCAACCAAAATGTACGCGCCCACTGTGCGACCACTCGCTCGAGCATCTCCGAGGTAGCTAGCGAAGGGCGCGTACTTTTTGGCAAACAGAGCGTTCGGTTGCAAAATGCGTGCACAGTTTCTTAACTCGTGCGAGTGTATTAGCCTTAACCGAACGCACGGCTGGCTTTATTCATTCTGATAATGATATAAGTTTTGTATGAAGAGATAAGCAGTCAATAATATTTACTCGCAAAAAATTGATGAAAATGGGAGGGGATTTTCAGGGTTTTGAAATGGTTAATCGGTGTATTGGATGTTTCAGCAATATGTTAACATTGACCAATCTCAACCACAGATATAACACACATAATGTAAAGGATACTGTCATTGTCTGTTGCAATCTTGATAGCTTCTAACGCCTGTAAACTCCCTATTATACCAGGTACTGAAATATAATGTTTAGTGAACAATAAAGTCATGATTACCCCATCTCACTCAGGATTAATGCTGATACAATGCATTTGGGTATGCAACAAGCCAGCCCCAGGCCCCTGGCAGCCAAGTTCAAAACAGTTTGAAAAATATTTAAGAAAACTTTCCAGAGAATCACGTAATAACCATTTCTACCAAATCATTTTTAACTTTGACTGTTAGAGTCTTAAAAGGTTTTTATAGGTTTCAATTTGGTTGCCATGATAACATCAAATTGCATGCTTCTTTTTAGGTAACTTTGGGGGAGATAAACCAAGAATCGTTACAGGAAAACTGCATCAATATTGGCCATGCAGTTTTGCAGGAAATGTTCAAATGTTTAAAGCAAGTGTATGACACAGGCATTTTTTGCATTAAGGTGTTACATGAAAATCTGACATTAAAAAAAATTGTTCCACTATATGTAAACAAATAATTTAATGTCATATTTTCGTGTTGGGGCTGGTTTAGTGTGGTTGCTGGTTGCGTTATAGAAAAGTCGTTTAATAGATACTATTTATAGAGTAAAAACAGTCAGACGGGAGTTTAAGTGGTCGTTTAATAAAAAAGTCACTTAATACAGGTGGTCGCTCGAGCAATGTCTACTGTATATACATACTGACTCCTAGGACACCGCCATCAGAACAATTTGTTACTGTCTCAGGTGGTGGGGGCTTTGGATACAGACATCTGTAACATGGTCCACCTTTATAGTTATACACTGTCAACTGTAATATACAATCATAATAACTCATAATGACTTATCATTCATCCAGGAAGACACATAATACAAGAACATACTTATCATAGTCATCTCCTGAGCAACAACCTCTCTTTAACGACATTGCAATGTACAGTAAAACCTCGATAATAAGACCACCATTGGGACTCTTAAAAACTGGTCTTAATATTGAGGTGGTCTTACTATTGAGGTTGAATAAAGAGCAAAACAGTGAATATGGACTTGAAAATCATGTTCTTAATTTTGAGGTAGTCTTATTATTGAGGTGGTCATTAGGTGAGGTTTTACTGTACATGTATTGATTTTCCTGTAGTAAAAATTTACTATCAAATTAACCTCTCTAGAGCAACAACATCTCAACAACAGCTGACATCTATATACCCCAAAGGATATTGCTCTAGAGAAGTTGTACTGTATTTTTACAACAATCTGCTTATTTCCTAATGCAAAAACATATAATGCTACCAGCAGTCAGTAGAACATTTCTAGAAACTATGAATTTAATTTGTTACAACTATTTTTACTTAACAAGACACAGTAAACTAACAGTAACAAACTTGAGGCCTGACCATAGCTACTGTTAGCTACAGCTGCACCTATTTACTTCAGTAGATAAACACCAGATTGCTACAAATAAGGGACTTTCTGTCTAATTTTGTGGAACATGTATAAACAGCAATATTTCTGAAACAAGTCTTGCTCAAATCCCAATGAAATAAAGATGGGGTTTAACATCAGACTGAACTTGAATGGATCCTATGTCAACTTTTTTTGTAACCTAGCCAAAACCCGCATTTAACGAATCCTGGATTTCATCTATTCCATGATCTTCATCTACTTCTATGAAGACAATGAATTAATATTTGCAAGACTTTATCAGGTCACTAGACAACGATTACCAACCTGTCCTTCAAATCGAAGAGCACTTCCTGAAACTAATGGTTTACCAGCTAGAATACAAGCATCATTTAGCAGATATCTGGTAGCAACATTGTCTGTGGCATCTAGAACTATATCATACCTGTTTAGCTGATTAAGGTTATTTGACAACCAATTTTTGACACATGTTTATTCAAACAATATTTATAAGATTCTTGACAAGGAAACTGTTTCAACAAGGAAAAAAAACGGATGACTGAATGGAAAAAGTAAGACAGCACACTTAACTATTCAATTGCTTTGTCAGTAATCAGGATGCTTAACCCTCGACCAGAGTTTATGATTAAGTATTATATATATAAAAGGGGATAATGCTGTCAAAATCATGGTCAGAGTTATGGGGTTTGATCCTCTGACATTGACATACAACCGCAAAGTATCAGGTAACTGTCTATCATAGTTGCAGATATATCACACCAAAGAAAACATAAACCTGTATTTTATAAATACAAAAAGGGAAAATTATGTCAACATGCGGGTCAGAGTTATGGGTCCTAGTCCCACAAGAACTTCATCATCCCTGAATTTGGTGCAAGTCCAGGTAAGTCATCACGAATGATTGGTTATAAGTTGTATGAACTGTATTCATAATCGTAATATTATAAATAAGTTTGACTAATGTTAAGGATACTTGTTGATTATTTTCAGTGCATTAGAACTGTTGAGTTGAAGATGGTATGGCACACATTTCACGAATGAGTTCAACCTGAAATAATGTTGAAAGTGACTGTAAGTATAATAGCATAAAACAACAACACAATAAATGTTCTCAGTTACTATGGACTTTTCTGACAATTTGTACAGGTATATGGCATTCACAATCACTATAAAAACAGTAAAATCTGGACTGGGTATTGCACTGAATGAATCTCTTTCTGTTCATTTCATGAATCACTATGAGATAAAAATGTAAATGGTTAAATGTATAAATGTCCATGAAAAAGTTGAAATATTTAGTCCATATACTTATATATCTAACACTTTACACCTAAAAGGTCTATTCTTATCTGGTAATGCAGATAAGGACACTTTCTTCAATGCTTGTAGGGATGAATTTGATGGCATTCACATTTTGGGTAGCTTTTTCATAGATTTGTACCAATAGGGTTTTATTTAAATCTTGAACCACAATATTACTTGTACTTGAAAGCAAGAAAATATTAATTCAACAAATACAAGAATCAGATTCACACTGTCTCAAACACATTAATGGTTTCATATACAGGTAACTCAGATAAATGAATACATCTGGCCCCAACTTCACAAAATAAATTCAGGTTATTAATTCGTTCAAAAACAGAAACATACAAAATGTTAAGTACATTTATATCTAACGCATTTCATAAAATATTGGCATGCTTAATAGTGTTTCGTAAAGTTGCAATGGAAAGAAGCAAAGACATAAAATGTGTATGTTTTAACTGCCAGAAAAGCAAAATAATAGACTATAGCACACAACTAAGAAATTTCTTAAGTATTCACTAAAGCATTTTTATGAAATTTGGGCCTGTGTTCATATATGCCTGTTTAATGCTAAAGGCAAAATATAACGTTCCTCATATATAAATTTTGATAAATAATTTTGAACATACTCGTTACAAGCTTGAGCAGCTGACAAACTTTTCTTCACCCCAACCTTTCTCTCCGAGTGTAAGATTTGTCTGTGTAGATTACTTAGATCAACCTCGTCATAATCAACCAAACCTAGACATCCTGTAACCAATATAAAACATGTATTAATGACAGGATAATACAAATACATGCATGTTTCAGAGAAATCAAAATATACATGCACTTTGTACAGTAACAATTTTGATTTCAATCATAAATACATATCCACATGTACACTGTTCTGTGACATGTAAACTATTAAATTACTTGCTGTCCAGTTCCGTACATGTTTATATTGCATATTTGGAACTTGTTTTCTTCTTCACTTTTTCAGACGAATTGTACGCATTGGCATATGTGCATATGCCTGGATACACACCTGCTTGTCAAGCATCTGCCTCCTGATTCAAAGGTTGCGAGTTTGAGCGGGTTAGACCATGAAATTCACAGTTTCAGACTTTGACTTTGATGTAAGTACTTGTTAGCAAGGACAAAAAAGTCGGACATATATGTCCGTGTTGTTAGTAACCAATGACGCAGTCATCACCAGTGATTTGTATTGGTAGTTAAACCTTTTTCCCCAATCAATGTTTAAATTATGCAAGTTCATATTTTGGAATGTGCAAAGGGGATGAAACTGGCCATACTGACATACATATTTGTGTTCTTTGATAATGACTTCAGAACAAAATCACTGCACTATTTTCCAAGTTGTTCAATGATATGACTGGTTCTATCCAACTTACCTACTCCAGCAGCTGACAGATACACAGCTGCAGGACAGCCCAACCCACCAGCTCCAACTATCAATACTGAACTGTTTGCAAGTGAAAGTTGACCTGCAAAACATGCATTAACATGATTAACTCTTGATCAGAAAAAAATGACAGAGAATATTTTGTATGGAAGATTGGACTATTTATGTTATTACAATACTTTTGTCTCAATCAATACTTCCAATACATTCGCATTTCCTACACTTAAAATAGGGTTTGAGACCAAGTCCTAATTGAAAAGTAATTTATTATGCAGAATATATATGGAAATCTGTTGAGGCCCTGAGGAGGGAAAATAAAACTTACACATATCAAAAATATCTGACAATAAATGACAAAAGATTGAAACAGTCCCATGATTTACCAATGATCAGAACAACAACAGAATTGCAAAGAACAGACTAGAATGAAACAAAATGCAAATATTCCTAAATACCTTCAAATTTGCCTGAATGTAAAGATTTCAATGATACCTTTGATCCCAATTTCAGGTAAAATCAGTTGCCTGCTGTATCGTGATATTTCCTCATTGCTCAGTTTAGATTTCTCTGACAACTGATTCTCACTGCTTTCATCAGCAACTTCAGGAACTGGTGTCTGTGATAACTGGATCAAATATATTTTCGTAATTTAACAGCAATAAATCAATAATTGTAATAAACTTACTTTACTGACATATCCAGCAATTAGGGCTTACAACCAAAGCAGGTCTGACAATGGGAACAAATTATCCCAAATTCTCAGACTCACATCTATTAGAGGTATAGTGTTGTTAGATTGACCGCAAACAGGTATATGAACTTTCAGGACCAATCCATGTTTATCAGGTAAAGAAATGCTCTCATGTGTAAAGCTGCTGTTTGGATTACTATCAAAACACAACCGCGGCCTTTTCTCCGTCAAGCTTACAGACAAACAGGAACATTTCAATACACCATTTTTTTTTAATGTAATGGTCAATGGAATATATTCATGTGTTTCCTGTAACAAAACCGCTTTATATTTGTATGTCACATTACGTGTAAAGCTTTCTTCATTGTTAGTGGATTTATCTACAAATACATGTATTGGTAATTAGGTAGAATGGATGTGTATCCCAGCTGAAATGCACAATAACTATAAAAAACTAAAAAATTATGTGTGCAGAGGTGTGGGGTTAGACAGTCACCTGTTAGCTCAGTTGATACATTACAGTACTCATGTCCGGGCGGATGTGTGTTCTAGCCCCATATGGGCATCCCTTTTCCTTTTGCAGACGCTAAGGAAGGTATTGAGCATTGGAGCCGTGGATGGGGTGGGTCTGAGAAACTTGTTAGGAAAACACCTTTCACAGGCGCAAAATCCATAACTTTTCAAATGACATGTTCCTAAAATTTGTATGCTGCTTGTAAGTTATTACATTTATTCATACATATGACATACATGTGTAATTTTGTAAAAAAAACGTTATTTTTGGAAACTCAATTTCGAGGTTGATTTGGAACATCCGTTTCAAAGTCTACTTTCATAATGGAGATTCAGAATATGTATTTAATTTGTATCTGCGTGCACTGTTAAAAATATTTTATGCGAGTAAAGGAGATTTTCGCCAATTAATTGATCGTCAAGTAAATGTAATTATCACCGATTAAATATTCAAAACAATGCCAAAATATTGGGGCCGCAACTGCGGCTCCAGCTCCTACGCAGTTGCGGCCCCAGCTCCTACGCACATGTTTTGATTTCTTTGGTGGCAGAAGTGTTTGACAATGCTCAGTGTTTCAGCCTCAAACGCCATAAGGGAGGAGTGTGGTGGTGTTGGGTTGACCATGTTTGCTAAGTTGTTGGAGCGCCATACTAGTGTTCAGTGTGTTCTCGGTTTGATGTGTAAACGTCAAATGTATTGTGGGGATAAAAACTTACATTTGCATGTTAATTGCATTTTAACTCATTTCAGTGATAGTATACAGCGAACAATTATTAAAACTTCGGCAAAATGAAATACTTTTTTTCAAAGGTCAACAGTCACAAATTACAGCTATCGTTTCGTCATCCGAATATTCGCTTTATCCGAATTTCATTTAGAAAAACAACGCTTTGGTTGTTTGAGGGAATTTCAACAAAATCTGGACGTCATAGTCATTTATGTCCATTTAACTTTATGATAATGTATTGGACTACAAACATTTCTCAATCGTTCTATTTCTTGATCCTTTTCTTCTATTATTTTCCGTAATCGTATAATTTCTTCCTCGTCCATGTTGTGAACTATAAACGCTTATTAAATAACGAACAGATAAGCGTCTGTAATCCTTCATATTAAAGAGTATCTTTATTTACCTATAACACATGGTTCCGGTTGACAAACTCAGTGGTCTCCCCTAGTATACAAGACAACGCGACAAAATTGAGCAAAACAAAATTAAAAACATTATTATCTGATATACTTATATAATATGCATATCTACAATTTGATTAGAATCGTTTAATGTTTTGGATAACAAGACGTTGTTCTGATTTGTAATGTACTTTAACATATCAGATCTCTAATTTTTTAGCATGGCTTTTCTTTTCGATACATTCATGAATGTGTTTCTCAGTTCAGTCAAAGACCTAAATGGTATTTAGGTCTTTGGTACAGTTTAGATTAAATTTGATACTGGGTACAATATGACATAATGTATTCAGGTATATATTCGTCCCAGATTATTGCTACTTCTACCAAGACATTTAATCACGGACATAAACGTTTTATACGGTCCGCGATTTAATCAATATACATATCGTAAAGTAGCCTTTTTCATTCGTATGTCCTGATGGCTCATTTTAAAACGGTTTCCTAAACGTCCTATCAAAATTTGGACAATCGTATTGTAGCTTAGTAAACTTCGTGGGTAAGCAATAGACAGTTCGATGTCTGCCTTAAACTACACATGTATAAAGTATGGTGGCATATTACTGCCACCAGTTAGCATGATAGCGTTCGCGAATAAATTCGTGTTAACCACTTAATTATTACGATAATTATCTAGCTATCTAGTTAATATTCGTGATAAATTTTCGGTAAGATAAATATCATACAACTAGAAACAGGCTTGAAAATGCCCATAACTGCCACCTCTTACATTTTTATGATGTATTACACTAGATTTAAGTGGCAACACGAATCTTATCTAGTTGACTACTTATTATGTTACTTAATAACTCAAATTCGCGAATTTCACTTAAGATTCGTGTTACCACTTATTTATAAATGCGTTTTTGACTTCTACATGTAAGTGGTAACACGAATCTTATCTAGTTGACCACTTATTATGTTACTTAATAACTCAAATTCGCGAATTTCACTTAAGATTCGTGTTACCACTTATTCATTTTTGGCTTCTACATGTAAGTGGTAACACGAATCTTATCTAGTTGACTACTTATTATGTTACTTAATAACTCAAATTCGCGAATTTCACTTAAGATTCGTGTTACCACTTATTCATTTTTGGCTTCTACATGTAAGTGGTAACACGAATCTTATCTAGTTTACTACTTATTATGTTACTTAATAACTCAAATTCGCGAATTTCACTTAAGATTCGTGTTACCACTTATTCATTTTTGGCTTCTACATGTAAGTGGAAACACGAATCTTATCTAGTTGACTACTTATTATGTTACTTAATAACTCAAATTCGCGAATTTCACTTAAGATCCGTGTTACCACTTATTCATTTTTGGCTTCTACATGTAAGTGAAACACGAATCTTATCTAGTTGACTACTTATTATGTTACTTAATAACTCAAATTCGCGAATTTCACTTAAGATTCGTGTTACCACTTACATGTAGAAGCCAAAAATTAATAAGTTTATAAATAAGTGGTAACACGAATCTTAAGTGAAATTCGCGAATTTGAGTTACTAAGTAACATAATAAGTGGTCAACTAGATAAGATTCGTGTTACCACTTACATGTAGAAGCCAAAAATTAATAAGTTTATAAATAAGTGGTAACACGAATCTTAAGTGAAATTCGCGAATTTGAGTTACCAAGTAACATAATAAGTGGTCAACTAGATAATATTCGTGTTACCACTTACATGTAGAAGCCAAAAATGCATTTATAAATAAGTGATAACACAAATCTTAAGTGAAATTCGCGAATTTGAGTTATTAAGTAACATAATAAGTGGTCAACTAGATAAGATTCGTGTTACCACTTAAATCTAGTGTAAAACATCATAAAAAGGTAAGAGGTGGCAGTTCTGGGCACTTTCAAGCCTGTTTCTAGCTTTGTTATATTTATCATACCGAAAATTTATCACGAATATTAACTAGATAGCTAGATAATTATCGTAATAATTAAGTGGTTAACACGAATTTATTCGCGAACGCTATCATGCTAACTGGTGGCAGTAATATGCCGCCATAATAAAGGGATCACAACTCTGTTGTTGTTACTTTGGTGGTTACATTTAGCCTAGCATATCCCATGATGGTAAACCTTACCTGTTTTATTGTAAGAATGCGTGATTTTACAGTGGTATGATCATTAACTCAATATCAACCTCTCTGTTACGTACGTATCCATATACAGTAAAATCTCACTTAACGACCACCTCCATAATAAGACCATCTCAATAATATGACCATTTTTTTCAAGTCCATTTTCACTGTTTTGCTCTTTGTTCAACCTCGATATTAAGACCACTTCAATAAGCAGACCAGTTTTCAAGGGTGGTCTTATTATTGAGGTTTTACTGTATATGGTTGGAGATGTTTTGAACATGTGTTTATTTTACTGCGGAGTAGCCATGTTTTGTGACTTTGCCTTTCATAAAATTATGCTACTCATTTTCACTTTTAACGCATGTATACGTATTTGTACATACACGTGTATTTGTTGCCGAGACACACGTGGGTATCCTTTAAAGACTTGGTTGTCTTTCATATTGAATTCCAAAAATGTAGAGTGCATGCATTGATGTTTTCAGTATAACGTAGACATTCTGAGCACACTAGATCTCTTTGCTCATTTACACCAATATCCATTTTGTAGTTGTTTATTAAAATAACAACAAGACTATACTTGTCTTTCTCCTTGAAGGTTTATTATCAAATAGAATACGAATTTTTAATTAAGCATGTTTGATACTATTATTAGACAACAATAAACTCATTTATCCTAGCTATTATCTTCGTGCACAATCCGATACGTTGAGCAGGCACGTGATAATTATACCAGGAAAATATTGTCTGACAATAGAAAACAATCAGTATTGTTTACATATACACAAGGTGTTAGATATACACTGATTAATTTACACCCATACCGGGGGTAACTCGGGGAAGCTACGGAATACTGTTCTGTAATTTAGGGGCTGCACAGGTCTGTAATTATTGATCAGCGGCTCCCTTCCATCTGAAAAATACACACATAACTTTGCTCTTTTATCTCATGCTTTATTCAATCACGAGGCTTATTAATAAATAAGCAACTCAGATGACCTACCAGTTCATATTTGTAAGTACAATGTAAACTAAATTGAGCACACTATGTTTCATTTGATTACAAAGTACACATGTATTGTACACTCCCGGGTCTAATAATATACAGTAAACCCTCAATAATAAGACCACCATTTGGATCCTTGAACATTGCTCTTTTTATTGAGGTGGTCTTCTTATTGAGGTTGGATAAAGAGCAAAACAGAGATAATGGACTAGAAAATTGTGTTCTTAATTTCGAGGTAGTCTTATTATTGAGGTGGTCTTTAAGTGAGGTTTTACTGTATATAATTCTTTGATCCGTGGTACAATGTATAATTGCATTCTCAACTAGATGTTTGTTTCATTTCCATTGTAAATAACACAACTTGTTACAACTTCTATTTTATATTTATAAGACCGGTAAGGTCACAGAACGACAAAATCATCAACATAAACGCATAAGAAAAACAAGCAAAAACGACAAAACAAAGTACGTCAACACAGACATCAACAATTAAAAAACACAGTAACCAAATGTAGACTATTCAAACACAATGTAAAAAGGTTACATTTCGGCAAATAACTCAGTTTGAAAATAAAACACAGATATAATTAAGACCAGCCGGCGATGACTTTAACTGACAGTATTACCTCGGAATGATGTGTTTTCGGCTGAGTGAATTGAAGTCAGAGTCTGCCGGAAGACATTCAACTGAAATAAAAAACACCAAAATCAAAGTAAATTCACAGATCTACAACATGTAGTATAAGAGAGTAGAGTTTGATAAATCGTAACTCGACGTTGTCATTTCGGTTGTATTGGGCATATTACACTACCGCCACTAGGAACTCCACGCCTGTCTCTCATACCATTATCATGTTTGAGAGTAGCGGAACCATCCGACGTTTTGTTCAGTGAAGTTGGCACGGCAATCACACACAGCAGGACAAAAAACAGGTCGAACAGAGAATATGCACTGACATCGATATTCGACTTATGTCTTTCAATACAGGGGTCGTATTCACGAACATTTTATGATAGAACCTCAGACTTAGACTTTAAAATGGTACATGTTCATTTTCCTCCTGCACTGTTACTACAGAATAGATTTTGATAAAACTTGGCAAAAGTGTAGAGTGAGTAATATGAGAAACATTCATACAAATTTCATCTATTTAGATATGATGAAAATGAAACGCTGATAAATTTAACGTTTGCAAATTTTAAAGTCTAAGTCTGAGTTTCAGTCTTAAAATGTTTGTGAATACGGACCCTGGCATAATGTCGAGCTAACAGCTAGCACTGACGTCGACGTCACAGTTCTGCAGCGAATAAATTCAAGTAATTCAAACTACCGAAATAATTGATAATGTTGTTGAAGAGAGGTGTTTGGTCGAGAAAGGGCTGGTATAGAGAGGTTGCACTGTACATGTAAGGTATATGTATATAACAAGCCCAAACGTTGTTACGGGTAACGGCAATGAAACGAGTGTTGTCCACAGGAGTGCTGCAATTATTCGCATATTTTGTTTCGGATAGAACCGCAGAGCCACGTAATGATACGATGAAACATCTCAGTAGCAGTCATCACCTGAGCAATAACCTATCTTAAACAACAGTCTAAATATTTCCTATTTTACATCACATTTAACATCACCGGGGTAGCCCCGCATACGTGTGTGTCTCTGTACTCCGACTTTTACACGCGTCTTTTCGTACAGCGACAGTATAGAGATGTGACGTCCGTGGCTGGTCTATCACCGGGGCAACATGCTCTCAACAGCAGCCAAACTGTGCGTCACCCACAGGGTGTTGCTGAGGAAAGCTTGCACAGTAGCCAGTGTGGTGTACTAGTGAAAGTAACAAGTCATTACACCCTGTAGATCTTATAAATTGTTAACGTTTCAGCATTGATGTTATGTATGCAATTGTATGGTTGCATAATTCTGCCAACAGTTAACAACTTAATTAACTAGATAATTATGTGGTTACCACGTCAAAAAAACTAGAAAACTACTTAATTGATTAGAAAAGTATGTGGTTAACTAGATAAGTATTGTGATACATTTCATACCAGATGAATATCTTAACACGAAAAATTGTCTGATAGTGCCCACAACTGCCACCACTTACCCACTTAAACCCAGTACGGACAATCTATTTTAAGTAAGTGTTAAGTAGTTAACGCGATAAATATCTAGTTAACTACATAATTATCTAGTTATGATGCGTTCAACAGACTTACTTAGTGAGAATAAATTTTCATTGCATGACCGGGAAGTTACAAAGGTTGACAAAAGATGGATGGACATGCAACGTCTATTTGTTGAATGTTGTACAGACAAACACTATTTGGCATGCATACGGCTAAAATAAACTCGAAGACCTGAGTAAATAAATCAACAACATTGTATGTTTAGAAGTTGTAAACAAGTAATTTGTTCTTGAATATAATTAATGATGACGACAATTGTTTTGTAGATGTCACGCACATTATTTTCAAGAGAATACAATTAATTACCTTGACATTAGTCCAGTCACGGACGTCCCATCTCTAAACTGTCGCTGTTACGAAGACGCGTGTAAAAGTAGGAGTACAGACACACGTATGCGGGGCTACGTTGACATGTACATGTACAGTCGGACCTCGTTTATTCGACAACCTTTTATCCTAAGACTTTGTATAATCCGGAATAAAAATTTGTCCTATTTTGGAACTCTGATTTTGCCAGAGGGGTACACTTCGGGAAAAAGAAGTATCTTTCAACGATAAACTACTGATAACTATAAAATGATATCGTGTAAATGTTTTTTAGGAAAACTAACACATGAATAAGGAAATTTAGCAGGTCAATGTCACATACATTTAAATGCGCAGTCACTTCAAAACCACAAGAAGATATATGAAACTATATCCATACATGCACAGAACATGCCTTCACCTTAGTCGTACACAAACATATACGCTCCAAAACACGATGCTACAAAAAGATACACGCATAAATAATAACCAAGACAAAAGGTAGGCAAGACATAACATCAAAGATAAAGAAGTATCATTATGGATTGCTTGCTATTCATTCAGCATTTTTCTGACATATGCATGCATATATCTCTCTAAATTATATGAGATTTCACAGGTTTTCAGCAAGCCCATGAATGCTGATGTTTTATCAAGAATGAACTATCATTACCTGTCTTTGTGAAATTGTATTGGTATTAGCAAATACTGTCCACGTGACACTCTCATAACAACGTGGAGTGGTGAGAGAACCTTTGTAACGATAATATCTGTGAGGTTGTGTGGGTAGAAAACGTTGAATGTCCATAGGCTCCAAGATGACTGAACGATTCAGATCTGAAATATATTCCGTTTGTTTCAAATTTTGTATATCATAAATAAATGATGAAGTGGAGGTGGATACGCTACATGCAAAGTACACAACCACACCGACACCACATGAAGCAGAAGTGTATCGGCTCAAAGCAGAAATCTTAAGTAAAAGCATCGCCTCTAAACATAAACCACCAGTACTGTTTTTAACGTAATTACCAAGAGCGGAGTCCATACAGATTTAAATGATACGTGAAGGCCACACATACATGTTTAACATAACTATCTCTCATTGTTGATTATCATAGTCTGTACGGTACATATCGCGTAAAATCGTAGTCCATCAGATGTAGTCATGAACAATAACCTACCAGGATCTCTTACAAACGGTAGGACTTGCACCACTGGTTCTAATTCCGGATTATCATACGGAGACAGCTCATAAAGTACACCAAGTACAACTAAACCGTCATGGTGTTTTTCAGCCTCCTTATATGAGTGGTATAGGTCTGTATTCCAAGCAACTATGTGCAGCTAAAGAGATAAAAAGTACCAACAATATACATGGTATAAAGAATCTTTCCTGTTGCAATGACGTACGATGGCAATTAGTTTTACTTATATAAAATTTCTTAAACTGTCTATTCTACGCATAAGGAGCATTAATAGTTATCTAAAAGTGGAAAAAATGCTAAACAGGGAAACACACATTCGCAAATCAGAACTCCATAAACAGCTCTAGACAAAGAGGAGGAGCCACTCGCAGACAGGGGACATAAACTACCAAAACCGTTCAGTAGGTACAGGCAGGGAGGGGACACAATGATAAGGACATGGACACCCACTTAATAGCATGAATATGAAACGACACTAGACACAGGCTGAACAGTCAGGTAGAAGACAATCTTGTTTTTCGGAAGATTACAAAATATAAAACGCTTATCAGACGCATCTCGATAATTGCAAGTTGATTAAAATACGTCAGATTGTGAGTGAGAACACTAAGGATCATTAACGTAAAGTCTTCTCCAAAATTTGTTTCAATATTTAATTAAAATATGTAGGTACGTAGATGTAAGATTATCATTAAGGTATGAACTTATACTCCACCTCCATTGGGAAAGCACGACCGTCAAGTGTATGCTCTGACCCATGTTCGTAGTCACTGCCCCAGTGGAAATGGAACTGTTCTATTTTGTAATTGTAGAACAATCCTCCACCACGTAGGTAGAACTGACCGCTTGTTTTCACCTTAACTGTAACGGAAGTAAATGAAAAATGTTTGTTTATACTTCCCAAACTCGTTCAGAAATAATCCAAACAGCTAAACGTCAAATAACCCCTACAATTGTGATATTGTGATAGTGTACTCACGGAAGCTAAAACTGTAAAATGTTAAACATTTATTAGTTAAAATATAAGTATGATCAACACAAAATCTGTTATATCTATTCGAAATTAGATTAGAATATCTGTTTATTGTGTACACTGTGTCTATTGGTAAATATTTTGCAAAACATGATTTCATTGGGTGACCACCATACAGTTTGTTTACAACCGTGCTCAGGTAAATAAACACGGACTATATGAGTGTTAAGCATGATATCGAGAACATTTTTACTTCTTTTCGCCAAAATTGCGCGAGTTTCCAATGTTCAATTTACACATGTTTGTCTCGCGCTCAGCGCAGTGGCCCGTACATACAATGTCGTCTACACAGCATTTGGTATGGTTGTACTTTGTGCCATTTCCTGCTCGACGTCTGCATGCAAATTCACAACAGGAACACATTGCTACTAAGTTCCAAAGAGAGGCTTACTTTCGTGTCCATCGTTAAGCAGCTCAAACCGAGCATCCCAATATCGTGAATAACGTGGAAACTGAAATCTGTGAAGTTTTGGATCGTAGACAGTATCTGCAGTGCGGATATCTATTGGTGATTGGTAATGCCCAGCACATTGGATCGGAAACAGATACGGCCAACTATCAGGTCCTGTTAAATTAGGTCAAACAAAATTATCAACTCCATATAAATAATGTGTTTTCGTGTTATAATGGTTTTTAAACCATATTTACACAATATCAAAATTAAGTTCAGAACTTTGGTGAACTAGTCAGCCTTCCTGACTTTCTTACCAGTCCTAATGGCACTGTTCTTCAGCAAGTAACTGACAACTTTGTCAGATATACTTGGAGTCGAGGACGAATGCATTTATTTGTATTATTTTAGCGAACGCATAGAGAATACATACATCTTCTCCAGGTTAAGAACCTGAGACCCGCAGATAGGCAGTTGTGTGTAACACCGACTAAATTTAACAATCTAGATCTAATCACATCAATATAACATGATCACAGTATCAATATAATTGAGGGTAGAGTAAAATTTGTAAAACGGGTCGTATACGAAAAGTAAATGCTTCTTAGGACGAGCATGGAGACGCGAGTAGAAGTTGAGATGTTGCAAAGCAAACCGATGTATTTGGATTTAGATGAAAAAAGTATTTGGACTACTGAATCGTGTGTTAGATGAAAAAATAGGTTTGCGAGAAAAATTGTGTCGGTATCTTAATAATGCACTATGAAATGACAATTCTGCGTTATTTTTCATAATTTCTTTCCATGGGAAACATCAATTCATATATTTTCCATTTCCGTTTTGTTTTTGAGCGAAGAAATTTTGAAATTGTTACGTATTATACATAAGACAAGTGAAAAGACTTTTCAAAACCGACAGTCGCGTTCAATTTAGACAGGATTCCGGATCTGACTGGTATGGATTGGACTGTATTCACTGTATCACATATAAAACTTACAACCTACCATGACCATTGTCACCATAACCCCAGTGTGGATCGGCTGAAATAGATGTTGCATAAACAATATATTTGTTTACGGCTTAGAACATAAAAATCACATCGAATAGTAATAAAAGTAAATGCAGAGACTTGAAAATAATCCCATAAGCACGCAATATACAAAATTACATTTTTCTGATCAATCGACTAAAATCACTGCTTCTTGTAACCTCCAATAAGATTTGTGGACATGGGAATAAGATGTAACTGTTCACATGTATATCATCCTCGGTACAGAGGCTATTCATAACATATATGATACGAATTGCCTGGGTACGAAGGATGCATGTTAATATATTTGTCACATGTCTACTTGTGCATTTGGGATGGTTGTGCACTTTGTATGTGGGCTTTCCTGCTCGCCATCTTTGTCCTGGTTTATCCAGAAATAATTTACAAATCAATTACTAGTACTTGTACAGTACTTCCCGATGAATTTAATAAGAAATGCATTTTACCTGTGTGTTTATGGCAATACAGAACACATGTTTGTTTATTAAAATAAATAAAAACAATCCTTGCCACTAAAAAATATATAAAAAACAAACATTACGTAGTGTGGTCTGTCCATCAGAAGCTGAAAATAAATATAAAAGTAGCAATGGTTAGCAAAAGCGATTGCACAAAACATACAAATGACATTTGAGACATTGATGCTGCTACTGATGCAACGATGATGCTTATACATAAATTGGGTTCAGTCCTCAATGTAGTTTACACTTCCAATGTTAAGGACCGTTTGTTTGTCCTCTTTGAATCTCCTAGTTATCCCTTATTGTCGACTAGGCCATTCCTTGCGCCCCATAAGTTCCCTTACGTATGTACCCTTGAGCCTCCTCAAATGCCTTATGTTTTATGGACTGTTGTTTTCCCGGAGGTCAGTTTGGAGAGACACTCGCTTATGTAGGTGGCGTTCCCTGTAGCTACTTATTCTCTCTCTTTTAAATTCTCTTGTTGTGTCGTGTGGTCATGTGTCATCCCATTTCACGTTTACAGTCTTTGATGATGTGGTAATGTTTAGTTTTCGTGTCCTGATCATTTCGGTCTTGTTATTGTGTCACATCCCTGCGTTTACCTCCTCCATTTTCTGGCTTCCTCTTATGTCTAGTGAAGTTCTGATTTTTGAATGTGGCCTTCCCTGCTTTGCATCTTTTTACTCTTCTGTGTGCTATCCTTTCACACATATGCATGTAAGAGGACGTGGTAATGATCATTGCTAATGATTCTAATGATAATGGTAGTTGGTAACAACGACGACAGTAACGTCGATGAAGATGATTATGGTAGCATTGATGGATATAATAGTGGTACTAATTGTGCTATATCAATTGGTTAACATAGAAAACAATAGACACTATGGTGAACTGGAATTTTCAAGATAAAACAGCCAATACATGTACATGTATCTAATTTAAAAACATGATATTTAGCACAATGTTGACTGCAGTATAATTTCACGACTCAATTCTCAGCAAAGCTGTACGAAACGGTTGTAAGAAGACACTTCAAACAGTTGTACAAATACAGCTCGCTAGTACTACCTACAGACAACACTCGTTCTTTCCGCGCACCATCAAGGAATGGAAAAGACTCCCTCCGTATATCCCGTCTGCAGGCTTCATTGATGCTTTCAGGGCTCAGCTAGCCATCAACCTTTTTTCTCGGCTCATCTTCTTTTTTTATATTATTTTTTATCTTCACTGTATTTACTTCCACCTTTCATTTCATATTCACTCTTTGCGTTACCCCTGATAGTATTTCAAACTGTTGAATGTAGCCAGTACAGACAGAAGAGGATTGCTGAAATTCCACGTATGTACAATGCATTCATTGAGGCCAACTCCTGAGCAACAAATTCTTTTCAACAGCATCATACATTTTCCTTGATAAAACTGTATCATCTAAAGGTATCAACCTCTCGAAAACAGTCGATCTATGCATTTCTAAGCTCCCAGGGAGTGTTACCTTGGAGAGGTTGTACTGTATTTAAATATGTTTACAACTTATCACGTTTAAATCTGAAACACTTACTCAAATTTGTCTTCATAAATGTCCTCTTACTGTCGCAAGAAGACGCTTCGTTAAGACAAGCAACGTTTATTTCTCACCTTATTATGATACAATACAATTGTTGTTTTTTCCCTAGCCTGAAGCATCTCATTAGTCCTTACGTCTGTAAAAACAACACATTTGAAGAAAAATCCGCATTGTAACTATTGCATTGGTTAATACGGCGGTTTATTTTAAGTATACTGTTGACATTAAAACATTTCAAGTAAACTTACAATGAAATCCACATATCCCTGTAATTTGTGCGAGAAAACAAACAATGATTAATTTTACGCCCATCTCTCGGTGTGCAAACCCAGCAACAACAGATATTATACGTCTGCGAGGTGCCTTTATAGTCATAGTCGATTTCGTAAACAAATGTCCTTGACCATTGTCATCCAAGAATATAATTAAAAACTCCGAACGCAGTTATGTTCATTATTTTAACAAGTAAGGAATGAAGACAAGCGTTGCAATATATAGCTAAATAAATTCAGCACATATGTCAGATAATTTGATAGTTTTATGTAGAATTGTGAAAGCGGCGCGCAACTATATTTGTTATTTAGAAAAGAAGACGTTATAAGTCCGTTTTTTCACCTGAGAACGGTTGTCAACAAACTGTTAGGTGGTCAGCCATTGAAAACGTTTTATTTGTTATCTCTTTCAAGATTACAGTTGGTTTGCCTGTGCAAAGTGGTGGCCGTAAAAGTCGCCCAGGACTTGCATTAAATGCTGTTATCATATCATCCATCAGAGAGTGACGTTCCCTGTACATACCAGAACAAGAAATATCTTTAAAAAAGATGGTGGGCGCAACTTGAAGTATGCAAATTTGTTGCAATCTGAAGGTTAAAATTTGTTGTAACATAAAAAAAATGCCTAAATATTACGACTACCGGTCATTCAATCACACTATACTACAGAAACTCCGAGACCTGTAAGGGGAGATCACTGCGTAGGAGACTGTGTAAAAATAACTCCGTATTGTGATTAGTCATAGACATAGTATAGTCTGTTTCAATATAGTGCACCACTACTTATTCCATAAGTCGTGAACTCACACATTCATGTTAATAAACGTGTTACATAGCGATCAAAACAATATAAATGTTCGCGACTGGTACATAAAACCAAGAAAGTCTTCTGAATTCCAACACCGGATAATTCCCCGTTGTGATTACTACAACACTCCTTACTGGATAAATCTTGAAATACACTGTACACAATGCGTCAAGGTTACAAACATTTTTCGGTTGAAGAGAAATTGCCTTGGTGTTTAGCGTTAGATTTGATTGGTTTACCAAACACTGATATGCAAAAAAAAGGATAGCAAAACCATGTTAGTGGGGCTGCGTCGAAAAACAGCATGGTATACTGTGAAAGCTTATGCTCACAAGAACCATGCTATATACTCGTATATCATACAGCAGGTATGTACAGTGCGACCTCCTCAGAACACCCTATTGGGAAATACAAGTTTAGCTGATGTCGAGAGGTTGTTGCTTTTATGAGGTTAACTTGGTTGTAAATATTTACTACGGTAAAAAGTTGACGACGCTTTTGAAAAGAGAAGGTGGCGCTGTACTATATTTAATCTAGCATTTGTATTAAATGGTCCACAGTTCACTGTTATTTTATTGTATGCATTGAATAATTATTCTAATAACGTTGTCCGTTAGAAAATAAATGTAATTTTAATGCATTAAACTGTACATATCACAATATATATACTTAACTTCTCGTTTGCATTATCCATATACTATTATCTAGGTTTTGTCATTCCTGTACTATAAGCTTTCATTCTCACATTAAATCTACAATGTACTTACTTTTCAGAATTTCTATCATGCGTGTCTTATTACTACTCGTATATCCAGTATATCTCATTATTTTTTCACGTAGGCTAAAAGCATCTAAATTTGGCCTTATGGAAGTTATGCTGAACAAGTGTTGGTTGTTGTTGTTGTGTACGAGGTACTTCTTTGTGGTTCAATTTGTCACTTGGTAATTGTATAACAGTTATGAGAAATATTATCCATCCTTTACAGAGCCCCTAAAGTGACATTCCATATGTTTTGTCTATTACGAAATTATATTTCGTTTTTACGAAATAATAATTCGTTTTTACGAAATGTATTTCGTTTAATCGAAATAAAAATGAAAGTTTCGCTCGAAAAAAAAAGAATGTGGAATGTCACATAATGCGCTCCGCAATCCTTCAACTTCAATCCCACTAAGTAAGCCCCTTTAACAGAAACTCATTTTAACCCTAAATTCAATTCTTTGAATACTGTCTGTGCTTTTACATCCTTTAGTCATTAGAAAATTGCACTTGACGAGTCAAATCTACGTCCAGATAGTACTACTTACAACAACGGAGACCGAAATATCATATGGGCTACGGGCTGATGAATACGGTGGGAAGGGCTGTTCCGACTGGCCGACTGCTTTTCCAGGAAATCCTGAAAAAACAGAACGATCTAGTGCTGCAGAATTATCGTGTATCAATTCCGCAACTTTTGACAGGACCTGTCTTGCACAATCTTGTACGAATTGTCTCCCTCTAATAATTTGTACTCTCAATCAGAACTTTACGGTTAGTAGAAATGTGTGACCTCCATTTGGTGAAATAGTTTACGGAGATATTCTTCTATTTTTCGTGATCCTCAAAACATGACTTTATTTCAATATTACTACAGCTGGTGCTAAGTGCTGTGTGGCGGATGTAAACATTCGCACCGTACTTCGTTCAAAGTGTAGTTAATCTTAATCAACTTTATATAAGTTAAATTTACACAAAAATGACGTCAGGTCGCTGTGGTGTAGTGGTTAGCATAACGGACCGGCAATCTGTAGACCCGGGTTCGAATCCCGGTAGCGCCATTGACCGATTTTTCGTGATCCTCAAAACACGACTTTATTTCTCTATGCTATGTATTTTAATGGCGCCTTCAGACCTGTATGTAAATGGCGCGACTTACTAACTCGTTCCCACGACATAGTTATCTAGTGTTCAATACTCACTAAATCGCTCCCACAACATAGTTATCTAGTGTTCAATACTCACTAAATCGCTCCCACGACATAGTTATCTAGTGTTCAATACTCACTAAATCGCTCCCACGACATAGTTATCTAGTGTTCAATACTCACTAAATCGCTCCCACGACATAGTTATCTAGTGTTCAATACTCACTAAATCGCTCCCACGACATAGTTATCTAGTATTCAATACTCACTAAATCGCTCCCACGACATAGTTATCTAGTGTTCAAGACTTACTAACTCGTTCCCATGACATTGTTATCTAGTGTTCAAGACTTACTAACTCGTTCCCATGACATAGTTATCTAGTGTTCAAGACTTACTAACTCGTTCCCATGATATAGTTATCTAGTGTTCAAGACTTACTAAATCGCTCCCTCGACATAGTTATCTAGTGTTCAAGACTCACTAACTCGCTCCCACGATATAGTTATCTAGTGTTCAAGGCTTACTAACTCGTTCCCATGACATAGTTATCTAGTGTTCACGACTTACTAACTCGTTCCCATGACATAGTTATCTAGTGTTCAAGACTCACTAACTCGCTCCCACGACATAATCATCTTGTGGCCACGACTTACTAACTCGCTCCCACGACATAGTTATCTGGTGTTCAAGACTCACTAACTCGCTCCCACGACATAATCATCTTGTGGCCACGACTTACTAACTCGTTCCCACGACATAATTATCTAGTGTTAAAGACTCACTAAATCGCTCCCACGACATAGTTATCTAGTGTTCAATACTCACTAAATCGCTCCCATGACATAGTTATCTAGTGTTCAATACTCACTAAATCGCTCCCACGACATAGTTATCTAGTGTTCAAGACTTACTAACTCGTTCCCATGACATAGTTATCTAGTGTTCAAGACTTACTAACTCGTTCCCATGACATAGTTATCTAGTGTTCAAGACTTACTAACTCGTTCCCATGATATAGTTATCTAGTGTTCAAGACTTACTAAATCGCTCCCTCGACATAGTTATCTAGTGTTCAAGACTCACTAACTCGCTCCCATGATATAGTTATCTAGTGTTCAAGGCTTACTAACTCGTTCCCATGACATAGTTATCTAGTGTTCAAGACTTACTAACTCGTTCCCATGACATAGTTATCTAGTGTTCAAGACTCACTAACTCGCTCCCACGACATAATCATCTTGTGGCCACGACTTACTAACTCGTTCCCACGACATAGTTATCTGGTGTTCAAGACTCACTAACTCGCTCCCACGACATAATCATCTTGTGGCCACGACTTACTAACTCGTTCCCATGACATAGTTATCTGGTGTTCAAGACTCACTAACTCGCTCCCACGACATAATCATCTTGTGGCCACGACTTACTAACTCGTTCCCACGACATAATTATCTAGTGTTAAAGACTCACTAAATCGCTCCCACGACATAGTTATCTAGTGTTCAATACTCACTAAATCGCTCCCACGACATAGTTATCTAGTGTTCAATACTCACTTAATCGCTCCCATGACATAGTTATCTAGTGTTCAATACTCACTAAATCGCTCCCACGACATAGTTATCTAGTGTTCAAGACTTACTAACTCGTTCCCATGACATAGTTATCTAGTGTTCAATACTTACTAACTCCTTCCCATGACATAGTTATCTAGTGTTCAAGACTTACTAACTCGTTCCCATGATATAGTTATCTAGTGTTCAAGACTCACTAACTCGCTCCCACGATATAGTTATCTAGTGTTCAAGGCTTACTAACTCGTTCCCATGACATAGTTATCTAGTGTTCAAGACTCACTAACTCGCTCCCACGACATAATCATCTTGTGGCCACGACTTACTAACTCGTTCCCACGACATAGTTATCTGGTGTTCAAGACTCACTAACTCGCTCCCACGACATAATCATCTTGTGGCCACGACTCACTAAATCGCTCCCACGACATAGTTATCTAGTGTTCAAGACTTACTAACTCGTTCCCATGACATAGTTATCTAGTGTTCAAGACTTACTTACTCCTTCCCATGACATAGTTATCTAGTGTTCAAGACTTACTAACTCGTTCCCATGATATAGTTATCTAGTGTTCAAGGCTTACTAACTCGTTCCCATGACATAGTTATCTAGTGTTCAAGACTTACTAACTCGTTCCCATGACATAGTTATCTAGTGTTCAAGACTCACTAACTCGCTCCCACGACATAATCATCTTGTGGCCACGACTTACTAACTCGTTCCCACGACATAGTTATCTGGTGTTCAAGACTCACTAACTCGCTCCCACGACATAATCATCTTGTGGCCACGACTTACTAACTCGTTCCCATGACATAGTTATCTGGTGTTCAAGACTCACTAACTCGCTCCCACGACATAATCATCTTGTGGCCACGACTTACTAACTCGTTCCCACGACATAATTATCTAGTGCTAAAGACTCACTAAATCGCTCCCACGACATAGTTATCTAGTGTTCAATACTCACTAAATCGCTCCCACGACATAGTTATCTAGTGTTCAATACTCACTAAATCGCTCCCATGACATAGTTATCTAGTGTTCAATACTCACTAAATCGCTCCCACGACATAGTTATCTAGTGTTCAAGACTTACTAACTCGTTCCCATGACATAGTTATCTAGTGTTCAAGACTTACTAACTCGTTCCCATGACATAGTTATCTAGTGTTCAAGACTTACTAACTCGTTCCCATGATATAGTTATCTAGTGTTCAAGACTTACTAAATCGCTCCCTCGACATAGTTATCTAGTGTTCAAGACTCACTATCTCGCTCCCATGATATAGTTATCTAGTGTTCAAGGCTTACTAACTCGTTCCCATGACATAGTTATCTAGTGTTCAAGACTTACTAACTCGTTCCCATGACATAGTTATCTAGTGTTCAAGACTCACTAACTCGCTCCCACGACATAATCATCTTGTGGCCACGACTTACTAACTCGTTCCCACGACATAATTATCTAGTGTTAAAGACTCACTAACTCGCTCCCACGACATAATCATCTTGTGGCGACGACTTACTAACTCGTTCCCACGACATACTAAGTCGTGGGAACGAGATGAAAAATAATTTCACACATGTCACCTCTATGCCACCGTAGAAACAAACAACATTGGTAAAGATTTGTTGTGCAACTGAAATGAAGACAAATTAAACCAAGACAACACAATATTAAAGTTCATGTTTTGTTTATTTGTTTTAATTAACTGAATCAAATATTTGTCTTAAATGTCAATTAACTTTATGTAAAAAGTTTGGTTCAAAAAGCATTTTGTGGAAAGTTTAAGCAAAAGTAATAGATAACTTGTCGTGAGTGAAATTAAAATTCTATAATTGTGTATGAACTTTCGTGACCTTATATTAATTAATGACATACCGATATGGAGATACGTTTAGCGTTCTCAGATGGGTAGGTTTCCGGCAATCGGACCGAAAAATCTAAATCTAAACAAAATGTAATAAGTCACTGGTAATGATGTAAGACATGTGTAACGACATTGACCCATTTAACCGACAACTATGTGTCAGGTTGCAAATGACCATGTTCAAAAGCTGAAAAATAATTAAATCTAGTAATTAATAGGTATTTTTTGTTAACTAGTAGTATGTATTTTATGTCTTGGTGTATATTGTGTGTGTTTTGGAGAAGAAAGATGTTGAAGATTCAAAATATTTTTCCATCGACCCTTTGTTTGTTTTTACCGACTAGATATAGGCTTCGAAAAAATGTACCTGACGCTAAACATATATAGAATTTGGTATGACCCAACATCCACTTTAAACAGTAAACATTGGACGGAACGCAAACAATCTATGCGTAAAATCTAATGGTATTAAAAAACTTGGGATTGCCACGGATCTAATAATCTTATAATAAAGATCCGTTGTATTGCTAATGATAAATGGGCACTTAAGATAATTTATAATGAGAGGGGAAGGTTTAGTTTCATTGGTAGAGATCTTCGCTCTTGTACCAAATTAGTGTAACAACGGCGTGGGTAACGATTATATCCGCTTGGCAAAAAATTGAGACTGGAAGAGCTCACACAATTATTTAAAAGAAAAAGAAAATCGTGATCAGACTATATTTAATTTCAAGAGACTCAAATTAGTGTATGCTTTTAAATTGTGATCACATATATAACCATGTATTAACTAAACTGAAGAATATTAAAGTACTCAAGTCCTTAGTTGTCTGTCATGGTCAACCAGGCCATTCTTTGCGCCCTTGTTCCCATGGGTATTTACCCTTGCACTTCCTCAGTGCCATGTTTTGTGGACTTTTGTTTTCCCGGAGTTCTGTGTGGGGAGCTTTTGTCTTGTATATGTGGCATTCCTTGTAACACCTTATTCTCTCCAATGTTATGGAACTTATTAACTTATTTTTTATATCGATTTATCTATCTGATTACAACAGTATGCGTAAACCAAGAAAGTCTTCTTATAAATTCCGACGTCGGGCACTTTCCTGTTGGGTTGACTAACAAAACTACTCGATTTTGTTATGGAAAACTTTACAATGTTCATCTGGTTTTCATACATTCTTTTCATGTTTACAGTAATAAGAATAACGCCGCTGTCGTGATGAAAATGTTTTCTTTGCAAACAAAACGGCATTGCAATACTTGTGTCCATTAATTTGCCTCGGAAAAAAGAAAATTTAAAACGTCATTGTTTAGTTTTGGCAAATTTTAACAAATTCGCGTCAAGGTTACAAACGCTGTTGGGTTGAAGAAAATTTGGTTTAACGATAACGCTGTCAATCTAATAGCAAGCTATGTTAGTACGGGTGTGCTGAAAACAACATTATAGTCCTTGTATAATAGGATATGACTGAAGAGATTCGGGTTCATTTCCCGAGTTGGGTAGGTTATGTTCTTCCTTGATATTATCTACGGTCATGCCACCCATATGTGGAGAAGTTGTCAGTTGCTTGCAGAAGAGCAAGTACGTACTAAATAAAGATAAAATTCACATGACATACACTGAACGCCATTAAAACGCAACCTTTTTTATCAGGTTTATTTCATAACCTAGTGCTAAAAGTTTTTTTATACACACTCGTATAAGATATATATCAGACCATAATTACAAAACCCTAACTATCCATTGTATATTGTAATACATGCTTTGCTGTATGTATAACTGTACAATTACTATTTTTCATAGATTGTATCAATGTCACTATTTTGTAAACGGTATGCAATGGATTATAAGTTTTATACTTAAATTCAAATATTTATAAACTGTTCTGTTCTGTTCATGAAAGTGACCCCTACTAAAAGGGATCTGAGAGGTATCTTTTTGGCAGCGTATTAATAGTTAACTCATATTTCTGTATAATATCGCTGTACTGATATGGACAAATTTAGTTGCGTTTTAATGGCGCTATACAACCGCCACTGGCTTAATGTCGATTATATACCGACTCCTCGCAGCACTTGTCTCCCTTGTGATATCTGTTCAATGTAAGGGAGACAACTGCGTGGGTGTTTGTCGCTAATATCAAATGAATAGTCTTAAATAACGAATCTTTTTATTTCTTTCAACTGTATTACAAGCAAGTCGAGAAATACATTTAATATCGACTGTTGCACTGCCAGTCGTAAAGTCGTATCCAACCAATGTAGAAATGACCTGTACAAGCTCTGTCACACGGGTCATCGTTGCTAGGTAACGAAAAACATTTTGTGGTAAAGTAATATGCATAAATAGATATTGAAATAAATACAAGTGCTTAAAATGTACTATATATAAGCATCACACACTGGTAGCAGAACATTGAACATTTAGAGTTGATTTACTGGGCTATATGCACCTAAATTGCTTTGACCATGGTGTTTTAGGTTTTGTCTAATTCCTGGAGGAAGGAGTTTTGTCGACCAGGATATGTAGGCTCTTGACCGCTGTAGCATCAAAATTCTGGTCAGGGTAATATTTCCGACCAAGTACATTTCCCACTTGAAGGTCCCACCGCATATATCAGATTCCCCAGTGCCGGGAATCATCCGATCACCTGAAGTCCCCTATATGTCCACGGTCCAGCTCCTGGGGCAATACATCGACATTTGTTTACTATCATTATGACAGTTTTAAGTACTAAATATTATATCTCAATACATGTATTTATTTACTTACTAGCATCTTGCCCGTGGATAGGCCCGACAGGTATTTACCGTGCAAGGGTTAACGAAACAAAATATTTGAGGTGGGCACCATGCTGAAAAATACAAAATAAATAGCCATGTAATCGCATGAATTCATGCCATTTTATTGCAAATGTCAATGGAATTACAACAAGTAGATAGAGGTGTTGTTGTTTAGACTAATATCGCTTGTATAACTTTATGTGCCATATACAAAATAACTGTGACAATGTACTTCAAGTAACTTAATTTATTTTCAAAAGTTGCAAGAAATCATACACGTTATCAGTGTGATGCAGTAAAGTTCATGTTAGATATGTGGACATTGTTTGGATAAGAAACATTGCTTCATAAAGAAAGCATCGTTGGTTCATTTAGTACTATGAAATAAAATACATACGTGGTCTTCCATCGCCTCCTGCAAAAATAAAATATCGAAAAGTACTTACAATATTAAAATTAAATCAAAACAATACGTCTAATCTGTTGTACAACAAACCATTAAAATATTGCTAGAATCACAATAACAACATACCTGACTTACACTAATTGAACTTCAATGCATATGAAATTAAATCTTGATTGTTACCCTAGTAAGTTTTCAATTTTAGCAAATTCCAGGGGATGCATGTATGTAAATTTCATCTGTTGTTGAGAGGTTGCATGTGCTCCTCTAGATAAACTTGAATGTTAGAAACAGAATTATTGAATGTATGGCAGCACTGGATGGCCATATCCTGCAGTCCAGGTTCATGCGAGGAAGTTGTCCGCGTGACAGCGATGGAGCGAGTGAGTACTGTCTAAGAAGACTGGTTTTGAAAGTACTAACGATAATTAATGCATCCAAAGTAAATTGTCCTCCAACTCAGAACTGCGTTTTATGTGGTGAAGTTATCTGTTGCTTGCGGAGGAGCATGTACTAATAATAATAGTTACAAACCCAGGAGTACTGGAGACTAAAATACTGTTGAGAAATGGTGTAAAAATCAAAGCAAACAAACAAACTTACCTTGTGCGGAGGATGTCGCCAAAAACACCAGTATCAGTAAGATACAAAACTTCATGTTAGTCTTCTGTAACGATTGAAATGCATCACACGACGATTGTTCACTTGCTATTTATACAATCAACATACTTGATTGATGTTTCGGAAATATTAACAGGTGTTAATAAGTCATCAAACTATACTTAACTAACGAATAATGTCTCCGTTTGGTCGTGGCGTTTTTGGGCGCAGACGTCATAATATCACAGTGAAGATTTTCGATGTATTCGGTGTTATAATGTGTCATAATATGTATTAACCTCATAGACTTGCATTATTAATTATATATTATATATACTTATTGTAATACTTAATTAAATTGTGTTCCTGAATTTACAATTTCATGATTCTATTTTGACTAGTACAGAAAAGATAATTCTTTATAGTGACCTCATTTGTTCCAAGGGAGATAATTTGAAGAATAATTTTGAACTATGTACATGTGCTAGTATGATTTCTAACACAAGAGAAATTTAAGTAATTAATGATTTTATTTCAACGTCATAAAATTTTAACTTTGACCTGTAAAAGTTTAGCGCCTCCCGAGTATCCAAATTTTTCCACATACCCATAACACCGTCGTTAAAACGCAAATGTTCGGATATACAAACATCTACTGGTAACGGTTTTGACGAATACACAGAATCTACCTTTACATAAGATAACCTATAAGAATAGTGTATATAATAACACTTCACCTGGCCAGTTGTTGCGTTTAATATTACGGTGACTGTATTTCAAATGCAAACATTGATTTACAATAATTGGCAGTAATTAATATTAACGCGTTCACCATGTACCAGTCTATGCCTGGTACGTACGTATGTGATTAAATCACACACATGTATTACACCTTCGTTCACGTTTGTGGATTGATTGATGAGAAACAAATTTTACATAGGTCACCATAATATGTCGCATACTTGGTTCTCTGTTTTGCACATGGTAAACTCTATTATTGTCAACAGTGTATTGAAAAGAACAATTTTGAATATATACTGTTTGTTTGTATTTTCGCTGTCTTAATGAAGTATTGCAACGGAAGTTTCTTTTGGTTCAGTTTCAACTTTCAAAAAATTTACAGTTAATTAATGGCAACAATATAATTTCATTTCCGTATTTTTCCTATTACATGAGTGCCAAATTGTTTCAATGTATTTTTGTTGCAAAAATCCCAAAGTACCACGAAACCAGAAGTAACGCGAAAATACCACTAAACACTACATGTATATATACGCGGAAAGGCCACTGTTTTAATGTAACACACAAACATCTCACGTGTTGTACATGCATTATAAGCTCTATTTTTACAGGTTTTATATTGTTATTGTTACTTCATACTTTTGTTCATTAGAATAGAATTCAAAAGTTCTCTTAGCTTACCTTAAATGTTATATTCCTAACCAACTTTCGAACATATCTCAACTTTCAATTAAACATTAAATGCTGCGTCTGAACCAGAATAGAGCGACCGCCCGACACAAAAAAGAACAACAACACAAAGAGAGATAATAAGTTGCTATACCGATCGCCACATACATGAGACAATGCCTCTCCACACATCCCTCCGGGAAAACAATAAATCACCAAAGGCATTTGAGGAGGTTCAAGGGTACATACGTAAGTGAATAGGGGCGCAAGGAATGGCCTGGCCGACCATAAGGGACAACTAGGAGAAACAGTCTTCGCTAATTTTTCACATAGTCAAATAACTTTAAAGTGTCCTCTAATCTCATTGATGTGTTTGTAACATACGTTTTTATTGAGTTGGTGAAATGATTCAGATGAATTTCCAAGCCGTTAACTTAACCTAATTCGACAACTGAAGACAGCTGTTGTTTTTTTTTGTAAGATGACAAGTCACTAACTTATTTGTTTGAAAGAGAGAGAAAGGTTGCAACAGGGAACGCCACATACATAAGAGTGTGCCTCCCCACACAGACCTCCGGGAAAACAACAATACATTAAACATAAGGCATTTTATGAGGCTCAAGGGTACATGCGCAAGAAATGGCCTGGCATACCACTATAAGGAATACCTGGGAAAATCAAAGACGACAAACAGTGAAGGGGGGGGGATTAAATGGATGGGTAAAAATCAAAGGACAAGTCAAGACAGCTGGCAACAATAGGCCGAAACTGGGCAGAAAATAACATGAACACTATATATAGATAAATAATTGCACAGGGGAAAGGAAAATACATCATGCATTTAAACCACAAATAGAAATGACAACCACACAGCAAAACACAAAATAACTAACTAATGGTACAAACTTATTTCAATTGATCGAATCACATACAAAACAGAAATAACTCACAACCATCAACCAATAAACGTAAATTGTTTCCTATATCTTACAATTTTCTGAATTAGATGGGACATGAAATATCTTTAAAAAAAATAAAAGCCGTAGATAAAATGATGTCTTTCGGTATGTTAAATGAAATAATGTTTTTGCAAGATGTTGAGAAATAAATCCTTACAAAAAATTAACTCGGATCTATGTATACTATAATCATGGACCTGTCTTATCAGGGTCATTTTATTATGCTTAAACATATTAACTACTTTCGGCAAAATTCGAACTGCTTAAGAACGCACATCTTACGAAAACCCCGCTTGGTGATACAGCTACGCCGAAAGAAATATCCTTATTGAGAATAATTATGATTGTCGCAGTTTACGAAGTTATGTGAACAACGCTCATGTTAATAATATACATTTAAGTTGAAACGCATTGTTTCGATTCGTTTATTACCAACATTACAGCAAATATTATCTTTATATGACTGTAATGACAAACATTAATCAATTTTAATCTCAAATTTCCATAAACTAGAAAGGGAAACAAAACCTATCACAAAACGAAACAAGTTTTCATTTACCGGTAAACGGATGTAAAAACTCTATGGGGTGATTAGCCAATGAAAACATGTTTACCGAAACTGAATTTATTTACCTACATATGATAAATGTTTAACTATGTTGTCAGTCAGCATATAATAATTTATTTGTTTAAGCTCAATACTGTTTTAATTAGACATTCATTTTCGAGGACATACATGCACACTAAATTTGGTTTCCTGTGCACAAAAGGATAACGATATAAAACAATTAATCCTTATTAAATCAATTAACCTGCTTTGATCAATATGTTAAATAATACATCAACAGTAATACAGCAATACCAAGACTTTAAAATTCTTTTTCAACGACACATGTCCCGGACTAATCGAAATGTAAATTTTGACTTGTCCGACATAGGAAGCTAGTTGTCCGTAAATATTGGTCAATTTAGTAACAAGTAACATTACATAATGATAGTTCCACAATCTAAAATTAACAATCTAATGTATGTGTATGTGGGATTCTAAGGTTTGACTTACAACTGAACACTTGCTGATGTTGGTTAGCGTTAAAAACAGACTTGTACGGGACTAACTTCAACTCAACTGTTGGTAGCCCGATTCAGCATTAGACTAGTCCGGGACGTCGGGCTAGTGGATTTCTAGAGCCCTGAACACATATTGCAACAAAACCACCGTATTGTCATCTGAATCGATTCTGAAATATTTGTTGTTTAGGGCAGTTTCTTACGTTTCATAAATTCGTGAAACGTTTCGTGTTTTTTTCGAATCCAATTCGCATGGCTGTTAATATACCGACCTCCATTGTAAAGATATTTTCCCAGCTTCCTGAACCAATGATTGCAGGTTCAATTACTGCATTAGCCTACTAAAATATAAACAGTATAAACATTTTCAATAAAAATGTGCATTCTTTTTCGACGCACTTAATATCCAAACTATACCATATCTTTGTAGTAAGTGTTGATGCTAGACATATACATACACTGCCATCCAAAAGCTATTTCACACTTGAATATTTTGAATTTCGTTAATATTTCTTACATTATTTTAAATAAAACATGTATGACCATGAAGTAAAAATATTCAACCCACTTCTATGATGGATAATTTAGAATTAACAATTTGCACATCTTAGCCGCAGCATCAATCGGCCTGCATCCGAAACCAATATGTGTGTAACTGATTGATCTTACATAGACAATAAGATATTTTGTGTCAGTACATGTTTATAAATACTTCTACCGAAAAGTATTGCTGTGTCAAAAAGCATTTTCGATGTATTGCATGTAAAACAAATATGAAAATACATTAATTGCAATGGGAAATTGTCAACGTGTGCAGGAACTTTTGGAGGGCGGTATATGTAATGATGATGCTAGACATATATACAATGTCCTCCAAAAGCAATACTTTTTGAGTTAGATCAATCAGTTAATATAAATGTTGGTTTCTGATGATGACCGATTGATGCTGCTGTTGAGATGTGCAAAATGTTAAACTATCCATCACAGAAGTGAGGTGAATATTTTACTTCATGGTCATACAATCTTTTTTGAAATTCTGCATTAAAAAGTAATGAAATCCAAAATATTCATGTGTGAAGAGATTTATGGATGGCAGTGTATGTTTTGAATGTATCTGGTGCTGGGCATTATTATTCCACATATTCAGGATTATACTTTGGTATATTGTGATTAACCGGTACTTTTTAAAACACATTTGTATCATCACCGACAGAGCTCCCTCGCGTTTGCCCTCGATGTAATAATTTGGTATCTCAGTTTCTAACTCCAAACTCACGGTTCAAAAGATACATTTACATTGAGAGTACTTTTTTAATACAGTACACTATTTCCAGAGCGGCACCTTTTGTGAGACATTGATATTGGCTGTTGTTGAAATAGCATTAGCGAGGTTAAATTGATAATTAATTATTGCAAGGTAAATAGCTATATGTACTGTTGTTCTGGAGTGGTTGTTGTTCTAGAGAGAACCACAACTGAAAGATGACACTGTTTATTCAATGCGCACAACATTCGATTCTAAGTTTAGAACTTGAATGGAATGGTGAAGTATCCATATAAATTACTTTGAGTTTGTCAGTGCAATATTGATAGCAGAAATAGCAGTAAACTGATACAACTACTGCACGACTAACCTTCATACTGTTCCATGTTCATTTTAGAACATTGAGCGTATATATTCGAAATTATAAAAATATGATAATTATATAACATGGTTCGAACATTTATAGTAACATGTGGTGGCCTCTAGCGAAAAACAATTATTATATAAGCTGAAGTTGAACATATAACGGACCCTCGCCAAGTTATACAATACGCCGCAACCTTCGCACAGACATATGACTGATGCTCAAATCCCTGTCACCACCAACAACCACCTGACCCATTTCGTATAAAAATAAAATGATGGCGATATAAGAAATGGTCAGGCAATCGGTCCGTTATGCTTACCACTACACCACAGCGAACTTACGTAATTTTGGTGTTAAACTTATATAAAGATGATTAAGGCTAACTGCACTTTGGACGAAGTATGGGGCGAATTTTTACATCCGCCACACAGCACTTAACACCAGTTGTAGTAAAATTGAAATAAAGTCATGTTTTGTCAAGACACAATAAGTCTAAAACGTTACTTCTGACTCAAATCAAATCTGGAGACTTATACGTAAAGTCTGCAACACGTAACCGATCTTATTTTTCCCGCTGGGTCACAACTGACGAAACATAAACTAGATCTACGTCATAATTGTCAATCACATGTGTGTGCATATTTTTCATAAAACAAAAGTAACTAAGGTTATCATTCGTTATCGATGACCAGCGGCAAGTTTATCAAACAAGTCAAATCCTTCCAGATCATGAATGATTTTTTGGTGTTGGCAGTGGTTACTTCTAAACCCAAAGGGAAGTAACTGCTGCGGAGAGTTTCACTATGCCGGAGTCCAAGTAATATGTATGTCTTCTTTTTACTATTATTCTCTGCGATGGTCCCTCTCCGAAACCCGACAAGAAACTGGTCATTATGGAAAGTAACGCGCGGTGAAGCAGAGTGCCTTGTGATTAGCTATTCAATGATAAGGCCTTAACACAGTGCACTTTAAACAATTAATTAACTTGATTTGCCGCGACTTACGTTCGTATTCTGCCCATGTTTATTCTTCTTTTGATAAAAGCTCATTAAATAGGTTAATTTCTTTAACGTACTAAGTTTATAGACACTCGGTGATCGTTTCTTGTATGTTTTATAATGTATGTCAGTTGTAAATATCTAAATGTAGGACATCGAACAGGTAATAAATGTCTTAGAAACAAGTGTTTATGGTCTGCATTGTCAAAAATTAATGTTTTTCCTTATTTCAAATTATGTACAACTGCATAATATGATGAATTAATGCTAAATTAATCAAGCAACATTTCACAACGGTTGCCATCTTAATTTGATTAAGAGTTGGAAACTCGTATATTTAATGAACATGTGCGCTTGAATTGTTTTATTAAAATGACAGTGAGAAAGAACATATGTACATGCCAATACATATAAAGGCGTGAATTATCAGCTGTCCTCATTGCAAAAGACGTACGTGTAGAAAACAGAAATGGATGTAAAAATACTTATTGTTTGTTTACTGGTACAAGTTACAGGGATAAGTGGACAAGGGCTGGCATTCGATGGTACGTTCACATGAATTACCTTAGTTAACAAAACAATATACAATATACATGCATCTTAATCAGATACCTGTATTGTTGCAAAGATATCGTTTTACAAAATGTACAAATTGTGTTTTAAAATGACTTCTGTCGACAGAACAAATTGATATTACATAACATTATGGATATTTAATTCTGTAGATCACACTGCGGTATAATATCTCTATGTTTCTGTGTTGACCAATCGACATAGTAACAACATCATCATCATTATCTGATACTATTATTATTATTATCATCATTAATGTCATGGTGGAAGCTAAGATGTATTCATTAAGATCGTCATCATTTTCTTCTTCATAATCACCAGCACTGTTAGCAGTTCTATCACTTATTCCTGAATGAACAGTATAAATAAGACATCAACGCTAATAACATAAACTCGACGAATATAAATATCGTCATCATCACAAGCATCAATATTATTGGCCCTTACACGCGTACATATTTCATGTTTACCATGACGTTTGTGGAGCTAATAATAAGGCGGAGGCATATTCAGAGTCCATTATGGCGTCCATGCATGTGACACGGTTTGATACTCCAATAAATTCAGGAAAAAAGCGGCATCATTCTGAAACGTTTGAAATAGAATATTGTAATCAGAGCTCTACCTTAGACCGACACTAAGACCACCGCAACCGCAGTAAATGCATTTGTCAAACTCTGTCACAAAATTCATGGCGTGGTGTGCAGTAGAACTGAGGCATCGAGATAAACCGATGGTTGAGGATAACAATGCGTCTTGGAAGTGTCTCCAACAAAAGTTTTGGTTCAACAATACCGAACGTGTAATGGCCAACACTATAAGGACCATATTGAATAATATCAAGTAACGATTTGATTACTTAGAGCTCAGGAGTGATTCATTGTAATTCGACTGGTCCGCCAGACAGTACTCGTAGCAGTTTTCAAAATGGCAATGGCACGAGATGTCGCTCTATTATGCGTGATAGTGAGAGTGGCCGCGACAATCATACAGACATGCAGCATTAAATTGTCTTTGTTCTGGGCCTGGTTGTCTTGTATGGATAATGCCAGTAAACTGATTTCACTGTTGGCTAATTCTTTGTCAAGTAGATCATGAACATTTATTGAAAAAATAGTGAACATTTTTTCCAAGAGATCTTCAATCCGACTTGTTCTAGAAATACTAAATTTTCAAACGAATTAAAGAAAAATGGTCACTTATTGTCACGATTGTAAATAAATGAAATACAAAGATATCAGACCCTTTATGTAACGTTTGTGAATATCTAATCATAAAATGACATATTAAATTATATCAGCACTGAATTAGAGTAAAATCAGTATGCCAAGGCATAATGTTATGATTTCACTAGCTTGCCATAGTTTATGAGTTATCTTGTTGTAGTGGGGTATTTTCCAATTAATTTTCCAAGCACGGAGTGAGATTTAATCAAAATAATACATCGAATTGCTTTAAACGTGGGTGTTTCGCTCTAATCTGTTGTACAACAAACCATTAAATTATTACTAGAATCACAATAAAAAACATGCATGATTTAGACTAATTGAACTTCAATGAATATGAAATTAAATCTTGAATGTTACCCTAGTAAGTAACCAATTTTAGCGAATATTTTATTTAATGAATGACAGCACTGCATGACCAATGTCCTGCTATCCAGGTTCATATACTGTTGAGAAATGGTGTAAAAATCAAAGCAAACAAGCAAACTTGCCTCGTGCGGAGGATGTCGCCAAAAACACCAGTATCAGTAAGATACAAAACTTCATGTTAGTCTTCAGTAACGATTGAAATGAATACATGACGATTGTTCACTTGGCTATTTATACAATCAACATACTTGATGGATGTTTGGTAATATAAACAGGTGGAAGGTCTTCGTTAATCATCAAACTATACTTAACTAATGAATAATGTCTTCGTTTTTTCGTGGCGTTTTTTGGCGCATACGTCATAATATCACAAGATATTCGATGTATTCGGTGTTATAATGTGTCAACCTCATAGACTTGCATATTCATTATACATTGTATATTATATATATATACATATTGTACTATTTGATTAAATTGTGTTCCTGAATTAACAAGTTCATGTATCTAGTTTGACTAGTACAGAAAAGATAATTCTTTATAGTGACCTCATTTGTTCAAAGGGAGATAACTTGAAGAATACTTTTAAACTATGTACATAGACTAGTATGAATTCTTACACTTGACAAATTTAAGTAATTAATGATGATTTTATTTCAACGTCACAAAATGCTTACTTTTGACCTATAAATGTTTAGCGCTTCCTGAGTTTCCATTTTTTTCTTTGTAATAGCAAGGTAAGACTAATGGAGCAACCCATTCTAAACGGCCTGAATGAACAAATACATCAATACCGAGTATGAACAGGGAATTGATATCTAACAAAATCTAAATGCTTTTTTCACTGCTTTACTGCCATACTTGTCACAATGAGCGATATAACTCGGCCCAATTTTTTACAGTCCGCACATACCCATAACACCGACGCTAAAACGCAAATGTTCGGATATACAAACATCTAGTGGTAACGGTTTTGACGAATGAACAGAAATCTTTATCTACTTTTACATAGGATAACCTATAAGAATAGTGTATATAATAACACTTCACCTGGCCAGTTGTTACGTTTAATATTATGGTGGCTGTAGATCAAATGTACGCAAACATGGAACATAATTATGTTTGACAATAATTGACAGTAATTAATATGAACGCGTTCACCATGTTCCAGTATATGTCTGGTACATACGTATGTTAATAAAACACATGTATTACACATTCGTTCACGTTTGTAGATTAATTGACGAGAACATATTTTACATAGGTCACCATAATAGGTCGCATGCTTGGTTCTCTGTTTTGCACATAGTAAACTCTATTATTGTCAACAGTGTATTGAAAAGAACAATTTAGAATATATACTGTTTGCTCGTATTTTCGCTGTCCTAACGAAGTATTGCAACGGAAGAAAAACTTACTTCGACTTTCTTTTGGGTTCAGTTTCATCTTTCAACTATCTTACATTTAATTAATGACAACGATATCATTTCTTTTCCGCATTTTTCCTATTATGTCTAATTGTTTCATTGTATGTTTTGTTGCCAAAATCCCAAAATACCGCGAAAGCAGAAATAACGCGAAAACCTCCAAACACTATATGTATATATACGCGGAAAGGCCACTGTTTTAATTTTCAACATACTAAATGTATATGTTTTGAAGGGAGTTTGAGAGGGACACATTCTATATATCATTTGTATCAGTTCTGATGTAACACACAAACATCTCACGTGTTGTACATGCATTATAAGCTCTATTTTTACAGATTTTATACTATTGTTACTTTATACTTTGTTCATTAGAGTTCAAAAGATCTCAGAGCTTACCTTAAATGTTATATTCCTAACCAACTTTCGAACATATCTCCACTTTCAATTAAACATTTATTGCTGCGTCTGAACCAGATTAGACCGACCGCCTGACACAAAAACAAGAACAACAACATAAAAGAGAGATAATAAGTTGCTATAGCGATCGCCACATACATGAGACAATGCCTCTCCACACAGCCCTCCGGGAAAACAAAAAATCACCAAAGGCATTTGAGGAGGTTCAAGGGTACATACGTAAGTGAATAGGGGTGCAAGGAATGGCCTGGTCGACCATAAGGGACAACTATGAGAAACATTCTTCGCTTATTGTTCACATAGTCAAATAACTTTAAAATTGCCCTCTAATCTCATTGATACGTTTTTACTGAGTTGGTGAAATGATTCAGCTGAATTACAAAACCGTTAACTTAACTAAATTCGACAAGTGACGACAGTTGTATTGTTTTTTTGCAAGATGACAAATCACTTACTTATTTGTTTGAAAGAGAGAGAATAAATTGCTACAGGGAACGCCACATACAGAGTGCCTCCCCACACAGACCTCCGGGAAAACAACAATTCATAAAACATAAGGCACTTGATGAGGTTCGAGGGTACATGCGCAAGAAATGGCCTGGCATTCCACTATAAGGAGTAACTAGCAAAACACAAAATAACTAACTAATAGTACAAACTTATTTCAATTCATTGAATCACATTTCAGTTATGGGCTATTTGGATAATGCTCTGTAATGTTATTATTCCAAACATCAACCAAAGATCAACAAAATGCTGCTTACAAAATGTACTGTTGTATTAAAGCCAAAACAAACCAAACATTAACAGCCTGGCTTTTACGACACGGTAATTGTGATTGCATATGTTATAATTCAGCGACGAATGTTGTGCGATTTTGAATAAGATTAGTTGTTGTTGTTGGGTTTGACGTCATCGATTCTGATGAATATTTGTATCGCATACGGAAAATAACGGAAGCACATCGGCAATTTACGGAAATCGCGACGAGGTCAAATATGCTTTTGTATACAGTATCTGATGTACTGTAAATAGGCGTTTTTTCATACACTAAACAGAAATAACTCACAACCATCAACCAATAAACGTAAATTGTTACTTATATCTTACAATTTTCTGAATTAGATGGGACATGAAATATCTTTAAAAAAAACTATTGTCTTTCGATATGTTAAATGAAATAATAATGTTTTTGCAACATGTTGAGAAATAAATCCTTACAAAAAATTAACTCAGATCTATGTACATGTATACTATATTCATGGACCTGTCTTATCAGGTTCATTTTATATATGCTTAAACATATAACTACTTTCGGCAAAATTCGAACTGCTTAAGAATGCACATCTTACAAAAACCCCGTTTGGTGCCTCTTGGGCGACCGAATACCCCGTTTGGTGCCTCTTGGGTGAAAATCTGATTGGTCAGATTTTAAAAAGCCCGCTTCGAGGACAACATTTTGTAAAAATATAGGTCAAAATCAATGTTATACAGCTACGCCGAAAGAAATATCCTTATTGAGAATGATTATGATTGTCGCAGTTTACGAAGTTATGTGAACAACGCTCATGTTAATAATATACATTTATGTTTAAACGCACTGTTTCGATTCGTTTATTACCAAAAATACAGCAAAAACATCGTGTGTATTTATATATTATCTTTATATGACTGTAATGACAAACATTGCTCAATTTTAATCTCAAACTTCCACAAATTAGAAAGGGAAACAAAACCTATCACAAAATGAAAGAAAATATCACTGGCTCACATTATCACGCGTGACGCGGTGTGACATGTCACATTGAATTTGAACAAGTTTTCATTTACCGGTAAACGGATACAAACACGCTATGATGTGGTTAGCCAATGAAAACACGTTTACCGAAACTGAATTTATTTACCTACATAATTTTATGATAAATGTTTAACTAGGTTGTCAGTCAGCATATAATGATTGATTTGTTTAAGCTCAATACTGTTTTAATTAGACATTTATTTTCGAATCCGATGTTGATTGACAAAGGGGGACATCTCAATGTTTTATCAATGACATACATCCAAAATAAATTTGCATTGGTTTCCTGTGCACAAAAGAATAACGATATAAAACAATCAATCTTTATTAAATCAATTAACCTACTTTGATCAATATGTGTAATAATACATCAGCAGTTATACAGCAACACCAAGACTTTAGAATCTTTTTCAAAGACACATGTCCCGGACTAATCGAAATGTAAATTTTGACTTGTCCGAAATAGGAAGCTAGTTGTCCGTGAATATTGGTCAATTTAGTAACAAATAACATTACATAATGACAGCTCCACAATCTAAAATTAGCAATCTAATGTATGTGTATGTGGGATTCTAAGGGTTGACTTACAACTGAACACTTGCTGATGTTGGTTAGCTTTAAAAACAGACGTGTACGGGACTAACTTCAACTGTTGGTAGCCCGATTCAGCATTAGACTAGTCCGGGACGTCGGGCTAGTGGATTTCTAGAGCCCAGAACACATATTGCAACACAACCACCGTATTGTCATCTGAATCGATTCTGAAATATCTGTTGTTTAGGACAGTTTCTTACGTTTCATAAATTCGTGAAACGGTTCGTTTTTTTTTCGAATCCAATTCGCATGGCTGTCAATATACCGACCTCCATTGTAGAGATATTTTCCAAGCTTCCTGAACCAATGATTGCAGGTTCAATTACTGCATTAGCCTACTAAAATATAAACAGTATAAGCATTTTCAATAAAAATGTGCATTCTTTTTCGATGCACTAAATATCCAAACTATACCATATCTTTGTGGTAAGTGTTGATGCTAGACATATACATACACTGCCATCCAAAAGTTATTTCACACTTGAATATTTTGAATTTCGTTAATTTTTCTTACAGAATTTTAAATAAAACATGTATGACCATGAAGTAAAAATATTCAACCCACTTCTATGATGGATAATTTAGAATTAACAATTTGCACATCGATCAGTTAATATAGATGTTGGTTTCTGATGATGACCGATTGATGCTGCTGTTGAGATGTGCAAAATGTTAAACTATCCATCACAGAAGTGAGGTGAATAATTTTACTTCATGGTCATACAATCTTATTTGAAATTCTGCATGAAAAGTAATGAAATCCAAAATATTCATGTGTGAAGAGATTTATGGATGGCAGTGTATATATTGAATGTATCTGGTGCTGGGCATTATTATTCCACATATTCAGGATTATACTTTGGTATATTGTGATTAACCGGTACTTTTTAAAACAAATGTTTTATAAAATTATGTTATGATTATCCGTATCATCACCGACAGAGCTCCCTCGCGTTTGCCCTCGATGTAATAATTTGGTATCTCAGTTTCTAACTCCAAACTCACGGTTCAAAAGATACATTTCCATTGAGAGTATTTATTTTAATACAGTACACTATTTCCAGAGTGGCACATTTTGTGAGACATTGATATTGGCTGTTGTTGAAAGGTTGTTGCATTAGCGAGGTTAAATTGAAAATTAATTATTGCAAGGTAAACTGATACATGTACTGTTGTTCTGGAGTGGTTGTTTTTCAAGAGAGGACCACAACTGAGAGGTGACACTGTTTATTCAATGTGCACAACATTCTATTAAAAGTTTAGAACGTGTATAGAATGGTGGAGTATCAATGTTAAATTACTTTGAGTTTGTCAGTGGAATATTTATAGCAGAAATAGCAGTAAACTGATACATGGCGAACCTTCATACTGTTCCATGTTCATTTTAGAATGTGCTGTCACGAGTATTGAGCCTATATATTCGAAATTATCAAATATCGTATATAACATTCATAGTAACATGTGGTAGCCTCTAGCGAGAAACAATTATTATATAAGCCGAAATTGAAAATATAACGGACCCTCGCCAAGATATACAATTCGCCGCAACCTTCGCACAGACATATGACTGGTTCCGAGCATAGCTCAAATCAAATCCCTGTCACCACCAACAACCACGTGACCTATGTTATATGAAAATATAATGATGGCGAAATAAGAAATGGTGAGGCAATTGGTTACGTTTGCAATCATGTCATATCAAAATAAAGTAATGTTTTGAGGAACACGAACAATAGGTCAATGGCGCTACCGGGATTCAAACCCGGGTCTACGGATTGCCGGCCCGTTATGCTAACCTCTACGCCACAGCGACCAAGCGTCATTTTGGTGTCAATTTAACTTAGAGTTGGTTAAGGTTAACTACAATTTGGACGAAGTACGGGGCGAATTTTTACATCCGCCACACAGCATTTATCACCAGCTGTAGTAATATTGAAATGAAGTCATGTTTTGTCAAGACACAATAAGTCTAAAACGTTACTTCTGACTCGAATCAAATCTGGAGTCATAATGCGTAAATGTTTGCAACAAGTATCCGATCTTACCGCTAGATCTACGTCATAATTTGCAATCACATGTGTGTCAGTAATATGTACTGTTATTCTCTGCGATGTTCCCTCTGTGCAATCCGACAACAAATTGGTCCTTCTGGAAAGTAACACGCGCTGCAGCAGAGTGCCTTGTGATTCGCTATTCAATGATAAGACCTTAATTAATATCATCTTATTCATTAAATCGTGTGATACAGTGCACTTTCAACAATTAATTAACTTGATTTGCCGCGACTTACGTTCGTAGTCTGCCATATTTATTCTTCTTTTGATAAAAGCTCATTAAATAGGTTAATTTCTATACTAAGTAGATAGACAATTCGTGATCGTTTCTTGTATGTTTCATAATGTATGTCAGTTGTAAATATCTAAATGTTAGACATCGAACAGATAATAAATGTCTTAGAAACAGGTGTTTATGTCAAAAATAAATGTTTTTCCGTATTTCAAATTATGTACAACTCCATAATATCCTGAATTAATGCTAAATTAATCAAGCAACATTTCACAGCGATTCCCTTCTTAAATTGACTATGAGCTGGAGACTCGTTAAGTTAATGAACAGATGCGCTTGAATTGTTTTATTAAAAATGACAGTGGGAAAGAACAAATGTACATGACAATACATATATAGGCGTAAATTACTAGCTGTGCACATTGCAAAAATCGCACGTGTAGAAAACAGATATGGATGTAAAAATGCTTATTGTTTGTTAACTGGTACACGTTATAGGGATTAGTGGACAAGGACTGGAATTCGATGGTACGTTCACATGAATTATCTTAGTTAACAAAACAATATACATTAAACATGTATTTCTACAAATATATCGTTTTACAAAATATATAAATTGTGTTTTAGAATGACTTCTGTCGACAGAACAAATTGATATTACAAAATATTATGGATATTTAATTCTGTAGATCACACTGCGGTATAATGTCTCTTGGTTTCTGTGTTGGCCAATCGACATAGTAACAACAACATCATCACCATTATATGATACTATTATTATTATTATCATCATCAATGTCATGATGGAAGCTTAAGATATGTTGCTATTCTTAAACATATACTTGTTGAAAACATTGCATCTGCAATAATATATACATTCAAAATATTGTGTAGATTAGAAACAGTCAGTCAATGATGTCACTGGACCGTCAGCGAGGAGGAAACAACTATATATTTTATCGTACAAATCGCTCATTTAATCAAAGCACAAAGGTGCTGTGGGACGGTACCACCCGTCTCGGTAGCCAAGCTGGCAACTCGTTGCATACAAGTTTCCGTTTTGTAACTAAACAGTTTTATAATATCAAAGTATGTGTAAATATGTCAGATGGTTTGCATGGAATACTAGTATGGAATATAACATAAGACAGAAATGCGAAAAAGAATAAAAAATTATTGAAAAAATAGTGTTTTTTTTTCCAAAAGATCTTCAATCCGACTTGTTCTAGAAATGTTAGATTTTCAAACGAAATAAAGAAAAATGGTCAGTAATAATGGCAGAACCTTAAAATTGTAAAACAAGTGAAATGTTTGTCACGATTGTAAATAAATGAAACACAAAGATATCAGACCCTTTATGTTACGTTTGTGAATATTTAATCATAAAATGACATATCAAATTATATCAGCACTGAATTAGAGTAAAATCAGTATGCCCAGGCATACTGTTATGATTTCACTAGTTTGCCATAGTTTATGAGTTATATTGTTGTAGTGGGGTATTCCAATTAATTTTCCAAGCACAGAGTGAGATGTGCGTAGAAAGATGACACCGATAATTTTCGTAGTCGTGCACAACGAGACCATATCTACGATAAATAGCAATAAAGAACAACATCAGCAGTAATCACGTGACATCGATTTATATATATCCTTTAATTAAACGCAGTCTGAACCCGAGTACACTCTTCTATGTGCGTTCGCTAATTAGTTCACAAACCACTTTAGCAGGTCACGTTTTCAACATTTCATTTCATTGAAACGCTTATGATATTATTTCGTTCGGTGAACTTTGGAACTACTTCGTTGCGGAGTAATTAGGATGTGGATCTTTTTTGACTTGTTACCGTCTTTGAGCCTTTTTTCTGTTTTGAAAACGGCAACCATTTGTCGTATGCCTCTCAAATTGCCACACTACTATAGACGGTACCTGAGCGGAACCGTTCAAAAATGACTTTTGCGTTTAAAATGATTGTAAACTTATTAAGACCCAGGGCTACAGAGCCGCTTTCAGTAAATTCCGATGTGGTGTTAATCCTTTCCGAATAGATATTGGTCTTGCATATGAAGGAATTCCAGTATATTGTCGAAAATGTCCGTTCTGTGACAATATTTGATGATGAGGGCCGCGTATTGTTAAATTGTATTAGACAAAGTTTGTTCTCGGTTGCCATAGTTGATATTTTTAAACATGTCTAAAAATGATAAGTAATTCTTCGTGTTTAACAATTCAGATATAATTGGTATATGTGCCAATACCTGTCATAATAGTTTGCATCGTCATGCGTCTTTGTAAATACTGCACTTATTTTATGTATACTAGAATTCCTATATTTTAGTGTCTTGAAAAACAGCTGTTAATTATATAAGGACCAATCTGATTGGTCTTATATGGTTTCATACAGTATTTTCTAATAAGCCCACTAGTGCACGTGAATGTTCAGTTTCTTCATATGTTTTGTGTTATTTTTTTTTAGTAACAATTGACTGTTTTCAGTTTATATCCATATATGTCAATAGTAATTAATAAATACTGATGTGATATCTTGTTGCTTTATTGTATCTTGTCTCTTATTAAGAATAGCTCTATACTAAAAGTTGGCACTGTACATGTTTTAATGTTATTGTAATATTTATGTATACAGATGAGACGAAATACTGATTATATAACTTAGTATGTACATGTATATTGGCGCTTTAGCTATCATTTAACGTATGCATATTTATTTTTCAGTTTTTGACGGACATATAATACCACGTAATGTATTCATTGTGTTGTTTCTTTTAAATGAATTTTATTGTTGATGAATTGTTTTAGTTAAGTTTGATCGACAAAGTATGCGTACGCATACATAAATGTTTTGTATTAAATGTTATATACGAAATTACCGTATATACATTTGGTTACACCATTTTGTATATAATGCATTTGTTTAACTGAGTGTGCGTACGGGTACATATCTGTTTTTATAAAATGTTATGAAATTACCGGATACAACTGATTACACCTTTTTGTATATATAATGCATTAATTTGTTTAACTAAGTAAATCAGTATTATTATAACTTTTGACGTTTCTAAAACAGTTTCGAGAATGATTTCGTAAAACGTGATATACATTTTGTGATGGCTTGCTTGATAACACAACTATGAAGAAACATCTATTTCAGACGTGTCAAGCTGGGGTTATGGGGACAATAGTCAAGGTATGTAAGTTGTTGAAGTAATGTGTGAATTACTGTAAAACCAATCCCGCTCGTACGCTTCTAACCCTTCTAAAATCGAACGCGACAGTCGGTTCAGAAATATCCTACTCTTTCTTTCTTTGTCTAAACTTGTCAAAAGGTGGTGCTAGGGTAGGCCTCAAACACAAAGCAGTGCTTTTCCACACATATCTCTAGAGTTCGGATTAATATAAAAAGGATACGGGGATATGGAATACAATTTAAACTAAGGGATATGTGTACAACAATTATACATGAAGAGCAACACAACGACACAACTGTCTAGGAACTGTAAGTATTAAAACTAGAGGTTAACACCAGTTCGACGGCATGCAAACTTCGCACCTAATTTTGTCGTATAATCCCATTGCATCCGAAAATACTGAAGTTGGTAGAATTTACGTTTCCGGAGAACACCCAACAACACATAACAAGTTCTATAAACATATAAAAGAACATTAACCAAAAGAAGACATGAAAGTAGAACAAATAAACGAAAAAGCATGGAAAAGAATATCCTCATAAATTATTTGGCCTAACATAATATTCGTGTTCACCAACAACCCCCTATTGCGGTCCAGACACTTCCTAAACGCCCTATCCCATAGGTGTTAACCCTTACTCTTTTAAACCATTGAGTTTTATTTTCTGATATTTTCCTGGAATATATGTGGGAGACATTGTCTTGTGAAAGTGGCGTTCCCTGTACAAACTTAATCGTACATTTGAAGAAATTTAACAACGCACATGATAATGCAAAGAAAATACCTATTAATTTGGAAAGACAATGAATCAATTAAATGCATAACGGACTAAACTAATTATACAGACGTTATGAAATAGTGTTATACAGATGTTACTTTAAGTCAGACATTTCCTTGCATCGTGTTTGATTGTTGCGGTCAGCTGAACGGAAACATGGGAAGGGGGGATACAACATTCAGAAGTTTTACTTAATAAACTGATTCGTTCCATTAAACTATTTATCCAGCTAAAATGTTATTAAATATTAATACCGTTTTATTTGATTTCACAGGTCCTGCCGGTTGGTCGTCTATGTTCCCAGCTGAATGTTCTCATACTTACCAATCACCAATAGATATTCAAACTGCAGAAACTGTTTACGATCCAGAACTTCGCATATTACAGTTGCAACGTGATCCACGATATTGGGGTGCACGGTTTGAACTTCACAACAATGGACACTCCAGTAAGCAACTATTTGAAACTTACATTAATGTTTATGTGCTGAAATACTATTTACAACATGTACATATAAATACATTGTACTAGTATCCCGGACCAAGCTAGATCATGGTATTCATTGCAGTCCAACAAAAATCCAGTAGAGTTCAATTTGAAAAGATCCACACGTCAGGAGAAGTGTAAATAGTGTTTTGGAGACTAATACAAATATGCAATGCTGTAAAAATACAAAACTGATGATGTGATTCAGTAGGATTTTAAACAGACTGTCTTATACAATCCGGGAGAATTTATACAAAATGACAGGTATAATACAAATGTATTTTATACGGACTGAGAGGCGCATTCCAATCGAGTTTATATCGACTGATGGTTGCTCTTACTGTATTTTGTATGATAGAAAATTGAAGGACGTAATCCATTAGAATTTATGACTAGAAATATCTAAAAAAACTGTTCAGCGCAATTTGAAGATTTAAATTTGATTTGCAAAAATGCCGAGATGTTACGATTGCTTGTCACTTCAGATCCAAAATGAATTTTAGTTGATTCGGCAAGGTAACCTATCCCTTATCGAAAGGTTAACCAAATCATATCAAGGTTACAAACTTTGTTCGGTTGAAAATAAGTTGGTTTAGTGGTTAACGTACGATTTGATTGTTTACACAACACTGAAATGCAAATAGCAAATCCATGTTAGTACGGCTGCGCCGAAAAATTGTAGTGCAGAATTTGAATTGAGCTCTATTAGACACCATTTAATACAGTTGCTACGCAAGTTTTCGTTATATTGAGTATTAAATGTATCAACCCATCTACGAATCGTGTGTAAAGGTTGTTAGTACTGTTTGACAACTTGAGAACACTGGTAAGGTCAAGTTACCGCTGTGCGTAACTGAATTACCGTAGAAAACCGAGATACACAAACAGACGCGTAGCCTTTTCGGATATTTCTGAAATGATATTACGTACAATTTTTATACTATATATTTATATATGACATGCATGTATTTACTACTGTTACAGCTCAGGTTAATACCATAGGCAAGTTCTATCTACGTGGTGGCGGGCTGCCGCACAATTATGAAATAGCACAGTTCCATTTCCACTGGGGAAGTAATAATGGTCAGGGATCGGAGCATAAAATTGATGGTCGTGCTCTCCCAATTGAGGTTGAGTATATGCTTATATCTTTGTATCCACCAACTGATATCTACCATCTACAGTCAGATTTAGTTTTTCTTAGTTTAGTTTAAATTAAGCAATAATTGTATCCCAACAAACGAAGGAGTCACTGTGACGGTCTGTTGGTTTTTGTCTATCCGCTTCATCACCCGAACCGCCCATTGAATTTTGACGAAATCTTTCCAAAAACATCAATATGATGTCCAGAAGTAAACGCATATTGTTGCGGCGTTCGACAACTTGCTTTATCTCGAGAACCGCTCATTGGATTTCGACGAAACTTTACAGGAAGCTACTGTCTGTACTTTTATAAACAACTTATAGGCGATTAGGCGACGAATGGGTCCAATGAGTCGACGGTGTTTGACGTATTCGTAGTGTGTATTTATAATTTATGTGAACACATGTAGCTATAATGATTATTTTACTTTCTTACTTACAAGCAAAACATTCATGTCTCCTTTACTGTAAACATGATGGTGTTGCTGCAAACTTATCTACGTACTGCTGATATATAACCGCTTCAAGAATCGTACTAAGCCGTACTGCTTACTTCACCATTCATTCATGTCTGTGTTCCTTACGTCATCGTTATTGTCGTAATTGTCATCGTCATTGCCTACATGTATATATTCCCATGCCTTCTTGTGCTTTTGATGTGTTTTTGAATTCCGTATTTGGCATTTCATACGCGATTTCATTATTCATATATATACCCTATAATATTTTGAGGACGATACGTTCTAACATCATACTCTTTAACATGTCTTAGTCACACATTTATAAAACGCGCGAACTATAGATGATCCTAATGCATTCATAAAATCTATGGCATTGTTAGAAATAACAATAACATTATTAGTTAAATATTAATGCCCCGTATGTGATATCACCAAGGGTTTTGTTCACATATTTTTATTTTTGTTGATTCTAGCTTCACATAGTTGCTTGGAATACAGACAGATTCACCTCAGTAAAGGAGGCTGCAAAACACTATGATGGTTTAGCTGTTCTTAGTGTACTGTATGAGCTGTCTCCGTATGATAACCCGGAATTAGAAGCGATCGTGCAAGCCCTACCGTTTGTTAGAGATCCAGGTAAGTTATCGGTCGCGACGATAGCCGTCTGAATCAGAAAAGTAACAAACAAAGCATGGTAACCTACAATATGAGTTAGCTCTGCCAGGTCGTATGTTAAAGATGCAAGTAACTCTTATTGAACTGAATGAAAGTGTAGAGTAAACAATGCTTATTATTTCCCCCTTTGTTGCCGCTAAAATGTTAATACCAATGAAAACAGACTTGTACATTACATGGTTTATTACTTTTTGAAGTGCGGGTTTTTAAAAAGCCTCACGAGTCTGTAAAGACAATGCAGACCTATTCCGAGTGCCGCTTACCCACGTTTTTTGTTAGTCTTACGAAATACATCAAGGCATTCATTAAAACTAAAAATCAATACATTTGTGTATCGAAGGAAATATTTTATTTATTCAATTGCATAAAACTTGTTGAAAGTTGTTCGTACAATTTGCAGTTGAGTATCACCACCCTCGAAGATTTATAGAGATTCTATCCATAGCGGTCTCTCATACCTGTTAATACTTTAGGACACTTTGTTTTATATTAGGAGTAGGTTAAATCTACAAAACAAATCAGCATTGTGTGATAAATCTACAAAACAAATCAGCATTGTTGTTTCAGATCAGGATCGTTCCGTCAACCTGACTGCTGTAGATATGCAACATTTTCTACCCAAACAAGCTCACAGATATTATCGTTACAAAGGTTCTCTCACCACGCCCAGTTGTTATGAGAGTGTCACGTGGACAGTATTTGCTAATACGAAAACTATTTCACAAAGACAGGTAATTATTAAATATACTCTGAAGGATGTTAAAAGCCATGTAGTCGTGGGTTCGAAACATGAGGAGGCGTATGTTCTCCTGTGACAATTTGACTGAAGTTATTACATGTAAAGACAATTGTCCTCCACCTCTGAACGCTCATATATGTGGAGTCGTTGCCAGTCTAGTACTTGTTTGTAACTACATTAAATGTCAATTAACCGCCATATATTACTAAAATTCTGTTGAGAAACGGCGTAAAACCACAAAACAAACAAAGCCATATTGAATTAGCATCAAAATGTACATGGTAGATACATGCTTAAGCCAGACAAGTTGGGTTGTTGGTTGGGGTTTTACACCGTTTCGATATTTTAATTATGCGCGGCGGTCTGTAGACCTAATCAGGATTCCTTGGTTAGATACCGACCACTTCTGACGTGTTCGTCCTCCTGCAACTGGTCATTTTCAAAAATGAATCAGAGGTGGAGGAAAAATAGCTTTTTCGTGCATTATTTTCAGTCAAATTGTTCTGAAGACGCCTCACCTGGGGTTTGAACAGGCTATGTTCAGATTGGCACGCAATTCTCACACAATTTACTTGGCTGGCTTTGTCAGACAAAATGAAAAATGGATAATATGGGATACTGGCGCTGATATGTCTTCATAGCAATTTCGCGAAGGATAAGAAAAAACAGGTTTTGACGACATTTTATTATCAGGCGATTCCATCTACTTGCCTAAAATAAAATCAGTTTAAGATTTGGTCAAAGGTCGTCATTTTATACCGAACGAAGTAAATGTATATTCTAACGTTCCACTGATTATATACATAACATGCATTTGTACAAGTAAATTCACCGGAACTTTTCTACAACCTAGTTTAAATACACATCGTACGTCACCGCCAACCGGCGCATTAACTTGTTATTGGCAAACCTTGGACGATTCAGCTTCTAGCAATCACTGTCAGATATATCGTAGTTCCAGATTACGTCTAATTTCGATTTCATACTACGTGTACATTTAGTAGAATATGAATCTCGACGTTGACGCTTTTATTTCAGTTGAATGTCTTCCGGCAGACTCTGACTTCATCTCATACAGTCGAAAACCGAGTTTTTCGTGGTGGTTAGTACTGTTCAACTTTATTAATCGTACTAATATGACTTTGCTATATAGTGGTGGGTAAGGTTATCAAATCCCCCTTTACTGTATGCCCTCTAGTCGTTATTCCTTATAGTCTGCCAGGCCATTTCTTGCGCCTCTGTGTCGTAATGTATGTATCCTTTAACCTCATCAAGTGCCTTATGTTTTATGGATTGTTGTTTTCCCGCAGGCCTGCGTGGGGAGACACTGTCTTGTGTATGTTGCGTTCCCTGTAGCAACTTATTCCTTCGCTTTTACGTTGACCACTAAACCATCTTCTCTTCAACTGAACAACGTTTGTAACCTTGACCTGGATTGGTTAACAATTCGATAAGGGGTACATAACCTTACCGAAATTCACTGATTTTCGGTAAAATTACCGAAATCCTTTTCCACTACCGAAATCCACTTCCATTACAACATCTGCACTATAAATTGCTAAGTTCTTATTATAACATTTAAGTTTACGTTGATTTAAAGTACATACAAAAAACCTAATGAAAAGATTGCATATTCAGAAAAATATAGACTATTACGCCTCTACTGGATTTCGGTAAGGTAACGTACCGTTCGATAAGGCCAATATATGTAATTACCAATATACACTTGTTTATTGCTGTGTATTTCGTCTTCCGAAGCAAAGTAATGAACAAGATTATTGCAATGTTGTTTTGTTTGCAAAGAAAGCATTTTGATCACGATAGAAGCATTATTCATATTATTGTAAACATGACACTGTTTTATGAAAACCAGATGAACATAATATTGTTTGCCTTAACAACTGCATCTGAAAGTAGATATATAGTATATTTCAAGATTTATCTAGTGAGTATTGTTGTTGGTCAATACCTCGGGATATTGCCAGTCGTTGAAATTAAGAAGATTCTAGGTTGTATGTACCAGTCACGAACATTTATTAGTTTTAATGAGATAAATCGATATGTTTCAAGTTTATTGACTGATTTTTCGTGTTCCTCAAAACTTGACTTTATTAACATAAATGTGTGATTTCACGACTGGTACAAAAAGTACTGATGAACTTTATTAAAACAGACTATACTTTCTAAGAATAATCTCACTACGGACTTATTTTTATCCAATCGCCTACGAAGTGATCTCCCCTTAAATGTACCGGAGTTACTATAGTGTAGCATAATCGGGTGACCAGCAATCGTAACATCTCGACAATATTTTATGTTTCACAACAAATCTTAACCTTCAGATTGCAACAAATTTTCTTGCTTCAGATTGCTCCGACTATCTTTTTTCAAGATATTTCTTGTTGTTGTGGTGCTAATTTCATGTACATTCTTACAAGAAACCATAATACATATTCTATTACATGTATTAAAGAAAGGTTGTTGATTTGGCGACTTTGGAGGTGCATCGTACTTGTAATTTGTAATTAAATATAAGATATTGTGGGTTCAACTTAATTTCCACATATTTGAAAAAACTAATCTTATTGGTATGGAAAGATGTTTATTTATTGAATGAATAAAATATAAAATATATGATTTTTCAGATGGAAGGGTACCGTTGATCAATAACTACAGGCCGCAGCAGCCCCTACATGACAGAACAGTATTTCGTAGTTTCCAAAATGTTCCACTACCAGAATGGAATCGTTCATCACAAAAACACAACTATAAATGTATATTGATTTCAATAAAAAACTTTGGAACGGTGAAATAGAAGTATTCAAGTTTTTGAAAAGAAAAACATTACCGAAACAGCACACACGTACAGAGCTCGGTAGTCCAGGCTCCGATATGTTTGACGAAGACCTATACACATAGAACTTTGACCGACAAACTTAATACAGGGACCGGTTTACTTAGTACAGAGACAGGTAAACTCAGTTCATTGACAGGTATACTTGGTACAGAGACAGGTATACTCAGTTCAGTGACATGTAAACTTAGTTCAGTGATTGGTTGAGTACAGAGATTGGTATACTTGTTGCAGAGACAGGTAAACTTGATACAGAGACAGGTATACTCATTTCAGTGACAGGTATACTTGGTACAGAGACAGGTATACTCAGTTCAGTGACAGTATACTTTGTTCAGTGACTGGTTGATTACATAGACTGGTATACTTGTTGCAGAGACTGGTAAACTTAGTACAGAGACAGGTATACTCAGTTCAGTGACAGGTATACTTGGTACAGAGACAGGTATACTCAGTTCAGTGACAGTATACTTAGTTCAGTGACTGGTTTAGAACAGAGACTGGTAAACTTGGTACAGAGACAGATATACTCAGTTCAGTGACATGTATACTTGGTACAGAGACATGTATACTCAGTTCAGTGACAATATACTTAGTTCAGTGACTTGTTGAGTACAGAGACAGGAATACTCAGTTCAGTGACAGTATACTTAGTTCAGTGACTGGTTTAGAACAGAGACTGGTAAACTTGGTACAGAGACAGATATACTCAGTTCAGTGACATGTATACTTGGTACAGAGACATGTATACTCAGTTCAGTGACAATATACTTAGTTCAGTGACTTGTTGAGTACAGAGACAGGAATACTCAGTTCAGTGACAGTATACTTAGTTCAGTGACTGGTTGAGTACAGATACTGGTATATTTGTTACAGAGACTGGTATACTTGTTACAGAGACAGTTATACTTAGTACAGAGACAGGTATACTTGTTACAGAGACATGTATACTTGGTACAGAGACCGGTATACTAGGTACAGAGACCGGTATACTTGGTACAGAGACCGGTATACTTGTTACGGAGACCGGTATACTTGTTACGGAGACCGGTATACTTGGTACAGGGACCGGTATACTTAGTAAAGAGATTCGTATATGGAGTATAAAGACAGGTATACTTGGTACAGAGACCAGTATATTTAGTACAAAAACTGGTATACTTGTTACAGAGACCGGTATACTTGATACAGAGACCGGTTTACTTGGTACAAAGACCGGTATACTTGTTACAGAGTCCGGTATACTTGTTACAGAGACCAGTCTACATAGTAAAGAGACACGTATACGGAGTATAGAGACAGGTATACTTGGTACAGAGACCGGTCTACATAGTAAAGAGACTCGTATACGGAGTATAGAGACAGGTATACTTGGTACAGAGACAGGTATACTTGGTACAAAGACCGGTCTACATAGTAAAGAGACTCGTATACGGAGTATAGAGACAGGTATACTTGGTACAGAGACCGGTATACTTGGTACAGAGACCGGTATACTTGGTACAAAGACCGGTCTACATAGTAAAGAGACTCGTATACGGAGTATAGAGACAGGTATACTTGGTACAGAGAATGGTATACTTGGTACAAAGACCGGTCTACATAGTAAAGAGACTCGTATACGGAGTATAGAGACAGGTATACTTAGTACAAAAACTGGTAGACTTAGTACAGAAAATGGTATTTTGAGTACACGGAGTATCGAGACAGATTAACTTGCTACCGAGACTGGTAGACTTAGTCCAGAGACGGGTAAACTTAGTAAAAAGACTGTTATACTTTGTACAATACTAGTATTGTTAGTACAATGTACAATGCACTGCGATTGGTATACTCTGGGACAGACGATAAGTTTAATTGTGTGCTACTTTGATCGTTAATTCGCACTGCATGAAAACATAATACATGTTCTATTTTAGAAGGGAGCTTCTTGAGTACTTTGGAGAGGCATTGTACTTGTAATTCGTAATAAAATGTAGATCATTGTTGGTTCAACTTAATTTCTACAATCATTTGAGTAGGTATTGTACGAAAATTAATTATTGAATGAACCAAAACTTCAATTTATGTTTTCAGATGGAAGAGTACCGCTGATCAATATATATAGGCCGCAACAGCCCCTACATGACAGACGAAGATTCCGTAGCTTCCAGAATATTCGACGACCAGTATATCACTTAAACGGTGAGTTTATCAAAATGGACTCGTTCTTCACAAAAAGCAGTTTGGATTGATTTTAATAACAAACCTTGGAATGTCGAAAAATATTCTGATTTTTAAACAAACAGCAACAATATCGACTTAATAAAACGACCGGTATACTGACAACAGAGTCTGGTATACTGAGTACAGAGGCTGGAATACTTAGTACATAGACTGGTATACTGAGTACAGAGACTGGTATACTGAGTACAGAGACTGGTATACTGAGTACAGAGACAGGTATACTTAGTACAGAGACTAGAATACTGAGTACAGAGACTGGTATACTGAGTACAGAGACTGGTATACTGATTACAGAGACTGGTATACTGAGTACAGAGACTGGTATACTGAGTACAGAGACTGGTATACTGAGTACAGAGACTGGTATACTGAGTACAGAGACTGGTATACTGAGAACAGAGGCTGGAATACTTAGTACATAGACTGGTATACTGATTACAGAGACTGGTATACTGAGTACAGAGACTGGAATACAAAGTACATAGACTTGTATACTGAGTACAGAGGCTGGAATACTTAGTACAGAGACTGACTGGTATACTGAGTACAGAGACTGGTATACTGAGTACAGACACTGGTATACTGATTACAGAGACTGGTATACTTAGTACAGAGACTGGTATACTGAGTACTGAAACTGATATACTCCTTACAGAGGCTTGTATACGGAGTACAGAGACTGGTATACTGAGTATAGAGACAGGTATACTTAGTACAGAGACAGGTATACTTAGTACATAGACTGGTATACTGAGTACTGAAACTGGTATACTTCTTACAGAGGCTTGTATACGGAGTACAGATACTGGTATATTCTGAGTACAGACACTGGTATAATAAGTACAGAGACTGGAATACTGAGTACAGAGACTGATAGACTGAGTACAGAGGCTTGTATACTGAGTACAGAGACTGGAATACTGAGTACAGAGACTGGTATACTTAGTACAGAGACTGGTATACTGAGTACAGAGACTGGAATACTGAGTACAGAGACTGTTATATTCTGATTACAGAGACTGGTATACTGAGTACAGAGACTGGAATACTGAGTACAGAAATTGGTATACTGAGTACAGAGACTGGAATACTGAGTACAGAGACTGGTATACTGAGTACAGAGACTGGTATACTGAGTACAGAGATTGGAATACTGAGTACAGAGACTGGTATACTGATTACACAAACTGGTATACTGATTACAGAGACTGGTATACTGAGTACAGAGACTGGTGTACTGAGTACAGAAACTGGTATACTGATTACAGAGACTGGTATACTGAGTACAGATACTGGTATACTGAGTACAGAAACTGGTATACTGAGTACAGAGACTGGTATACTGATTACAGAGACTGGTATACTGAGTACAGAGACTGGTATACTTAGTACAGAAACTGGTATACTGATTACAGAGACTGGTATACCGAGTACAGAAACTGGTATACTGAGTACAGAAACTGGTATACTGAGTACAAAGACTGGTATACTTAGTACAGAGACTGGTATACTGAGTACAGGGACTGGTATACTGAGTACAGAGACTGGTATATTGAGTACAGAAACTGGTATACTGAGTACAGAAACTGGTATACTGTGTACAGAAACTGGTATACTGAGTACAGAAACTGGTATACTGAGTACAGATACTGGTATACTGATTACAGAGACTGGTATACTGATTACAGAGACTGGTATACTGAGTACAGAGACTGGTATACTGATTACAGATACTGGTATACTGATTACAGAGACTGGTATTCTGATTACAGAGACTGGTATACTGATTACAGAGACTGGTATACTCTGATTACAGAGACTGGTATACTGATTACAGAGACTGGTATATTGATTACAGATACTGGTATACTGATTACAGAGACTGGTATTCTGATTACAGAGACTGGTATACTGATTACAGAGACTGGTATACTGATTACAGAGACTGGTATACTGAGTACAGAGGCTGGTATATTCTGATTACAGATACTGGTATACTGAGTACAGAGACTGGTATATTCTGAGTACAGAGACTGGTATACTGAGTACAGAGACTGGTATACTGAGTACAGAGACTGATAGACTGAGTACAGAGGCTGGCCTTTTTGTACAGTGTCCAGTAAACACAGTACAGAGACTAGTTATCTTAGTACAATTCACATAGACTAAAATACTCTAAGGTAGACGATAATTTGTGTTGTTATGCTATTTTTATTGAAAATTCTCACTGCAATAAATCAGAATACATGTACTGTTGTTGAAGAGAGCTTCGTGAGTAGGCCACTTGAGAGAGGCACATTACTTGATATTTGTAATTAAATGTAGAATATTGTTGGTTCAACCCCATTGCAAAACATTTGAGTTGGCATTTAACGATATTTATTCAGTGAATGAATAAAATGTCTATGTTTGTATTTTTCAGTCGGAAAAGTGCCGTTGATCCATAAATTCAGGCCACTGCAGCCCCTATATGGCAGGAAAGTTTTCCGTAACGTCCAGTATGTCCAACCACCAGGATATCAGTTAAACGGTGTGTTTAATAAATGGATTCGTTCATCACGAAAACCAGTTATGAAGTTTTATTGAATTCAATAATAAACAATGGAACGGCGCAATGTAAACATTCTTATTTTTAACAAACAACAACACATCGAAACAGCACACAAGTAAGAAACCGATAGGCTTCGCGCTGAGCCCAATATATTTGACACAGACTGATATACTGAGTACAGAGGCCGGTAAACTACGTACACAGACTGGTATATGTAGTACAGATACTGGTATACTGAGTACAGAGACCGGTATACATAGTACAGCGACTGGTATATGTAGTACAGATACTGGTATACTTAGTACAGAGACCGGTATACATAGTACAGCGACTGGTATATGTAGTACAGATACTGGTATACTTAGTTTAGAGATCGGTAAACGCAGTATAGAGACTAAGTACAGTGACTTCCCACCATCCAATATCGAAGTTAAAACACTTGAATGTTGGTGTTTTACATATAAATACGACATCCGATATGGTTATCTGACATTTCTACCTTCTCTTGGCAACATATGTTGTTGAATGTTGATAGTTCATGCACAAACATAGTAGCAATAGCCATGAATGTTAAAACAACAAAAAAAACTTCATGTTTTTTATTCTCGCACGATGTTCATGAGTATGTTTGGTTAATTTTGGCCACCCCCTTGTTTTATATATCTATAATGTTTTGATCGGGACCAACATAACTATTATATATCAAACTATAATTATTGAAATTAGTTTGCTTGTAGAATGATCTGATTCGGCTCATGTTGGGCTCTACGGAATCTAACTGCTGTGTCAAAACTGTTGTCACAGGCGAGGTTGAGGATATGACATCTGAACTGTTTCCCGGACCGTCATCATTCAACTTGCATGCTAGTTTAAAGTATTATCCTCCTACCTTTTGTGTATTTTCGAAGTTTCAGATGACAATGTTACAGTTGGTCAACATTGATAGTTGCGCAAATACGGGTATTGTTTTACATAATAGATACCAATGAGTGATTCTATGTTCAAAAAGAAATTAAATTATGTACAAACCATTTTAATTATTGATAAATATTAGGACATTAGTCAAGATTTTGAAAAATGCAGTTTGTTTAAAACCCTACCTACCCATGAAAATGGATTCTGCTAAAGGAGGTCTGAGCGCGATTTTTTGGCAGCGTATCCAACCATAAGGCCATTTTTGTAACGGTGAGATTTCCTTTAATCTTTGTATATATTATCAGTGTTATGTTTCTTACCAAAATATGAAATAAAAATGACGTGTCACCTAGCTCGATGTAATGATAATGCAGATTAAAACGTCAATATTTCATATATAGAAAAATCGATACAATTCTGCAATATTTTTTCTAGCGGAGAAATTTTCTTACAACTTGGTATTTTATACGAGAGGCATTATTTGAATGAAAATATGAAATAAAGTAGTAGGTAACCATGCTCGATTTTAAGATAAAGATTCGCAATCGTCTATATTTTTCTTAATATGCAATATTTTCCATAGATTTGTTTTTATTTACATTTAAATTAAACTAATATTTAATATCATAACAAGAAATATAGTGCATAATTATGTTGTATTAGAAGTGGATTTCGGTAATGGAAACTGGATTTCAGTATATTTACCGAAATTCAGTGGATTTCGGCAAGATAACGTACCCCTTATCGAAGGTTAACCAATCCGCGTCAAGGTTACAAACGTTAATAATTGATTGGTTTACAGAACACTAATATGCAAAGCCATGTTAATACAGCCGCGCCGAAAAATAATTACCTACCTACCTAAGCTAAGGATTGCCTTGTTATTTTTATTTCTTTATAATATCGTTGTACTAATGCATACAATTTTAGTTGCATTTTTTATGGCGCTATAAAACAGCCACTGGCTAAATTTCAAGCATATATGTAGACTCCTCACAGCACCTGTCTCCCTCGCGGTATCTGTACAAGGTAAAGGAATGTCCCTGCGTTGAAGGTTTTCGCAAACATCAAAGAAATAGTCAAAGTGTTGGTCACAAATGAGTGCCCAAGATTATTGACTAAATTATAAATCAATCCAGCATCGTCTTATTCTCAGAAAATGAAACAACAAAATAATGAATCTTTTGATTTATTTCAATTGTATTACAAACAAGTTGAGCTTTACATTTATCCTCGATAGTTGCACTGCCTGTAGTCAAGTCGTCTGCGACCGATGTAGAAATTACCTGAACAAGCTCTTTGACAAGGATCATCATTGCTAGGTAACGAAATACAAATTTTGTTTAAGTCATATGCATAAATATCTTTAATATAAAATATATCAAACAACTGTAAGCGCATAAAATGCACTTTAAAAGCATCACACACCGGTTGAGTTCAACATTGAAACCTTTTATATGAGTTAATGAACATTTTGCATTTAACAATGCCTCCCCCAGGGGACTAAAGTAAAATTCTTGTAGCATCGAAATGGATAAGTACGGTCGTGGCTCTTGTAGCATCCAAACTCTGGCCGTGACGATATTTCTTACCTAGTATATTTCCCGCGTGACGGTTTCATCGCGTCTATCAAATTTCCCTGTGTCGGGAATCATCCAATCCCCTGAAGTGCCCTATATGTCCGCCGTCCAGCTTCTTGGGCAATACATCGATATTGTAAACTATTTTTTATAACTATTTTGACCAATCAACGTTATATCTCAATATATGTATTTATAAACTTACATGCATACTGCGCTTGGATAGGCCGAACAGGTCATTACAGTGCAAGGGTTAACGAAACAAAATATTTGAGGTGGACACCATGCTGAAGAATAAGATGCACGAAATATGAGCAATGAGCAATTACAAAGCTACAACAATTATAAGTACATGGTGGTTGAAAGATAGTTCCAATGTAATTACAACAAATAAACAGAGCTTTTACTGTTTTGACCAAATATGTGTTACTAAGAATTTCAACTAACGTAACTTATTCTGAAAGTTGCAAAAAATCATAAACGTTATAACTGTGATGGAGTAAAAGTTATATTAGATATGAGGATAATGTATGGGTAGAACGTTGCTTCATAAAGCAAGCAGTGTTGATTCGTTTAGTGTATGAAATAAAATACATACGTGGTCTTTCACCTCCTCCTGCAAAATGAAACATCGAATAGTCTTTACAATATTAAAATAATACATTGGATTACCATACATATGGGGTAATCTTTCTAAGCTGTCGAGCAAGAAAGCATTAACATCTTGCTAGAATCACAATAAAACAGAAATATTTTAAGTTATACATCATCATTAAGCATTTGCAAGCATTAAACACTATTGACTAATTAGTTATATTAAAGTTGCAATGGGTAGGTAGGTACTACATTTGTTTAGAAGTCAAAGTCATGGAAATAATATACTTTCAACCTCTTCAGAGTAATACAATTGGGGATCCATGTATGTTAATTTCAACTGATGATGAGAGGTTGCTGTTTGATTGTAAAATTGATAAATATAGTCAATGGCAGCGCTGCAATTCCACCATTCAGGTTCATGCGTGAAAGTTGTCTGTTGCCAGCGATGGAGCAAGTTCGTACTCTCAGGAAATCCAAGAACACTGGTTAATGAACGATATTTTTTAAAATAGCTTAATCACAACAGCCATCATCTTTCATTCAATGCGTATGTTCGAGTACTAAGTGTAAACTTGGTGTACGTTTAGTCACCTAGCCAGGGACTTAGAAGAGTATCTGGTAATATTTGTACATATTTTAATTTAGGATGATAATGTTGTCAAGGTTACCTCCACATATCCCCCTAGGACAACCATGTCTCCCACTACCACCACCACGTCCACGACGTCCATAACTTTGTCCTGAAAAATAGTGTTCTTAATTCATAAACTACGTGCATTGTCACGTGTCCGTCGTCTCTTATGTTGGCCAGTTTTCCAGCGCAGAAAAGTAGGGAAACGCTTGAAGTTGGATCCAATCTTACACCATCGCTAATTTGGAATATGGTCATATTCACCTGATGTAAAGCAAATCGACGAGGGTTTTGACATATGCACATTTTTATGTATTTTATAGATAAACGTTCATGTTTAAAGTGCAATTTCGGCCGCGGAAAAAGGATTGGCGTAACAGCGTAAGACTCCTTGCATTCTTTTTAATTTCATTTTAGAAGGGGTATAGAATGGGAGATAAATCTTTCAGCTGTAAAATATATTAGTTTACCCAATATAATGGATATATATCTTTCAACCAACTTTCAAATCGCTTTTGTAGATTCGGAAAAAGAGATAGCTTATAAAACAACATTCAATAATATATATGTATTGACAAAATACATTTATTCCCTATATGACTATATAACAACCATTTGGTCTTCTTTTTAAAAGTACGACACAAGTTCTACACTTACATTAAAAAAATAGCAAGGTAATTATTGGGTGACTTAATTAGTATAAATACAGACCACTGACATCATACAGTGAAGAACATGAATGTTGGTAACCTGAGATTTTAGCAAGGTGATCTCCTCTACATGCGTACATACATCCCTACTATTATATGCATGTATGTATATAATACATACACTATATAAATGGTATAGAAGGGGAGATAACATTGTTCCAATCTACTGTGACTGGTATGCGTTGTATTAAGACTTGATAATATAAATTAATCATTCTGAATGACAGACACAAAATAATCAAAAAATTATTCCGGGACGTCAATAGAGTACTCAAGAATGGTTTCTTGTCCGCGCCTTAGAACGTTTATATTAACTAAGAACGATTGATACAATGACCCGAACTCCACGCACCGGTTACTCGATTACGCTACGCTATAAAAACCAATGCCATCACAACGTTTACGTGACCATAGCCGGATCACGTGGGATAACAAAATGGCGGATATGCCAAAAAAGAAATACAAGAAATAAAGGAGGCTTTATTCGTACCCCACGGAGAGATTGACTAATTTACATCTTTGTAAACACAATTGTAAAATCCTCCGAAGCCAATAATGATTTTCCAAATTGCACAGTCACTTGTCATATATCCATCATAAAGTTTTGCTTGATGCATGTTGCGTGTCATGATATTGCGTCTGAAAGCCGCAAACCTCAAGGAAACGTGATAATGACGGATTAGACGATCGCTCGATTAACGACAACCACAGAGATTATTTGCTGATAAAAAACATGTTTTATTTTATGCTTTCCAGTGGTTTATAGAGATTTATCAGTGGAATAAAAATTGGTATTTTCACTGTTTCAAACAGTGAAAATAACATTTTGATATTTCTCACTGTTCCGATTTTTGGGACTATTTTTTACCCCACTGGTAACCCCAACAGGGAAATCAGTGTAGAAACTAAATTGAATTGCTTCCCTTTGTATTGAAATGAGATGACCTCTCTTTTGTACATGTTCTAGAAAACCATGACGTCATCATCCGGTATATTTGTTGACATTTCGAAGTAAGATGCGGTTGTTTTCCGCTTGTATTTCACATAATTTCGAACAAATGAATGTTCTTTATATGTATTTATTTACATAGCGATATCTTGCCATGCGGGTATTTTGATTTAAGTGCCTGTAACGTCGAAAACTAAAGCTACTTTATTTTTCGTCTGCAACATTTAGCTAGTTAACATGGCACAGCTATTTTCACGGAAACGTCAATTTCAACCACACGGAATCTAGATCAATGGGACTCTCCCAAATGGTCAACAATTCGAATGTACAAAACCTGAGGTATTCTGTATCTGATGAAGCGTAGGGCTCCACGCGAAGAAACCCCTCTCGCCAGACCATTCAAGACAGTTCGTGTCATCTCTTCTTCTTCTTCTTCTTCTGAATAATTTGCAGGGCCCACTCTGGGTGTCCGTGACGGTGTCAGTGACGGTTATTCATGTGCAAAACTCGTCAGTTACTACATACTGTTTAAAGTGTTCTCCAGATTCAAAGTTCTTTGTTATCAAGTTATTTCCATCTTTACGTGTTGTCAATTTCATTTCCAACATGGCGTCCGCATTGATCATTTATCGATGTGCAATGAATATTGCTACGCCATATTTTTTTGCATAATTTCGAACAAATATTGTTTTAATTTATAATTTAATGTGAAACAATAATTAAATTGTCTCAATATTTCTTATCAAATTGTTGTTTTATCGACGTTTTCAATGCTGTATAGTTTAATAAATTGGTAGAGTTCGCACTATTTTGTCAGCGGTTGTGCTCGAAATCTATATGGTTGTAAAGCGGCTACAGAGGTACCGCACAGGGTAGTAAATGAGACGCTAGAGTAGTTATTGGTCAAAATAATGTTTAATTCTTTAAAAAAGCATAAAATAAAAAGAATATTAGTTGATTTCGATGGCAGATCGAATTTTATTTCACGAGTGGTCAAAAGAAAAGTATATTTTCACTCGTGGCTACGCCACTCGTGAAAATATACATTTCTTTTGACCACTCGTGAAATAAAATTCGATCTTCCATCGAAATCAACAAATATCCTCTATATATAATCATGATTTATACCTTTGTGCCAAAGGTAGGTTTAAAGGATATGGAATTGCTCTTGAAATGAGAGGCATTGACTCTAAAAGCCGAAGGACGGAAGAACGGACTGAGATAGGTACAACAATAGGGGCCTACTTAATTTGCAAGTGTGACGATTATATTTGGCTGGTTTCCTTTCAAGTTAGAAAAACTATTTGAGTGTTACACGTAAATAACGAAAAGGAGCTTTCATGTTTCTGTACCAAATATAGTACGTTCTAATAGTGCACGTTGAACGCATTATGGAGTTGTTGAAAATTAACGAGCACATTTCAATAACATTGTTTCCAAAATGCGTTTATTAAAAGTACACATACATGTATTTTTACTCCTTCTAGCAGTGTACATAGAATTGAATCCAAACTTGAATTGAATTGATTTTGGACTCAGGATACTGTCCAGAGATATTATAAACTGGTAGTCAATGGTGGAATGCAGCATACAAAGGGCAGAAACCACCACAAAAGCACAATGATACATCAAAATACAATACATAGATAAAAGGGACATAAAACGCAAACATAAATGATTAGTAAAAAAGTAGTATTACCTTCGAATGTTCTGAGGCAAAATCATCATTAGGGTTATAATTTTCTCAACTTATGCGCCCGCTCGACTAGCTCAGTCGGTAGAGCGCTCGACTGCTAATTAAGTGGTTTAAGGTTTGAACCCCGGGCAAGGCGTGTGTTTTTCCGTTAAGAGCAGGTTAGTACTGGTTGGTAACCTATGAGTACTGGCTAGGTCAACTGAACGCCGTATATGACTAAAATACTGTTGAGAAATGGCAAAAATTGAAAACAAATAAACAAACTTACCTTGCGCAGAGGCTATCGCCAAAAACAACAGTGTCAGTAAGATACAAACATTCATGGTTGTCAGTCTTCTATAACGTTTGAAATGCAATACATGACAATTATTCACTCACGCTTATATACAATCAACCTCCGTGATTGATGTTGGTAATATTTATGTATGAATGGTTATCGTTAATCAGAAAAATATACTTAACTAACCAATAATGTCTCTTTTTCGTGGTGGTTTGGACGTAGACGTCATAATAACAATGCGCTTTTGACTAGTAAGGTATTTATTATGCGTTATCTTTGAACCGTTCGACACTGCAAATTTTGAAAAATGGGATAGGCCTAATATTTATACGAATATTAGTCTTGAGATGTTTGTGCCGACATCAACGCCGTGTATTATCCTCATAATGTTGCATAATATATATTCCCGAATTGAAACCTTCTTGTATCTATTTTGACTATTACAAGAACAGACATTCTTTATAATGAGTTATTTTGTTCAATGGGAGTTAACTTGAGCTATATACTAGTATGAGTTGTAACACACGATTGGTTTAGGTAATTTATGATGATTTTATTTCAACACCATAAAATGCATATTTTGAACGACAAGGGTTTAGCGCCCCCGAGTTTCCAAACTTAAATCGACTTTGGTAAAAAATATGGAGCACCCCGTTTGAAAACAATTGAATGAACAGAAACTCATTGATACTATGTATGAATGGTGAATTGATATTAGATATATAACTAAATGCAAATGCTTTCTTACCGCTAGCCTATTATTGCAATACTTGTCATAATGAGCAGTAGTACTCGGCCAAAGTTGTTGCAGTACGCATATACCCATATCACCATCGTTAAAACTCAAATGTTTGATGTACGACTGCATTAGCATCTACTATGAACGGTTTCGATGAATAATCGGAAACCCTTTAAATACACCAATAAGAAAAGTGTATACTGTAATAATACACCTGGCCAGTTGTTACGTGTAATATTATGGTAACTATAGTTCAAATGTTATCCAACCATGAACATTATTATGTTTACTATATATTTGACAGCAATTAATGCAGTCGCTGTCTATGCCTGGTACACCATTTACATGCATCACGTATTATTCTGATAAATATTTTATCAAGAATATTTTCTCTAACCTTACGAAATAGAATATATAGCTGTTGTGAATCAGAAAATGTTCATTTGAATAAAACATGCCATGTTTATTAATAATACACTGTTTTGCTTGCGATCAGTTCGAACATTGATAGTCACGTGTGATAGCCTCTAGCGTGAAAAATAACTGTATTTAAGTTGAAAATATGACAGATCCTCGCCAAGTTATACAATATGTCGCAACCTTCGCACAGACATATGACTAGTTGCGAGCAATGCTCAAATCCCTGTCACCACCAACAACCACGTGACCCATGACTGAAATGTCACGTGACAGGTTAATATTGGCGAAATAAAAATGATCAGACAATTGGTGACAAGGGTGTTTTCATACAAAATTACATTGGAACTTTCTTTAAAACACCAAGTACTTATAATTATTGTTGCTATGTAATTGATCATTGCTCATATTTCGTGCATCGTGTTCTTCCGCATGGTGTCCACCTCAAGTACATTGTTACGCTAACCCGTGCACGGTACACACCTGTCCGGCCTTTGAGTTGATTGGTTAAAATAGTTATAAAGGATAGTATACAAATATCGATGTATTGCCCCCAGGAGCTGGAACGCGGACATATAGGGCACTTCATGTGATCGGATGATTCCCGACACATAACCCCTCATATCTAGTTTGACTGAACTCCACGCCACAGGCATTAGACTACAAGTGTTACTGTTTGCCGTTATCCCCTGGGTGTACCATCTGCCACTACCCGGTGGCAAGTCATTGTTAGATGCAACATGTTCTTTAATTCATAAATAGAATTTCAAATCTGACTTACAACTAACAGGTGTGTATTCTCTACTTTATCTTCGTACTGACATCTTACTTCTGGCTTTATTGAATTAATTTCTGAATAAAACAAAAAACAGATGTGAATTCGGGAACGAACATCTGGACAAACAACTAATAGCTGTGTAATCGCTCCATCATATCCTAACTTACATCTAACTTATGGCTATGCATTTTTGAATAAACATCTTAACTAACAACTTACATCTGTGAATTCGGTAACGAACATTTGAACTAACAACTAGTAGCTGTGCATTCGCTACGGGATATCCGAACTCAAATCTATGTTCTAGCTATGCATTTTCGATTTAAAATCTGAACTAACAACTAATAGTTGTGTATTCGCTCCATCATATCCAAATAAAAATCTGAACTAACAACTAATAGGCCTACCTATGTTTTAGCTACATTATATCCGAACTCACATCTAACTTCTGTGAATACGGAACGAAATCTCAACTAACAACTCATAGCTGTGTATTCGCTAACTCGCATTTAACTTCTGGCTATGCATTTTCGAATAAACATCTGAACTTACAACTAACAACTAACAGCCAACTTCACAGACCTTTCAAATACCGCGTTCAATTGCGTTTCTACATGACGAGTGAATAAGACTTTGTATTTCTGTTAAATTCCGAAAATAACGTTATAGATTAGCCGGTTAGGACCGAAAATGGTCGACAAGAATAGGTACTCCAACGCCATTGAATCAACATAAAATGTCATAAAATATTGGTGTTTGGTCAATAAAACTTCTGATCTACAGAAAATATGAAGACAACATTTCAATGTTGTGTGAAATAAAAAATGAAATATAAGTCTATAGCCCCCTTGCCTTGCAGAACAGGGAGTAATTGCCAACATTTAACATGGATATTTGAATATCATATATACTCCTATTATAAGATTATTATTATAAAGAACAATTGTGAATCATGTTCGAATGTTGATGTCAGTGCTTGCTCTGGGCTCGCTATTTGGTTTGCATTTAAATATTCAAAAACATCTCGAATAACGAGGTTAGAGCAGGCTCGTTATCTGTCTTCAGATATGTATTCGCCGCGGTCATGTTCGAATGTTGATGTGAGTGCTAGCTCTGGGTTCGCTACTAGGTCTGTATTCAAATATTTAGAAAATATGCGAGCTGACCTGTGTTGAGTGTTGATGTCAGTGCTAGGATTATAAACGTTCTGTCACTCGATGGCAATATTCCCAGAGGTCCCTCCTACGGCATACATGTATTTCAACTTATACGATATCAGAGGGTGAACAATAATCTAGAGGACTTCATGTGTTAAATGTTTTTATACATGATTGATATCAATGAGTAAATCTTTGTTCAAAACTAAATTAAACTATGGACCTACCATTCTCATTTCATTATTAATAATGGTTAGGAAATTAAGTCATAATTTTAAAAAATACAGTTCGTTTGGCCAAACCCTACGAAAAAGGCCCCTGCTCAGAGGGGGTATGAGCGTATGTTTTGGCAGCGAATTAATGACTAACGCTAGTATGACAATACAAATAATAACTAAAATAAATACCTACCTCACTAACCTTATGTTTGTGAAATAAATAGATTTATATCTTTATAATATCGCTGTACTGATGCGGACAATTTTAGTTGCGTTTTAATGGCGCTGTACAACCGCCACTAGCTTAATGTCGATTACATACAGACTCCTCATAGCACTTGTCTCCCATGCGGTCTCTGAACAACAATGTAATGTTGTTCGCAAATATCAAATGAATAGTCAAAGTGTTGGGTCACAAATGAGTGTGCAAGATTATCGACTAAATTATAAAACAATAATCCAGCAGCGTCTTATTCTTAGAAAATGAAACAATCAAATAATAATCTTATGATTTATTTCAATTGTATTACAAACAAGTTGAGCTTTATATTCATCCTCGAGCGTTGCACTGCCAGTCGTAAAGTCGTCTGCCACCGATGTAGAAATTTCCTTTACAAGCTCTGTCACAAGGGTCATCGTTGCTAGGTTACGAAATATAACTTGTGTTAAAGTCATAAGTATAAATCGCTTTTGAACATATTGAAATAAAAGTAAGCACTTTACAGGCATCACCAACCGGTTCAACATTATTACTTATATATGAATTAATGAATATTTTGCATCTGACAATGAATTGCCCCCGGGGAGCGGCAGATGGTACACCCAGGAAATAACGGTAAACAGTAAAACTTGTATTCTAACGCCTGTAGCGCGGAGTTCAGTCAAACTAGATATGAAGGGTCATTGCTGTTGTTGCATCAAAGCTCTGGCAAAAAAATGACGATATTTCTAACCTAGTATATTTCCCGCGTGGCGGTCTCACCGCATCTGTCGGGAATTATCCTATCACCTGAAGTCCCCTATATGTCCGCCGTCCAGCTCCTGGGGCAATACATCGATATTGTATACTATTATTTATAACTATTTTAACCAGTCAACATTATATCTCAATATATGTATTCATAAACTTACATGCATCTTGCCCATGGAAAGGTCGGACAGGTCTTTACAGTACAGGGGTTAACGAAACAAGATATTTGAGGTGGACACCATGCTGAAGAATACGATGCACGAAATATGAGCAATGAGCAATAACAAAGCAACAATACATGGTGTTTTAAAGAAAGTTCCAATGTAATTTTAACAAAACTTTTGCTGTTTAGACCAATATGGCCTGTTTGTGTGACTAAGAATTTCAACTTACGTAATTTATTATGAAAAGTTGCAAGAAATCGTAAACGTTATCAATGTGATGGAGTAAAAGTTATACTAGATATGTGGATATTGGTTGGGTCGGAAACATTGCTTCATGAAGAAAACAAGGTAGGTTTGTTCAGTATGTCAAATAAAATACATACGTGGTCTTCCATCGCCTCCTGCAAAAATAAAACATTGAATAGTCCTTACAATATTTAAATTAAATTAAATTTTTACATAAATGATTGCTATAATGTGGTGTTGTCTCTCGAATCTGTGGCACAACAAGCTATTAAATATTTGCTATTATCACAATAAAAACAGACAGGATTTAATATATCTGACTGAACTTCAATGAATATGTAATTAAATCTTAAATGGTAAATTACTCATTTTAACGAATTTCAGATTGACATATACACTGAACAAAAAAAGAAACTTTCGATTTGTACACATTGTGTTTGTTGTGTTATAGAAATCATTGTGTAAAGAAAGTAGATAGGTAATATTAGCATTGACCTGTGTTATCAGGATTCATATATTTTAGCGATTATGTTTGCACTGTTAATCGTCAACAATGTGAAACTCGATTTGCACGTGCATGAATTGTTCAACATGTCCCGTGTGGTATTCGGTCAATTATGTTACTTGTCTTACCGACATTGTTGTCAAGTGAACGAAAACGCTTCAAAATTTGTAAAAAAAATAACATTTTTTACATCGCAGCGTTTTTTAGTATGCCATGAATACCCAATAATTTACTCGAACGTGCGATTGGCATGTCGACAGAAGACGTTGCAAGGCATGTTGGGAGTTGTAGTCGAGCGATACGAGATATTCGCGCATGATTAAGAACGACAGGACACACCGACAACTTGCCATGTCGTGGACTTCCGCGTGTTACAACGTAATCGTCTGCGGGAGAACGGTTTACACGGACGACGTCTTTGCGTCGGATGCGTTTTAACGCAACGTCATCGTGTAAATCGTCTTAATTGGACACGTGTACACACTCGTTGGACACGACGACGCTGGAATACCGTTATTTTTTCGGATTAATCCAGATTTTCTTTACATCGTGGTGATGGCAGGGTGCGCGTTTATCGTAGGAGAAATGTACGCTATGCTGACAGTTGTGTTCTTGAACGAGATCGTTTCGGGGGTGCGGGTTCTGTCATAGTTTGGGCAGCCATTGCCCATGGTTATCGTTCACCACTCGTCGTCATTAATGGCAATTTAAATGCTCAACGTTACCGCGATGACATTCTCGCTCATCACGTCATTCCTCTGTTCCATAACAACGCCAACATCTCGATTTTTCAGCATGATAATGACACATTACATACAGCTAGAGACACTGTAAAGTTTCTTATAACAAATAACATTGATTTCATTGATGACTGGCCAGCTAAAAGTCCTGATCTCAACCCAATCGAGCACGTCTGGGATATTCTGGACAGACGAGTGAGGCGTCGTCCAAACCCACCTGCTAACGTCAACGAACACTCTTTAAACGCATATATAACAATGATTACCCCGATTTGTTTTCATCCAGCTATGTTCAAGCAAACTTAGCGGAAGTTTCTTATTTTGTTTAGTATATATGTGGGACATGACTTTACCCGCCTCGTTGTATTCATTATTCACTATAAACTATGTGAAATTCATTCAAAACTATTTTAAGCTATACATAATCATTAAGCATCAAACACTATTTACGACACACATAAGGTGCCTTATTTGATGAGATTCGAATGAGAATACGCTTGAAGAAAAACACTTGACCGAAGCAATAAAAAATAATGAATTATAACGTCTTACGAATTATTGCAGTTAACTTTGCAAATAGTAAGTATTATATACATGTAAGTGGAGAATTCAAAGTCATGGAAATCGCTGACTGAAAATAATATACTTCAGCCTCTCCAGAGCAATAACATCGGGGAATGCATGTATGTAAATTTCAACTGTTGTTGAGAGGATGATGCTCTAGAAAGGTTTGAATGTAAGTACATTTTACTACGTGAACATTTATAAGATGCTGAAGAATGAGTCTATGGCAGCACTGCGTGTCCTTATTTGTATATCGCCAGCGATTGAGTGAGTTCGTACTATCATGAAATCCAAGAACACAGGTACAGAAACGAGTTTTAAGAAAACAGCTTCATCACAACAAACATTCATCTTTCATTCATTGCGTGTGTTCGAGTTCTAAATATAAACATGAACTAATTTAGTCATTCCGCTAGGGATTCAGAAGAATTGCTATTATCTGGTAATATTCGTTTATTGTTTAGGATGATAGTGTTTTCAGTGTTACCTCCACATATCCACCAAGGACAACGACGTCCCCTCCAACCGCCACCATGTCGACTTCCAAAACGAGGTCCATCTGAAAAAAGTGTGTAATTCTGTAATTGACATAATATACTACATGCATTGTTATGTGTCGGCTTATATGTTGGGGAGTTGTCAAGCGGAGAAAAGTAGGATAAGTGTGTTATTTTGGTCAGCCTTATACCATCGCAAATTCGAACTAAAACATATGTTTTGCCATCGGATGCTAAATCAAATCGACGAAGGTTTTGACATAATATGCACATTTGAAGAGAACTCAACTATTCTTGGCAGACTCTCACAAAGTAGCTGTCGCTTGAATGATGAAGTATTCATGCTTAGGATTCGATGCATTACATAGATATATGTTCATGTTCGAAGTGCGATTTCAGCCGCGGAAAGTGGACAAGTTTAAAAAGCGTAAGACTCCTTGTAGTATGTGTATATATATTATAGAATGGATATAGGAGGGGAGACAACTCGTGACACTCTTCTGTAGTCAAATACCGCGATTTGTTCACCCTTATATATAATGGATATATGTTTTGAGTCCTCAGCTCTTGTGATATCTATTTTTTCCATCAACTTCCTAATCGCTTTCGTAGATTCTTGAAAATGACACGGCACATAAAAGGACATCAGATAAGTAATGAATAAATCGAGTATCTATTCCCTCTATGACTACACCAACCATTTGGTCGTCTTTTTAAACATACGACAACAGTTCCACACCAGTGCAATATTCAATAAAATGAAAAGGTTATACTATAGTATTTTTTAAGTTTAAATGCAGACCACTTACAGGAGACAGTGAAGAAAATAGATGTTGGTACCACCGGAGATTTTAACAAGATTATATCCCCTTCTACATCCCTACTATCATATACATATATATATTTAATAATACATTTACTATATACATGGTGTAGAAGGGGAGATACCTTTGTTACACTCCCCTGTTGTTGGTACGCTTTGTATTAATACTTGATGATTTGAATTAATCAATCTGTACAAAAGACCCAAACTAGAACTATCACTGAAGGTGATTAATACCCCCGCCACAAATTATGCTGTGGACAAGAAAAAGTAACAAAGGGCAATATCTCTGTTAATAAGTTAAGACAGAGTTATGGTTCTTGAACACTGCACTTCCTCCTATTGTGCTCTACCATTCTAACGAAGTTTTATTAAATTCCATCCAGTAGTTTTCAAGTTATGCTCCGGCCAAGGAAAGTGGCAACGGACCGACCGACCGACCGACCTACCACAGAGAGACTCATATATACCCCCCCCCCCTCAAACTTCGTTTGGCGGGGGTATAAATATACAAACACGTGTTCATATCCCCATGATGTCAATAGAGTACTCAGAAACTGAAAGGTTCCTTGACCTCACCTGAGAACGTTTATGTAAAGTTATAAACTGTAAAGAACACCACTAATAAATCGCATTCCGAAGGGAAGCGAAGATTTCCAAGTACAATATAACAGTTCCATAGATTTCATTTAAAAAAAAATGATTTACGCTTTTTTCTTGAGAAAGTTATGACTGAGATCGCTAGATATATACATTAAAAAGTTTTGCTAGATCCATGTACAACTTCAAGGAAGCACGACGGTGATGGATTAGACGATCGCTCGATAAATGGCACCTACAATGATACGTTATTGGCTGATAAAATGTCTGTAATATAATCATGATTGGTAGCTGTATCTCAACGCTTAGCTCAAATGCGGCTTAAAATGACAGTTATAGACAAGTCTATCCCACTAGCATTGACCCTGAAAGCCTAAGGACGGAAGAACAGTATATACAAACTGAGATAGTTACAAGAATACCTTGGTTTGTAAATTTAATTTACAAGTGTGAATACTATATTTGGCTGCTTTCCTTACAAGTTAAAAATCCAGTCTTGCTACTTAACAACGAAAATGAGCTTTAACGCGTCTTTACCAAAAAAGTAAGTTGAATTGAGGAGTTGTTGAAAATTAACGAGCACATTTTAATGCAGTTCCATAGATTTCATTGTTTCAAAAATTCGGGTATGACAAGTTTTACTTCGTATTGCAATGTACATACATTCAACAAAATTCATAATCGGTCAGTTTATATTGTATTATTATTTTTCAAATGATGTATGTATTCACACAAAATTTCACATACCGATATTTGAACAGGTAATGCAGCGAATTATTGATTTTTTAGCCGGCTCGCTATGAAATTAATCGTATTAGGCGTATTGACGTTTATAGCACGTTTTGCACGTGCGGGGCATGGACACATATTTGCACGTATTCGTGTACACTTTTGTCATTGCTGATGAAAATCCTTTTTGAAAAACACAAAACATGGTGAGAATGACTGAAGAAGAATGCGCCCGAGCCGTCGGAATGATACAGGCCGGAACTCATTTACGACAGGTGGGTTTTATTTTTTTAAATTTCATAAGAATATTGACATTATTTGTTTGTAGCCATTATATTGGTGGTTATTTCCGTTTTCAACTTATTTCAGGTGGCAACCTTCAATCGGCGGCTATCCACCATACAAGCTCTTTGTGTGAAATTCAATGTCAACATTCTTATGAAATTTCAAAAAATTAAACACAATGAAATAGTAAGGGCAGGCAATCCAGGCTATGGGTAAACCGTGCAGAGATAGATAAAAAGTCGATCGGGAAAAAATACAAAGCCGTATAACAAGCCTAAACACGATGATACATAAAGTTACAATACAAAAGTAAAAGGCACCCAAGACACAAATATAAATGTTTGTAGATCACTCGACTACTAATATAGAGGTTGAGGGTTAGAAACCCGGGCGAGGCGTATGTTTTTCCGTAACAATGTGACTGAAGATAATGCATCCTAAGTCATTTGTCTTCCACCTTAGAGCTCTGTTTTATGTGGAAAAGTTGCTAGTTGCTTGAGAAAGAGCAGATTAGTACTGATTGGTAACCCAGGAGCACCGGTTAGGTCAACTGATCACCGTATATGACTGGAATACTGTCAAGAAATTGCATAAAAATTAAAACAAGCAAACAAACTTACCTTGTGCGGAGGCTATCGCCAAAAACACCAGTATCAGTAAGATACAAATGTTCATGTTTGTCAGTCTTCTAAAACGTTTGAAATGCAATACATGAAGACGATTGTTCACTCATACTTATATACATTCAACATAGGTGATTGATGTGGGTAATATTTACAGGTGAATAATGTCTTTGTTTTGTCGTGGCTTTTTTGGCGCCGACGTCATAATGACATATTTTTATGTGGTTCATATATAAATGTATTATAATGTTATGTAAGAATAACTTGATAATTAACTATCCAGCTGTATAAGGTTACAAGGCGAGTGTTAGCCAAGGCCATAAAAAACTAACACAACACGACTTTAACTAGCAAAGGTATTTGGTATGCGTTCAAATAAATAAAATAAATAAAATAATTTTAATGTCACAATTGTATCTTGCGAACGCAGTCTAAACACTGGAGTTATAATTTGTATTTGTCTTGATGTATGTGTGCCAACACAAGCACCGTGTACTATCCTCGTAGTATTGCATAATAAATATATATTATACATGTATATGAAAGACAGCGGTTTAGCGCCTCAGAGTTTCCAAAATTGTATTACCATATGAAGGTAACATTTACGGAGCCTGAATGAACAGACTCATTGATACCGAGTACGAATTGGGCATTGATAGCAGGCATCTAACTAGCCCCGCATACGTGTCTTTGTACTCCGACTTTTACACACGTCTTCGTAAAAGATAGTATAGAGATGTGACGTCCGTGGCTGGACTAGCATCTAACTAACTTCAATTGCTATTCTCTTTGCTATATAAGCAATAGGACTCGGCCAAATGTGTTGCAGTACGCACATGTTACTATCGTTAAAACGCAAATGTGTAAATGTACGACTGCATAGAAATCAACAAGGAATGATTTCGACGAATAACCAAAAAATCTTTAACTTCATTTACATAGGATGACTTACTAGAAAATTGCATATAGTAATAATACACGTGGCCAGTTGTAACGTTTAATATTTTGGTGACTATATGTTCGCAAATACTCGACGTATGTTTTACAACATATTGACAGTAATTGATACAGTCGCTGTGGTCTTGTCCCAGTCTATGCCTAGTACGTACGTTTTTAATTAAACCACATACTTATATATGCACATATGTTTGCTTGATTGATTAACGAGAAAACATTTACATATTTAGGTCATTTAAATAGGTCGAACGTTTTGGTCTCTGTTTTTCACATGGAGAACTCTGTCATTACATCAACAATGTTTTGATGGAAGGTTCTGAGTATATACACCGAAAGGCCCCTTTTTAGGTTTTTCTTTTCAACATACTACACTGTACACTCACCCAAACTTCTAACGCATCATATTTAAATTTGATATAATTTTCTTTATTCTGTTATAAATGTTATGGAAAATTCAGATTTCTGATCATATAGTACGCCCTTTCATAAATGTGGCTAAAATTGCATTTCCTGCAGGACTAGAAAAAAAAATTGTAAACCATAATTAATTAAATCTAAAAACGGCGTTATTTATGTGAGCTTGTTACGCGAGATTTCCACGTGGATCCAAGTAAAAATTGTAAATATTAAAAGACCGGAAGTGGACCCGGAAGTGTCCGCATCCTTCGTCTCGACTCCAGTTAAGGGGACTCGTATAATACTGCAAATAGGTAGAAAATCATAAACCATATGTGCCTAGCACAAGCTCAATAACTAATTACATAGAGCACATTTCTTTGTTTATAGCATACGAACTTGAATTTTATTAAAATCATTAGTTATTTTTCTGTAAAATTTTAAACACGTTTATTTGCTGGACCTTATTCAAGCACTTCTTTTTTGTTATCTGTGTGATTTCATTGTGTGTTTTTCGAATACAATGACCACAAATTTCCAACACCTCGTTCGTCTTTTCGAAATCAAGTAAACCCAAAGTGACGCGTTAGAACCGTTTTGGTGAGTGTACATATATGTTTTGAAGGGAATTTTGGAGGGATACATTCTAAATATCAGTTTTATCAATTTTGATTGAACATATCACATGCCACATGATGCATATGTAATGCGGACTATTGTAACAGGTTTTATACTATTAATTAATAGTTACTTTATAACACAGGATATTGTCACAAGTTATTTAACTTTAACAAGGTTTGCACATTTCTTGAAACGTCCTTGAATTTGATGCCTACTACTTGAAAAGTACTTGAATTTGTAACAGCCAAAAACTCATTGAAATGTACTTGAATTTTGAAAATAAGCTAATAAAGTTTGGTAAATAAACTTGAATTATTCTGCTGAGAATAGATAAATGAATACAATAACAAACAGACTTACAATGACAAAAATAAAATAAAATGACAGAGCTATCTTCTACAGGGTCTACCGCCGAGTAGGCGATAGTAATACAAATGTAGTAATACAGTACGATATGGCACACGGCCGGTTTTTATGCCCGTGAAAGTAATTCTCATGCTGTGTAAACTTCTTGAAAAATATACTGGATCCTTTCTTCTCTATACCAAAATTACAAACATTTATAGTCCTTGAAAATGGGGGAAAAGTTTTCGTGAAGTTCTGTTTGAACCATGTTTAACCAATCTAGAGTTATTTCCCTATATCCGTCTTTAGTATAAGTATACAGTACAATATAACGCTTTTCACGCCTGACCAATTTCCGCGGCCGAAATGGCGCTCCAAACATCCAAATATATCCATGATATGCGCCACATTCTTCGCATGAATCATTCATCTTTCCAATGATACCTGCTTTATGCCAGTCAGTCAGTTATTGGCGAAGTTTTCCCAAACGCGCGCTTGACGCTACCTCGTCGCTTTGCTTTAATAACACCCGAAGACGTGAAAAACAGTTGTTTTCGCAGGGATTTTCGATGGTCTGACAAAGATGAACATAAAAGGTACTTACATGTATTGCGTTAGAAAAAACTCTTCCGCATGTCAATTCCATATTAAATTCACCACTGAAAGTACTACAAGAGTGAATAAGTTGCTACATGGAACACCTCATACACAAGACAATGCCTCTCCACACAGACCTCCAAGAAAACGAAAGTCCATAAAACATCACGCATTTGAGGAGGTAACATGGTAAATACGCAATGAAACAGGGGCAAAAGGAATGGCCCGACCGACTATAAAGGACAAATATGAAGGACAAACAGGGGGGGGGGTTAATGTATGGAATGCATCACAGGACAAGTCAAGACAGCTGGCAACAATAGGCCGAAAGGGCGGAGAAAATGACATGAACACTATATCAAGGGAAATAATTGCACATGGGGAAAGGGTAATTTAACATACCTTTAATACACAAATAGAAATAATAACCATACAGCGATTTACAGCATTTCAAATCACTACTAAACCAGGTTTGGTTTGAGACGCCATCGGGTTCACAATCACGGTGCATGCTACGTTTATTCGATTTAGTAAACTTCTGAGGGGTTTCAATTTCTAATCCCGGTGCTTACTATCTTACTGCTTGCTGACGATCTTGCTTGTTACATCGTGTGATACAATAACATTAATACAGATAATAAACTTGATTCGGAGCCACTAAAGTTCGTACTGTACCCTTGTACATTTTATACTTCGTTTGATAACAGTTTATTAAGTAGGCTAATTTCTTTAAAGTACTAATTCGATACACATTCGTTGATCGTTTCTAACATGTTTCATAATGTATGTCTGCTGTAAATGTCCAAATTCAAGGCATCGAAAATGAAGTATGTTGTAGTAATTGTCTTAGAAACAAATATTAATGGTATTTATCTTCATAAATAAATGTCTTTCCTTAATTCAAATGATAAACAGCTGCAAAATATGCTGTATTAATAAATTGCAGCGGCTGTCTTGTTAATTTGACTATGATTTAGAAACTCGTACAGTAAATGGACATTTACGCTTGAATTGTTTTATTATTAAATACAGTGACCAAGCACAAATGTTCATGGAAATGGCAAAACATATAAAGGCGTGAATTATCAGCTGTCCTCATTGCTAAAGACGTACGTGTAGAAAACAGAAATGGATGAGAAAATACTTATTGTTTGTTTACTGGTACAAGTTATAGGGATAAGTGGACAAGGACTGGAATTCGATGGTACGTTCACATGAATTATCTTAGTTAACAAAACAATATACAATATGCATGCATCTTAATCAGATACCTGTATTGCTACAAATATACTGTTTTATAAAATACATAAATTGTGTTTTAAAAATAACTTCTGTAAACAGAACAAATTTATATTTCATGATACTACGTCAATTTAATTGTGTGGATCTCACTGCTGTATATTGTCTATTGATATCTGTCTTGATCAATCGACATAGTAACAACATCATCATCATTATTATCCGGCACTAGTAGTATGATTATTATCATCATCATTGATATCATAATGATAGGCTTTAGTTGTCCTCATTAAGATCGTCTTCCTTTTCTTCTTCAAATTCACCATCACTTTTAGTAGCTCTGTTACTTATTCCTGAATAGACTGAACAACGAAGTATCATCATCACCAGCATCTATACCATTGGCCCTTCTTATACGTGTGTATATTTTATTTTTTGACAATACCGCTCTGCAGTTTATAGTGAAGTGGAGGCATGTTTATGGTGTCCCAGCTTGTGACACGGGTTGATACGCCAGTAATTTCGGGGAGAAACCGGCATCATTCTGAAACGGATGCAACAGATACGAGCCTGGCAAAGTTTGTGCGTTGTTGCCATAGTTAATAATTTCACATATGTGTCTAAAATGAAAAGTTAGTCTTCTTGATCAACAATTCATATGATAAGAATATGTGCCAAATCCTGTCATAATATTTTACAGCGTCCTACGTTTTTATCTTTGTAAATAATGCACATATCATATGCATGTATACCAGTATGTGAAATATTTAGTTGCGTCTAAAATATATAAGGACCAGTCTGATTGGTGTTATATGGATTTCATACGATCTTTTCTAAATATACCCACATAAATGTTCAGTTTCTTACATATGTTTTTGTTTTATTTTAGTAACAAAAGACAACTGTTTTTTAGTGTTATATGCATATGTAGATATTAATTTAAATAATACGATGTTGTGTTTAATATCGTAACGTATCGTGTGATATTTTGTTGTTTTACTGTAAACGTCCAGTCTCGCATAACTAGAGTGATTATGTATGTATTTATATTATTGTAACAGGTATGCGTACAGAAGTGACAAAAATAAAGATTAAATGTAGATTATGTCGCGTTTGCTATCATTTAGCGTATACATATTTATTTTTCAGTATATGACGGACAGATAACACCACGTAATGTATTCATTGTATTGTTTTCTTCAAAATGAATCTAAATGCTAATGAATAATTTTAGTAAAGTTTAATCAACAAAGTTGTGCACATGCGTACGCATACATATATGTTTTATTAACAGTAAGAAATACAGGATATAAATGATTACATTTTTGTTTATAATGCACTTGTAAACTCAGTATTTGTTAACTTTTAACTTCGCGATTCTAAAAAGCTTCGGGCAAAAGTTCGTAAAACGTTATATATATATATTTATTTACTATGTTATGTGATTGCTAGCTTTATGACAAAAGATAATGAAGCATATATTTCAGACGTGTCACGCTGGGGTTATGGGGACAATATTCAAGGTAAGTTATGTGATTATTACAGTAAAATCCATCATGTCCGTACTTTCGTTTTATAATCGAACGCGACAGTCGGTTTCAGAAAGGTCTGTTTATGTGAATTTGAGAAATAGTAGCAAACAAAATGAAAGAGGGTATGGGTACAACAAATGAATATGGAATACAAAGCAACAATATCGCTACATACCTTGGAACTGTCAGTCTCAATACAATACGGCATGCAAACTTCGTACTTTACATTGTTGGCAATACAACCCATTTCATTCTCGAATGCTCAGTTGGTAGAAATTAAAATTTCCGGAGAACACCCAAAACACATAACAAGTCCTATAAAAAAAGAAAGCATATTAACTAAAAGAAACATGAACAAAGGCCTAAACTAAATAAATGGGTAAGCATTGAAAAGGATTACCTCATACATTATTTGACCTGACATAATATTCGTGTTTATTTCCGCCGTTTCGGTCCGTTGCCAACTTATTTTCTTTGCTTGACATATTATGGAGTCTCACACACTCGTTTTTATCTCCGTCTTAGTCGATCCTCATCTGTTTTAGTAATCAGCATGACAATTCATTGACGCCCAATCCCCGTAGGTGTTTCCCTTACACCTACTCAACTCCTAGAGTTTTATGTGTTGATGTTTCCCTTAGATCTTTGTGGGGAGGCACTGGGAGTGGGGCGTTCCTTGTAACAAATTCATCTTTCCTATGAAAGAAATGATATGAGAGCAGGTAGAAATACAACAACATTAACAACATAAATCAAATGCATAACGGACCAAACTAATTATATTGACGTCATAAAATTGTGTGATATAACTTTAAGTCAGTCACCTCATTGCTCCAAAAATCTTGCTTGATTGATGCGGTCAACTGAAAGGAAACATAGTAGAGGTGATCACTAAACTGATTCGGTCCACTAAATTATTAATCTACCTAATATGTTTTTGAATAAACGGTTTAAATATGTGCTTCACTCGAAGATACACATTATGTAATAATTATCAAAAATGAATTTCGTTTAATTAATTTCACAGGTCCTGATGGTTGGTTGTATTTGTTCCCAATTGAATGTTCTAGTAGTAACCAATCACCGATAGATATTCGCACTGCAGAAACTGTTTACGATCCAGAACTTCGCAGATTCCAGTTGCAACGTGATCCACGATATTGGGGAGCACGGTTTGAACTTCACAACAATGGACACTCCAGTAAGCAACTATTTGAAACTTAAATTAATGTTTATGTGCTGAAATACCAATAACATGAAAGTACATCGTACTAGTATCCCGGACCAGGCTAGATGGTATTCATTACCGTCCAACAGTTCCATTTGCAAATATGGATACGTCAGTAGAAGAGTTTACAGTTTTTGCAAACAAACACAAAAATGCAATGCTGTTACAAAACTGATGATATGATTCATTAGGATTGTGTATACAGACTGACAAATACAATCTGGTAGGATTATACAAAGTGACGCGTGCAATCCAGACTTATACAGACTTAGGGGTTCACTCTAATTGCGTTTATATCGACTGACGATTACTGTCCAGTATTTTATATACAGAATAACGGATGCTTACCACAGTTTAACTCAGAACAGAAATTGAAGGATGTAATTCAGTAGAATTTATAAAATATGAACGCTCCCATTCTTTCGATGAGCTCTATTGGATACCAGTAATACAACTGCAACACAAGTTTTCTCAATATTAAATATTACATGTTATTTCGCAAACTGTATGTAATGGATTAGAATAGATTCGGGGTAACTATCATTGGTACAAGTTTAGAGTTGAGCACTTTTGAGCTCGTCCGGTTAGCTCAGCCGGTGGAACACTCGATTGCGCAATCTGGAAGTTGTAGATTAGAACCCCGGTTGAGGTGTATGCTCTACTTGCCTTTTTTACTATCATCAACCCGTCTGCGAGTCATGTGAAGGTTTTGAGTATTGTTTGGTAACTCGGAAACACTCGTAAGGTCAAGTTAACGCCGTGCGTAACTGAAATACCGTTCAAAAACGTAGTACACAAACAGGCTCGAATCCCTTTAGGATATTTTGCGTATATTTTTTCATATCTTACATGCATTTATTTTATTTACTACTGTTACAGTTCAGGTTAATACCATAGGCAAGTTCTATCTACGTGGTGGCGGGCTGCCGCACAATTATGAAATAGCACAGTTCCATTTCCACTGGGGAAGTGGCAATGGTCAGGGATCGGAGCATACGTTTGATGGTCGTGCTCTACCAATGGAGGTTGGGTATATGCTTATATCTTTTTATCTACAGACTGATATCTACCTATCTACATTATAGTCTGCTTTTGATTTTGTTTTCCAGTTTAATTGTGCAATAATTATACCTCCATAAACGAGTTGCTGTGTGAGCGTGTGGGCCAATCTGTTGGTCTGTTGGTTGTTCGTCTATCTGTTTCTCTGCTTCATCTTCCGAACCGCTCATTGGATTTTGACATGAAACGCTTTCAATCTTTTTTGCCAAAATAGTTTATGTTTACACATATTTATCTAGTTTTCTGCGTTACACCGACACATATTTCGTAAAAAGCATGATACTTTCGCGCTAAAAAATAATAAAAAGCATGAAACTCTGATAGTCTGCGTTCAGATTCTGATACGTATCCATTACGCTATGTAATAAACACGCTGATTTGATATCTATGCATTGATATGTTCTTTTTCTAAATCAGAAAATGCGCCTATATGATCATTATCATTGAACTAACCTGCAATTTGATATGGACTGATCCACCTATGACGTTTTGTCAATGTTATTGTGCCTTCAGATCTTGGCCGCACTATAACAGAAAGACAATTACATTTATTACCCAACTCATACAGCGTTATATTATATATATTCAGATAGGAAAACACAACAACCTTATCCACATCCGTTATGCATGTTTGTGTGTCGTATTCATTGTCTACATGTGTGTATGTTTTTTATGTCCCCTCGTGATTTTGGTGTGGCTGTGCACTCTGCGTGTGGCATTGCCTGAACGTGATTTCATTATTCATTTTTATACTTGGATTATACTTTAACATTTTGAAGATAAAAGTGAGAGAATAAGTTGCTACAGGGAACACCACATACATAAGCCAGTGCCTCCCCAGAAAGACCTCCGGGAAACAACAATCCATAAAACATAAGGCATTTGAGGAGGCTCAAGGGTACATACGTAAGGGAACAGGGGCGCAAGGAATGGCCGATCATAAGGGATAACTAGGTGAATCAAAGAGGACAAACAGAGAGGGGGATTGATGGATGGAAAAGTTCATAGGACAAGTCAAGACAGCTGTCAACAATAGGCCGATACTAGGGAGAATGTTACATGAACGATGGAAATTTAAACACAAAAAGAAATAATAACCATACAGCGATATACAGCCTTGGAACTTTACAGGAAAAATACAGGGGGTTTCAAACGACTTAACAGCTTTAAATTATCATGATCCATAAAATATTACTTATTTAGAAATAAACATAACAGTAATAGTGAAATTTTAATGCACATGTATGTAATAGCAACAAGGTTTTTATTCACATTTTTATTGTAGCTTCACATAGTTGCTTGGAATACGGACAGATACACCTCAGTGAAGGAGGCTGCAAAACACTATGATGGTTTAGCTGTACTAGGTGTACTGTATGAGCTGTCTCCGTATGATAATCCGGAATTAGAACCGATGGTACAAGTCCTACCGTTTATAAGAGATCCAGGTAAGTTATCGTTCGAATGAATCTGAAAAGTTACATACAGAGCATGACAACGTACCATTTGCGTTGGCTCTGCCAAGCCGTATTCTAAAGATGCAAGTCACTGTTATTGAACCGATGCGAGACGGTAATTACCGAGCACACAATGTTTATCATTTGCCCATGTGGTCATTTTTAATTTTTTGTTATAAATTTTCTGCATAAAATTCGTTATGGCTTAAATGTCGGTACGATTGTAAACAATAAACATTACATGGTTCATTACTTTTTGAAGTTCATGTTTTTAAGAAGCCTCCCGAGTCTGTAAACTCAATGCAGACCTATTCCGAGTGCCGCTTACCTACGAGTTTTTTTGTTACTCTTAGGAAATACACCAAGGCTTATAATAGAACTATACATCAATACATTTGTATACACTAAAGAAATAGTTTGTTTATTCAATTGCATAAACATTGCCAAACGTATTCCGAACAATTTGCATGTAAGTACCACCACAGTGTATACATATCGGTCTCTCCAAGAGATTCTTGTATATATTTTGGCATACATGTACTTTATTTTAGAAGTACATGTAATTTGAATATACAAAACAAATCAGCATTGTGTGTTTCAGATCTGAATCGTTCCGTCAACCTGAATCCTGTAGATATGCAACTTTTTCTACCCTCACAATCTCACAGATATTATCGTTACCAAGGCTCTCTCACCACGCCCAGTTGTTATGAGAGTGTCGCGTGGACAGTATTTGCTAATACAAAAACTATTTCCCTAAGACAGGTAATTATAATATACATATAAAAAGTCATCGCGGGTCATCAAGTTGTCGTGGGTTCGAAACCCGGAGAGGCGTATGTTCTTCCGTGACAAATTTGACGGAAGTAATTGCATGTAAAGTCATCTATATAATTTTATATAGTTATATACTCGGAAGGATGTAACAAGTCATATTAAATAGTATCAAAACGTGCATGCAAGCAATACATGTTTGCATTAGAAGGCCAGACATATGACTTTCTAGTGCATTATCTTCATTCAAGGAGAGTATACACCGCATCCGGGGTTTGAACTGGCGACCTTCAGATCGGTAGTCGAGTGTTCTACTCACTCAAGTAACCTGGCTGGCTATGTCAGACAAAATGCAAAAACGGTAACATGATACTGGCTGATACGCTTTATAGTAATGTCGCGATGTATTAAGAAACCAAAAGCTTTTTACAACATTTTATTATCTGGGATGCCATCAAGAAACTTGCAAAGAAAAATACCAGATGTGGTCAAAGGTGGTCAAATTTTACACCTTACTATGTTCTAACATGGTATATGGAGTCTGTTCCAATAAGTATATACATAACATGCATTTTCACATACATATTCACGGGAACGTTTCTACAAGCTAGTTTAATACATCCCATATCGTATCGCCTACCGGCGCAGAACTTTACTTGTAATCGGCAAAGCTCGGACGACCCCCCCACAATCAACCACTGTCAGAGATATTATAGTTCCAAACTTTAACGTCGAATTACGATTTCTCAAAATGTACACCTTTATACTAAATGTAGTATAATATGAATCTCGATGTTGACGCTTTTATTTCAGTTGAATGTCTTCCGGCAGACTCTGACTTCAATTCATACAGTCGAAAACAGAGCTTTTCGCAGTGGTTAGTACTGTTCAAATTTATCATGCTAATTTGATCGTATATTCTTACTACAAGAAAAAATAATACATGTACTATTGTTGAAAAAAGGTTGTTGCTCAAGAATTGGCCACTGGTGAGGCACTGTTTTGGGTTGGACTTATTTTGACGCCATTGCAAACGTCATTTGAGTTTGTATTGAACAATATTTATTTATTGAATGAATAACACATAATTGCGTGAATTTTTCAGATGGAAGAATGCCACTGATCAATAACTACAGGCCGCAGCAGCCCCTATATGACAGAACAGTATTCCGTAGTTTCCCATACATGTATGTTCCACAAGCAGGAAATGAATTGACCAACGTGTTTATCTAAACTAAATGGAATCGTTCTAACAAAAAGAGTATTTCGCATGTATTCCATTAATGTAATCTAAGTCCAATATTGTTTACACTTTTCATCAATGAACTATAATTATGTATTGCTTTGTAATAATGACATTCGTGGTATTCATCTTTTTCCTGATATTGTTGAAATAATCCTATTAATACTTGCTGATGATATAGCATTTATAGCAGACACCATTGTTGGTTTACAAAGGCAATTAAACATCTTAAGTACATTGTGTAACACTTATAAACCTACTGTAAATATTGATAAAACCAAAATGGTTGTGTTCAAGAAAGGTGGTCGTTTGACAGCTCATGAGTAGCGGCACTACAATAATATGGCCATAGATGTAGTCAATATTTTACCTATGTAGGTGTATTATTTACGAATAGGATTTCACTCTATAGAATGTCAGAAGCTATGTCAATCAAGTCTTATCCATATATTGAACTATTTTAGTAAATTGTCTTGTTGACCGTATACAACTTTTTCAATGGGGTTTACAAAATGTGAATAATGTTGAGAATGTACAAGTTTATGCATGTAAACGTGTTTTGAAGGTTAACAAAACGTCATGTAATTATGATATTCATGGGGATCTTGGTAGACTACCCATGTATTTATATACTTATAAGCACTGCATTGAATACTGGATGAGACAATTGCGTATGTCACGTAACCGTTATATACGTTTGTGTTATGATATGCTTGTTTACATTGATAACATCGGTCATACAAACTGGGTATATTGGTTTTAACATGAAACATAAATCAATTTCGACATTGTTTAGCTGCTTCATTTAGAAGTTCATCTCACTCCTCAATGATTGAACAAGGTAGATATATTGGTGTTCCAATAGAATTTAGAACATGTATATATTGTGAAGGTTACGTTGAGGATGAATTTCACTTTGTTATGTCCTGTCCTCTATATGCTGATTAAAGACAACAATTCATTCCTTAGTGTTACTTGAAACACCCTAGTGTTCAAACAGTTTACAACCTGATGTCCTGTCCCAATAAATGTGCTGTACGTAATATTGCTGTGTAAATTGATCATGCTCTCTGAGAATGAGATTTTACCTCAAGATATGCATGATTATATATATTAACATATATGTAATGTCTCCAGTTTTGGAACCAAACATACAGAGTACAGAGGCTGGTATACTGAGTACAGAGACTGGAATACTGAGTACAGAGACTGGTATATTGAGTACAGAGACTGGTATACTGAGTATAGAGACTGGTATACTTAGTACAGAGAATGCTATACGTAGAACAGAGACTGGTATACTTTGTACAGAGACTGGTATACTGAGTACTGAAACTGGTATACTGAGTACAGAGACTGGTATACTGAGTACAGACACAGGTATACTGAGTGCAGAGACTGGTATACTGAGTACTGAAACTGGTATACTGATAACAGAGACTGGTATACTGAGTACAGAGACAGGTATACTGAGTACAGAGACTGGTATACTGAGTACAGAGACTGGTATACTGAGTGTAGAGACTGGTATACTTAGTACAGAGAATGCTATACGTAGAACAGAGACTGGTATACTGAGTACAGAGACTGGTATACTGAGTACAGAGACTGGTATATTGAGTACAGAGACTGGTATACTTAGTACAGAGACTGGTATACTTTGTACAGAGACCAGTATACAAAGTACAGAGGCTGGTATACTGAGTAGAGAGACTGGTATACTTTGTACAGAGACTGGTATACTTTGTACAGAGACCAGTATACTAAGAACAGAGACTGGTATACATAGTACTGAGACCGGTATACTTAGTACAAATACCGATATTCTGAGTACAATGATCGCGGTATATTACTGGGTATAACGACCTGTGAGATGAGAACAACAACCCATGTAGTCAATGTAGCGACACATAATAGTGAGTAAATTGAGCCATTTTTGCCTACACCAACACACATACAAAAATCAACGACCACTATACTGTAGCACAGCAACATCTTATTTTTTATACAGCTACAGAATTACTGATCAAAGCGGATCAATATACCCTATGAAATAGCCGCTCATATCGCGCAGTTAGTAACATCTGGACCTCACTATAACATATACGGTCCCTGGTAGTATGGAACATGCTATCTTATAGTTTATAACATCATTCGCACCTATTTTTAAACTGTTAAATATCACTCATACTTTTATTTCATTTCTACTTTAGATATACAATTTATATACATGTAGAAAAATGCAGTCATTGGTTGCCAATCCAAACGTGAATATACATGGAAACAGATATTGCATTATGGTTTTGTCCAATCAAAAGGAAGCTTACGGTCTCGTACAAGTTCGGAAATATAACGAAAACAATAATCGTGTTATTTCGAATAAATACATTTAGGTCTTTGGAATAATGATCATTGATGTAGGCCTACCTAGATAAACACGAATTAGATATATTGATATAAAGCAAAACTTAAGGTATGGCCCTATGTAAGTGATTGTACTCAGGGCCGTAAATTACATGGAGGCATGTAGGCAGTTGCCTCCTATTGCGGGCTGAAAAAAAAATCATTTTTTGTCTAAAAAGGGTCCAAACTTTTTTTTGCCTCGCTCCGCTCAGCGGGGTGCCTCCTCTTCCAGGGGAGGCAATTTACGGCCCTGGTACTCACTCAAATATCCAAACTTGAACTAGGCTGATGAAATTATGTTTAACCACCCAGTAACAGCAGGGACCGTATTACAGTTGAATACATTGTAGTGTGTTCCAGGTAACGGCTATTATAAAATGACCCTGATATGATAGGTCCATGATTATAGTATATGAGCGCTGCTATAGGATTTACGACCTCTTCTGTAAGTGACGTCATTTCAAGAAAACGCAACATGCCATGTCACTATTTTCAAGCAGGAAGCACTAATAACTCCATATGGTCACTTCGTTTTCATATTGCCAAATATTGCTTACTGTCAGTACATTGTGACGTCACATGTGACGTTTTGTGGAAATGACGTCACTTAAAGAAGAGGTTGGAAATCGTACAGCGGTGCTCATATATAGATCCGAGTTAATTATGTGTAAGGATTTATTTTATTTTCAACTTGTTGCAAAAAACTTTATTCCATTTAACACACCTGAAGATATTATACCAATTACACCGTTTATCTTCTTTAAGATATTTATTTTTTGCTTTGAACTAGCTGCATTTTATTGCTCTAACAGGGGCGAAACTATTCATCACGATTAGTTATAAAAATGATCACCGTAACTACTGCAGTATCTGTATAAACAAACGAAATTACAGTTTTCTAGGAAAAGACTGAATGCATTGAATGCTATCGACAGGTTAATTTATATCAAGGTTAGTATGTTTTAGCTTAAGAGTGTCATGCATATTTCTTTGCCAAATAATGTGTGCATTAGCATACTCATTATAGAGGCTATATTTCGGATACCCTTGAATTTCGGATGATGGTTTATATATCAGGTATATTTACAAAAGTATCGTATAATATGAATAGATTGTGTGAATGAGTGTAGGTTTATGCAATATAAAGTGGGATGTGACGGTTGCCATTATGCCAAAATGATGTATAACTATATACTTTCCAGTTTTTCTTGTGAAACATTCCTTCTTTCCTGTAAGTGCAGGGCCCACTCTATGGCGTCTTGGGCATCGTCACTCTGCGGATAGCCTGTTATCTTTTTAATGGTTGCCATTCCCCAGGTCTAAAGTAAATTCAGATTTTTTGTTCTAATTGCATCATCAAACACATTTAAATGGTAGCCTTACATACATGTCCATCCTACTGTTTCTCACTTTTCTGAATGTATTGAATTCTTCATGTGTTGTTTCTACAATGCATGCCATATCAAGTCGACATTTAAACAATCACTGTTTCATAATTTTATTATGGTGTAAGCATAATACTGGAGTTTCATACAGGTCTACAAAAGTTATCTTTGGTATATTTATGCTAGATTTCAATGAAAGTGGTCTTTAAATGTTTCTACTCTACAAATAAAAATCAGGTAATTATTTTTAATTTAATACTATTTTCAGACAAAATGGCTCAAAATACAGCAGAAACCAGTGAGGCTTTGCCAGAGTTATCTAACTTTGGGGTGAATTTAAGTTATATCAACTTTAGAAATGATACTCATGAGTCAACGTTACTGAAAGAGATGAAGAAGTTATATGATGATGACCTTCTGAAAGATGTGACTCTTTGTGTAGGAAATTTGGAATTTACCTGTCACAAGAATGTGTTGGCAGCCACAAGTCAATACTTCAAGCTGATGTTCACTCTAGAAATGGCTGAAAGCAAGAAAGATAGAATTGAATTATTTGATGTTGACGCAAGTTCAATGAAAGAGATTCTGGAGTATGCATATACTGGGAAGATGAAGATTACCAGGAGCAATGCCCAGAATTTACTTGGTGCTGCCTCCCTGTTTCAGATCTTGCCAGTTCAAAGAGCTTGCGCAAACTTTATGGAAACACAGTTAGATATTCATAACTGTATTGGTATACATTATTTTGCAGAAATCCATAATTGTGTTTCTTTAAAAATCAAAGCACGGGAATTTATTGAAAAGAACTTTGTAGAAGTTTGTCAGTGTGATGAATTTCTGTCTCTGACTTTTAATAAACTGTCTGAGTTAATTCTCTCTGATGATCTGAATGTTGAAAAAGAGGAAATAGTTCTTGATGCAGGAATTGCTTGGGTGATGCACGATTATCAAACAAGGAAACACTATTTTTGTGAAATGTTGCCTATGATTCGTCTAGGTTTAGTTGACAAGAAATACATTGAAGAAAAATTGAGAAAAAGTCGGTTAATTAGACAATGTAGCAAGTGCAAAGAATACTTGAAAGATCTGAGAGACTATGAGAGTAGTCCAGGTTCCTACAAGGGTGGATCTGACTTCAGTTTGAGCTTAAGGTCAGGAATGTACCAACCAGAGCGTTGTTTGCTGATACTAGGCGGGGTAGAGCAGACTAATATACGACCATGTATCAATTGTTTCAATCCTGTCACACATGAGTGTTTCTACATTGAAGAGTTTCCTGAGCCCAGAAAACAAGATACGTACGACTGTGAAGATATTGCATGTGTTGTTACTGATAATAATCTAATCTTTGCTGGTAAGTTAGAAACTCAGGTGTATAATTAATACAAAACATTTTTTTAATAGTTTTTTAAATTCATGTTATTGAATTTTATCCTAAATGCTAACAGAAATGATTTTCATTTGCTGATTTGTTCAAATTGAAAGTCGTGGACTTTGATGTTAGTCCTAGAAAATTCCTTAAATATGGCTTAAACTCTAAAAGCCTGGAAGTTTGATATTAGAGCTTGTCATCATCAGTTGATCAATAATATCTATCACTGTGCCAGTAGTTTGCCTTTATTGATTTACATGTTTGGGTGTAGACATCTGCAATAAGACAAGATGCACCTTGACATTGTATTGAGCATGGATATGGTTTCAAACAACAGCATAACTCAAATTCGCTATTGCTTTCATTATTGTGTTTACCTAAATATCGATTATAGTAGCAACTGCAGATAAGCCCATCGATTATAATTTATAGGGGTGTTGTATACAACCTATTCATCCGTTCATAATTGAAAATCTGAATTAAACAACCTTCCTAACCTATTCCCAATATAATGGATAAATCAATAATGAAAGCCTTATCGATTTGGGTTTATACATACTGTAGCTGATATTACCAAACAAACATTTACCTTGTTATTATTGCAGGTGGTGGTAACTACATCTACCATCATTTGTTTGAAGACTCTGAAGATGATTCCTTTGAAGAACTTGAGTACAAGGAATATGTTGTTCAGAAAGACTTCTACCAGTTTGATATGGACCACAATGAGTGGGTTGGCAAGGCACCCATGCTGTTCCCTAAGTCAAACTTTACACTTGTTGAGCTGAAAGGGAGAATCTACTGCTTCGGAGGGCTTACAGAAAACAAGCATCCTACAGAAATCATTGAAGTGTATGATATTGAGAGAAACAGATGGAATTACCAAGGCATGTTGCCGACAACTCTTGTAGATTTAGCATCTGTTGTATATAATGATGACATCTACCTACTTGGAGGAAGAACTGGAGTTGGTGCACATAATAGTTTAATAAGGTTTGTGTTCTTTCACAAATAAATTCATAGTTTCAACCAATACACCATTTCAGTCTCTGATTTGAAAACTTTTCAAAATGTCTAGTTGTTTCTTCCAAAAAAACCAATTGAAACAAATCCTGTTCTCTGTTACATTTTCCATGTAATTATATCGGGAGAAAGTTTCAGAAGAGCTCAATTTTGAAAACTCCGACCAGCTTGATTGAGTCTTACACTTGGCTTGGACACTGTTATGATGCAACAGTCATATCTGGCCAAAACTAATCCTGGAAATGTCCATTATTATTATTTTTACAACCCAGTTGTATCTATTGCCTCAAACCGCTGTGCCATTTTGGGGTATGTATATTTATCATGCACTTTCCTTGTTTCTTGCTTAAGCTTTTCTTTCTGTAAATAATTGCTACATACCAGCTGCTTTTATTTAATTATTTATTTATGTTACATATTTATGTATACTCTTTGATAAAGTTACATTGGATTGGTATCTTGTTTTGTTCATAGATACAACCCAGAAACGGAAGAATGGACATCACTGGCAGGAATGTTGACACCGAGGTTCAACTTTGGTGCTTGTATTGTTGATGGTGAAATATATGCTGCTGGCGGTCAGATCTATTCACATGCTTCGTACACCATCAACAGAGAAGTTCTGCATACTGTCGAGATATATAACATTGAAGCTAACCAGTGGAGACTAGGACCTGAGTTACCTGTGGAACTTTACAATGTTTGTTTGACGGTGATCAATGGTGCTATGTACGCATGTGGAATACCTGATTATAAGGAAGATATGACTACACAGAGGTATAATGTTGTATGTAGATTGGACCTTGGTACACATCAGTGGGAAATTATTGAAGACAGCTTGTGCAATGTTAGAAACTTTGCTTGTGTTGTAGCAAAAATGCATACACGGAAATTGCATAAAATATTCTCCTCTCTGGGCACTTAGTGTTTTAATTTGTGGAGATGTTTTAGCTGGTAATTTGCTTTGGTTAGTTGCTTAGATGTAAATACTATCTAGGCTTAACATTCAACATTTGAATGAAGATTTGATCAACTGCAGTTTCCATAAACTTTTTTTGTGTGAGATTTGACTCCATGCCAACAGATTGAATACAAATAGAAAAATGCAGAAAATTCAAGTGGCTTGAGTTAGTACTTTCATTTTTCAACCAACTTTCATTTTGTAAGATGGCAAATGTTAAATTTAGTTCTGATGTATTAAAACAAGTTTCTAGTTTCCAAAGCCTTTCCAATTGTTTTATACAATTCATGTTTTGTTAGTGTAAAAATAAAGTTTAAATATTGATGTTGTCACAGACATGATTTTTTTTAATGCCCAAGACATTTTAGGCCAAGCATATATTTTTTAGAAATGCATTTTTGAATATTGCTGCATATAGTTGTCTAGTATTTGCTTGAATGAAATGCTGTGATAGTGTTATGGAGTTGTAGATCATTATCTATTGTGTTATTGTAAATTGTTGTGTTTATTTATTTCCGTGCCATTTGATACATACAATTATACTTACTTTATCAACATATTACATAATACCCATATACATGTTGTTACCTTTTCTGTTTTCTGCATTTTATGTAAAATTATTTCTTCTTACTGTGTCAAGATAATATAATGTTGTTCAGGAATGGAAATACAGTGCAACCTTTCAAGAACGACTCCATTTTGGAAGACACAAGGATGGCTGTAGTCGAGAGGTTGTAGTTCTAGAGAAAAGAGATTGAACAGATAGTAAATTCTTACTGCAAGAAAATCAATACAGTTGTTGAAGCGATGTTGTTGCTCAGTAGAGGGCGGCTTGAGAGATGTTGCAACATGAGCAATGTTATACATATTTTTGTGAAATAAAATAGCTGCAAAAATGCATTTAGTAAGGGAAAGATTTCCTGTATATTTTGTCCTCATGCAGCTTATTCTAAACCCAATATTCAGTATTATGAGTTTATTCCGGCAACTTTGCCTACGTTCATTTATAGTTTTCCTTGAGTTGATATCTGTGCTGTTGCCCTCACTGCCGTTTTATGTCTGTATATCAGCACACTACCTGGTACTAAAACTTATGGATGCATTTAATGATTTTGAGACAATTTTATCAATTACAACTGTATGAATGGTATTATAGAATGATATATACACATTTGCTCAACACTGTTTGTGAAAAGTGTTGCAATTTGTAATTTTAGAAATCAAAAGTTGATTATTACAATAATAAATGGATATCAAATACAGCTTATCAGGTAAAGTATACAAATATACTGCTGTACAGTTATTATGATATAATATATATTATATTATTTATAGTATACAAGCTCTCATTTTCGTGACAGGTTAATTTAGTGAACATGTATTAAGCATCACTTATGCAGTGTATGGTCAGTAAAAGCTTTTAACAAATCATATTCAAACAATTGTGTCATATTTGTGTAATTTCATATAAAATGGTCAATAAGTAGGTGTAATGTTACAAATTCCTGGTGATTTGTTATTTACGACTCCTAGAAAGTAGGAACGGTTCTGAATTATGTTAAGTAATGCATTGTTATTAGACAAGACATGAATATTACCATTATATTTATTATTCCCCGTAGTGTTATATTATATAACTTAAGCATGTCTGTGATTTTAATTATTCTTGATGTTAAAGGGTTATGACCGATTGTTTTATAACTGCTGAATGATGACATATGATTGTTCGTTTTACAGCTTTGAATAAGTTTAACAACGTTTTTGACACAGAAGTTTATTTTGTTTGTTACTGTAAAAAAGCTCCATGTTTATGAATTGAATTTGTTATGCCCCCCTTCGAAGAAGAGAGGGCATATTGGTTTGCACATGTCGGTCGGTCCATCCGTCAGTCCGTTACCTTATCGTTTCCAATCAATAACAACCCCTTGACCAATCATCCTGAAACTTGGTCCACACATTCATCTTGGGTAGCAGAGAAACCCTATTGATTTTGGGGTCACGGGGTGAAAGGTCACAGGGGGCATAATATTTTACAAACATCTCTTGTTTTATTTGCTATATATGTTGATGATTTCATGTTGTACTTATCAGTTCTCCATAAAATGTTCAGACCAGGAAATCTATTTAAGATTATCTCAATTTTTCACCTTGTGTAGTTATTTTGATGGCTGTATGATTTAGTTATCAAATATGTTATCTTTGGGGGTTGTTGTGTTGTTAATGTACATTAAAACTATTTGTTGTATATTTGATAATTTATTTAAGTGATTTGATGGTGGTAGAACATAATTATGTAGCATATACAAATGATAATGTTTATACCCGAGAGGATCAGTATCTGGTCCATGCCCCGCGAGCATTGATGCATGCACGACACCTTCTAGGCATGCTAGCGATTATGCGATGGATTATCTCCCTTGGAATCCGTCGCCATTCCTCTTGTAATGCCCGGCCAAGCTGTTGCAAATTGTTGCAACGCTGGGGTCTGTTGCGCACCCTGCGACCTAACACATCCCAAATGTGCTCAATAGGTGACATGTCCGGGGATTTGGCTGGCCACGGCAGTGCTCTTACACCTTGCTGTGTCAGAAAGTCGACGGCAACACGGGCTCGGTGTGGGCGCGCGTTGTCGTCCTGGAACTCAGTTTCCACCAATGCGCTGGGCAAATGGAACAACCACTGGACGTAAAATTTGATCAACGTAACCTTGGCCGGTCAAGTTACCTTGTACAATCATTAATTCCGTCCTTTGGTTGTACGTGATGCCCGCCCAGACCATGATACTGCCGCCCCCATACCTATCGTGCTGCTGGACTGTTGCAGGATGGTACCTCTCCCCAACTCTCCTCCAAACACGTTTTCGACCATCAGTGAAGTTCAAACAGAATCGTGATTCATCCGAGAACATCGTGTATCGCCAATGACGCTGTTGCCGCCCTATATGACGTTGTGCCCACTGATTCCTAAGGCGTTTATGTGCCATTGTCAGATGCATACCTTTGAATGGACGTCTTGCTTTAAGCCCCATCCCACGAAGTCTGTTATGAACAGTTGACTTACAAAGTCGAATTCCCGTGGCACCCCTGAATGTATCCCTCAATTCTGGTGCCGAAATGAATGGGTTCCTTAACGCAATGATGCGCAGATACCGATCCTGCCGAGGAGATGTCTTTTTAGGCCTCCCCTCCCATCCCTAATCTTGACACCACCCGTCTGTCGATACCGTGACACCAGTCGCGAAATTACACTTTTGGATTTACCAAAGTGTCTAGCAATTGAGTTCTGGGATTGCCCAGCTTCCAACATGCCAATTGCACGCCATTTCTCATTTTCCGTCATGTACACTTTAGGAGGCATTTTCCTTCTTTGCACTTGACAAATAAACCTTTCAGATGTGTTGTCTAACGGCAAGTGTGAGAAACCACAGTTTGTAACCTTGAATAACACGATATGCACGAGAAATGTGTGAAGTTTGAGCACTTTTATTACACGCGTTTGATACCAACGCCCGGTTTTAAAACAGCTTTGTATTGTCACGTACTCTGAAAAGTCAAAGGGGTTCCCTTAAATATTGTCCCTAGTATAATACAGAAGTGTTACCAGTGTACCATTACCCGATCTTCCCAGACAATGTACCACAACCTCATGTTTCAATTCATCCTCGGTACCCAGGCTAACTTACATACATTATACATAATGTTATGAATAGCCTGGGTACCGAGGATGGTTTCAATTCAGTCGTACAAATTGCTTATCATACAATTGATTCAACAAGTATTTTGTATGTGTCCTTTCTGTTCAAGTTATTTACAGAGATGGTCACTCTCATCAAGTCGAGATTTTGTCGTCTGCTCAATGTAGTGATTGTTGTGATTGGATGTAAGTCCAGCATTAGGCTATTTCGTGAAAAATGTACCCAATTTCCTGTGTATCAGCATTTCAGATGTTTCGTTGCCTCACAAAACTCATACTGTAGATCAGGATTCTTGGTTGTTTGAAATGTTATGTACTGAATGGTATCGTCTGTTTAGATTACACTGTGAAAGAAATTTTTTTAATTTGGGATTGTTCTTTTAATGAGTTATAAGAATTATACTAGTAATTCAAGTGGTTTAAATCATAAAAATGTATTGGTACTAGTGAGCAATGCTTCCATGCTTGTTATAATTTGTTTTATAAACTTGACTAAATCAGAATTATGGCCCTTGAATTATCCAAAATTGGTCAAATTAGCCTTGTCCGCTCTCTAAGTCAAAGTGTTTTCATCTGATCTTTACCAAACTTGGAGAAAATCTTTGTGGGCATAATATCTCGGCCAAGATCGATAACCAGCCATATTGCTCAAGTCACTCAGGAGTAATCACCCTTTGATTTTAGAAATTACCTAAAATTTGTCTCGTTTTAACTCAGAGCTCTGACGGGCGTATTTTGTGACAGTTTGCCACTCTTGTTCAAAAATAAATTATGTATAAAATTATTTTTGGGGGATGTTCATAGGTATCACGGACCTATATAGGTCCGTGTAGGTATTAAAGATTAATAATATATTATGTTAAATAATTTTGTTGAGTTTTCATAAAAATATTATGTAAGAAATAGTTTTGTCAAGACTTTTTTAGATAAAATTAATGATATACAAAATGATTTTGTTGGATTTTAATAAATAAAAAATATGTATGAGCAGCTGCAGTGGTATTGAGTTGATTTTGCCTCCATTTAGAAAAGATATATTCTTACACCAGTAAATAGTTAACCACACAAACAAGAATCACTCCATATGATCTTTTATTTCACATTATACTCCAAGCAATTACAGTACATTTTCATAGCCAATTCAATATCACAGTTATCAAAAATAAAATATGTACAATTCATGCAACATGAAAGAATCGATGCCAGACCGCATTGAAATACATTCTAACAATCCTAACATTTTATAAACCAGCATGTCTGATAATAATATTGATACATGATAATATACTATTTACATTATGTTCAGTCACATATTATTTTACTTCACTCATTGGTGTGATCAGGATGATCAAGTATATCATAATTTGAACCATCTAAGGTTGTAAACAGAACTACTTATTGAACTATTACCCTAGTATTTCCCTTTTGGCGTAGTGGGGAGGATTAGAGTGCCCGACTCCTGATTAGGTTGTGACCTTTACCCCCCCCCCCATATATTGTTACTCCAAAGGACTATTAATATTGTTCACATGTTATGTCAACAATTAGAAAACATAGGGTAATTTATTGTGAATCATAATCTTGTTTGCCAAATGATTATGGTGGGTTAATAGATTTACAGTACAACCTGTCTACAGCAACCCTCTCTTCATAGATCACCAACATCTTCAACAACAATCTACATATGCATCTAAGAGGGTGTTTCTCTAGAGAGGTTGCACTATACATTCCAATGTTCTTTGACCCATCACATATGGAACAGTCAACAGTTAAAACTAAATCGTAATTCAATAAACAACAAGCTATTGTAACAAACTACATTGCTCTATACACAATCAAATTTTACAATTTTTATGAAATCTAAACATGATTAAGTTTCCCTCGAACATGTATATACATGTACATGTATCCAAGCAAAGGTACAATCCACAACTTGTGAACTCGTCAGTGCACAAATGAATGAATATCATAAAATAATATTTTTTGTTTAAACATTAGAAAATTTCATTCTGGTTTTAAAACTTTGAAGATTCTTTTGTTAAAAGTTACACTAATAATGATACATCATAATGCACATATGATTAAGTTAGAAGCTTTTGTGAAGTCACAGAAAAAATAAATAATTTAATCGCAGTGGTTGCAAGCAATAATCTTAAGACTCAGGTCACCAATAATTTTACACATAATTGAAGGCTACAAAACTTCCTGTGATTTTTTGGATTTATTATCAACAGTCCCTCAAAACAGAAGTTTGGAGAATTAGCTTTTTATGTTCAAAATAAATCCATTATATCAATGAATATACACTCCATTCCTCTTAGTCTCAACATACTTACTTTGTTAGAAGGCAATTTTGTGGACCTTGTTATAAAACTTCCCGATATTTTGGTATAATTATTTAAAGTTGAAATGATAAAAAAAAGTGATTATTTTTGTCAACCACTTATTCAAAGCCATACAACCATTGTTGTCCTTCTTCAAATCGTTTCAGCACATAATTAGATAAATGTTCATATTGCTTGCATTGAGCATTTAGCAAAATACTATTGTATCATTGTATATAAGGTAAGACAACATTTACAATAATACTGCATTGATTAAGAATTTCAAACCGATTCTAAGCATACAATTCAAGAATAAATATGTCAAACCGATTCTAAGCATACAATTCAAGAATAAATATGTCCATTTTCATGATTATAAAGTTTCATGAGATTCACTTATGCCCCAGTGTACAGAGAGAAAAAGTATATGTAGAGTAAAAATATTGGATATAATAAAAGTCCTCTCTTTTGTTGAAGTTCTTCCACACAAAGCAAGGAACCAGCACTAAATGCGGCCCATAATACTCCTAGAAACTGAAAGTAGATAAAAATGCAGTATTAGAAAAATTCACACAATATAATTCATTTTTGATTTCACATTTTTAGGACAGGAAATGTTGAACAAACAAGCCAGTTTTTCATAAAAATCTTAATACTTCTTGATTAACACATCCACCTATAATATTATAGTATAGTATGAGTCCTTGATTTGTTTGTCAGATATTTACCATTTAGTTTCCAAAGACCTTTGCATTCTAGCTATCAAAGTTAAAAATTAGGAATTTCATATTTCAGAGATGAAAAACTTGCAATGAAGCAAACCAATACAAATGTAGTCATAACAGGATTTATTTTCAACCAGTCAGTAAGTCAAAACTTGGTCTCATAGCAAAGGGGGCTTTGTTAGGCATCATAAGAATCAAACCAACCAGAAAAAAATGTGTTTTTCACTCATCAAGTAATAAATTACATAGTATAAAGTCTTTATTTTAAAAACAATTGACATTATGATGAATTTACACAGAGAAAATGTGTGTGCCCAACTGACATTTCCAGTAAAACAATTATTTCAGTCTGATAAAAAATTAATAAGTAATGTTGACAATAATAATTTTATAAAACATCTCTGAAATACACCCAGTCCATTCATACTTACTTTTATCAAGAGGGCAACATAATGAAAAGCTTTAAAAAGTTGCAAAATAAGAGCTGTAAGAACCAAAGGCAGCACTGAATATCCAACAACACCCAAACATTGAGAGTAAGAAACCTGAAAACAATATACAATCATCAATTATATTATTACAATACTCCGGCCTTTTTTATCATTTTAGGATTGCTGCCACACCGACAGAACTGGGACAATAGGATCGCATATCGTCTTGACACTTAGCATGTATAAAACAAACAAAAAACGTGTGAACTTTTAGCCTGTATCTAAGGGTGTATTTAATTATAGTAAAAATTACATAGTACAATCGTTTTAGACATTTAAATACATAAAAATGCTAACACAGTAGCAAAATCAGTGAAAGAACAACTATTTAGGAATATTCTTGACTGGATTGGGAAAAATACATTTTTGCATTGGAAGTACATCTGGGTTTTTTTTGGAAGTAACTCTATATGGGAAAAATGCCTGATTTTTTAAGCACTGTAATGATTTATGCAAAATAAGGTTGGACAATCAGAAATGGACACAGTCTGAATGTGTTATATTCAACAAATCCCTCAATGCAGTCTATGATAACTTGAACCAAACCAACCAAGACACAAATCTTTACATATATGCATTTAATATGCCATAAACTGACAGGTACTTACATTTGTAAGATCTGTCAGAAGGTGAGACATAATGAATGGGTGTAAATGTATATTGCTTATACATACAGAACATTTAAACACAAATACCAACATGAATGACTTACCTCACCACCAAGAACTCGAGCTAACATAAATATGATCAGTGAACCACACACCCAAATAGTGATAATCCATGACACTACCTGAAGTTTAGAAATCAGGTCTTATACAAGAACATGGTCTCAGGAAGGCTCAAAGTTGATTGTTAAATAGAACTACAATGTATTGAATTTGAAATTCAGAGGACAGATTTAGCGTACATTTAAAAATACATGTATATATCGAGGGTTAAGTGCAAGACTATACTAACTCCTATATAAATACATAACAGTTAGGATAGTCTTGCACAGAACCCTCGATATGCTTAAAGGCTAAATGACAACATTTTTCAAACAAGGTCAAATAGTAATACTATTTTCAAAATGATTTCATGATCTCTGACAGGAGCATACATCATAATGAATCACAATTGCAAGATTAGATTGAAATAAAAGCACTCTCAAAAATCTTCAAGGCGTTTGTCTGAATAGATATACATGTATCACCACTTTATAGTTACAGTTGTACATATCTGCAGAATTTTTTATAATTTATATACAAACATATGCAGTGAGCTTTGTTTAATACATTTTTCTCTTGATATTTTATTCAGTTGTTTCATCATATAATTTTAATGAAGTTTTTTATGAACTTGGAATCCAGACTTACCCTGAACTGTCCATACAATGATACCAATGAATATAATAGAATGACAACAAGAGGTCCCCAAAAGTCAGGGTTTTCTCTAACTACATGTCTGTTAAAACCAAGCTGTGGTATGGGAAATAAGACGCATCTCAATTTGTAGTAAATATCCTTCAAATCAATGTCAAGTTCCTCTCTGAAAATTGGAAAGTATAATGTACAGGCTAAAGAGACCATTGCGACCCATGGTTAAACTAACTGAGAGTACACAGTACAGCAAAAGTTGACGTCTGGAGGTATCACAACTTAAAATACTTATTTTCAGTGTAATACAAATACATGTAGCAAACTCAGCCTCAAATTTCTAAAAGACTTTATCACTACAGACACTAAGCAAAATAATGTCCCCCCCCCCCCCCCCCCCCAATAAGATATTATTTCAAATACACTGACGAGGTTTTCCCTGAGTTTTTCAGGTAGGGGGCCTTGGACCCTCATGTTTGACAAATTGGGGATTGTAAGTAAATTTGAATGGCTACGGTCCAAGATATGCAGTTTATACTTGACAAAGACTTATTTTAGGGGTCTCAGAGATGCTCATTTAGAGGAAAATGGGAGTCACTAGACAGAAAAGGGAGCCAGAGACTCAAGATTTCTGCGTCAGGGAAATCCCTGCACTGAGCAAAGTTTTACATACAACAATGGTTCTAAGTCTTCCTCATCCATGTCTTCCTCTTCAAGGAGCCAGCCGAATCCTTTGCTATCCAGAAACTGTGATGCCTTGCCTCGGTTCTTCACACCATACCCAGCACCTTGCATCGACTTTGGTTCGACTTCAGGGATGGTACCTTCAACATCTGAAACAGAAAGATGGCATGTAATTTTAATACTTTACAGTTAATGAGTTATATATATATAATTAAAAATGTTCTCTACAGTCTTACGACTTACTACCACTTTCTTCTCTCTAACAAGCAAGAAAGTAACTGTTCATAGGATTAACACCTCAGCAGGAGTTTATTATTGTTCCCTGATATTGACCCCAGCTCCCTTCACATTTATTATCTTAACATTTCATCAACATGTGTTACCTGATATTTATTTTTAGGCTTAATGAAATGGTTTAATGCAAGTATTTATAAACATCCTTGCACATTTGTTCTGAAAATTTTATTACAGCTACAAAAAAAAAATAAACTTGCAAAGGGATATTTTTCATTTTGTCCAATCAAGATTTACACATGTACACCTCATGCCATTTAAAGGCATGTTATCATTGACTGTGTTTGCAATTTCTAAAACAATATGTTGAACTACTTTTTTATTACAATGGTATCAAATGAAGAGGGAACAGTTCAATGATATAAACCTAAATATATACAGGCTATGCATCTTTAAAATTTAAATTCTTAAATATGTTTTCGTGGATTTTTTGACAATAATGCAATCTCAAACCTCAAGTTTCGATACCCAATACCTAAAGTTATGAACAATATTAACTAACACTGTATTTATATTCTTCTGGAACGGGCTTTAGCTTAGGCATCTTGTCAGCAATTAAATCTGACATGTTTGTTGACACAGGCCCCTGAAATTCTTAGTTTATTGCCTTCCACTGACCACTTTGCAAATATCTGATAAGGGATTCTGTTACACAATCTCTAAGTTCTAACAGTATACCTCAGCTCAGAAGTGAGCTGTTTCTGGTAGTAAGTCGTAGGACTGTCTAGACATTTGCTGTTATCAAGACATTCTAGTTCTTACTAAAGTAAATCAAGGGGAAATTGTATGCTCTGTGTAGGGCTCAAACCCACGATCCCTTAAACACTAGTACAGCATGTTACCATCTGTCTAACCAACACCACAAAAACACAACATAACCAAACTCACCAAGTGTGCCTGACAATTTGATAGGTAAAGGGTCAACTCGGCCAACTTACCATTTCGGCCTGGTCCAACTCGGCCCACTTTTGAAGCACAATGAAAAGGTAAGTTGTTCACACCTTTGATATACTAAAGAATCAATATTTTGGGGGGTCATACAACAGACATAATTATATTTTTTCAGTTTGTATCGTAGATTGCGAATGTCAGGGCTATGGAAATAATAGAACAGAACATATCTTTATTCAATGTTTCGACAAGATTCAATTAAACTTTAAAGGTTCTTGACGATATACAATTATTTGATACTGTATGTGAAGTATAATCTCATCTGGCCCAGCAAAAGAATGAAATAAAGTATTTGTATATGGTAATGCCTTATATTTCAATGGTACCCATGTCAAATAGCACTGGAATATCTTTAACTTTGAATCAGTAAAAGTAGTAGGCACTAGGCTATCCAAATTTCAGGAGAACATATATTAAGATTTTATTAACCATGTTGCGAAGTTCCCCGCACAAACTGAAATTCGTCTTGGCCGGCAATTTGGTTAGATGGATGCGTGTAAGGCTGACTGTATGGTGGTGGTTGATTTTCGCCCGTATCTCCGATATCAAGCGAAATACTCTCTGGTGATGTGGAAGCTTGTCCGTACCCGGCCATTGTTTTTATGCTAGCTCCGCCAGCCACGTATACGAACTCTAATGTTTACTAAATTAGTCAACTCTTTGACATATTTAGACCAAAATAATATCATTCAATTATTTACTATAAAGTAAATTACCGAAACTGACTTTATTATTATTCGAAACTAAATTTGCGGGAACGCGCGAACCTCCAAAACAGAACGCAACTTTTCACAAGTAGACGAATGGTTGGTAACCCCGTATTTTTATGCAATAAAACTTACCGAATGATGTTATCGTATTGAAATGTGTCTAAATTTGCTAGTCAAGACACAATCTACTGTATCTTTGATAGTAGACGTTTTCTGTTCGACGACTTGACTGTTTATAATGCCGTAGTTTTACACACCTTTCGTACTCAACACAATTCGTCCAAAGCCAGGGTAGTATACTGGTTGCCCAAATGCGTTAAGATTTCAACCAATGCACGTCGTCTAAAATTCGATTAAGTGTGTTTATTTATGTACAATTTCGAAGTTTTTATGCTTATAATATTACGCTCTATTAAGAGCCCAGCTCAGTATATGGAAGAAGAAGTGCATTGGTTGAAATCTTAATGCATTGGTAATCGGGACAACCAGTATACCTGGAGAAATGATCTGGCCTCTGCCCTGAAGCTCGCCAGGTGGGAATTTGGTAAAATCTGTTTGCACCTATGGTTCTGGTGGACTAATCAATCAATCATTGCAAAAATTCTGTTGTTGAATTTGAATGGCATGGTCATTCTGGCCATGAGTCGTGTATCATCTTTGTTACACACCCAGGAGTGCAGTCAGTGTAATGCCTAATGTTTGAAGTCCTTTCCTCTGCACCTGTTCAAGATTGTGAGCATCAGTGTCTGTTAGTGGATCCAATCCATACACTACAAACATTCTCAATAGAGGGTCAAATAAATAGATAATACACTGATTTACACTAGTACTATTACTGCTTATCTTTTCATAGACTTTGTATGGAAAATTCCCAAAATGTGTTCACGTTTAACAATTGATTGATCATTCAATGTTTGTAGTTGCATCAAATTAAATTGTACATTTTTTGGAAAATTTAGATCTTGAACTTTCCAATAGAATATTGTTTAAGAAAATCGAACATGAAACCCTTTCAGATTGTCAGTTTACAAAACAACATTCTATGAAAATTGTTACCGTAAAACATCGACTTTACATGCAATTCAGGTTAGGTAATTATTTGTTTCAATCAATACGCTTCTAATAATTACGTTGTACAGTGTCGAAACTGTTAACAGACCTGTGTGTAGTCGTTTTGCGGGCTGTTGTGACCTCGGTGTACTATCAAGAAGGTTCCTCCTGACAAATCCTAATCAGGCTAGTGTTTGGTGCCCTTCACAGTACCCAGTGTTGTGGAAGTTCTTCTTGAAGAAGTTCATGCATGGTTTATGATCTTCAGAAACTGATTATGGTCATTCAAGGATGCCAGGAAACTATGTTTAATACCTGCTTTAGCTATATGTGCTGATTCACTATGGTACAATGGTACTGTCATAAATAAGATACTGACCAAGTTGTAAAAAAAAATATCTATGTCTTCTTTACTTTATAAGACAAAGATAATGATGCTAGACTTCTAATCTCACTTAATACGTTTAAAATCCTCTTTTCTTGTCTGATGTGCACCTGCCATTCATACCTGTGAAAGGGAGTCAAGTCTGGCAGTATCTAAAGATAGATTGTTCTAATACAATATAGATTTATGGCTACATTTTGTGCTTATGTTATCTATTAGAAGTTAAATTTTAAAAGTACATGTAATAATCATGGTTTTGAATGTTCTTGAACTCTGTATGATGGAGTATACTTGTATTGTTTTGTATTCAATTTTATTGATTTCAGTCATGGGTATTCAAGGCTTGCTGCCTTTTTTGAAGAAGATTCATGAACCTGTCAATGTATCTCAGTTTGCTGGGTGTACAGTAGCTATTGATGCATACTGTTGGCTGCACAAAGGGGCATTTTCTTGTGCTGAGAAGTTGGCACTTGGTGAAAAGACCGATCAGTAAGTCAGTTTAAAAACAAGTGTTTTACATAACTGTTTCACATATAAATTCAGATAAGATCATTCTAGGTGAAATAAGAAATCAAGTTTGTGCTTGACTGTTGTAACATACAGGATTCTTGATAATTCATTTATTTTTAGTCCTGAACTCTTGCTTCAGATCAAGGTACCCCTACTTTCACACATTACATTAAAATTATTTCTATATATAAAACACATACTTTTTGTGGCCCCCGTACACAATTGGTAGTCTGTCCCACAAAGCTTGTGTCATTCATATCTCCTGAACTGTTGTACATACAGTCTTAAACTTTACAGGAATATGTATCAGCATATGCAGCTGTGATGATTGAGTACAGTGGGGGCACCCTAACCTGTGTCTGGTTTTTAGAAACATTTCTCATAACTTCTATTTTTGAAATTGTGGTGAAAACCTTCACCAAGCTTTTATATTATTTCAAAATATTGATATTTATTTTATTTCAAATACAGATTTTGTATTGCATATGTTTCAAAACATACATTTATACATCACGTTGTAGTTGTACATAAAATGGTCAGCTAATTGCATGGTACAAACGGTCTAAACTGTAGGGCTGCAACAATACAGACCTGCTCTGCTTTGATTTGGTTCTGAATACTACTCATTCAGTTAGGTTAACTAACTATATGGCATACATAAAATTCTCAATAACATATAATTTATTAGCTAGAAGGTAAGTAGAGAAACAAAACATCAATTAGAGCTATACATAGTTACATTGACCTATGGAACCGAAACAAATCTCAAAACTACCAAAAACCAAACTGAGCCAAAAATAACCCAACTTGGTTAACCGTTGTAGCCCTACTAAACAGACATCTTGTATAACATCAGTGCTTGATATATCACCTACTTCACACTAGCGGATACAATGGTGGCGCACCCGGCACCCCCTAAACTTCTCCAACCTTACATGTTTGTCTTGAGTATAAATATGAAATATTAAAAGATTTTTAAACTGAATGCCATATCTCCTTATTGAAATCCACTCTATTCTTGGCGAATAGTTTCTTGAATTTTCACTTGCCTGAAATTGATTTTACTTGCCACAGGCTTCGGGTAAGTTGGTTGCTATGACGACTGATAAGTTGACCAGATCTCTCAGTATGTTGGTTCTTTAACTCTTAATTTGATGATTTTTACCTGTTAGATATGTGTACTACTGTATGAAGTTTATCAACACACTCCTAGCAAAGAACATCAAACCTGTGATGGTATTTGATGGATGTCATCTCCCATCGAAAAAGAATGTTGAAAAGTCAAGGAGAGAGTAAGTTTACCTATGTTGTTGCTTTATTTACGCATTTTAAGAAGTACTCAATTACCAGTTTACAGATTTTGTACCATTTTGATAAACATATTTTCTTCTCCATTCATTGTCAAATTTCAATATTTTCCTGACTGAATGAAATTTTACCCAACATGTCAAATGGTGAGGAACATTTGAAAAATCTTGTATATATTATACCGGTATATAATATAAATTGCAATGATTCCTGAATTATCTGTGAACACAGGATGGCTGAATTCATGAATAAAATCAGTGAAATATTGGGTGTGTATTGCAAATTGGTCTGTCACATCGGTGAATTGTGTGGTGTGCCTTGCAAATTGGTCTGTCACATGGGTGAAATATGGGGTGTGCCTTTTAAATTGGTCTGTCACATTTGTAATGTTTGTGTTTGTTGTTTTGAAGGAAAGGCTACAATTTTGTGTTGACGGCTGCTGAGTGTACAGCTCTAGATTGTTTGTCAATGTTGATAAAATAAAGCATCATTCAGGGATTGCTCACACCTTGAAATGCCTTTAATTTCCCTTGGAAACTCCTTGAAATGGTTCAGACTAAAACACCTCGAAAAGTACTTAAAATATTTACAAAAATCTGCTTGAATTCTGTCTGGATCTCCTTACAATGTTTTGTCAGAAAGTTTGCTTTGATGGAAGCATATTTAGTTATAAAAGGGCAGAAAAAAAGAAAAGAAATAGTAAGAGTAGGTAACTTGTTGATTTTTGTACAGCTGTGTACTGTAGTGTGTTTTAATGAAAATCTCAATCTGCTGCCTTTTTGGTGAACTTTTTAATAAATTCAAGTATTGAAAATAGTCCTTGAAAACTTATTTAATCACTTGAATTTTGTCTCCGGTATTCTTCGAGAACTCAGGGTGAGCTATTGTCAACACTCGCCGTCCGTCGTTTCGTTCGTCCAAACTTACTTACCTGTAGATATTTTCACGCGTTAAGTGTCATTCAATGCGATAATGCTCATCATTGAAATTTAATACACTTGCTTTCAGCTTTTATATTGAAAATATATATTTCATCGAATATTCGAATGCCGAATCAGTATTTGAATATTCGGACATACAAACGAATATTCTAATATCCGAATATTTGTTGACATCCCTAGTATAAAGTTCTTATCTGCAACTGTATGATCTTTGGCTTCTAGGAAACGAGAACTGAACAAGAAGAAAGCTGCACAATTTTTACGTGAAGGTAAAAGAGCCGAGGCACGGGAATGTTTTCAGCGATGTATCGATATTAACCCAGAAATGGCTTTGGAACTTATGAATGTAAGTAACCTTTTCTAGATTTAAATATTTACTGCTTACGTCTCAGATTTTAACATTTGTGTGCCCCAAGTTGGCTCTGTTGTATGCTAATTAAAATAATTTACAACAATAGCAGTACAGATATATATTATCAATGATAAGTAGCAAAATAACATATATTGATTATATATTGAGATTATAACATTCTCATGTTTTAGTGACTTTTAATACAAATGTAATACAAATAATTCAGGTAGAACCACTGTTCACAGGAATTTGGATTCCTAAGATGTTCTACAAGAAACAGCCACAAAACGTACACAGTGTTTCAGCACCCTTACAGAAGTCTATCCTTTATCATTGTTTTTTTTCTGAAAATAGCCCTACCCTTTCTAGTTAATCTTAATAACGACCTACCAACACATCTAAAAAATTGTAGGTAGGGTCGTGCAAATAATCAACATTTTTCTGCGCAGCCATACTTACATAGCATTGCTATTTGCATTTCGGTGTTGTATAAACCAATCAAATCTTACGTTAACCACCAAGCTTATTTCTCTTCAACCGAACAACGTGTGTAACCTTGGTGTGGATTGGTCAACCTTTAGATATAGGGTACGTTACCTTACCGAAATCCACTGAATTTCGGTGAATTTACCGAAATCCATTTTGGATCTGGAGTGATCAACAGTCGTAACATCTCGGCAATTTTTATGTTGCTCAACAAATCTTAACCGACCATCTTTTTTCAAGATATTTCTTGTTTAGGGGTGGTCTAATGAATAATTGTGTTTATTGTAGGTATGTCGTAACAAGGGTGTGGATTGTATTGTGGCGCCCTATGAGGCTGATTCTCAGTTAGCTTATCTCAATAAAATTGGTGTTGCTCAAGTGATCATTACAGAAGATTCCGATCTTTTATTGTTTGGATGTGAAAAGGTTTGTTCAAAAATACCTGATAGTACTTTGTTGTTTTATAGTATAGGATGATGAGTTTGCATTTAAGTACTTTGTTGTTTTATAGTATAAGATGATGAGTTTGCATTTAAGTACTTTGTTGTTTTATAGTATAAGATGATGAGTTTGCATTTAAGTACTTTGTTGTTTTATAGTATAAGATGATGAGTTTGCATTTAAGTACTTTGTTGTTTTATAGTATAAGATGATGAGTTTGCATTTAAGTACTTTGTTGTTTTATAGTATAAGATGATGAGTTTGCATTTAAGTACTTTGTTGTTTTATAGTATAAGATGATGAGTTTGCATTTAAGTACTTTGTTGTTTTATAGTATAAGATGATGAGTTTGCATTTAAGTACTTTGTTGTTTTATAGTATAGGATGATGAGTTTGCATTTAAGTACTTTGTTGTTTTATAGTATAAGATGATGAGTTTGCATTTAAGTACTTTGTTGTTTTATAGTATAAGATGATGAGTTTGCATTTAAGTACTTTGTTGTTTTATAGTATAAGATGATGAGTTTGCATTTAAGTACTTTGTTGTTTTATAGTATAAGATGATGAGTTTGCATTTAAGTACTTTGTTGTTTTATAGTATAAGATGATGAGTTTGCATTTAAGTACTTTGTTGTTTTATAGTATAGGATGATGAGTTTGCATTTAAGTACTTTGTTGTTTTATAGTATATGATGATGAGTTTGCATTTAAGTACTTTGTTGTTTTATAGTATAAGATGATGAGTTTGCATTTAAGTACTTTGTTGTTTTATAGTATAAGATGATGAGTTTGCATTTAAGTACTTTGTTGTTTTATAGTATAAGATGATGAGTTTGCATTTAAGTACTTTGTTGTTTTATAGTATAAGATGATGAGTTTGCATTTAAGTACTTTGTTGTTTTATAGTATAAGATGATGAGTTTGCATTTAAGTACTTTGTTGTTTTATAGTATAGGATGATGAGTTTGCATTTAAGTACTTTGTTGTTTTATAGTATAAGATGATGAGTTTGCATTTAAGTACTTTGTTGTTTTATAGTATAAGATGATGAGTTTGCATTTAAGTACTTTGTTGTTTTATAGTATAAGATGATTAGTTTGCATTTAAGTACTTTGTTGTTTTATAGTATAAGATGATGAGTTTGCATTTAAAATTAACAGAGAGTTCTCTTGCTCTGTTTGACAGATTTATTGTGTTGATAAATTTAAGGGAAAAACTATAGATGATCTGAATGAAATCCAATATTGATACTCGGCAACAAAAGTATCTTAAGAAAAGTTCAAGAAATTGATAGAATATGTTACTTCTTTTCATATAACGATGTGTTTTAACTTACTTTAAAAACTTTGTAAAGTTATTGTAGAAAAGATGTTTTGAAAAAATTATAGACTTATATCTGATTATCTAAAACACAATCTATTGGGGTTGTCACTAAAATTGTATTAATCATGAGGTCGCAATCTTGAGTTAAAGGCTTAAGTGAGCTATTCTGATAGCATGTTGTGTGTCGGCCAAGATAGCATGTTGTGTGTCAGCAAACGTCATAAACTGTTACTTGATTACTTCATAGAACTTCTGTTTTTCTGTGTAGCTCATCTAAACTTACATGCAAGGTATGTTACCATATACTAGTAGGCATAATAACTTTTTTTTTTGATAAGGTGTACCTATTTGTGCATGTATCTATATATTAATGTCCTTTTCTCAGAATTGTCAGAATCAGATATCATTTCACAAAAGAGATTTGTGGACCTTACACAAATTTGGCTACTTAACTTTCTGGGTACTGAGCACAATTTCTCTGGTGTCATTTTGATACTTTTTGACAGAATTTTCCATTTTATAGCCAAAATACCTATTATTTAGAGAAAATTTACCCTTAAGGTCAAAATGTGACTTTTTGGAAATTCTAGGGATCAAAGGGACAAATAGAACCCCTGAATTGAGAGTAATAATATTTAACTAGAATTATTACCTTATAGGTTTTGTTCAAGATGGACCACGCTGGTAATGGTATATTGATAAAGCAAGCTCGATTAAATGAAGTGACTGACATTCAAACTGCACATTATTCATTTGAGAAGTTCCGCTACATGTGTATATTGTCAGGTTGTGATTACCTCTCATCTCTTCCTGGTATAGGGCTTGCTAAAGCCAATAAAGTATTTAAGATTGCAAGACAAGGTGAAATTGCTCAGGTGTGTATGAAACTATGATGGTGAATTTGTCAGTATCTGTATTTTGATATGTTAGTCGAGTTCTTCAAGTTTGTTCCTCTGTCGTACTTGTTGGTTAAATGTTAATTTATTTTGGATAAAAATTTTAAATGTTACCATGTACAATATTCACTCCCGGAACGACACGTCTCTTGAATGACTCCCTCCTTTGAGCGACATTTACAATTTCTCCCATTCAATTTTTAACACAAAATTCCCTCTCAGGAACGACAACTCTCTACAACAATAAATTGCGCTAGAAACTGTGTACCAGCACTAAAAATTACCTCCCTTGACTGATTGAATTATTTTAGCCATAAAACGTTGTAACTGTGCCTCAGTGATGGGTGAATGGCATGTCATGACTAAGAAGCGTACATGTGTTGTTATTTGCGCCTCTATTATGACATGATTAATAGCTGTAGTCGACTCTAATTACGACAATTGTTTATTCTTATGTTAGTTGTTAACAGCCGTTTCCATAACTTTGGTCAGTGCTAGGTGAGAAAATCTTCCAATTCTGATTGAATTATTTCAAAACAATAAGTAGTAAAAGCGTAATTAAAAGTAAGACATGCAAATAAATGAACGAAGAGTTGTCAATGACAAAATGGCGGACTGCGGTATGCTTAAAAGCAAGTAAGATGCTGACTATTCCGCATTCATTTGGCATACGAAATACATTGTGATACATGTATACATAAATATAGGTAACAACCAATTTGCTCTGCGATTTTGGTTGTATTATTTACTTATATTGATTTTATAATATTATCTGGGCTGGAATTAGCAATCAGTGAATATATTTATACAACATAAATACCACATGATACACAGTGTGAATATAGGTACAGATTTAAGAATTAAAGCATATGTATTGTGCAACCGTCTGAGATCAATTCCCTCCCTACAACAACCCTCTCTTCAACAAACGCTCTGTCTGTCTCCATAAAATGTCGCTCAAGAGAGGGACGCTCAAGAGAGGGACAACTGCTCAAAGAACAGAATCATTTTCTGTCACAGACTCGTTGGCTAATTCAATATTATTAAATGACTTCATAAATTGCTATAGATAAACATTTGTTATACAGTTATACTTGGAAAAATATATATGAAGAGATTGATTGTAAATCAAGTATTGTTTTATTCTTCCTGGGGCATAATACTTTTCCCGAAGAGCATCCAAAATAGTAATCTGAAAGGGTTGTCAGGTATGTTATTGTATTAATTGCACTTAAAATGTTGGTAAAAGGTTATTAATGTATGAACATTAGATAGGACATTCATATGTTATGATCTATTCTATAATGCATGTATTTTTCTCCGCAGCTCTTAACGAAATTGTCGACATACCTCAAAAGCAGTATATCCGTTCCTCAGCAATATATAGATGGCTTTATAGCTGCTGACAACACATTTCTATATCAACTTGTGTTTGACCCTCTCAAGAGGAAGCTGCTTCCCCTCAATCCTTACCCTGCTGATATAAACCCTGATGAACTCTCATATGCTGGTTCCCAAATTCATGCAAAGAAAGCATTGCATATTGCTCTCGGCAATATTAACATTTACAATGGGGAAATGTTTGCCGATTTCAATCCAAGCACATTTGTGGTGAGTGACTGTTTTATGCTAGTATTCCCTTTTAATATGTTTGTAAAAAATTTATGGTAAATTCTCACTCGATCGCGAGCACAGGAATACGGTACACATTCTTCGAATGTTAAGTTATTGTTGTTTCTGGGTTGGGTAATCTATTGTTTAAGTAAAGACTCTTGAAGGTTTAGACTGTATGAACACTTGTTTTTCTTCATGGAAATTAGTTTATTGGGCAAATTTAGTTTATTCAGTGTATTTATTTTTTGAATTTTTAAGCTTATAATTTGTCATGATAGGAGAAACAAAACTAATTTAATGTATGTATATAAAATGCAAAAATAAATATTAAAATAATACTCCCTAGAATTGTGCAAGGTGTTATTAAAATCAGATTTTTTAGCCAAAATACATATGGATGAGGTCGACTTATGGCCAGTAGTATAAAGTAAGCAATGTTATTGCATGTAGTTGAGTTTATCTGTTCATTGTATGAAGTGCTCTCTACTCTGTGTATTTTAGCCAAAATATGTGAAGAAGAAACCAGACATGTTATACATGTTGAGTATATGGGATCCTGACTATAGAATAAAACCAAAATGTATCTTGAAAGAAACACAGCTGCAAGAAAGACCAAATCTGAAAGGAAAAGAAGTTCATGTAAAACGAAATACGAAGGACAGTCCACAGAAAAGGAACAGGGAAGGTATGTAGTTCTATGTACCAGTGCACCAGCATACACAAAACTTTATGTCTTATAGAGGGCTCGGATTAAGAAAATATTCAAAATTTATTTGAAAATGGCAAGTAAACACTTGTCAAGTGGGCCCTACTTTTCCTCCTTTTTACTTGCTCCCTACTTTTTTTGAAAGAGCCCTACTTACCCTACTTTCCTCAAAATATTTATTTCCCAAGCATGATGTACAGTGTGATGAATGTTTACCATTTAGATATTCCAAAGGTAAGGAATCCTCTCTACTGTCCCTACTTTTAGGCAATAAAATCCCTACCTTTTTTTAAAACAATAGCCCTACTTTATTCCTCCTCTTTGAAAAGAGGTGAGTTGTCAGTCTGGATATTCATTTATACAATGTAACTAAAAGAAAAATAAGTTAACTCTGAAGGGGGGGGCATATAGATTTGACCTTGTCCTTCCGTCCGTCACAAAATCTTGTGTCACTCATATCTCCAAAAGTATATGAGCCAGAGCCTTAAAACTTTACAGGAATGTTCACCAGCATGTATAGTTGTGCACCTGGGATTTCATGTATGATTACCTCCAGTAATTAGCAGAATAATGGCATTTGCTTTTGTGACAAAGGCTGGGAGTGGGGGCATCCGTGTCCTATGGACACATTTCTAGTTCTAATTGCTTCACATAGTTCAAAGTTGGGAGATAAATGGATAAAAGTCAACTATATGTGATCATATACAGTATGTTGAAATTTAGATGTCGTTTCAGTTGAAGATAGTAAAGATGTTAAGTCTGACAATGAATTACATGAAATGTATGCTTCACCTGTAAAAAAGAGACCAAGAGTAGAAGATGTTGATGAGGACCTTCACAGATTTATGTTCACTTCAAAACAAGATGTCAGAGGTAGGCACTGGTATAAATTTAATCAAAATTATCTCATTACAAGAGATAGTTTACAGTTACTGGTGCATGAATCATTTTATAATAGATTCTGCCTTTATTGTTTTCAAGATCTGGCTCACGAGGTCACGTCACTAAGCACAACCACTTGCATGAAAGCATTCTTACAAATTTTTACAACACTTCTAAAATTCTTAAGTCACAATAATACATAGCTTTTGAAATCATCCATGGATTTCATTTTTCACTACTCCTCCCCCCCCCCCAATTATGTCAAATGCCTATTTGTCTGAAATTAATGTAATTTAGCCCCAGACTTCATACTAGAAGTTGTCTCTGATGATTGTTGTAAAAAAATCACCACCAATATTTTTCAAAGATGCAGGTGTGTCTGTGTATGTTCTCTGTTGTTATTCATTATCTAGACATAGTAAACACAATGGTGTTCTCATATATCTGTTGTTGTTATAACATTATAATTTCCTCTCAACTTTATTCCAATCCAATTAAGGCTGTAACGAGTATCTGAGTACCCGAATAATCGCGAGTCAAAGTAAAATATCCGACACAAATACTCGCTAATGCCGAGATCTTCGGATCGCGATTCAAGTGCAAAATTTTATAAAAGAATGAAACAAAATGATTTAATTCAATGTCAGCAAATATTGCGATCTTTTTAAAATAAATAATAATGCATTGTTTATCCGAAGTGTTCAAAAAACGCTACACTGTTGCAACCGGAAGTCGATTCATGCAGAGCTAGCATTCAAATAGTTGTGCGTTGTTCGAATGAAGAATGCTGTCTCTGAAGGTTTTGACGATTTATAATGTTTTGAAAATCATACACATTGAGAAATTAGAAATAAAATGTCAGAGCTTGTCAGAAATTATAAAAAGAAGAACTACGATATTAAATGAAAATGCGAAATTTCATGTAGAGCTATCATGAATTATCGTCTGCATTAAATGTCAACATGGCATCATCATCAACAAAAACATCAAAGCCAGGGTATAGAAATGCCCCAGCAATGTATACTTCTAAAATCTGGAAATATTTCGAGTTCACTCTTCATTTACTTCCAGAATATGTTTTGCTTTATACCTAGTGAATCATGAATTGAAATATGGATCGCAAGTCAAAGATCGCGATTCGAATCGGATCACCTTTTGTCTGCGATACACAGCCCTAAATCCAATCTGATTCTGAACTGATTTTCATGAAACTTCACACAAATAATTTACATGATGAGTTGTAGTATGTAGATTTTTTCAAGATCAGTTCAAGATGGCGAAATGGCGGCTATTGTGGATTTTCTCAATTATATACTGTTTGCTTGTATGTTCATACATGTAGTACTAACGAAGTATTGCAACAAAAGTAAAACTTACTTCAATTTTCTTTTGTTTTCAGTTTCATCTTTCAACTATTTTACATTTAATGCTGACAGATAATTAATGATAACAATATCATTTATTTTTCCTATTATGCCAAATTGTTTCAATGTATTTTTTGTTGTCAAAAAACCAACGTACCGCAAAACCAGAAGTTACGTGAAAATACCCCCAAACACTATGTCTTGCAGGGGTGATAGCTCCAGTGTTACCAAGTATTTCTGTTTATTTGGAACATAAATTTGCAGCCATAAGTCAACCACATCAAGTCAAACATCTCATAAAATTGTCATGTAACTTAACTTGACTTATGGACATGTTATTAGAAACATTTATCTATGTTTGAACATTTTCAAACAGGAATGAGTCAAAAATCTGCAATCTGTTTCTTGTTTATTGACATGTTGTGATGTTGGAGGTCAAGAATTTTGTTTGTACTTATATAAAACAAACTGCTAGGTTGAATTAATAAGCAGCATACCTCCTATTGAGCGAGGCTGTTTTATTGGAAAACTGATGAGTCATTGACAAGGGCAGTTAAAGTTCATAAGATTCATCCATAAACATGTGAAAGTACTTTAACACATAACATGCACTGCAGGAGTGATTATAACAATGTACATGTGCATTACTTCTCATAATCCACTAGTGGATTATTTATGCAAATTATAGCCACATCACATATTTATATGTGCACCCAGAAACCCAAATAAACATTGCCAACATTTGCATATCAGACTACTGTAATCATCCAAAAGTCATATAGCTCCATAAATTGAACTTATTCCAAATTACAACAATTCCAGGGTGAACACATGTTTCAAATCCATTGCAAGTACACATTTCAGTCCGTCTGGATGTATCAATGATTTGTTTGCTGGTCCAGTCAATGGTGGAAAGTTTTATGTGAGCATCTTCAGAATAGTGCACATGCTGATGCAATCCATCCTAAAAGAAAACCAGTACAAATGAGAGTGACAGCGACATTTACACTGACATATATCCAATTGTGTCAATGATGAATCTGTTGTTCAGTCATGTTCCTCTATGATCATTTACCTTAATTAGCTGGATGAGCTTTATGTAAAAGATGTTAACAAAAGATTGAAGTCCCTTTACTAGTCCCGATAACATTTACCAGTCCAATTTTCTTAATTAACCTGCCATAGAATCACTACTTGTAATGTCTTTGCTGCCAGTAGAACATACAGTCACCCCTGGCAACATTTCGGGAACTGCTTAACCTTCTCTGCCAATATCTCAAAGCCAGTGTATTGGAATGAATACAGACATTTCCCTAATCTTTGTTTATACTTGCCAATTCGTACAAATTCAGGTAAGAACTTTGAAATTATTTTCAGACAAAGACCAGGAAGTTGAAGGAGAAGCTGAAGAAAACCTTCCAGCCACTCGACCTAGAGGTAGTCCAAAATTCTTCAACTCTTTGTTACATGCTCATCCTGAAGTCATTGATGATTCAGCTGGGAATGATGTTGAGGCTGACAAAGAAAACGGAATAGTTTCTCCAGGAAGAAATATCTTTGCATGCAAGTCACCATCAAAGAGACAGAGATTTAATCTGAATGCCACTAAACAGACTGGAACTAAAAGCAGGTAAGACAGAGCTGTAAGTCTTTCGGGTACTCCCGGAATTCCAGGTTTTAAAGCGCCAAAAAAATAGTTTCAGAACTCATAAATTTAGAGTACATTTAGAGATGTTCCCGATGGTAATAGATTGATATGGCTTTTATCTAACATCCATTTCATAAATGACTTGTAACAAAGCCTTTCATTTGTTGATATCAGGACAATTAGCTGAGCGACGGATGTCATGACTAATAAAAATGACCAAAACATATCAGATGGATTGATCAGCTGTGAATCTGTAGAAGAATGGTGTTCTTTAACAGAGATGCATTAATATAATGTAGATTAATTAATGTCAATAAAATGACATAGAGAAAACCTTTCTGGGTTTTTGATCTCGGACTATTTATATCTCTGTTGAGAGAAGAATACCTTTATGGGTATTTGTAAGATAGGGAAGATAGATACAATGAATTCTGCATTTATATTTTTGTAGACATATCTTTTAAACTAATTTAATTTACATCGATTGTGAAACAAGTTCTTACAATATATACTAATCTCTCTGGATGACTGCTTCCTGGCTACCAACCAGTACTTGCGCCAAATTTAGGGATTTTGAAGTTTTGTGATCAAACCCCGCTCATCGCAGGACTCGAACTCGCAACCTTCGAATCAAGAGTCAGACGCTCGACCACTGCACCTCCCTAGATATTTAAGTTGATAGTATAAACTATTTGAGATTCTGAGCCATTTATTAAATGTGTATGATTATTTTGTTTAGAATATCATCCAGATATCATACATGACCCTATTTGAATTAGGAATGTTCAATGTTAAACATAAAGGCGCACAAGTTTATAGAAGAGACAAATTCCAACATTTTATGTTATATTTAAACAGATAATATGCTATTTAAAAAGGGGTGACACTATAATAAATAAGCACTTTTCTATACATTCCTCTACTTATACTGTTGTCCTCAAATGTTACTGATTCTTTTTTCATATCTTTTACAGATTTTTTGGTTCTGCTTCAAAGGGAAATAATGAGAAAATCTTACAGAAAAATTCACCGAAGCAAATACAGATTGAAAAAGTATTTGTTGAGGAGTATAAGCCTGTACATTGTAATACTGCAAATGTTTACATAAAGAACGAGGAATTATCATCACAGAGTAAAAGTGCATATGGAAAGGTCAATAATCTGTCAGACATTAAATTTGTAGAAAGTGGTGATGTAAATTCTAGACTTCAGTGTGAAGTGAAATCTGAGTTGATTGATTCTGTGACTATAACAGAATTGCCCTCTTCGCAATGTTTCAAATTCTCAAAATCTGAATATGTCAAGAGCAACTCTCCGATGTCATCTCCTGCAGGTCAATCTGCGTTTAATTGGTCAAAATTTAAATTTAATAGACAAAGTAGCTGTGAAAATGCGTCAGAAAAATCGCGGTCGTCTAAAACTTTGAAGAAGCCATTTAAGAAAGTTGTATCAGAGAGCAATATTGATTCCTTGTTCAAAAAGTCAGAAAGGGGAGATAGTTTTGGTTTAAAAACTTACAAATCTAATAGCTTTGAAGGCAATGATATGGCAACAGTTGTCTCCCCTGTTGGCAATGATATTAGTGAACAAAGTACTTTATCTCAGTGTGATAGTGTCCGTAGCTTACCTTACAGTATTGATTCTGATTGTGTTAGAGATTCAGATTTTATCGCAAGTCAGTCTAGCAGTCAGATTTCACAGTGTTTTAGCCAAGAGAGCAATATATCTTCCACAAGTGAGAGAAATATGATAGGTGAAGATACCAATGTTCAGCAAGCGAGCCAAGGTGTAGCATTGTTGTCATCAAATAACAATTTTCAGAATCTAGGAGTGAAATGTGAGAATAATATCATATTGCATACAGGGAACGTGACAGACGGAGATGAGGAATCAGAATGTGGAGTGAACATGTCGGAGAATGAAAAAGTTGTCTTTGTAATTGATTCTGACGAGGAATCTGGTTCGAGCAGCTATTTCAAACAAAAAACGTCATTTATTAGCAAGGTATACAAGTTACAAGCACGATAATATCCGATTTTAAAAGCACTATAATGTAATCTCAGTGAAAGCCCAATAATAGGACTACATGTACTATTGGTTGTGATAAAAACTGGCTTACTTGTGAGGTGGTCTGGTTATCTACATTAAATATGGCAGGAAAAATAACTTGTTCATGAAAATATGGTCTTATTAATGAGGAGGTCTTAATTTCAAGGTGATCTTTAAGTGAGGTTTTATTGTCTATTAATATCATAGCAGTTCACTTTTTATTTTATCTGCCTTTTTCCTGTTAATTAAGTAACTACAATATTGCAATGATTTTAAATGTACATGTAGCTTGCAACTAGTAACAAGATGTAATGGTTTCATTTTTAGTTTTTATTGAGATTTATAATATGTGTTATCAGTAAACTGGAATTCTTCTACATTTTACTTATTTACGAGAGGTGTCAAGGAATTTCCTATCTAAATTTTTGCAATTACAGTGAAACCTCACTTAACGGCCACCTCAATAATAAGACCACCTCAATATTAAGACCATAATTTTCTAGACAATTTTGAATGTTCCGCTCTTTATTTAACCTCAATACTAAGACTGCTTCAATATTAAGACCAGTTATCAAGGGTCCCGTGGTTGGTTAATTATTTAGGTTTTGCTGTACCTACTAATAGGCTGGGTTATAGACATACATATTTGGAAGAGATGTTTTAACAGGCTTTCCAGCATTCCTTGTTTTTTGAAAGTGCTCCTAGTTTTCAAAAAAGAAATTTTTAAACATGGTTTTGGAAGTTTTCTTGCTGAAGAAGGCAAGTGGATGTTTGATTGACAGACTCCTTTGCTGAAAGTGTGATCTGGTGGTCTGGTATCACTGGTGCATCGTCCAACTTATGACTGAAAAGGTTGGCCGATGCTTCAGTGATACCTGCAAGTGGCTGCGGATGCAAATAACCTGTCAACTAAATGATTCAATTGCCTTGGTGTATGGTAATCAAATAAAAAAAGCTGCAAAGGTAACATATTTCCTTTAAAAAAAATTATCATTGCCTTCCTATTTTTTCCTACTTTGTTCCTTGTTTTCTGTGACTTTTATTCCTAGTTTTCTCCTACTTTTTTGGTATGTACTGCTGGAAAGCTTGTTTTAACCATTTAACCAATGCTTCTTTACTTAAACCTATGATTCTGCTCCTGCATTGATATTAATAGGCATCTTTCAAATTAATTACCAAATAATTGCTAATTAATTATTAACTTATATTTCAGTCTCCAGCATTAGGGAAGAGTTCAGTCAGTGAAAAAGGCAAGTATTTATAATTCACACAAATGGCAAAAGATATTAAAATATTTCAAATTTCATTAAAATGTATGTAATATATAGACTTGTATCATACACTAGTTTCATTGCGATGCATGAACTGTTCAGTATTACTATAGCTGGTCACTCTCTCCTACATTTAACTTATAGTATTTCTATGAATGATAAGTTAGTGATAATAGAATCAGTGAGAGAACTGCAGAGCATAATACTCATGATTGTACCTTGAGCCATTCCCATCAACTCTTCTAAACCATCTGTCACTCCTATGTATATTTTCACTTGACAAAGCCCTGTTGGGGAACATCCATCAGTTCCATCGATACCCTTGTTGTCGTTAAGATGCTTAAAGAAAACAAAAAGTAGAAATATTATCTATTGGGTACAAAACATCAAATTCGTGAATATCATGAACTGTCTGCCAATGGGCTTTTTTATTAGTCTAGAGACCTCATGTAGTTGGTGTGTTAAGGGCAGTGTACCTAAGATCTGTCATACGTATTGACTCTTGTATTTTTAATGTTTTACATATGGGCAAGCCACTGTGGCAGAGGGGTTATGGTCACTGTCCTCGGATCACTTCCCTCACACTTCTCCATGTTCAAATCCCACTCTGGATGTACAATGTGTATGTGAGGAAGCTATCCAGCTGGCTAACAATAGTTTGATGGTTCTACCAGTTGCCCTCCTATGCCTAAAATAATGCTAGAAGGGTCACATGGAGTCTTCCTCCACCGTCAGCTGGAAGTCGCTACATGACTCGGGCTGTCTATATGAGCAGGCTTTCCAGCATTCCTAGTTGTTTGAAAGTGCCCCTGGTTTTTCCTAGTCTTTCAAAAAAGCTCCTAGTATTCCTACTTTTTTCATCAGCAGAGTAGTATGTTGGATATGGTATAGCAGTTTTTAAACATGGTTTTGGAAAATTTCTTGCTGAAGAAGGCAAGTGGATGTTTAGTTGACAGACTCCTTTGCTGAAAGTGTGATCTGGTGGTCTGGTATCACTGGTGCATAGTCCAACCTTCTCAACTTATGACTGAAAAGGTTGGCCTATGCTTCAGTGATACCTGCAAGTGGTTGCAGAAACAAATAACCTGTCAACTAAATGATCCAATTGCCTTGGTGTATGGTAATCAAATAAAAGAGTTGCAAAGGTAACATAATTTTCTTTCAATAACTCCTACTTTTTATCATTGACTTTCTATTTTTTTCTACTTTTCCCTAGTTTTCTGTGACTTTCATTTCTAGTTTTCTCCTACTTTTTTGGTATAATTAAATTGCAGTAAAGCCTGTGTGAGTAAAAGACCCAGTACAAGCAAACTATGACTTCCCTGTATTGTATTATATATAATGCATAGTGTTCAATGTATGCAGCTCTATCTATGTCATCTATCAATGACTTTATGAATATTTTATCATGTTTGTTACTACTTTTCAGGCAAGATTAAAACTGGTTGCAGAGTTTCAGGGCTGTCAAAAAAGTCTAAAAGAACTACCAAGAATATTCCAGATGATAAACAAAAGAGTTTAAAAGAAATGTTCAGCAAGTTTGCTCATAAACCATGGTAGGTTACTCTGTATCTGTACTGAGACTCTCCCCAACCCACCCCCATTTCCTGCATATACATAGTCTTTTAGCTTGCTTATCTTCATAAGGTTAAGTACAGAAAGCAACTACAGTGCAAACTCTTCAGTGCAACCTAATTTTGGAGATGCCTATTTCGGTTGTTGTTGAGAGGTTTTTGATCTAGAAAGGTTTCTATTAATTGTGAAATTTACCACAGGAAAAATGGATGATGTTGGTTAAGAGAGGTTCTTACTCAAGAGAGGTTCTATCTCTGGAGAGATTGTATTGTATCAGACATAAATGTTTTCTATGTTGATGATAAATGGCAAAGTCAAATGTCTATTGACTGTTGTCCTGGGACAGGCTTTCCAGCCCTTAAATTCCTAAAAAATCTTTTTTTCTTAATTTTGCTAAAATTCCTAAATAAGTGTCAAAAATCCTAAAAAATACCTAATTTTCAGTTAAAATTTCTAATTGTCCTGTGTTCATGTGTTTAAAATAATGTGGGAATCTGCTTTATTTCCGTTTGTCAAGTGGTTCCTTCAGAAGGAATGTGGTCTATTTAATTGTTGGTGTTGCTGCTATTCCATGAGAAACAAACGATGTACAACTGTTAATGATTATTTGAAAGAAATTTAATTTTGTTTATAAATGACTCAACCACATAATATGTGATGCTTTAATTCGTTTTATTTACAGTAAAACATAACTTAAAGACCACCTCAATAATAAGACCACCTCAAAATTAAGAAAACAATTTTCAAGTCCATTTTCACTGTTTAGCTCTTTATTCAACCTCAATATTAAAACCACCTCAATAAAAATACCAGTTTTAAAAATAAGGTTTTACTGTAGATTCATTTTACGATACTTTCATAGTCATACCTGATTTATATTTCGTTGGTGTAAAGACCAGTCGAGCTGCTACCCCTATTTGTTTTTGTAACCTTTGTCTCAAATTTCCCAGAATTCCAGACTGATCCTTATTGTATAAAATCCTTCAATTTCAATTTAACATCTACAGTAAAACTTCAATAATAAGACCACCATTGGGACCCTTGAAAACTGGTCTTAATATTAAGGTTGAATGAAGAGCAAAACAGTGAAAATGGACATAATAATTGTGTTCTTAAGTTTGAGGTGGTCTTCAAGTGAGGTTTTACTGTATTGTAAAATAACATAGTAAGCGTAATTGAATACACATAATTGCTTTGTATTTTTTTCAGAGATACATCTGGATTGAAACATGAACCGGGTAAAGACAGCTGTTCAAGTGACTCCCATTTTTCTCTAGAGGGAAGAACCAGCGTCTTGGGGAAAAGAAGAAGTGATCAAAAATCATTGTTACATTAGATGATGAAAACTGCTACTCAATACTTCTTACATATGAAATATAATATCTGTCTGAAAAAAAATATCTTTCTGAAAAAAAAGCAAATACAATGTACCACACCTTAAATATTGTACAAAATTTTGCTTACATTATTTGTTGTGAAAATTCGATCATGTTGAAAAGATTGTTGTTGGACGTAAACATAACCTTTGTGGCTTTGGTTTAATCTTCTTACAGAGTACAGATTGTTAGGAAGACAATATTTTCGTGGGATGAGTTTCAAATGTCTTTTGTCAGCGTGATATTTTGTCGACTTAGCAAGATTTTGAGTGTAAAAATATTAAATATTAGCTAGTACTGATTGATAACCAAGGAGCACTGGTTAGGTCAGCCGACTGTGGTATATAATGGCGTAAAACCCCAAAACAAACAATTTCTCGATGGTCTGTTATATGTGTACAGTGAAATCAGTATTTGTTACATTATCAACATGCAATGCTATATTTGTATTTTGATTGTTTACTTGCATGCCTGAAAATACCAAAATAGCATGAGATACTTCTTGTCAGTGATAATCTTGGGCATTTACCAGATAAGTTACTTATCTATGATATTTTTGCATCTGTCTCCAATATGAAATTATTGTTCACAACAGTAAATTATGAAAAATCAAACCTAATTGTGTAGTTATATTTATTCTTCCCTGTTGCATGTTGAGTTGAGCTTTAAACCTCAGATATTGTGATCTGACACCAGTTAGTATGTTTATCACGAAAGTGAGCAAATTCCTCTGTATCCCTTATAGTCAATCTGTGTTATTTGTGCGCAAAATTTCAAGCAAAAATTGGTACTGTCGACACGCTTTCCTAGTTTTTTCAAGGGCTCTATTTTTTCCTAGTTTTCCAAAACCTCTCAACTAAATGATCAAATTACCTTGATGTATGGTAATCAAATAAAAAAAGCTGCAAAGTTAACATTATTTCCTTTCAATAATTCCTACTTTTTATCATTGACTTCCTAATTTTTCCTACTTTTTTCCTAGTTTTCTTTGACTTTCATTCCTAGTTTTTTGGTATATACCACTGGAAAGCCTGTGTGAGTTCAGTCTGTTGCTAACACACCATTTTATCTGTCTGTAGGTCAAGTGTCCAAAACAAAGCAAAATGTCGAGGTTCGCACAGTCTTGAAAAGTACTTGAATTTGATGCCAACTCCTTGATAACTACTTGAATTTGTAACAGCCAAAAACTCCTTGAAAAGTACTTGAATTTGAAAAAAAACTAATAAATTTGAGAAATTGTACCAGTTGTTAATCAGAAACCGTCGACAACCTCTAGATTCCTGGAGAAAGTTTGGACCTACTGCCACCTAATTTCAAAGAATGATTGCCTGTTATTAGAAGATGGTACCCATTTTGTGTATTTCACTGAGTCAAGTGTCGGAAGCTTACTATGCATACTGGCCTATAGGTTATCAAGAGGCCAGAAGAGACGGTTCAATGAAACACTGAAATCTTCGTTGAATAACATTGGCATCGTCAGCAACTCCTGGGAGATTCTCACCCAGGTCAAATGGCTGGACGTGGTGCAGTTTCTTAAAATAAGTAGTAGCATCATGGATGCCAAAGCAAAGTGAGAAGTACGCTAGACCCGAGATAGCTTATCTTCAGCAATTCCTACCAGTTGTCCTGCCCTCATTGTGACGGATCAGACTGAAACATTCTGCCGCTGTGCTTCTCATTTCAAGTTCCGTTGCTTTAACCACTTTCAAAAAACTTGGCAAACCAGAATGCTGGTAAAGCTACGGTTTGTGAACTAAAAAGCTGTTTCTATCAAGTTCAAATGGTTTAATTTTCTCCTGCACTGACGCGCATATATCATTGATAGAGTCCTGGCAGTATCTATATATAGACAGGAAGTAAATAAAAATATTTAAATATTAATTGGAATGTCCTTGTGATAAAATATACAACACTTAACTCGTCACTCTTCATTGAAGTAGGGAAGCTTTGAACATATTTTGATCGTTGATAGTTTTTTCCTGTCTGTTAACATTTCGTGCAGTCACTTAAAAAACTTGCGCGTTTCTAAGCGTTTTATTTCATTCATACATTCCGGAACAAAATAAATACGAACGTATACAGCAAACTCTGTCACAATGGACATTTTCATTAAACCTGTAAATATAGCTGTATCATCATGGCATATATTTTAGCTCCATACCACGTGCACATCGTACCTCTTCTTCCTCCGCCATCTCCATATAGAAGGTTGCCCGCAACTTCGCAATGTTAAATACATCGATACAGTCATGTGAACATGAATTGAAATGTTAGTTATGATTTGGAAACGTAACAGTACGCGAGCTTATTTCTTCAGAAGCCATTATAATAGTATGTTTACTTACCTGCCGAGAACCACAATTGATATATATAATAATCGTCTGCATATTTGATGTAAATAAAAATTGGCCTATATATACTCACTGGTCAGATGCTGTTACATACACGACTGTGAGCACATATAGTACCTCGGGTAGCACATTGATGGATTACGGATATTGATCAAGGCGATCTGGATGTGATCGGCGGACAATCAGCATTCCTCGGGTATTTTCCGTTTCGCGACAGATCACTTGTTTCATGTATGTTACGGAAGGACCCTTTGTTCGCTGATTGGTCTGCGTAGTGAGTGTGCGAGAGGCGGAAAATAATTGTCTGTGCATCTACATAACTTAATTCAATGCCGCCTACTTCGTGACTCTATGTAGCGTCATAGACGTCCATGCCGCCAACTTAGTGTTCCGATTTGCGTCAGAGACGTATATGCCGTGTACTTAGTGATCCGATGTGGCGTCAGAGACGTCTTTGCCACGTACTTAGTGACCCGATGTAGCATCAGAGACTCCATGCCGCCAACCTAGTGACCCGATGTAGCGTCAGAGACGTATATGCCGTGTACTTAGTGACCCGATGTAGCGTCAGAGACGTCCATGCCGCCAACCTAGTGACCCGATGTAGCGTCAGAGACGTATATGCCGTGTACTTAGTGACCCGATGTAGCGTCAGAGACCTCCATGCCGCCAACTTAGTGACCCGATGTAGCGTCAGAGACGTATATGCCGCGTACTTAGTGACCCGATGTAGCGTCAGAGACGTCCATGCCGCCAACTTAGTGACCCGATGTAGCGTCAGAGACGTATATGCCGTGTACTTAGTGACCCAATGTGGCGTCAGAGACGTATATGCCGTGTACTTAGTGACCCGATGTGGCGTCAGAGACGTCTTTGCCGCGTACTTAGTGACCCGATGTAGCATCAGAGACGTCCATTCTGCCTACTTAGTGACCCAATGTAGCATCAGAGACTGTTCGTGTTATAAAGTATACATTATGGAATCGTGTCGTGTTGTTCCATGAAAAATGTCCTTCCCACGTGAGGCTGAGACTCATATGTTTGTCCACATATAATGGATCACATCGTCTCAGTGTCGGCAAACATGTATGCTATATATACATGTACACGTAAACTAAATCACGCATATATTGTACATGTAAAACTGTACATAAAAAAGAATATGCGTGGTTTTAATGTAGAGGTTTGCCTATAGAATAAACCTCTTTGTTTTCACTCAAATAACTCACTTCAATTTAATTGCTTCTCATTCCATTCGACGCTTCATTCGGCACATGTCGGATTTTTCTGCAAATCATCACTAAGTAAGTTAATTAATATGATATATTGCGATGAAATATTACAATTGATGCATGCTTTTAGATGAACCGATTTCTGTTTGTTATAATGACATCATTTAAAACAGGGAATCTAGTTGACTTTGTTATTGTAAATCGGTATCGAATTAAGGCTATGTAACAGTACGGAATTAATCCATGTAAAACAGATTTTTGCTTGAGTTGATCAGAAACGTAAAATTCGCAAATTTCAGTTATTAAGTAACATAATAAGTGGTTAACTAGATAAGATTCGTGTTACCACTTAAATCTAGTGTAATACATCATAAAAAGGTAAGAGGTGGCAGTTCTGGGCACTTTCAAGTCTGTTTCTAGTTTTATGATATTTATCTTACCGAAAATGTATCACGAATATTAACTAGATAGCTAGATAAGTATCGTAATAATTAAATGGTTAACACGAAACGATTCGCGAACGCTATCATGCTAACTGGTGGCAGTAATATGCCACCATAGAAACGACATCATTGAAGACGAAATATCTTTTATTTCGCTGAATATGGCGAATTTTGCAAGAAATAAAACACAGAACGCCTATCTGTCTTCGAATACTTTTTGTTACCTCTGAAGCACAATAGGCATAAACTGTTGAATATGACTTTTCTTGCTTGAATTTCATATGAAAAATGTTTGTGATAATGACACTTAATGAATGCCAAACGTCATCATCCCACCGGCAAATTTGTGTGAAATGAAATAGTTGCAGCTTAAACCAGTATCTGACAGCTTTAACCAGTATCTGACAGCTTAAATCAATACCATCTTACAGCTTTAGCCAATATCTGACAGCTTTAACCAGTATATGACAACTTTAACCAGTATATGACAACTTTAACCAGTATCTGACGGCTTTAACCAATATTTGACAGCTTCAACCAATATCGGACAGCTTTAACCAGTATCTGACAGCTTTAACCGATATGGGTCAACTTTAACCAATATCTGACAGCTTTAACCAGTATCTGACAGCTTCAATCGATATCTGATAGCTTCAACCAATATCTGACAGCTTTAACCAGTATATGATAGCTTTAACCAGTATCTGACAGCGTTGCTTTAAATCGAACAAATTGAACAAATGATTATGCAGGTAGATAATTAATTTTGTCAATACTGTCTCATTGACATTAAATATGATTTTATTGAGAAACTTCAAGTATATTACGGAATGTCGCATCTTCAAAGTACGATGTTTGATTAACACAATCGATAGTGACACGCGAAAAAGCTTGAAAGTGTGAAGAGGAAGGGAAGTATTGGTTTTCTCTGCGTATAAAGCATCTCTTCTTGTCCGTATAATGGAAAAATGCACCTACATGTATATCATTAAATTCATTGACAGGCTCAATTAAAAAAAAAACTATTATAAGAAATCGTGCCATGTATACTTACAAATCATTTGTATGAATTAATACAAAACATTTGTATGAATTAATACACTCTCATGCAGCTTAGTACTCCACGATTCTAGCTAGCTATGTCCTACTATATTTACATTAAATAATGGATACATAGCTGTTTACTTGGATACACTGTTTTTCAGTACAATGTATATACATGTACTTATATAGGTTTATTTGATGTTATTATTATATGTAAAATTAACGCTATTTAGATTTATATCAACATTTTGTATTTACATTTACTAGAACTGTTATATAAAATATATTCTGATATTATTCATGTTGCCATCGGTCATGTATCGTAAATGTTCAACTTTTGTAAATATGTATTATTATTGTATGCTCATAGACTGTTGTACCCCAAATATCACATTTTACACGATACAATGTTTCTATACTTTAGGCATTTTGTACTGTAACATAATATGCAAAATGTGACATAGTTATAAGCAAATTCCAGAAATTCCCATTTATTGTTATTTTTCAACCATTTTACCCCAAAAGTCACATTTTGCACCGTGTGATTGTACTATACTTATAGTATATTAAATATGGTGCCTTACATGACACAAATCCACCAAAATTATTTCTGTGCATTTTTCCCCCCAAATTTTTTTTCACTGGCCTAAGTGTAAAGTATTGTGAAATAAACATCTCTATAATGTAAATGTTACACAATATCCCTCACACTATTGTCTTATACTGTATGTTTAAGGTACACTTCAGCCAGTTTTACGCGAATATATCCAGACTGGTCATGTAGTTATAAAATGGATCTTGAATTTGAAAATACTATCAACGGTTTGGACCATGTGGCAGAAAGTTTGAGAAGCCTTGGTATGGCAAATTATTCATGAATTTTGTAAGGGCAAACTTTGAAGAATATAGAATGAGAGATAAAACATCAAAATAAGCGCCGCTGTGCGATTTCCAACTTCTTCTTTAAGTGACGTTTTCTGACGTTCACCATGTACTGACAGTAAGCAGTATTTGCCCTATTATATGGCTATATGAAAACGAAGTGACCATATGGAGTAAATATTGTTTCCTGCTTGCAAATAGTGACATCACATGTTGCGTTTTCTTGAAATGACGTCACTTATAGAAGAGGAGCAGCGCTCAATATGATTGCAAGTTAAATATGCACAACAATTGTATAGTATGTCGAATTTTATTTTGAGATTCTGGTTATTATACGGATCTGAAAATATTGGTGCAACGTTTAGGAAGGCATTTTAAAGCGACGTAATACATTTTATGTAATTTAGGCATGTGACAAAACGTTTTGATATATTTGATAAGAACTTACATTTTTGCCAACGAATATTATCTTTTATTTCGCTAAGTTTGACACAATTTGTAATAAAGAAGACATTTAACTCGTGATTTTCTTGGAAGGAACTTCGCTGTCAATGCTTAACTCTGGGCATAAACTGTTGAATGTTACTATTTCTGTTATGAAAGCACATCTGGAAAACATTTTGATGTTATGCAACCTAATGTCATTCCCTGTTCATAATATAAACAAAAACAATTAGAACACTCTCTCCGAAAGTGTCAACATCACTACATTCGTTTAGATGTCTCAACATCACAACATTCGTTTAGATGTCTCAACATCACTACATTCGTTTAGATATCTCAACATCACTACATTCGTTTAGATGTCTCAACATCACTACATTCGTTTAGATGTCTCAACATTCGTTTAGATGTCTCAACATCACTACATTCGTTTAGATGTCTCAACATTCGTTTAGATGTCTCAACATCACTACATTCGTTTAGATGTCTCTATATTCGTTCAGATGTCTCAACATCACTACATTCGTTTAGATGTCTCAACATCACTACGTTCGTTTAGGTGTCTCAACATTTGTTTAGATGTCTCTATATTCGTTCAGATGTCTCAACATCACTACATTCGTTTAGATGTCTCAACATCACTACATTCGTTTAGGTGTCTCAACATTCGTTTAGATGTCTCAACATTCGTTCAGATGTCTCAACATCACTACGTTCGTTTAGATGTCTCAACATCACTACATTCGTTTAGGTGTCTCAACATTCGTTTTGATGTCTCGACATCACTACATTCGTTTAGATGTCTCAACATCACTACATTCGTTTAGATGTCTCAACATCACTACATTCGTTTAGGTGTCTAGACATTCGTTTTGATGTCTCGACATCACTGCATTCGTTTAGATGTCTCAACATCACTACATTCGTTTAGATGTCTCAACATCACTACATTCGTTTAGATGTCTCAACATCACTACATTCGTTTAGGTGTCTCAACATTCGTTTTGATGTCTCGACATCACTGCATTCGTTTAGATGTCTCAACATCACTACATTCGTGTAGATGTCTAAACATCACTACATTCTTTAGATGTCTCAACATCACTACATTCGTTTAGATGTCTCAACATCACTACATTCGTTTAGATGTCTCAACATCAATACATTCCTTTAGATGTCTCAACATCACTACATTCGTTTAGATGTCTCAACATCACTACATTCGTTTAGATGTCTCAACATCACTACATTCGTGTAGATGTCTTAACATCACTACATACGTTTAGATGTCTCAACATCACTACATTCGTTTAGATGTCTCAACATCAATACATTCGTTTAGATGTCTCAACATCAATACATTCGTTTAGATGTCTCAACATCAATACATTCGTTTAGATGTCTCAACATCACTACATACGTTTAGATGTCTCAACATCACTACATTCGTTTAGATGTCTCAACATCAATACATTCGTTTAGATGTCTCAACATCAATACATTCGTTTAGATGTCTCAACATCACTACATTCGTTTAGATGTCTCAACATCAATACATTCGTTTAGATGTCTTAACATCAATACATTCGTGTAGATGTCTTAACATCACTACATACGTTTAGATGTCTCAACATCAATACATTCGTTTAGATGTCTTAACATCAATACATTCGTTTAGATGTCTCAACATCACTACATTCGTTTAGATGTCTCAACATTCGTTTAGATGTCTTAACATCACTACATACGTTTAGGTGTCTCACCATTCGTTTAGATGTCTCAACATTCGTTTAGATGTCTCAACATCACTACATTCGTTTAGATGTCTCAACATTCGTTTAGATGTCTCAACATCACTACATTCGTTTAGATGTCTCAACATTCGTTTAGATGTCTCAACATCACTACATTCGTTTAGATGTCTCAACATTCGTTTAGATGTCTCAACATCACTACATTCGTTTAGATGTCTCAACATTCGTTTAGATGTCTCAACATTCGTTTAGATGTCTCAACATCACTACATTCGTTTAGATGTCTCAACATTCGTTTAGATGTCTCAACATCACTACATTCGTTTAGATGTCTCAAAACGTCTTTTGGTTAGCAATCCGAGAAGAGAGAAAGTGCAATGCCACTTTAAGTAATAATTTGGCGTCTTTGTGATTAAAATATATTTTAAGGAACAACCGTTAAAATCTAAGTCAGCGATGAATGAAAATTATGTCGCGGAATAATATGGTGGGACTACTTACGGACTATTTTAGGACTGTTTACGGACAGTTAACTCGATTTAAATACGACACTTACTCCGTGAAATGTCGCCACAACGTGTTTATAATACTTATATTTGCGAGCAAGAAACAAATCATTAAACAAAACGAATCAGCGTCATATTTCCGTTTTATTAGGTTTTATAAGCTAATATCCTGGAGAAAAACGTCATACACTACTATTTTAGATACCGCTAGTATTGGTTGTCATTTAAACTAATATTTTCGCCTAAGTTTTTTATCACATATTATCTTCTAAGAAGCGAGTGGGCGCGGTAGTGCAAGAATAAATTCATTTCATACTTCTCATTTTCAGTACTCTATAAAGTTCTCTTCACAATAATTTACAATAGTTGGTGTCTATGTAGGATATAGACGTTATTTCTGGTGTTGGAAATTTTAAAACAGGTTTGCAGAATAAATTTGTTTCCGTAACTTAACTCAAATTAAGTGAAACGAAATTAAACTTAAATTTATTTACGATTTTCCGACGTAATCGTATATTAAGTGTACATGTAATATGTGAGTACAGCAAAACCTCAAGAATACGATTACCCTTGGGACTCTTGTAAACAGGTCTTCTTATTGAGATGGTCTTAATATTGAGGTTGAATAAAGAGCATAACAGTGAAAATGGACTCTTAATTTTGAGTTGGTCTTTATGTGAGGTTTTACAATATTTTATTTCTATGAGATTATGACGACATATTTAAACCGCAAAGATGTGCGAGAGTTATGTCAAAGGTTCCAGGAATGTTTTGGTTGTAAAATTGTAATAATGAATAAAGTCAAATACACCAGTATACATGTTTATCTCAGCATGATATACATGTACTATGTTTCATTTCGTTCATGTGCAAAACTCCTGTATGTGCAGAAAAGGTGAATTATAATGTACAGAACTATTTTGAAAACGTTATGTATCGTATTTGCAAGCCTGAAAGCATCGGGCGTCAAGTTGATGTCATGTTATCCTTTATTGAGCTCTATATACATATGTATGCTTAACTGATGATGGCAGATCAATATATTCCTTCAGCTTTTATGATGACGTGGCCATCTGATTTCTGTTTGGAATCAATTGAACATTCTGAGAACACAATATTGTTTATGCAGTCTAAGAGATACGGTGTTACTATTGAGACTGGTGTATTCATTAAATGCAAACTTGTGATGTTGCACTTGCAGTCATAATAAAATGGAAGACATTTTTAGGAAAAGTTAAGGAAAGTTGATAACGTAATATAATTGTAACATTAAAGTTCAACGAACTTCTGAGACAATCCTTGTTTGTACTCGGTATATATGTTGTACGTACGTTTGTTTGATTAGTGCCAGCCCCTCCTTGCCCAACCAGTAGAGCACTTGACCGACACTCTGAATGTCATAGATGTTCGAACGTCAGGTGAAGTGTAGGTTCTTTGTTACAATTTCATGATACACAATACATCTACAATCATTTATCCATCACCTTTAATTCGATTGTTAGTTGCTCTATATAATATATTGAACACAATTGGTAGAGCTTGAAACTCAATATCAATTTTCGGGTCATTCTCAAGGGAGACAATCCACTGCGAAAAGCCAGCTAAAAGGCACAGAAAGCTGCGTATGTAGTGGACGAGCAGGTTAGCACTGGTTAAAATTGGCTAGGTCCAGCATTCTCGACAGCTCTCGGATATTTCCGAACCACTTCGTTTCTCTACGAACATCCTCTAGTGTATGCCAGGCGGAGCACTATGTAGCAAAATTCAACATTTTGTGGGGTCAAAATATAGTTCTCGTAAAACGGATTTAACTCCAATAACAAAAAAAAATTCAGTTTTCATATAGCTTAAATATATGATTCTAATCCCGTTTCATCATCACTCCATCGTTCACGCCGCCATATTGTTTACATGATATTCGAATGGTATTTCCGAAAGTAGTGCCATACGAACATTCGAGGCACTGGACGTAGTTGACCGAAGTTTTCCGAATGGGTCTACAGTCCGCATTTCTTATCTGTAATGCTGTTGAAAAACGATGTTAAACATCAATATTACACTGTAATTGTTTAATTACCGAAGGTATGCTTGTAATGGATGTTTTATATTTGACGACAGCGGTTCCTGTCAGATATGTGTCCAGTAAGTCACTGGACACATATCTGACAAGGACCGCTGTCAACGGTTTGTGGTATTATTTAGGCACCAGATACTACGCTGAATGCTATAAAACATATGTCAGAGATAAAACTGTTGTTTCGTAATGGTATAGAACTGCTATCTGGGACGCAGCCAGAGCTGGATGAATGCGCATGCAAACAATCTAGGGGGTCTATAGGGCATGATACCCCCGGTAAATCACCGTTTTCTAGAATGTTCGTCTGGCAATCTGGTGGTATTTTCAAGTAATTGAATAAATTTTGAAGAAAATGTATATCCAAAAGTGCATACAATTCTCAATTATTGAGTTTGCACTCTTCGTGTCTTTTTGATTACCATGTGTCGCCACGGCTACGCTCCAGGCAATAATTAAACATTACATTAGAATATTTCATTCACATTAGATTTCAACATATCGTAGTGAGACCTCGAAACATTTCTTGTTCTTTATATGTATAGTATATCCCCTCTCTGGTCACGTGTTGAATTTGCTCTGATTTACGATTACTTTGTATTTCTTGCAGATTATGAATAAAGACATCGAGTTGACTTGTACCTGAACAAATATTCCCGAAGATGCAAGCACCTGACAAGCCACTTGAGGAACCGGGCACTTCCGGTTTGCAACTTGACTGGTAAGCAAATTTTGTATTTGATGCATTTTTAAAAATAAACCAGCTTCGGCCCAGAAACACTTATTAGCGTATTATTTTAATTTGCGCGGATTTGTATCGTCGTAAACGCACGTAGTAAGGCGTACGTGTGCGTAACAAGAGCACTGGAGAACCATGATTTGGGCCAACAGAATTATATCCTGCTCAGTTAGCTCATGCCGTAGAGCACTCGACTGTCAACTTGACGATCGAGGGTTCGAACCTTCTGTGAGGCGTATTTTCGTCGGATAATTTACCCTAGGTCATTTGGGCTCTACTTCTGCGGAGAAGTCTTCATTTTCTAGTGGAAGAATAGGCTAGTACTGGTCTGCATTCCAAGGGCATTGGTGAGGTCAACTGGCTACCATACAAAACATAAATACAGTTGAAACAAACAGCGTAAAACTCACACGCAGCCACCCAAACACATTTACACGTATAATAAAGTTACTAAAATGTACGACAGCCTTTCTTGTTAACCATGATTTATTCAGCAGTGAATTTGAATCAGGGTATGGTACTAATAAGGCATTAGGTTTGAGTAGCGTAGCGGAATCATTGTAGTAAGTTTGATTAAAGATTGTTAAACATGTCACAAGGCTTATCTCCCTTCTTTGTACCATGTAAAGGGAGACCACTATTGAAGTGGGAGATCGATAGACTGGGTCACCGTAAACAGGTGGTATTACTATTTATATAAGATAGTTTGCACTTTTATTGAGTGGTTGTATTAAAATGGTAGTTTGTTGAGTGGATAAATAAATATTGGACATATAATAACTGACAAGGGAGAGGGTAAACGAATGATACAACATATGTCCGGGTATTCTGTACTTCAATAACCCGCTTAATTAATCCGATGTTCATGCTGATAGCGTACTTGAGACCTATCGTTTTCATTTTGATACAATGTCCATTGCTAGAATTACCAGCACAACAGCACCACGAAGGATGTGAGACTGGGTGTTTGGTTACTCGGTTATGTAACATGATGTGATGTGCGTCCTTTAACGGTGGAAAGCGATTGGATAATCTATTTTTTATATTTGGTAATGTTCATCCTGCTTACGGTGGAAAGCGATTGGATAATCTATTTTTTTATATTTGGTAATGTTCATCCTGCTTACGATGGAAAGCGATTGGATAATCTATTTTTTATATTTGGTAATGTTCATCCTGCTTACGGTGGAAAGCGATTAGATAATCTAGATTTTCATATTTGGTAATGTTCATCCTGCTTACGGTGGAAAGCGATTAGATAATCTAGATTTTCATATTTGGTAATGTTCATCCTGCTTACGGTGAAAAGCGATTAGATAATCTATTTTTTATATTTGGTAATGTTCATCCTGCACACTGGTGGTCATAAATAACGATTATTTGTTGAAAGTACAAACATTTAGAGAATTACTAAGAATGTACAAAATGTATAGTAGCACCATATATCTACTTAATAACCTGTAGGAACGTATTTGGCGTCATATCAACACTGAGCCACGACTAAATAACCTGTAGGAACGTATTTGGCGTCATATCAACACTGAGCCACGACTTAATAACCTGTAGGAACGTATTTGGCGTCATATCAACACTGAGCCACGACTAAATAACCTGTAGGAACGTATTTTGCGTCATATCAACACTGAGCCACGACTAAATAACCTGTAGGAACGTATTTGGCGTCATATCAACACTGAGCCACGACTTAATAACCTGTAGGAACGTATTTTGCGTCATATCAACACTGAGCCACGACTAAATAACCTGTAGGAACGTATTTGGCGTCATATCAACACTGAGCCACGACTAAATAACCTGTAGGAACGTATTTGGCGTCATATCAACACTGAGCCACGACTTAATAACCCGTAGGAACGTATTTGGCGTCATATCAACACTGAGCCACGACTAAATAACCTGTAGGAACGTATTTGGCGTCATATCAACACTGAGCCACGACTAAATAACCTGTAGGAACGTATTTGGCGTCATATCAACACTGAGCCACGACTAAATAACGTGTAGGAACGTATTTTGCGTCATATCAACACTGAGTCTCGACTTAATAACCCGTAGGAACGTATTTTGCGTCATATCAACACTGAGCCACGACTTAATAACCCGTAGGAACGTATTTGGCGTCATATCAACACTGAACCACGACTAAATAACCTGTAGGAACGTATTTGGGGTCATATCAACACTGAACCACGACTAAATAACCTGTAGGAACGTATTTGGCGTCATATCAACACTGAACCACGACTTAATAACCTGTAGGAACGTATTTGGCGTCATATCAACACTGAGCCACGACTTAATAACCCGTAGGAACGTATTTGGCGTCATATCAACACTGAGCCACGACTAAATAACCTGTAGGAACGTATTTGGCGTCATATCAACACTGAGCCACGACTAAATAACCTGTAGGAACGTATTTGGCGTCATATCAACACTGAACCACGACTTAATAACCTGTAGAAACGTATTTCTATACGCTGTATGTTCGATGTAAAGTTGATTTGATTCAAATGATCTTAACATGAAAGACAATGACAGTAACAGCATTGGTTCTTGGTTTAACGCTGACTAGGTCAGGGGTGAGGCTTTTCGTCTGATGTCTTCTTTATGGATAAAACATATGAGATTGCTTGAGTTCGTCTGTTTTTATAAAGCTAGTAATTTTGTTTTAGCATGGAAGGGGTATCCTCTTGGTTTTGAATTGTTTCTCGTTTTTTTTACATTGAGCATCCTCACCCGTGTATGTAGGAAGTATCGTCAGTTTGAGTTTGTATGCAAGCTCAGCTTTTGTGTCACAGTAGACCGAGACACTTTCCGTAAATGTGTTGAGGTGAACTCTGTTTGATGCAACCAAGCGTTAGAGAACAAGCATTCAACTTTATAGTTTTATGATTTTCGAGTTTCTGTAATTGTTACGCCACTAGCATATTAAAGGAGCTAAAAGGTACAGCTAGGTTGCATTGATATAATACGGATCTACACTCAGCAAAATTTCTAATTGGTCATTTGGATTTTATTGATATTATTTAACAGTGAATGAAAATTCAACAATGCAAACACCATCACATAAATACTTTCTTCGTACAACTGTTCAGAATACATTAATCCATATTGATTCTCACGTGAACTGTACGACATATCTACACTAATAACCCTAAATTTAAAGTTCATAAAACAGATATATATGGTATGGTCTCTTCAATAAATATGAAGTGACCAATTAGAAATTTTGCTGAGTGTATACATTAATACATTTGTATCTTTGAAATGCACTCCCTTTCTATGTTAAAAATTAAAGGTTCTGCAACGAAGCTTTAGTAATGAGGTGGTCTGATTCTTTAGTTAGTATGGTCCATGAAAATACGGACTTCCGTATTAATAAGATGGTCTTTAAATGAGGTGTTATCGTATTTTCAAACGGTGAGTGGAATCATAAGTTGACGTTGAAGGTTATCAGTTCGATATAAGTTCTCTACTTATTTTTTGTTACCAGGGAATAAAAGTTATCAGTTGTTGATTGAACACATAAATGCTCATAATGACCTACGTGTTAGCTTTATGCGTAATGATCTGTCAATTCCACATTGACTGGAGCTTCCATGGTACACCATGATTACGCACAACTGTCATATTATGATATTGTTTGTACTCGCGAAAACTACCCATAAATAGTTCCAACTTACGTGGATGTGCAAGTTGGCCTACGTAAATGCTAGAAAAGTAAATGTCAAAATGCAATGTCAAAATACAATGTCGATAACATATATTGTTTTATGAGTTAACTTAATGATCCTACCATCTTACATATGCCTTCATGTCCGTCTGTCTGTCTGTTCATCTGTAAGTGGATAGTGAAAACCTATGAAAAGGTAATAAGAAAGTCAATGCTTTTGAAAAGCGAATTTAGTTTATGGATGATATCAACAATTAGTGTGTTTTTTTTTCATGATTAACAATGTTGAAAATAAAAGTACACATGTATGTGTTAGAATAGTTATTGAGACCGCATATCATGTAGCCTTATTCATAGCCATTAAAAGTCTGAAAATCGGACTTTAAAATGTTAAATGTTCGTTATGCTCTCATGTTGTTTTAACATTATAGACTTTAATAAAAATTTGCAAAAATGTACAGAGGGTAACTACAATTATTTGTTTAGATTTAATGAAAACAAAATGCTGTTAAGCAAAAAAAATCAAGGTCTGAGTTTCAGACTAAAAATTGTTTGTGCATTATGCCCCTAGTCCCTTGGCTTATTTATATTTAAGCCTATGACTACCAATGCTACGGTGAAATCCACGGCAATGTCGTTCACACCACAGGTGGCCGGTGAGTAGCCATGACATTTAAAACCGGCATTGATTTTTGTTTTTCATTGCGGGTTTTAAATGTCATGGCTACTCACCGGCCACCTGTGGTTCACACAGACACCGTAACCCCCAAAACAATGTATGATTTATTTTGGCTTTTTCTCACTTATCGTTGACACATTGTAGGCTTTCTAAACAAACATTATAACCATTAAAACGTTCCAGAAATATCAAATATTACATCAAATATTTAGCTAAGCCAATGATAAAGATACAATATACGTGTAAATATACACATATTATATAAGTATCAAAACTGTTCACGGCGTTATTGTTCGACTCTCAGAATCGTGAAAAGTATAAAATACTGCAGGACATGTGCTATGTAAGGTGATATGCTCAAATAAGATGAGAAACTTGTGACATGTTTTTCTGATTTGTTCAAAACGGTGCTAAAGTTAATCTTCGTAACACACCAATACCGCTCGTGGCATTTGTTCTAACAGTGAAATAAAACCGTGACACTTCTCGTAGCGTATCGTGAGTTAGTGAGATCAAAATCTATGTACAGTCAAACCTGTGTTAAAGACCACCTGCGAACAAAGACCACTATTGCAAAACCTGTCTGCAAAGACCACCAATTTTATTTCCCATCAGACCATTTTCAATGATATTTAATCTGTTAATAGAGACCACCTGTAAACAAAGACCATATTTTGCTGTTCCCATGGGTGGTCTTTACAGACAGGTTTGACTGTACTTAGTAATTCGATACATGTCAGAAAGTTATCATCAGTGTTTATTTGAAAGTTTTCGACTAAATGAGCTACATGTAAATTGCCATAGCATTTAGTGTGCACAGCGCAACGACACAGACAAATCTTTATTTGCATGCTGACTAACAAAGCGTTTCCATTCCGTACATATCTTAAACAACCCCCTGTCTGCAACACATGGGCCAGTATTTAACTATTTTCGGGGAGAACATGGCCTGTACATATATACTGTCCCTGTGGTCTGTTTTATATTTGCCATCATCAGCATCGGTGATGTCTTGCAATTTTGATTTTATTTCTTGATGAGAAGGGACAACTTGTGTTCCTCTGCGGAGTCAGAATGTTCAATTACGAAAATGGAATACATGTATTGGCTGTAAATATAATGTTTCGTACTTTTAATGTGGTGAGATTTTCCCACTTGACTATATTTGTAATCGACTTGAAAGGCGCTGATTAAAAAGCTATTGCCGATCTGACAACGCATCATTTACAACCGGTGTAGCGATTGCAGACAATCCTCGTATCAGGTTACAAGTTCCCCCGGAAATATATCTCAATATTTTAAGGCATAAATTGTCAAGAACAACAAATGAAATAAATAACAATGATAAGCATAACATAACAACAAGAGAACAACAACAGGTGCTGGTGAGTAAATAGTAGCAGGAACACAAACAACAACAGCTGATGGTGAGTCAATAGTAGCAGGAACACAAACAACAACAGCTGATGGTGAGTCAATAGTAGCAGAAACACAAACAACAACAGCTGCTGGTGAGTCAATAGTAGCAGGAACACAAACAACAACAGCTGCTGGTGAGTCAATAGTAGCAGGAACACAAACAACAACAGTTGCTGGTGAGTCAATAGTAGCAGGAACACAAACAACAACAGCTGCTGGTGAGTCAATAGTAGCAGGAACACAAACAACAACAGTTGCTGGTGAGTCAATAGTAGCAGGAACACAAACAACAACAGTTGCTGGTGAGTCAATAGTAGCAGGAACACAAACAACAACAGCTGCTGGTGAGTCAATAGTAGCAGGAACACAAACAACAGCTGCTGGTGAGTCAATAGTAGCAGAAACACAAACAACAACAGTTGCTGGTGAGTCAATAGTAGCAGGAACACAAACAACAACAGTTGCTGGTGAGTCAATAGTAGCAGGAACACAAACAACAACAGTTGCTGGTGAGTCAATAGTAGCAGGAACACAAACAACAACAGTTGCTGGTGAGTCAATCGTAGCAGGAACACAAACAACAACAGTTGCTGGTGAGTCAATAGTAGCAGGAACACAAACAACAACAGCTGCTGGTGAGTCAATAGTAGCAGGAACACAAACAACAACAGTTGCTGGTGAGTCAATAGTAGCAGGAACACAAACAACAACAGTTGCTGGTGAGTCAATAGTAGCAGGAACACAAACAACAACAGTTGCTGGTGAGTCAATAGTAGCAGGAACACAAACAACAACAGTTGCATGTGAGTCAATAGTAGCAGGAACACAAACAACAACAGCTGCTGGTGAGTCAATAGTAGCAGGAACACAAACAACAACAGTTGCTGGTGAGTCAATAGTAGCAGGAACACAAACAACAACAGCTGCTGGTGAGTCAATGTAATTCAATTGATTTGTTTGCAGTTTGTAGCTCAGTCAGCGAGTGAGTAGTCTGAACTAGGCAGGGGTGATATGGAATCGGGTTCTGGATAACGTGTATCGAGGGGATAGCTTGAACTCTTTACACCGGCTAATTCAAAGCTCACAGACATCGTGGTCTATCAGTACTTAGATAATTTTAGAGGCTGAATTGCGCATGAAGTACTATGCATATAACATATCAAATTTGGCTTTGTCCTTGTTGGTTTTAACGCAATTTTTCAACTTTTTTCAGTTATTAATGCGGTCAGTAGACCTAAATAGCTTTCCTGAACAAATATCACCCAGTACTTGCCCTTCTGCAAGCAGCTGACAACATGACTCAGAGGTGGACAAATTACCGTAGTCGAATGTCACCGAAGGACAAAACCTGTCCTGACCGTAAATCGAACCCGGACCTCTCGGGTGATTGCACAGCGCTCTGCTCACTTAGCTACCCGGGCGGGGCATGATATTCGAAAGCATTTTGCATTTTCTCTTTCCTTTGTCCATCATTTCTAAAACTACACCCCCATCCCATGTATCCCTAGCATACCAAGAACACGATCACAATAAGCTATCCTACTTATATGTGTTTCTGCTTGTAAACTAATACTGGTAGTATATGTTGTATATTGAATATGTTTATTTAAGGACAACCAATCATTTCAGTGCCATCTGCACTGGTCATTGTGATGTAAAAACCCTTTAGTGTTGGCTGAAGTGGTAGCAGAATACACCATTCATTTTAATGTATACTTTAAGACATCAAACCTTTCTTGTTTGGTGTTGTGCAATAGATACGCAGCAAACGACGACGTGGAAAGTATATCAGTATGCTTATGCATATACTTATGACATGGAATAAGGCCACTGTTTGTTGTCGCAATGACGAGCTGTGACCTAATTTAACTACATGTAGTTCAGTTGGTTGACCTGATTTGATTACCGAGATTCTAAAGGTTCAAAGGCCGATTGCAATGATAAGGTGAGACCGTTATATAGGACATATTGCTAGTGTTGATCTCGCAGTTTTGATTTCGTAACCATGTAGGATAGATAGATACTAAGCCCTGATAAGGTGGTGCGTAGGAAGTTCAGGAGCCACAACATTGACGTGATTTATCTGTATGTAAAGGATGAACCTTATGTCGGCCAAACTGGCCCCTATCAATATTGCCGCTCAGCACATGATCACTGAATAGATCTACATGATAGTCAGAAAGGGAACTATGTCACAGCTGGGACTAGCATTGCCAACTTGACTACTTTTCAACAATGTATAACATCAAAGACCTAAATACCGACTGGTATTTAGGTCTTTGATAACATTAATTATCTATGCACGATTACTGCAAGACATTTTGGACTGGAAATCTAGTCTTCATTATAATTTAAGGTACATATATAAGCAAAAAGTAGAATAACCAACGTAGAAGCCAAAAATGTATTTATAAATAAGTGGTAACACGAATCTTAAGTGAAATTCGCGAATTTGAGTTATTAAGTAACATAATAAGTGGACAACTAGATAAGATTCGTGTTACCACTTAAATCTAGTGTAATACATCATAAAAAGGTAAGAGGTGGCAGTTCTGGGCACTTTCAAGCCTGTTTCTAGTTGTATGATGTTTATCTTACCGAAAATTTATCACGAATATTAACTAGATAGCTAGATAATTAATAAAAAAAATTATCGTAATAATTAAGTGGTTAACACGAATTAATTCGCGAACGCTATCAGGCTAACTGGTGGCAGTAATATGCCACCATAGGGGTGTGCTGTTTGCTTGTGTCACAGAAATCGATTCCTACGAAATCTAAAGAATGTCATATGGTTGTACATGTATATATCTGAGCAAAACTTGTTTAAACCTGCCATCGTTCGACGGTTAGGTCTGCATCCATGTCGTTTGGTACATAGTGTGCATGTACCAATGATTTGTTGCTTTAAGAAAGGTGAAAATGAGAAAAAGTTCATTCCCGTGCAAACGCTTTTCCTGACCGTCGATATACCTTGGTGTATTGGTTGGATCAGCGTGCATAACTGAAATGTTGCTAAACATGTCGTAAACACCAGACTTTTAACAGTGTCAAGGAGTTAAGATTACTTCAGTATGCTTTAAGTGTTTTAATTATTACTTCCCAAAACTTCTGTCACACCGTTGAGAGAATCAAGTTTTAGCCACTTATATCGTGACAAAACAATGTCATTGTAGTGGTACTCACATTTAAGCAATTAGTGTCTTTATCAATTTATCAGCTTATAAATCTTCCTAAATCGTGAGATTATTAAAACGCCACTTCAAACACAGTGCCCTAATTACTTTTTTAAAGGGCTCTAACAATTTGAAATTTGATGGTAAAATCTTGCTTCAGAATAATATTATGCTGTCGTTGAAGAGAGATTGTTGCTCTTGAGAGGCTAGTACCGCTTATAGTCACACCCTGTGCTGCTCTCAGGCTAGTACCGAGTATGGCCGCCCGCTGAGCTGCTCACAGACTAGTACCGCGTATGGCCGCCCCCTGTGCTGCTCTAATGCTAGTACCGAGTATGGCCGCCCCCTGTGCTGCTCACAGACTAGTACCGCGTATCGCCGCCCCCTGTGCTGCTCTCAGGCTAGTACCGAGTATGGCCACCCCCTGCGCTGCTCTCATGCTAGTACCGAGTATGGCCGCCCCCTGCGCTGCTCACAGACTAGTAACGCGTATCGCCGCCCCCTGTGCTGCTCTCAGGCTAGTACCGAGTATGGCCGCCCGCTGACCTGCTCACAGACTAGTACCGCGTATGGCCGCCCCCTGTACTGCTCTAATGCTAGTACCGAGTATGGCCGCCCCCTGTGCTGCTCACAGACTAGTACCGCGTATCGCCACCCCCTGTGCTGCTCTCAGGCTAGTACCGAGTATGGCCGCCCCCTGCGCTGCTCAGAGTCTAGTAACGCCTATCGCCGCCCGATGTGCTGCTCTCATGCTAGTACCGAGTATGGCCGCCCGCTGCGCTGCTCTCATGCTAGTACCGAGTATGGCCGCCCGCTGCGCTGCTCTCATGCAAGTTCCGAGTAAGGCCGCCAGCTGCGCTGCTCTCATGCTAGTACCGAGTATGGCCGCTCGCTGCACTGCTCTCATGCTAGTTCCGAGTAAGGCCGCCAGCTGGCTGCTCTCATGCTAGTACCGAGTATGGCCGCTCGCTGCACTGCTCTCATGCTAGTTCCGAGTAAGGCCGCCAGCTGGCTGCTCTCATGCTAGTACCGAGTATGGCCGCCCGCTGCGCTGCTCTCAGGCTAGTACCGAGTATGACCACCCTACTGCGCTGCTCTTAGGCTAGTACCGCATATGGCCATCCCACTGCGCTGCTCACTGGCTAGTACCGAGTATGCCCGCCCGCTGTGCTGCTCTCAGGCTATAAACGAGTATGCCCGCCCGCTGTGCTTCTCTCAGGCTATAAACGAGTATGACCACCCCGCTGTGCTGCTCTCAGGCTATAAACGAGTATGCCCGCCCGCTGTGCTGCTCTCAGGCTATAAACGAGTATGCCCGCCCGCTGCGCTGCTCTCAGGCTAGTACCGCGTATGACCGCCCCCTGCGCTGCTCACAGTCTAGTAACGCGTATGGCCGCCCGCTGCGCTGCTCTCAGGTTAGTTCCGAGTAAGGCCGCCCTCTGCGCTGCTCTCATGCTAGTACCGAGTATGGTCGCCCGCTGCGCTGCTCTCATGCTAGTACCGAGTATGACCACCCCGCTGCACTGCTTTCAGGCTAGTACCGAGTATGGCCGCCTCGCTGTGCTGCTCTCAGGCTAGTACCGAGTATGGCCGCCCCGCTGCACTGCTCTCAGGCTAGTACCGAGTATGACCACCCCGCTGCACTGCTCTCAGGCTAGTACCGAGTATGGCCGCCTCGCTGTGCTGCTCTCAGGCTAGTACCGAGTATGGCCGCCCCGCTGCACTGCTCTCAGGCTAGTACCGAGTATGGCCGCCAGCTGCGCTGCTCTCAGGTTAGTTCCGAGTATGGCCGCCCCGCTGCACTGCTCTCAGGCTAGTACCGAGTATGGCCGCCCCGCTGTGCTGCTCTCAGGCTAGTACCGAGTAAGGCCACCAGCTGCGCTGCTCTCAGGCTAGTACCGAGTATGGCCGCCCGCTGCGCTGCTCTCAGGTTAGTTCCGAGTAAGGCCACCAGCTGCGCTGCTCTCAGGTTAGTACCGAGTATGGTCGCCCGCTGCGCTGCTCTCAGGCTAGTACCGAGTATGGCCACCAGCTGCGCTGCTCTCAGGCTAGTACCGAGTATGGCCGCCCGCTGCGCTGCTCTCATGCTAGTACCGAGTATGACCACCCCGCTGCACTGCTCTCAGGCTAAAACAGAGTATGACCTCCCCGCTGCTCTGCTCTCATGCTAGAACAGATTATGGCCTCCCCGCTTCGCTGCTCTAAGGATAGTACAAAGTATGGCCGCCCCGCTGCGCTGCTCTTGGGCTAGTTCCGAGGATGGCCTCCCAGCGCACACCATATCATCAACCGTTACACACATTCTTGAAATGTAGAACCGTCGTCATCTCACATGCATCTCATGAGGTACATTTAAACAATGCATAATGGCATAAGGACTTCTTTTATCAAAAATATGTTCATTAGCGACAGTACCGTTGTTTACAGCGTCTTTACCGAAATGATAGGATCTACGTGAACTGACAATTACAGCATAAATGTAACACATTATAAGCCAATGCGTTTATTCGTCATCGCGAGGACGGTCGTTTTGCTCATTATAGTTGCAACCTTAGCCCACCTGCTAACTGCAGAATTTACTAGAAAATCATCACGTTATCTCGAGGTTATCACCTTAAAAACTAGTTAGGTAAATAAAATATCATAATAATTCGGAAAGTGAAGAAACGTGCAAAAAGTGCTAAATGTAAAAAGCGCTGTTGTTTTTCGGCGCAGCCGTACAAACATGGTTTTGCTATTTGCATATCAGTGTTGTGTAAACCAATCAAGTCTTACGTTAACCACCAAGGCAAGTTCTCTTCACCCGAACAACGTGTGTAACCTTGACGCGGATTTGTTAACCTTTCAATAAAGGGTACGATACCTTACCGAAATCCACTGTATTTCGGTGAATATACCGAAATCCATTTTGGGTCGGGAGTGACCAGCAATCGTAACATCACGGCAATGTGTTTATGTTGTACAACAAATCTTAACCTTCAAATTGCACCGACCATCTTATTGTTTAGTATTGAAGACTGGTTTTGTATTCAACACTTCCTGATTCACAGAAAGTACGAATCATCATTGTTAAACCATTAAATTTAATTGCGCAGTTAAGATTACTACCAGTGTTGAGTATGTTAAGCAGCTCAAATGTTGAACTATTTTAACCGATTAACTTCCCTGTTATTCTTGCTCCGCTTCCGGAAAAGGGTAGTTTTCGTAGTTTAAAAAGCGATGCGACTGTCGAAATTTGCCATAGAACAACTAAAAATGGAGATCTCTTAATGACAAAGTGCACACATGCTTTTGCGACAGACATTATGTCGGATTTAGCGGAGAGTGAGACATGTGTGTGTTTATGTATCTCCGCTCCTAAAGAAAGTGAGTCGTTTTTTCACGATTTTAATGAAGTCGAAACATCTTCATTTCAGTTTGGTCTTTTAGAAAATGCATCAGAACCATCTGAATATTATACAATCAAGATGAAAAATCAACAAAAAATACTACTTATGTTAAGGATGATTGGTATATACATGTATGTGAAAACAATTAGCAACGCGATGATTCATTGCAGACAATTATCACATTTGAAAGTACATACGCAAACCCTACGGCGAACTTGTGTTGATCTAGCCATCAGTTCTGATAATTAATATACGAACAAACTGAAAATAGATACATTCAGTATTTGAGTTTATTTATCGTCGCCACCGGTTTCTCATATGGGCGACGCCTCCAGAAGAATGTTAGTCATAGTAGATTGTTGGAGGATAGTGCATGATACAGGAGATGCCCCAGTTCCAGAAGTACCCCTGGTTCTTTTACGTGCTCGATATAAAGCATCATACACGTGACCTCGGTTTTTAAAGTCTCGTCCGAAAGACTGTTAGTACGGTCAGTGATGGAGTGGGCAATCGAACCTGCGATCCCTTGATTACTAGACCAGCGCGTTACCACTGGACTACGGATCCGCTACGCGACAACGTGTGTTGGTCTCTCTCTTTTATAGTCAGTAGTTTAGGTAATGGAACTTTCTACTGTAAACTGTAGTAAGGCTTTGAGGGATGGCATCTATAAATCATAAGCAACGCTGGTAAGAATAATAAGTTAGGTCACCCAATGGAAAGTTTAAACATTCGATAAAAGTTTAGTTTGATATTCTGTTCAATATTAGTACATATACGAGATTAATATTGATGTTCTGAATGCATTATGTAGACTTGTGTTTCTTGTGCACGTCTTCCCAAATTATCTTTTCAACTACCATATTGATGAAAAACGTAAATGAATAGAAATGGAAGCGATGGATTTTAACGTTTAAGATACAAGATAGTTTGTTTCCGCGAACGACAGCGATGTTCCAAATGTTGTACGACTGGCAAATCGGATGTCTTAATAATAATAATAAATTCTTTACTTTTAAAAGGTAACATATTAATGTTAAACAATAATTGTGTACACCTTATTTACAACATGGCCTTATATTAACAAGATAAACAACCAAAACAAACCCACACGCACAAACACGCGAGCATTCATACACACACACGCACACATACACGCACACGCAAAAACACGCGAGTATTCACGCACACACACACGCACACACATACACGCACACGCACAAACACGCGAGTATTCACGCACACACACACGCACATTCATACACGCACACGCACAAACACGCGAGCATTCATGCACACATACACACGCACATTCATACACGCACACGCACAAACACGCGAGTATTCACGCACACACACACGCACATTCATACACGCACACGCACAAACACGCGAGCATTCATACACACATACACACACAAGCATTCATACACGCACACATACGCACACACGCACAAACAATACATTTTACAACTATATCATGTATCAACCACAGGATGGCTGACCATATTTACTTTCAAATATTCATTAACTCATCGACAGACACTCGAGTTCGAGCTTCGATGAGTGAGGAGTATGTTCTCCGTGACAATTTCAACGACGATAATACATCCGGAAATCGCCTGCCGTCCACCTCGCTGGGGTACATACCGGAAATGCTGTTAAAAACGGTGTTAACCCCAAAGCAACTACGGAGCGTTTTTCGTATTTTCGGGGTTACTGACATGTTGTTTATAACTGTGCTATAGTGCATTATAACCCTGCAGATGACCTTATATTTCGTTTCGATAAGGAATCAGTGCTAGGGACATGGTACTCCTATACTAATTATGATATATATGTATATATATTGTATGTATTAGGATTATTGTCAATAGTAAATGTATTATGATCATGTTTTATACACACACACACGCACATATATATATATAAAACAGATTGTAGGGTTATAATTTTCATATAATTTTATAATGATATGTTAGTAATGTTGGTATGTTGATATTAATAATATGATATGTTCATATTTTGATGTTCGCCATATTTATATTTATATCTGTTTGTATACTGTTTTGCCACATGGGTCTGTGACCTTCTGGTTTTAAACGAAATAAACTTTGAAACTTTTAAACATGTCCCCAGTCAAGTCTAGGACGTACTACTTCGGTCATCAGTACGTTTATAAAGTATGTAACCAGTACGCGCAGGTCTTAATGTGGTTGGTTTAATTAAGCAATAAATTTCAATATAATGTGTCTAATGACGGGATGACGCGATTCTTTACGCCACATTTTAACAGTTATCGCTTTATCTAATCATAAAAAAGAATAATGTACTAATTCATACAATGTTTATGAAGCAATTAATTTACCATCTTCTCAACCGTATCATCTGACAGCTGGGATAATTACACGATGAATATGCAGTTTTCGGTTTAGAAAACCCCGTTTGTTTCCATTCCTGTTAAAGTATACGATAAAACCTCAATAATAAGACCACCATTGGGACCCTTCAAAACTGGTATAAATATCGAGGTGGTCTTAATATTGAAGTTGAATAAAGAGCGGAACAGTCAAATGGACTTGAAAAGTGTGGTATTAATATTGAGGTGGTTTTATTATTGAGATGGTTATTAAGTGAGGTTTTACTGAATTAATTTTACAATGTTCTGTCGTATGAGAAGAGTATCGTTCATTCACGGTGCTGAGGTCGCCAAATGACTGAAATTGTCATTATCGTCTTGTCTTGTACAAGAACAATTGAAAAGTTGCAGACAGGGCCACACTCGCAGGCTTGGTCCAGGTTTCGCAAAATGTCTTAGTTGAGTTCTTTCTCAAACCATTTTCAATGACTTACTCTTTAAGTCATAAACATATACATCACAATCAAACAAATAAACTGGTGTGTTAACTACATTTAGATATACTAGCGTCAGAGGACCTACAAGGTTCTGCCAGGTCAAAATGTCGGGTCAGAACAAATGTCATGTCAGAACACAGACAAGGTTCAGCCACGTCAAAATGTCGGGTCAGAACACAGACAAGGTTCAGCCACGTCAAAATGTCGGGTCAGAACACAGACAATGTTCAGCCAGGTCAACTGACGGGTCAGAATACCGGCAAAGTTCAGCCAGGTCAAATGTCGGGTCAGAATACCGGCAAAGTTCAGCCAGGTCAAATGTCGGGTCAGAATACCGGCAAAGTTCAGCCAGGTCAAATATCGGGTCACTAATTGAGGATAATGCTGCAAAACAAATGTACGTTGTATACTGATAACTTAAATCAGAACATGAAAAAAGAGATTTTAACCAAGCACTCTTGTCTTAATAGTTAATACCAGTTCATAATATGATACATGTACGTACATGAATCTCTTCACCTCTATTTTACTGAAAAAGTAGACCTAAATACCATGCTCATGAATAGAAATACCTCAGAAAAATTTGATTTTCATTTGTTATCAAGTCAATTTGGATTCCGTGTGAAAAAGTCGACGGCTTTTCTTTTTAGAACGTCGGCGGCGTGTGGTTTAAATTTACTCTCATTATTTTGCATTACAGCATTTGAAAATGAAGACATAATGGGGATAGGCTGATGCGGCTGCCATTATGCGCTTAAACAGTTACGTATTTTATACGCGACGCATTGGTTCAGTGTTGTCGTCATCGTAATAAATGAAATTGTAATAATTTTCTATCATGATATCTCCAACTACATATATTATTTTATCTTATCGGCTTAATATTCTTGCATAATCGTAGTTCTGTGACATTTTGTGGGTGGAAAATGTGTTATGATTTAACCATTTATCTGAACATGCATTGTAGGTATGTCATCAAATGTGACATTTGAAGTATGCAGTAAATAAGCCATTACAGTGAATATTCATACATCAATAACACCGACAGATTTGCGGTAAAATGGCCAGAAGCCAGAATACATGCATGTTCGCGCCGGCAACGCACTGACGACGCGCCAGCAAGCTAGGAACAAATCATTAATTATAGTTCGGTGGTAAACCAAATTAAATGAAGTACATGTAATCTGTTTAAATTCATTCGTCTTTCGTTCACACCGCAATGATTTTATAATTGATACATCTTATTTTAAGATGATGAAAGATAAAAACGACTTAAGTTATCGAGTTTTAGTTTTTAGTTTAGACGGCTTTCTAAATCTATGATGCGAACATTTCGAAATGATACCTACAGAAAAACCTGTGCCAAACGTCAACCAGCTTTTTGTTCATATAAGTTTGGCAATACCACAGAACTGTTAAAATGCTTTTCACTGTAAAATCTCATTTAAAGACCATTGAACAGAATACAGTGAAATCTCACTTACAGACCACCTCAATAATAAAACCACCTCGAAATTAAGAACAAATTTTCCAAGTCCATTTTCACTGTTTTGATCTTTATTCAACCTCAATATCAAGACCACATCAATAGGAACACTATATTTCAAGGATGGTCGTATTATCGATGTTTCCTGGGATTTCATTTAATTTCCGCATGTTTTAATTCTATACTCAGACCAACTTTCACCTAGTACTAACTTTCTTCAGGTGGTCTATTATTGAGGTTAAACTGTAATTGTTGCCATTAAACCTTTGTGTGGTAATTTCGAATCAACAGACCATTTTTTCTTGTATTGTCCTTTTTGTAGACACCCCAAAGGCATGTTCTTTTATCAAACCTTACAAACATAAACATTCGTCTTGATACAAACGTTTTACTTTTCGGTTGCCCCACGTATACAAATGAAACCGACGTACTTATTGTTAGATCAGTTTACAAATATAGAGAAGACGCCAAACGTTTTACGCTATAAGTCGAACATTTGTAACAACTTCATTGTTAAACATTGCAATGTGCTCCCTCTCTCGAGCTCGCTCCCCTCCTTTCTTTTATTTTCTCTTAATTCTTTTTCAAAAACGCTTATTTTTTCAATACTTACAATAGAGTTTAACCATTTTTGTAAACATTATAATCACTTAAACCAATTACCTGTTGGAAATGTATAATATTAAGGAGAAGACTTATATAAGTCATTGGCTTTCGGTCTGATCCTTTTTACATTAACTACTGAACAAACTCGTTTCACACAAAATGCTGTATGTTGTATTATTATGTTGTTCATAGTATGTAAATAAAATATGTTTAAACTAAACCTATTTGTTATCCCCAAGCCCCGCTTTGGGGGATGCGCGAGTTTTGATCGAAGAACAAAACAAATCCAATGTCCTTATGTAATTGTATAACAGAAAAACATGTGTTGTTACTAGTTTATGTCCCAATATACATCATTATAATTTCTACAATGTGTTACAATGCGTATCATTAATTCATTTACAAATAATGATTCTACGAAACTTTAAATAATTACAATTTTATTAAAATAGTTTCTATGCTTGTGTTCTTGTATTGCAATCCTTAAATGTCAACGTACAGAATCGTACCACAATCTTGTATTTTAATTATATTTATCTCTAAATATAAACCATTATAATTACTATGATATGACATTATATTTAAAGTCTATATAAATCATGTTAGAAAACTTTAAGTAATCGCAATTAATTATCGTAAATATGAATCGTTTCACACGAGGGCTGTCCATGAATTACGCATTTTGTCGGTCATGTTAAGGTTATATAACAGCTGTAAAGAATGACATATTATTTATCAAATCATTAAATGTTTCACATCTTTACTGAAAATTGTTTGCACAATAACATGGTAGTAATAGATTAAAAGAGTATAAATACGATACGCGCGGTATGGGTATACGTACCCTTTTAAAAAAAAATGTTTCGTAATTTCGAAAACAGTGGACGCATACTACGGTGCGATATTCACCTTAAACAACTGCGCTGAAAATGTGTTGATGCCAGTGCAATCGATATAATTATTTTACTGAAACACTATCGCCACAAACAATTAAGAATGGAAAATAACGTGAAATACCGTGTAGACTTGTACAATAACATGACGTTCAGAAACAACTATCACGTGCCTCTAGGAGGCCATTTGTTTTGAATCCTTCATTACCCAGACCTAGTTCCGGTTTCACAATTACCAAGACCTAGTTCCGGTTTCACATAACTTCTTACTCTCCTTGATCATCGGTCGCTTATTCTGATACTTTCATGATCACTTCATAATGTGATTGTAACGGGTAGTGGAATCAAAGCGCTGTGTGGGAGCGTAATAGCTTCTCAGATCAAGAACATTTCACTTCTTGTGGCATGTAATATCAACCATTACACACTCTGACCATTGAAGGTGCTAGTATGTTTTAATATACCGGTAATTTAAACTCTGGCTTTTTTCTATGGTTAGATGTTAAACTGCATGTTTTGATATTTTATCTATGAATAGATTACATCCGGACCGGGCGGGCAGGCATGTATCAAAACATGGCTGTTAATAGTGACAAATATTATACAAACAATTAATAGTGATATACATTATATAAAACGACACAAACACTGTTCCATGTCAAATACATTTTATACAGGGGATAACACAAACGAGATATTGAAACTCTCTTACTTCCTTTGTGGTCTTTCCGCAGATGTTGATTTCTGAAAGTCTTAAACAAATGTAGACACTCTCGTGCACACGTCACAATGCCATGTACACTGAGTATAGGAAATTATGTATCCTTGGTTTTTCTTAACCACCAAGGCAATTTCTTACCTTGACGCGGATTGGTTAATTTTTCGATAAAGGGTACGTTACCTTACCAAAATCCACTGAATTTCGGTGAATTTACCGAAATTTCTTTTTGGTTCTAAAGTGACCAGCAATCGAAACTTCTCGGAAGTTTTTATGTTGCACAACAAATCTTAACCTTCAAATTGCGCCGACCATCTTTTTTCAAGATATTTCTTGTTTACCTTTCTTTTTGTTTCGATCCAAGCGACTTTTTCCAAACCACGCACGCGCTGTGAATGGAATTATCCAACCGCTTGTTTAGTTCAATATATTAAATTTGATACACAAAACAACACAAAAATGAGTCAAATTACACATATGCCTCAATCTTTGTGTCCACTTATTTTCCGTATTTGTTGTTAAAATACGACATTTTTTCGGTTCCAAACTGATCTTTGAATGACGGATGGCTACCTCTGCATGTCCATCCATGGACGTGTTTTGGCTTTTAGCATAGACTCAATTACAATGTGTCTAAATGACCTTGACATTTTGAAAGTAAACAACTGAAAGGGGGTCTCGATGACAGGAAAACCTTCCCATGATCCAAGGCGAGCACTTGCCGAGATTGACGTCTGTTTTTTCGTCATTTGTCAACATTTTTGTTGTTCTATGTCGACTTAAACCTGATACCAATTATATTATAGAGTTGTTTTAAGCTCAATAATGCTACCCATAAGTACACGTGTACCTTAATTTGTTAAGGAGATCGTCTGAACCTCAGTGATATAGGATACATTTCAAACCACAGCACAAATGTCAATGATCGACTAGCGTTTGTGGAGGACGGACGAGAAACAGTACAATATGAAATGAATTAATGTGCTTATTTCTATTCTATAATAAAGTGTGGGTAACGAGTTGAATGGTGAAATGAAGGGTCCATTAAATCCTAGGAGCTTTAGACTCATACTTGATATTTAACCATGGAGACGTAAACACGTCGCATGATGGTTTTTAACGTATTTTCACGTGCGTACCACTGCTGGAAATATTGCTTATTATAACTGATACCTATTACACACATGTTTATTAGTAAAACAGAATTCGAATCTCTCTTGTACTTTAGTGGTTCTTTAATTAGCGCTGGACAGGTTGTCAACATGATACTTTTCACTCTAAGTGTGTTCTACAGATTTCTGCCCCAATCAAGTGACGCGAAAAGGCGTACTGATGGCTCCCGTACCTTACAATAAAGTATTTATATTGTTGCACAAGTGGATAAATTAGGCGCAGATAGCTGTCTGTTAGAAGATACCTTGTGGGTCGTATAGGAGTTTGTATCCGATACAACTGAGCTCTCATGTGAGTCCTGTTATTTGTTGATCAGGTTCCTAGTTGAGTCATATACCTTAAGATCTAGCTAAAGGCATCAAAGTACCAAAGTAAATGAAAGAAAGACTGATTAAATGACCCCCGTCATGTTGCTATGGTAGTACCATCATGCGCAATAAGTCACAATTAGCACATGCTTGATTGAAAAGAACTCCTTGAAGTTGATGAAACGAACTAAATGTCAGCAAACTAACGTAAATGCCATCGCGTCCAATGGTAAAAACCAGATAAAGCCGGAATACGCTGCACCGAGCTGGATCCATATAAATAAAGTTCTTAATAGTACCAATGAACTTGCAATGTCGTAACCTCCATCGCGTCCAATGGTAAAAACCAGATAAAGCCGGAATACGCTGCACCGAGCTGGATCCATATAAATAAAGTTCTTAATAGTACCAATGAACTTGCAATGTCGTAACCTCCAAGTTCATTGGTACTATTAAGAACTTGATCAAACCTCTGACTATAAGTTCGTACAAGTTATTATTCAAGGGTCGTTATTCCTTGATTTACCAGGAATGAACCAGCCATCTCAAGTCATCTCAAGTACTGTTCTGATAAGTATTTTTTATTCAAAATTATTATTCAGTTGATACTCTATTATTAGCTTCTTTATGTACTTGTATTGTCTGTGCGAAATATTTTTTAGATATATTTATTTATCATAAAATGCACAGATCACATGGCATTACAATATAAAAAATAAAACCATGTCATATACATTATATGAAAAGAATAACACAAAAAGAGGAATAATTATTCCCTTATTTCCATTGTGGTCCTTGACAATATACATGTAGATCTAGTGACATAGGAAGATATGACATTAACTAAATAATGATAAATATTTAACACAGACAAATGAGGTTACCGACAACAATGAGATCAATAAAATGTCCTGGATTGTTAAGAAATGCCATGTTTTATCTAAAAAAAAGAAGAAAAAAATAAATTTTGAAATATTGAAGTCATGATTTATAGTTAAGAGAATTGCTTAAAATAATAAAAAACAGACCTACAGATACATTAGGTGTGTTTTAACCTTAGACTTCAAACAAAACAGAACATTGGTGTCTCGTGCTTCCTGTGGTAAGCTTTTCCAAATAGAACAACCATTGTAGGCGAAAGACTGTTAACCAAATGATTTAACCTTTGGAAGTATAAACCTCTTGTTGTCAGAAAATGAATAACTATCAGTGCATGATGACAGTTGGCAATTGACCATGAATATATGTTATACTCTCCGTGTATGTGGAGGAAATAAAGTTTTACAAAATGTACTTTAAAAAAAAGTTTTATGAAGTATTTTCAATGTTCAGTCCAGACCTCGATTTCACGAAAATACTTAAATATGAAGTGAGAAACTTATCTTTTGTTTCCGTATGTGCAATCGAAAGGTTTGAAAATTTGACTTCCGCTCGAGAGACATAGACCCTGGAATTTGCGTTTTTGATAAAATATAATCACCAGTAGCATCAGTAATAGAGGGAAAAAATACTTGAATAAAGTGCATATTTTATCAGTCATAAAAGATATTAATAAATAGATTACATTAATTATTTTTTTTAAATAAAAACTAAAAAAGTATTTTCGAGAAATCGGGACAAAGTACATCGGTACTTTCTGATTTGTAGTTATTTGTTTTGTAATCAAGTATTTGATTACATTTAAATGTATAAATCCTAGACATGGTACTAATTACCCTATGGCACAACGACTTATAAATACTTACTTAGATCTGCTATAATCATCTGTGTGTAAAACGCAATGGCTTATAATAATCTCTTATGACGCTTGCTGGTGTATTTATTTTATAAGGTGCAGTGCCGTTTAATATATTATGTGATTTTATTAAGCTGGGAAGATGATTGAAATCTGGTTTAAACAAATGACGCCTGTATGAGAGTTTTATAATGTTTACTAGATTTAGATTAATCATGATGTAGATCTACTAGGTTTGCTATAAGCATGGATAGGATTAAAGTTTCATTAAGTTTGTGTACTGTATGGTACAGTATTTGAGCCTTGGTTGTCATGGAGTCCATGCATCAAACAAATACCACACCTCCAAAATCATTATGACACAAACAAGCATTCGAAACAAATCACCAAAAAGTGTCGCGAAAACTGATTTTTGTTTTTACAATTTTCAACTTCCTTACCAAAATTACAAACAATTAAAGTGCCTCTACCTTGATTTTGTCAGCAATTTATGAAAATATGTAATCTATAAATGAAATCATAAAGACTTGCTCAGCAACGCAGAACATGTATCGTGACGTTTTGACATCAATTATACTGTTTGTCCTGATTACCAATGCATTAAGATTTCAACCAATGCACTTCGCGTAAAAACTTGTATATAAAAAATGTACATGCAAACAATAGATCTGAAACACTAAATCATTTCTGCAAATGAACGTTATAAATAACTTGTAATTAAATCTGCATTTTAGATGTGTTTCCCGTTCAATCATGCCAAGCCCTCGCCGCCATTGTTATTTACGTTTGTTCGAAAAACCGGTATAAACGTTGAACATCTTTGGGATGTTTGCTAGCACAAGCAGTATGTAAGTAAAATGATGATAAAGTTACTTTGTGACTGTTTGAAATTGTGTGATTCAAAATTGCAAAATAAGCGAAGGTGCTTAAAAAACTAACACATATCATAGAAAACGAGATATACAAATGTACTGAACATCTATCATTGTATTCCAATTCCTTTTGCCTGCAAAAATGACATTTTCGACTGGAAGAGCTAAAATGTCTTAACACTACGATGTAAACGAATGTGCGATGAAAACTAGCATAGTAATCGAACTATTTCGGTTTCCACCGGTGTTCAGTGCGCACATGAGTATAATCTATTTTGTAATTTTGACATAGTGAATAAACGTATTGATAAATTTTGATCGCATGAAATGTGTGAAATCAATAGGAACCCCTTGAAACAGAATACATATTTGATTACCAGCAACGAGTGGGTTATGGTACTAGTACAAAGCACGATTTCAGTGGTAAAAACGACCAAGGGCAGGCGTATTCTGTAAGCTTGTGCTATAGTAGATAGTTCCAATATCTACAATATTTATCTCCCTTGTTCTTAATCATCACCCATTTTGATAGGCAAAAGTGATAAGCCCTATATAGAAGTAATATCCAAATCAGTGATAATTGAGAAAATACTAAGAGAATTTGCATGTGACAACCACTGTTTCTTCAACTTACTTAGCCAACTGCCCATATGAGCATAATTAATAAGTTATTATGTGTATATACCTGATTAGTTTATCATCGTCCACATTATATTCCCTTTAAACGTTAAGGAAATTTGCCGACAATTCAAACAAGGGAGGTAGATATTGTAAATATGGGAACAGTCTATAGCGCCGACTAGACGTTTGGCAAATAGAATCACGCCTACAATATAGCCAGTCTCTGTAACAATATGTAACTGGATATATATCTGAAATGGTAAATATAATTGACACCAGCTGTGTCGAACCGTTCAAAGCAAGGTCGAAAAGTTTGTATTCATGTGGCCATCTTGCAGCTAATGCGTATGCCGTCAATGCCATCCCCTGCAACAACTGTAACTGGCATTCGGCGAAGTAAACATGTATATAAATCCTTCTTTTTCTTTAGAGACATGTCAATAACACGCATCACAATATCCTTGTTTTCGCTGCTTACTTGTTTTCGAGTTTTAAATAGATATATATATATCGTCACACGTAAAGCAACGATATTTTCCCAGTATTTTGCAACGCTCATGCGCGCTCAAGCAATGCACACTGCCAGTTTACGAGGTCATTTTGGCGATCTAAAAATGAGACAACGTTGACTAATCGAACGACAATTTTGGCGATCTAAAAATGAGACAACGTTGACTAATCGAACTACAATTTACAACATCTCTTGTCATGCACATAATGATGCGTCTTATAATGTTTGACAAAAAAAATAGCGCACGAAGGCTTGTGCTCTGGAAATATGTCAGGTTTCCAAGCTCGAAACTAAATCTAATGAGTATAAATCACAGGTTAGAAAAAAGTAGAGGGGTTTCGGAAGCCGACGACTAATAATTCAAAAACAATTAAAGCATATAATACAATGTGTAAGTACATATTAGGATGTATTAATTAATCAAGTGATTTATACATTACAATGAACTAAAGCTCAGATTAAACGAAGCAGTATAATTAATAACAATGACTTAATCATTTTGTCGACGCAAAACTGACATAATCCTTGAATATATAAAATATAGCTTATAATAAATCATCAATAAATTTATCTGAGGGGCTTAACCTATAATTAGTTACGCATTAATTAACAAGCGTGTGGTAATTTGAAAATAGACCCGACACCTAATGCTTAAAAAGAATTGTTTTAGTTGATACAATATTCAACTGAGTCGATTTAACATGTCTTGAGAATGCATGCATCGGATAGTGGTGAAGCGGACCCGTGAAAACTAACGGTCATAATCCCTAAACCAATCGCGCGTACACCATGGTCAGTAACTCCAGAAACCTCCATCGAGAGTGATTAGAAATGATTTTGAATTCTTAAAGGGATAATCGCAGTGGCACGTAGGCCAATGAAGTTTACGCAAATTTTGGACAGCCTGATTACGTGCGTATCTTACTTGATGCTGCACTTTGTTTAAATATAAAATTGCGTTGTAAATACTATACTAGAGTAATCTTGAGGACTACGGGATAAATATTGTTTAAGTTGTGTACGCCTTCGTCGAGTCTATTTTTGAAATATATTTGATATACTTTAAACTAGAGAGGTCCAATTATTATTTAGTGTAGGCCTACCTAGTATCTCATCTGTAATTTGCACGCGAGATATTTTGTTAATACATGTATCGTATTATTGAACACGTCTTAAAACATAAATACCTAATTAGATGTTATTTAGAAATCTCTGAAAGGTCAATGTTCATTACCACAACGGTCTTGTAATTGTGTTTTGATGTACATTTATTTATGCACTTTATTAATTTGTTGAACATGTAACACATTATTTCTCCCAAGCATGCTAGTTGAAACAAATGTACGAAAGTAGAATTTTGATATTTCGTCGCCTTTATTAAATGTTAATAAATATATGTTAATTCGTGCAATAAAATTTTAAACCTCTTTGCTTATTTCAATTTGCTCAGATCATCGTTTGTAAGGCATTTCTTCTTTGCATTATTTTGAAATAAATACGTATGCTACCGCCACGTGCTGTACGTTTAAGACAGGCGCACGTAAGCCTATTCAACGGAGCTTAGTAAATGCCCTATATTCTGGATACAAACGCTCGACGTGTATTAAAGTAAGGCTTGTAGATCTATGCAATAATTTACAAAAAATACATATAGATCGAATATGCATGCATATTTCAGTTTAATTGGAGCAACAAGGGTCAACTGAACGCATTGCACAAACGTATACCTACAACGTAAATCGCGCACCGCGGTATTTACAACACTCTTCAAACTCTATTTAGGTCGAGAGGAATTTAATAGTACAGCCAATAAATTATCGCATTTTATCCATAAAGGCATATATTTACTTATAACACAATAGATTATATCTTGTTTTTGTGGTCACCATTGGGTTTATAAATGTTAAAGCAAGCGTGCAAATTTACGTTCTGCAATAAACAGTCCATTGAAAGATCAACAGGTGAGAGAAACCATGTGACAACAACTAACCAATGAGACTGCAAGTTTTCTGTCACATGACACATACGCAAGTGTATTACGTCAACTAACTATAATACACCGTGAGACGCGTACTTGCTTCAAACGGTAGCTGGATTTTATACACAGCGGCTGGACCGCTGTAATTGTGTGACTTTTTATCATTATTTTTGTGCTATATATTCATGAAATATGTCACCAGGACCCGTAGAAGAGCTGGCTCTCTTGGAATTAGAAAGGTAGGCTTATGTTTTAACGAGATTTAGCTTGTAAATAGACTGATTAACGCGCGGCGACTTTTTATTAGTTTAAAGATGGCTACCGTCCATGTTCTGTGTGTATTGGTGGTACAAAATGCCTTGCGGGCGTTGTCAAGTTTTGATGTCTTCATTAACGCCAGATTTATGGGATTTTGGTCGTCGATGGAAATTTTAGAATATATTCGTTAGATGTATTTATCTTAATAAAGACTCGGCCTGTTCTCAGATGTTGGATACATTCAATTTTGTTACGTAACAGGTCTGTTAACGGTCTCATCAACATTCTCGTGCTATCGCTGTGGCGTTAGAAGACGAACCACTGTTTATATTTCCTAACTAGATCTGCTGTTTATAATATCAAACTTATCGTGTGATATGTTCATAAACATGGAATATAGAAGCTACTTGTATATATGTCTTAAAAATAAACTATTTTACACGAAGAGAATTTTAGAGTTTGGGTTAGCTTGGCGCAGAATTGTCTGCACCAACCTGTATATTGCCAATTAGTAGCATATATTGGAAACGTAAAACGTTTGGTGTACCCACCCTGATGTTGCTAATTGTGTTTATGTGTAATGTTTAGATTTATGCATTATTCTGTGTTTACTAAAATATGAAACTCTTACAGTGAAATTACTGACTCAGTTTATTTATGTTTTTGAGCTGGAGACAGTTGAATTTGTTGGATGAAAGTGGGTCTGTGGAATACACAAACTTACTGTTGTGATGTCATTGTTACTTTAATAGAATTCTTCATCACACTTAAGTGTTAGATCTATATATATGTTTGTGGTTAAGACGATAAACTCAGAAAAAACAACAATATAATTGAGTCATTTCTGGTTATCAAACCAATTCAGTCATTATTGGTATGCTATTTAACACCACTTTCCATTTGTTGCAGATATTGTTCATTAAACAATTATTTTACAAGAAATTTAGATTTTTTCTCAAGAAAAAATCACAATTAGATTTTTAAGTTGTGTGGAAGCAAGTCATATCATTTAGCTGTGTCTGTCTGTTACTGTACGGACTAACATCCATAAACGATTGAATTGAGTTTAGAATCGTTGAGTTGCAACGTCTCTTAAGCAACCCTGTCACATACTACGATCTATCTCTCTTCATCAACACTACCAATTGTCCTGTTGGAATGGTTAAAAAACTTGGCAACAACAGCTGAACCTTGAATATCCCAAACAATGTTCCTTTATGCGAGTGTGTACCATGTTTCATAGGGTTTATTTTTTGAAGATGACCCACACCCTTCAAATTTGGGAACCAAAAATTTCTCCAGATTTATTGATAATTTTTACATTTAAATTGGGGAAAATATACACTTTTTGGCATTGGGAATATATCCGAATAACAGCTATAAAAACAGCTGAAAAACCCCTGTGTCAAATCTAATCACTGTGAATGACTAGTTTCTAGTATTAGTTTCTAGTATTTGTACAATCTGTGTTTGTTTCGTTATTCTCATTATGTTTGAAATAACATACAGTGGTAATTACTGGAATTGATCCAGTCTAACTGTAGTCCCTGGTTTTCATCTCACATCATACAATGTTTGACCTGAATAACAAACATCTGTTGTAGATTCTTCCATCGAGTTGTTGAATGCTTGTGTCCTGACTAGGTTTCTGTACATTATACTTTGTTCATTGTGGTGTGCATCTATTGTTGTTGATTGAGGTTCTGTGTATGTTAGATAATTTCCGTTACTAAGTATGTTTCACAAACAATGTGTAGGAAGTCAACACTTGTGCACCACTCCATGTTTGCATAAATTTCGTTTTCGTTTTCCTGTGGTTTGAATCATTTGATATATAAGCCTATATATATAGGCTATAGTTTTGACCTAGTAACATTTTGTGAAATGTCACTTGTTTTATTTAGTTTTAACTTCACACTAAGGTATCAGTCCCTAACATTTGTTGTAAAGCTGTTTTAACATATGTTTATATCGTGTTTCTGCATAATCTAGTACACGCATAGAATACAGTAAGTGGGGAAAATGGCTTGTAAAACTAAAACACAAATGGAGCAAACGTATGAATTCATATTTCAGGTCATTTAGTTAGCGAAAATAATTTCTAACATATTTATAAATACAACACATGTAATGTAGGGAAACCACTAGGTCTGAATATCAAGGGTCATTTTGTACTGGATTTTACCATTTTATTGCCAAAATACCTATAATTTGGAGAAAAATAGTCCCTTCAACCAAAACCGTGAGGGTCAAATGTGGCTTTTGGAAATTCCTAGGGTTAAAGGGTCAACTCAAGGATCAAATGGAACTGCTGTTATGGCATGTTTTCACTTAGGGAACTTATTTATTATGCTGTTGTTATTTAGGAGAACTTCATTATACAGTATACATTTATTATTGATCGTATTGAACATCTGTTCTTAAGTCAAGGTCTTGTTCAATCATCAAATGATCTACACAGATGAGTGAAAGCCCCACAACAGAGTCCTTGGAGGTCGATTGTTATATCATTTTCATTGACAATTTTAGTCTAAATGAATGAACTATTTGTATCATTGTGACATAGTCTACAGAGAATGGCTGTCTCTGATTGTTTATAAAAAAATCTGGATTTTCTTCCCTTTGAGGTCATCTGCTATCTCTAGTATTGTCAAGTACGCTTTGGTGACCTAGGAATGTGTCATTGATAAGCTTAGTGGCCTTAAGATGTAGCATGTACATACAAACCAGCTGTAGGATGTGAATCTTTTCCCATGATTGTCCCAAGCTTGTTGAAAAGAACTTCTACAATTCTAGTATTGTTTTTAAAAAATCCTTAAGTCACAATATAGATATATCTATACAGTTTGTTTCAGTTATAGATGGATTGTACTATTTCTCTACTTCTGAATGAAGTATTTTGTCTGAGAAAACACTTTCAGATGTTTCTATTTGCCAATAATTAAAGTTACAATTCCTGGACTTCAGGGCTAGTGGGTTGTGATGAAAACTTCAGACACTTGAGTAATTCTTTGAAATACCGAAAATAATGTGACAGAGCTTTATGCTGTTTTATAGTAAGTTTCATGTTGATATGAAAGTCGGTTAAATTTCAATTAGCTTGTATTTAATCTTTTATTTCGAGTCCACTGGCTGACAACACCTTTATTATTCATTCGAAAAATATGTGGATTCGAGATAAAAGTGAGAGAAATGTGTTCATGATAGTACAAACATGCTGCTGAGCCTGCGCTACGCATATTTACAGTTGTTTATCAATCATACACACATGTGCGTTCCTCCTTCAGTGATAATCTGATAACTGAAATTTCACTTGCAAAGATTAATTTATATTAACTGACGTAATGAAAAAAGTTCAAGGATTGTCAATTTACTGTCTTAAGTTGTTTGATTTCAATTCTGTTTGTAATTTTCAGGTCAAACAAAGGAGCGTCTAAACAGAGACGAGATCAAATTAATGGGGAGATCGGTACGATGCGGGATTTACTTCCCTTGCCTGAATCATCCAGACAGAGATTGTCACAACTACAGATTATGTCCCTTAGTTGTGTCTACATCAGGAAATGTAATATACTCCAGAAAAGTGAGTATATAATTTCATAGTAGTACCTGTTTAGTCCAAACAGCCTGATAACGCCTTGAAAGTGTTTTTTTGGGCAATTCATTTTGTAAATTCACCCTTTCAAGGCACATAACTCCATTCAGAGGAGATGTCAGAATTTTGGAGATCTTAACTTTAGGTGATTAAACTTCAATGATTTTTTGTTCAAATTATGCTTAAGGGGCCTGCTTAATGGTGCAAGTAATTGTCTTGAATTCAACATTTCTTGGAATAAATATGAGAGTTGAGAGGTAGTTTTGATATAATGAACAACTGTTTGTTATGCATAAACAGTGAATATAAGAAAAAAATGTAATTCAAAAACACTACTTTTCTTCTAATCCTTCACATCGATGACTTGCATGATTACTATTTAATGATAATATGTAATTTTCCCATCATTTCTTTGTAACAGTAAATTATGCCCATTTGGGAATAATCTGTCACATGAATGTCTGATGAGTGTAATTTGATGTAAAACTTACATACCGTATATTCATTTGTGTTACTCATTTGTTGGCAAAGTGTCAAAAAGACCGGCCTTAGTAATGTTATTGAATTGGTCTTCTTAAGCATGTGTTTTTTGAGGAAAAAATTGAGCAAAAGAACGATTTTAAGGAAGTTTATAATAAACACAATAATAGGGTCTCAATGACATAATGCACGTAAGAACGATAATAATGTAATCCCACCTTTCTCTAATGTTGATCAACACGTAATATTGTATGTCCTGTTTAAAAGCTCTTCACTGATATATTAAGACAAATTGTTAAACAACCTGATAAAGTATCACTTGATTGTGTAACAGGGCACTCCTTTATAGGAGAAAATAATGGTTTAACTGTTGCGTAGATTCACCAATTAATGATGATCATAATTATGTTTTTCAGTGCTCCCAACCAATCGTTGCTCAATTGAAGTGCCTTGTGAGTTCTCAACGGTAAGTGGCCTAGTGACCTAATTATTTGGAATCGCCTTAATTCAAATAGGCATAAATCGATCAAATTTTTCATTAATTAATTCTTAACCATTCTCTAAATCACAAAATGTCTGATGAAATGGGACAGCATCGTCCTTTTGTAAACATTATAACTCAAACTTGTTAGTTATATGGCCTAATATAAAAGTGGTTCAACAACTGTTACTCACACCACTCGAGCACTGTCATGTGACCAAATTTTCATAATATACTATGTGTGTTTCTGATTAGTCAACCTTTTAAAAGTTTTATTGACTATATATATGATTAAAGCACACACAAATTATTAGGGAATATTTAAACACTCGAGCTCTGTCATGTGACCAAATTTTCATAATATACTATGTGTGTTTCTGATTAGTCAACCTTTTAAAAGTTTTATTGACTATATATATGATTAAAGCACACACAAATTATTAGGGAATATTTAAACACTCGAGCACTGTCATGTGACCAAATTTTCATAATATACTATGTGTGTTTCTGATTAGTCAACCTTTTAAAAGTTTTATTGACTATATATATGATTAAAGCACACACAAATTATTAGGGAATACTTAAGTTATTTACATTGTTTTTATTACATGATAAACTTGAAGTTACTTTGAAGTGGAAGATACATATACATGTATGTTAACATATGTTTCAAATAGAGTTTGATCGATTATACAATTTGTGACACTGAAATAGTTTTAACATACGCACAGCCATTAGGGACACTCCTGTTGATACATTATCTGATTTGTTTGCTATGTAGCCTGTGTGATTTATTTTAAGTGTTCAATTTAATGGTGACATATTACCTCTGAACAGTTGAACTGTATGAGGTAATCAAGTAATGTTAGAAAGAGAAAAAGTACAAATTGATTAAAAAAAACAGTTTTCTTTACCATTTTGCTGATTTTCATGTATGTATTTATTGTCTGTTGGTTAACACCTACTTTGTTTATGGTTAAATCTGTTTGTCTGTCTAATTGTAATGTTTAGGAAGTTGTGGTTGTATTTATTTTTTACAATTCTGTGATATCCTCGAAGCTTAAATTTTTGTGGTAAACTTTTTTTCCTGGAAAGTACTAAACATTAACCCTCAAGGTTGGCAAGCTGTTGGTATATAATAATACTTAAATTGTTGAAAGAGATACAGATGTCATTGTTTAGATATTAATTATGCACAAATGCAAACAGTTCGCTTCATACTTGTCATACTTCGGTATATTTACGAGCTATAGAGTAATAAATCAATCGTATGTATACATGTTGACAGTTATGTATGACAGGTTGAGCTTCTGTTCACACCTTCGTCCCCCAATTGATTCATCAGGACAAGACACCAGTCGTTATACCATGTGTGAGTAATGCACAGGTCGATGTTAACATATTTTATGGTTACCAGACAGTCTAGTGAAGTATGGGTACTGTCTTTGATGCAAGTTTTCATCTCCTAATTGGTTCTTTTTTGCAGTGAATGACTATATTATAACCCAATAAACCCTCATTTAGTGAATATCTGTAAATTACGACCATCTCCTTAATACAACTTTGTCCTTTGTCATTGATCAACGGCCCTTAAATAATTGCTGTAAAACCTAACTAAAGAATATCTTGACTTTAAGACCACTTTATAAATGAGATGGTATTTTCATGAACCTGTTTAATTTTTTCTTCCATATTTGTAATTTGATAATCCGACCATCTCGCATGTAAGACATGGCTCTTGTGAACCGCTGGTGACCTTATTGCTTTGTCTGTACTGTGTTTCCATTTGATCTTGACTTGTGGTAGAAATTTTCATCATTATTATCATTTATGCTCAAAATAGCCATCAATTGACAAACATTACTGTGGACGTTATTATTTTCGCTGAATAATATGATTTCTCTCGGGTAATTTAGCATGGAAACAGACTATTTGTTCTGATAATAGCGCGTCATTTGCCATAAGTGTTGACCAGCCTTTATTGTTGAATAGCTGGAAAGCCCCTATAGAGATAATAACATTTTTTACTACTCCTTGTAAAATAAGACTCGAATTGCTCTTGCTTAATTTTGTTTCGTTCATGTACTATACAAACATATCCTGTTCTCAAGTTTAACGTTTTTTGGGCCTCATTTTAAGCTTTCATAAACTGACACGGGTAAATTCTGTCCGCTTGTTTACCTGCTTTAAATTACAGCTATTTTTAGATTTAAGTTGAGATCCTTCTTGACTTGAACAAGCATGTGATTCATTAATATCCTATTCATAGACTTTGATGACAATTGTAAACAATATTACAGACTGTATGTACGCAGTTTTACCTGCTTTAACTACGTTAGTAATGGTATAATAAACTTTTTCTGACGTAGCGTTCTGCTTGCTTGGGTTTTGACAAATAATTTGCTGGGTACGACAAAATATTGTACGTATGTAAATCTCACCTGGGGTATACAGTATTATGTTCCGATTGAATACCCGTTGCTATGTACGATAATGTAAGAGCCAGTACCCAATAGATTTGTTCAAATGAAGGCGTTGTTAATATTTAAGTAGGGGAATATCAAACAGATTATCCTTCATATTAGTTCTAACGATATAGGGCCGATATTTTAATGAATTGTGTTGGATTTAATAACAAACAAAGCGTATTGATTAAGTTCATTTGGTAAACTGATATTGTAAGGTCTTTGTATGAATTCGCAGGAGGGGGGAAAATTCACGGTGTGATTTTGTTTGACCTAATTACATTGAATACACATTGATGTACTAGGTCAGAACTCCGTGAAAATATTATGCATTTCATTTAAATTTGAACAGAAGATCTGTGAATCTATCATCAAGTTAATGTTAGATTTTCACAGGAATTGGAACTTCTACGCCCTTCCATTCTGTAAAGTATGATATATGTCTCCTGGGAATGAATGATATTGTATAACCAGGACATGGAACTAAATTCTAAATATGTCATAATTCATTATGTGTGACAGAATTTGATCTGGTGGGAAACTTTCTCTCTCTTGTGTTAAGACTGAATTAATCATTTTCATAGGTATCGTATCCATGTTTTGGTCCACACTTGATCACAATTTGGGTGGAAACTGTCTCACATTCTATTTTTTTACTGTCAGTTCCTGTATTCGTTATTCAAAACTTTCCTCTTAATGTTCAGTATCTGGATGTCAATATATCGATTCCACAAACATTTTTCACACCTAGCACAATTTTGATTTATCACCTAATACTCTAATACCTAATAGGTTACCTAGCAACTGTTGAATGTCATTGAAATAAGAGTAGAACTGCTGCAGACATTAATATTGATAGATCTTTGTCAATCAATCATTTCATTGTCGGCCATCTTTCATATATTTCCAGGCACTTACAGGGTTCATTCTTGTAACAACACGAGATGGAAAGTTGATCTACATCTCCGAAAATGTTACAGAATATCTCGGACACTCCATGGTAGGTACAAAGTACATAATTAAGCCAGAACCCCACCCACCCTTACACACATCTCAGTAATTCATTACCTGTCAGAGATACTTCTGTTGAAGTATGGTAATTTTGGTATTCAAGGTTTAAATATATTAATGTTTTTTAAGAGAAAATTTAAGGAAAAATTGAATGTCACTGCTTAGCCTATTGAATAGTGAATACCTCGGCAATTTGGTCTAAAGGCTTGATTTTATTCATTGCAGGTTGACATGAAGACACAGGGTGACAGTTTATTTGATATTGTTGATAAACGTGACCATGGTTCTGTGCAGGCACAGTTACTTCATGGTGTGGCAGCTACCGAAAGTCACCAGAACAAAAAAATCTCATTCTTCTGTCGTATGAACATGTCTCGAACATTGAAAAGGCAGGGAGGTTTCGGCGATGTCAAGGTAAATATACGTCGTATATATAGGAGTTTCACATGTTTTTGCTGCTTTATTTATTTCTTCCTGTTTTCTATCCTCATCTCTAACACAGACTTGCGTTATACACTCCTTGGTTTTGTTACATAATTTGATATATCTCATCTTGTGTAGTCTGCTTTATTCAGAACATTGCGTCTCATAAGTACTTTTTACATCCTTTTCTCAGTAGTTTAAATCTTATTAAACTCCTACTATTATTTGTGATATTGATATGTGCACTGTGTCGCATTGTATTTCTAGCTTTGAATCCAACCTCGTTTAAATCTATTTTTAGATTTAAAAAAAACAACAGATTTATTTTCTCAAATGTTTAGCAGACGGACATTTTTAATGCTTGTTTAAAAGAGTAGAGATTATGTTCATAATTATTTTACAAGAATCTCAGTTTCCTGCTTAATCTCTCCACTTTTTTATTTTCGTTGTGGCAAACATTTAATCCTAGTGTGCAAAACTAGTGTGCAGATGGGTTTTATCGCTTAAATATCGGTCTGCATGTCAGTATTCATTTCAGTTTGATTCTTTTTCTCTAACCATGCGTTTGTTTCTGTTTCCATGGATGACGTCTGCACAACTGTGTGTGTTCTATGAATTCTGTAAATCTTATAACTTGCAGAAGATAATAAAATTAACGTCATTTTATATGCATTTATGTAATGCATTTTTGATTGAGTGACAGAATTTAGCAGACCACATGCTTGAGTAACCTTGCGCTATTTTGTCTCAAGTTCCAAACCAAACTTGTATCGCCATAAAATGCACTTGTTCCTTGCCATATAATCTATTAAGCAGAAAATAAACTTTTTATCTTTGCGACATTTCTATGACATTATATGCGTAATCTTAGTTATTATCACATACGTAAGTAGGCTATAAAAATAATGGGGGGGGGGGTGTGTAAGTGGGTGAAAATTTCTAAAGAGTTTTTAAAACATTACCAGTAATTCAAAAGTTTCTCGAATAAAATAAATTACAATATCCAACAGTTTACAGACGATAAGAATTCCTCTGACATATGCTGTACGAGATATACGCTGATGAAGACCATATGGTGTTCTAAAATGAAGAGTTCTCGCTTTCCCACAATATCTCCAGGTTTTTCCTTTTCCCATGCACCATTAAAAGTCGAAATAAAATGAAACTTGTTAATCCTTGGAGATAAAAGTATTAATAATCTGAAAAAATGAGATTTTAAAACTGTTAGATATTGATGTTTACGCTGAAAAACAAAGGAGTCTTTTTTGGAAAATATATGACTGATTGAAATGTGTTGGCAGCCAAATAATGGGAACTGGGTCCTTGAGCCAGGAACTTAATGACACAGCTAGCGAAAGGACTTAATCCAAAACTCATGTAAAAAGTTGGACTGATGCCTACGCAAAATATAAAAAAAATGATATGTTTTACCAGAACTGATGATTATAACTCATTTGTTGCAATTTTGTCTGCAATTTGATGGATAAATATTTGAATTCTGGTTACTTTGTGGACTGTGGTCAGTTTGTAGATATACGTTTTCTATTTTTTTAATGTACAAGTGATTTTCTCTCTTCATTGCCATGGTGTCTGCGATTCCTTCCATATTTGAATGGCTAAATTTACAGCTACATTGACAGAGTTAATGTAAATATATAAATGTCAGAAAGACGACTCCAGCAATGTTTCCATGGTAACAAACAATCTATACATATGCATTCTAACAGTTTTCCATCATGTGACGTAGATAGAGTAAATATAGAATAGATGACTGTTGCAAAGATAATTTGAAGGCAGGATTTTTATTCATATTAAATAGCTAGGTTAGTTGAAACACATCTTACTTATCCTAGGCTAGTGCTAGATCTATGGTAACCAAATAGCCATTGACTATAAAAAACCCAATCTTACTTCTACAATTTGAAGAATGTTTTCTCAAAACTGCAGTTTTTATAATTAAATTGCATCAGTTTATAAAATTAACTTCTTATTTATCAAATATGGCAACCAATTTTCAAAACCTAGCACCAGCCAACTTTTCCATGTTCTTATGATAATTCATCATGAATTACTTGAAACAATGCCTCTCACAAATGACCCAATTAGAAGCACTTGTATTGGTTACTTTCCAAGTACCTGCTTCCAATTACTTTGTAGTACTGTTTACCCATCATACACCCAAAGCTGACTCACTGTCTGCCTGCCAGTATGGAATCATTTTATTCCCAGAAATCATTAAAGGAGTGTTAGGGATTGTTTGTTGCTTTCTTGTTGTTAAAACAAGTGAAAAAACATTGATAATAGATCGTTCACAAACAACTTATAACATCAATAAATAACGTACTGAAAGTTCTCATTATCGCTACAGGTACATTTACCAGTTTCCACCCAAACTAATGAACCTATTTTGTATTCTAGAATTCATAAATTGGAAAACAACAAAACATATAGTGAGTGGGTGCTTTATTTGATAGTTCTGGCATTTATTCAGACTTTGTGAAAGCATGTGGTGTGTATGCGCTTTCATTGGAAAACATACGTGGAATTTCCTAGAAAATTTGTTATATTCGCTGAGAACTATAAATAAACTTACAAAACATTTCAACAATTGAGATCATCCTGAATTTCATCCAATCAAAACCACCAAGTCATTTGTCAAATCCTTGACACATCTGACAGACATGAAAGCCATTAAATATTGCCATTGGTTTATTTTACCGTAATGAAGATTTATGGCCTTTATCACCCACAAAATACGCCTGTCATCTTTGTGGATAGCTGCAGGAGAATGAAAACAATTGGGTTTTTTTTAACACAAAGATTTTTTTCTACCCCAAAGATTCAAGGTAGTTTCTAATATTTATGTAATCTGAAATGAAGCAAAATATGTTGAGTATGCACATAAGGATACTAATTCACATGCAAAAGATTGCAATCAGAGTCCTGACTAATTGAATGTATTCAGTCGCAAATATTTTTGAGATAAAAACAAGCCCAACATTTGAAAGCCGCCGACTAAATATTATTATCGTCTGCTACCATCTATCAGATAGAAAATGCAATTATTTATGTATCTGACTCTTAATCATTGTGGTGATGCAAAACTGATTACCCTTAGGCTACTGACTCTACCTGTCTCTTGTCTTAATTATATATTCAACATAAAACGCTTGCCAGAAATTAACGGTCCGTATAAACATCAAATGTACGCATTTGCCCACAAGATCTACTTAATTATACAGTATACACATTGCCGGAAATATAAAATAACCAACAGCATATAAGGAGAGTGTTACGTCTGCAGTGACACTGAATACGATAAAACAAGAGTTGTGAGCGGAAAATGCCAGCGTGTAATTAATTGCTGTTTTCATTTTAGCCAAGTAGTCAAGTACAACTGCTGAGTTTCTGTTGTGGTTAACATTTTAAAACGGAATGTGTCCCTTTTATTTCTCAAATATTAGGAAAAAACTTAACCAGTCTAATTTCAAATCAACATTATAATTATTACAAAATACTCCATGAATATTTTAATTAAAATTAAAATATAGGCATTATCAAGTCCCAACTGTTAATTTAAATTTTTGAGAAGCAATAATGCGTTACTCACATTGATTCTGTGGTTGAAGAGACTTTGTTGCTTGAGAGAAGGTGTGCTATAGACCTCAGTGGATTAAACCTTATAAAATGAAATCTTATATTTACCCACTTTCCTGACTTCTGGCAACAAATGACTAAAACAGAAAGACATCCCACCCTTGATTAGATGAATTATACCCTCCATAGAATTTCTGAATAACCGGAAACAATTTTGTCAAGATTTCTGATAAGACTGATGCCAGCAGAATTTACGATGCTTGTGAAACAATAGAAACAAAACCACAGCACACTCTGCTGGTATAATCATTTCAAGCTTTGTCTCAGGTAAAACATTGTCTGGATTATATGATAAAACAAGTTTTATAGTGCTTTTTTTATCAAAAATAGGAAGAGGCAAACAGTACTCTTGGAGAAAAGGCTCTTCATCGCTGATTTGCCTTGGCCAAAAAAGTTCCTTTGCTATCTCCATCCCTTCCTACCCGCTGTGAATGCTGTGCCACAATTTTTTGTCATTACCCAATGATAGGAAAGTCTTGTGCTTGAGAAATACTGATAAGCAATTATAAACAAACTGTGTTGCTGTTTTTGTTTTAAATTGATTGTCTTTGTACCTACCCTACATTAAGCAGAATGGATGGGAGGCAGTGTACAAAGACTGGTTTAACTTCAACCCTATTTATCATAAAAAATATCAACCCCTTTTATGTTCTTATTTCAGGTGATGCACGTAAAGGGTCACTTTGTACCGGTCAGTGCGAAGGAAGGTAGTGGACATGACCAGCATGTATTTATGGCTCTGTGCACTCCACTGATCACTCCAGACGTAAAGGAAAGCCTCATTCAGAACAACACATCCATCTATAAAAGTGTACATAAGCTTGACATGTCATTCATTGAAATCACCGAGACGTAAGTACTTCATGTATATCGTTATATAAAAATTTGAAGTACAAATGTGGGGTTTAGAATAAAAAGCAACACAAAAGATGTATTAAAACTTGCAACCAATCTGTTTTGTTGTAATGCCTAGTAATGAACGACTTTCAAAGGAGCGGTTATAAATACATTTTAAGCAGACGCCTTTGAGAAATTTACATTTATTGCTTAAACAGAGTTTAGGGTAATTTCTGCTTAAAATAGTTTTGGAATACCTAGTTAATACCATTTTTACCTTTTTCAGTGGAGAGTTCCACTTGGGAATGACTTCCGATGAGATCCAAAACAAATCTTGGTACTCAATGTTACACCCCGAGGACCTGACCGAGGCTCGGGCGAAACATATCCAGCGTAAGTACATTTATACTGCAGTCTATAAAAGTTTTAACTTAAATATAAAAATTATTTGATACAAACAATGAGCATTGTGTAAATGGCATTTCTCGCAAAACCTCATTCATTTAAACCATAATGTATGCAAATTCAGTTTCAATTTACATGAAATTTATACAATGGTGGTTTTATGTTTCTCTCTCGGTGCGCCATCTGAATTTTATTAATCCATAATGTTTTCTTATTTATAGTTATAAAATCTCGTCATGAGATGGGATGTATGATGACAGTGCGCATGCTCACACATTCGAACGAAACAATCTGGGTTAACATAGTGATGCATGTCAGACAAGCCCTGGTATCTAACAGCGACGACCCTGTGATCGTCTGCATTAACCAGGTTGTCAGGTGAGATAAAGTTATGATGCGTTAAACAATAAACCTACTGTTTTGTTGAAGAGAATTTAACATTAAATTTCAAGTAAAATGTATGACGTGCAGTCAGACGATAATTTTTGCTTGACATTATGATAAAGCATCCTTTTTTATGTGGAAATCCCAAGTTTACTTCTTTCACTTTCTGCAACAGATTTTATGATAAAGAGAAGAAAGTTGATCTTGACGAAATTAACTTTGTTTTCTGCTTGTTTATTTTCTGTTGTTTATTTGTAGTGAGGAAGAAGCGAAACAATTCAAGATTCAAGGTCAAATTTTTGCCCTCTATGCTGCTAGAGCTCCAGAAATGTTCTTTGGTGGTCATCATTTTCAACACTTCCAACAAGCCATTGATCCCGAGATGCTTGGTCGTCATCAAGCCCAGCCGTTCATACAGCAGCAGCACCCACAACAAGCATACTTCTCTGATCCTCACCGTTTCCAATATAGTGGCAGAAATCCTCCTCAGGGAGAGTACACTCCGCAGACTCACCAGTTCCAAATGCCGGGTCTCGATGCCATGGGAGAGCGACCACCACAAGGTCATACAAGCACTATCAAAGCCTTGAAGAGGAAGCTACAGGAAAATTTCATTTCTTCTTGCAAGCCAAACAAAATTTCTCGAATCAGCAGAACTGACAGCCCTAATGATGGTTACCCAGATATTGCTAACTCTGGAGAGTCACATTACGTTATGAATGTCAATGTATTCCAGTCATCTGGCGTTAATGTGCTGAACAATGGTAATGGCATCAATGGTTTCGGAGTTGATACCATGCCAGTCATTTATCAGTCTGCTGCACATGATCCAGGCCTTGCGTTGCGACAGAAGAAGGCTATGCTTGTAAGAGCCATTGCCCCAGTCGGCACACCAGCTGTAGTCCAGAAACTTGCTCCAACTTGCACTCTTGAGCAGGTTGTGCCTGAAGTGACAATCCCAGACTGTTTTTTGACCCCAGATCCATCTCCTGCCAACTCTCCAAAACCATTGATCTCTGTTTCTGATATAAAACAGGAAACACAGGAAATCAAGCAGCTGACTTCCTATGTGATGGGTCGACTGAATGAACTTAAAGAGAACCAAACAATTTTGGAGACCCCTGTTACAACACAGCCCCTAAAGGAAGTACCGAAGAAAAAGAATCTGCCCGTTATTGATGCCACATTTGTGGATTCGTTCTTTGATGAAATTCAACCTATACTTCTTGAAACAAACATTGACATCAAAATGGAGCCCATGTCTCCAGAACCAGTCATGCCCATCATCAGCAAGCCAGCCCGTATTTCATCATCCAATTCAACAATCATGACGTCTACATCTGTTACTCATTCTTCATCCATTCAACAACTGCCTACTTGTACTGTGAAGGAGGAACTCACGTTGGAGGATTGTACTGATCTCGAAGATTTGTTGGGACTCGTTGATTACTCCAGTCAGGAATCGAACATGATGTCCCCAGCATATTCTGTTGAGTCGGTATCCCCCGCTGCCTCACCAAGGTCTCACGCCAGCACTTGCGTGGAACAGTCACCCATATCGCCAGTGTTTACTTCAACTCCAAGTTTGAAACAACAGGATTCATTTGACCATGTGTACATGAGTCCTGGGTCAACATCACCTGGTTACGATGGACGTGACGACCTTTTAGAGCCAGACAACTGGTTGCTAGAGCCAATCAGTATGTCCTTGGAACTGTCGCTAGCCGACCTTGAGGCCATGCCATGTAACTTGAAATCAAAGGAAGATGAACTCTTTCATTTGAAGAAACTCTTGCAGCAGTCCTTGGAATCAAATGGTTTGTACCTTATACATGAAAAACTAAAATTACGACTGCCTCATTAATCAGACTTTTGATTAACAAGTTTTTAATTTTACTCCTGTTTGATAACTTGATTATCAGTCTACCTCAAAACTAAGATAGACTTGGAACCAGTGCTGGTACATTAAAATGAGAAAAAATATTAAGCAGCAAATGGTACATGCAAAAATTCACAGCCACCACAACGGCACATCTTCATGTACAAAATCATATTGGGGAAGAATTAACAATTCATCTAAACGGCATAATCAGTTTTAAATTTTACTATTTTTACTTGGTAAACAATCGTTCAGTACATGCCCTTCTATTATGATTTATGCGTGTATGAAACTATGACTCGGTGGTGATCATAGTTTACTTTTTATTTTCAGGTTCACTGAGTTGCAACCCCCATAAAACACCCCAGTAGGCTTTTGTGTAAGTGTTACTTACAACCCTGTTTGTGTATGGCATATTGCCATGTCGTCATTACGGAATGATCTACTTTACACCCGCTGGTCGGGGAACCGTCGGATCAGTGTTACAATTAGTGTCCTCTTTACTTCCTGTCCTGCTGGCGGGACGGAGTAAAGCGTTCTCCTCTGTTTCAAATCATCATCATCTTCTCAACCTTGCCAAAGACGTCGGTATGAATACGGGAATGTGCTTCGACCTGTATGGTTATTTACTAACAATTTCATGCTGGTTCATGATATTTTATATGATGCGCTGAGCGCTTATGCTTTTTAAATGTATATTTTACTTTTGTCATGACAATGTTATTGTGTGTTTTTCTGAGTTCATCCTATATATGTGGAAGTCGGACATTGAGAAAGATTTATAGCAAAAGTGCATAGCAATGATGTGCCTTGAGATAGGGTTAGATATGTTGTGTTGTATTTTTTCTGTTTGGAGTTAAATCTATTTAAGTTTGTTTATCTTCAGATAATTGCTTTAAGTCTGTAAATACAGGTTTTATAGTATGTACTCTTAATTAACATAGCTTTAGTGTTAGTATGCTAGATGTAATATTTAGATGCTTGATTTTTTATTTTCTTACTATAATGGGTAATAGCGGTGCTGGTCGCTGGCTATCCCCTCGTTACTATGATGTACGGCGTTGTTTCATCACTTAAGATTGTTTTGTTTACTGTTTTGCGTGTGAATGTCATCATGTTTGAAAATCTCATAATTAGTCAGCACTTCTTCAACTTGGGAACTCTGATGGATTTGTGTTTTTGTCTTTGTCGAAATATTTAAAAATAACGGCCGGTTCGGTTTTAAATATTAAGATGGTCGAAATTTGCCAGGCACGTGAAAGTTTTCATTGATATATTATTTGTATGAGTGTGTGCTTATAGACGATATGCTCTCTTGACACTTTCAATTACCCAATGTGTATTTGCTGGACATATACACGAGTCGTTTCTCCAGAAGTTGTTAAATGCTGTTTTATGCTACATAATGTCATCATTACATGTTGCTGTAGTTTGTCATAGATATGTGTGTGTGTGTTAGTATGTTGCTTTTCGCTAAATGGAGAGAGGTATTATGGGATGGACGGAAGTCAATGCCAATGGATGCTTTAAAGTGTTGAACGCTAAATTTCCAAAGCTTTTATTTTCACAAAGTGATATATTCAATTATATTTTCCGCTGGTCGGTAAACGTTTGTGAAGATTTCAAGCTTCAGTTTTGGTTTGTTGTTCTGTATCATTAGACGCTTGCCTTCAGTCTAGGCCGGTCCTTTGAAGGTCAGTCGTCTTGGTTACATATAGAAGAGAAGGAAATAGTTGCGTCATATTTAGTATTAATCCAATGACTTTCTTCGCTGGTCGGTTTTATGATTTGGGTTGATAAGAGAAAGATGTATACTATTTCGTAGTGACAAAGCTTTAAAAAAACAGAATGGATCTAAAAGTACTTAACAAGGTGCCCGTCTGTGTTGAGTTTTAAGTATATTTACTTAAAAATGTATTTTACGAACATCTTTTCTTTGTTAGTAATTTATTTAAGTTTGATTCTTGGTTCATTTGTTCCTATGGAATTCTTCTAAAAATGCTGATTGCTGGTCTGTCAGTGTTTAAGGGATTCCCAGGCACTTTGAATGTTTACAAGAAACAATTAAGACGGGCACTATTTATTTTCTAATTTATTTTGCGCAGTTTGACATAGAAATCTGTTTTATTGACTGATAATTGTCTACAAAGCATTTTTAAATCTAAAAATACGCCGCTGGTTGGTTTCTGTTGTTGGTGATGGTCGAGTGTAAAATGTATTCTATGTCATTCATAAAAACTGGACTAGACATAAAATGCAGACTTTTCGATCATTTTGTGATAATTAAGCTTTAATTGAAGCAATTCATTGGCATTATCAGTTTCTTTGTTGCACTACAATACATCCATATAACACTGCTAGACAGATATGGTTGCATTTTGTGTTGTATTAATTCATTTTCTACCAGAGATTCAAATTGGCTCCCTTGACTCAGAGTTGCGGAAAGATTATATTCGCTGGTCGAAAGCTGTTTCGTAACTTTGCGTTGACAATTCTGTTTTGGTTCTCTGGCATCACAAGTTATGAATTCTCGCTTCATTATATTAAGCGAGAATTCACGTAACTTGAAACTCCTAATTAAAACGTATATGCTTTCGTCCAAATTAAAGTCTCTCTCCAAAAAAAAAAAAATTCATAATACCTTTCGCACGGATTTGTTCTGTTTTTTGTGTTCACTTAATTCAGGAAATTAATTAGCTACTTGTAAAATCTGAAATATTTAAGTGTCATATTTATGTGGCTGTCATCAGTGTCATTCTACACAATAGCTGAGTTACGCTTGGTTATAGTGTGATACATTTATTACTTATTATACTTGGTGATTTTACGATGTGTTTAAACATAAATGTCGCTTTATTGTATAAGTTAAATGCACTCAGTTTTTTAACGTACCTAACTTTAACAAAACACCCTATTGTTGTTTGATATTGGCTAATATCGTTTTATTTTGATTTTTTTCCTAAATTTTACTGTTTGGTATTTTCCTGATTCGGATTAATTTGGTACATTCAATGTGAGATTTTGGCATAAATAAAGATATAAAAGAACTAAATGTGTTTTTATCGTTGTGAATGAGTGTTGTTTTTATGCAGCAAGAGACATGCAGAATTTGGACCATTTTGTAGCCAGTTTTGATTCTTGCTGATTTGTATCCACAACGTAGTCTAGCAAACACATAGCATGATCACAGCTATAGATCCCTCAGAAAGTGGTCTGTACATAATTATACATTACATGAACATAGTTCTGCAATGATGAATTGTAACATTTGGAATCTAGGGAAAAGGTTATACAGTAAAACCTCACTTAAAACCACCTCAATAATAAGAACACAATTTTGAAGTCCATTTTCACTGTTTATTCAACCTCAATATTAAAACCACTTCAATAAGTCCAGTTTTCAAGGGTCCAAAGGGTGGTCTTAATATTGAGGTTTTACTTTCAAAGAAATGATGTATACAACTCTATAGATAGAGTTTATATACATAGTCACTTACAGGTAGTTCAGTTACATAGTTATATACATGTAGTTCAATACATAGTCACATACATGCAGTTCAGTTACATAGTCACATACAGGTAGTTCAGTTACATAGTTACATAATAACATACAGGTAGTTCAGTTGCATAGTCACATACAGGTAGTTCAGTTACATAGTTACATAATAACATACGGGTAGTTCAGTTGCATAGTCACATATAGGTAGTTCAGTTACATAGTCACATACAGGTAGTTCAGTTACATAGTTACATACAGGTAGTTCAGTTACATAGTCACATACAGGTAGTTCAGTTACATAGTCACATACAGGTAGTTCAGTTACATAGTCACATACAGGTAGTTCAGTTACATAGTCACATACAGGTAGTTCAGTTACATAGTCACATACACGTAGTTCAGATACATAATCACATACAGGTAGTTCAGTTACATAGTCACATACAGGTAGTTCAGTTACATAGTCACATACAGGTATTTCAGTTACATAGTCACATACGGGTAGTTCAGTTACATAGTTACATACAGGTTGTTCAGTTACATAGTCACATACAGGTAGTTTAGTTACATAGTTACATACAGGTAGTTCAGTTACATAGTTACACAATCAAATACAGTTAGTTCAGTTACATAGTCGCATACAGGTAGTTCAGTTACATAGTTACATACAGGTAGTTCAGTTACATAGTTACACAATCACATACAGATAGTTCAGTTACATAGTCACATACAGGTAGTTCAGTTACATAGTCACATACAGGTAGTTCAGTTACATAGTCACATACAGGTAGTTCAGTTACATAGTTACATACAGGTAGTTCAGTTACATAGTCACATACATGTAGTTCAGTTACATAGTTACATACATGTAGTTCAGTTACATTGTCACATACGTGTAGTTCAGTTACATAGTCACATATGTGTAGTTCAGTTACATAGTCACATACAGGTAGTTCAGTTACATAGTCACATACAGGTAGTTCAGTTACATAGTCACATACAGGTAGTTCAGTTACATAGTCACATACAGGTAGTTCAGTTACATAGTCACATACAGGTAGTTCAGTTACATAGTCACATACGTGTAGTTCAGTTACATAGTCACATACGTGTAGTTCAGTTACATAGTCACATACAGGTAGTTCAGTTACATAGTCACATACACGTAGTTCAGATACATAATCACATACATGTAGTTCAGTTACATAGTCACAGATATGTAGTTCAGTTACATAGTTACAGATACTGTGGATTCATTAATTTTCGTTGAACATTAAATTTCGTGGATTTCGTGGTTGAGCTTATCCACGAATTCAAGTACCCAACGAAAATTTTGTCTTACGATCGTATCCGAAAAGTCTATGTCCGAAAACTAGTACACTCCAGATAAACATCGCCGCTAACACGCGGTTACCTCCCGTGAATTGTGTCAGTTTATAAGCATGTTGGTGTATATATAATGTAAATATTTGATAACAATAAACTATTAATGCTTTTACTATTTATGTTTGTTATATATTCTTCGTCATTATTAAGTTGAGTAGTCAGTTCTGTGATGATGTTGTTGATCTGGTGTGCTATATTTAGCAGCTCTACTTCCAAGTACAGTACACGAATATTTTCATATCGTTGTGATCAGTGTGTTGGAAGTATAATCTCAACGTGTGAAATGTATCGTCGTTATAGCGTAATTATACAGTTTGTGACAGTTATAAAATAAGTGATAAAAAATAACAAACAATCACAGAGAGTTATAAGAAATTTAATTTGTTTTTCACATGTTATTAAATAATAATAGCAAAATAATAATATCATTAACGATCAATCATGATGAATGATGGTATCATTTTTACGCTGAATTAACACAATTCCAGTCACACTGTACAGTCACTTGTAATCATCACACAATAACAATCACTTTTAACAAAGTCCGGCTAACTGAAACCCCTTCACAACTAAATCTCGCCGATCTTCAAATTTCCCATGTGTAGTAATGATCCAATTGGCATGAATGGGTTTGAGCGTTGACATCTTCAGATCCACATTAGCCATGGTATCGTCATCTTCGTCAAATGCTGAGATAATCTTGGAAGTATACCAATCATGAAAGCAGTCCTTCAGACAATCCTTGTATTCCTTGTTGAGTGACAAATCTAAGGGCTGTAGACGATCCGTACAGCAAGCTGGAACGAACAATGGCGTAATCCCGTTTTCCTTCAACTTGGCGATAACTGGAGCACACTGATGAGCACGGAAGACATCGAAAATCGCCACGGCTTGCTGGTCACACTGCGACAGGGGTAAAGTGTCTCTGATCCCATTAACGTATATCACTTGTGGGGGGAGAAGTTGTCCAGATTTGGTAACAGCTAACAATAAAGTGATCTGGCGTTTGTCATCTAACCCAGCAATGGTCACTTGCTGGGAACCACACTGGTCCATGGTCCACTGTCCACCTGGTACAAGCTGACATCCCGTCTGATCCCAGTTGATAACAAGCGAGTCAGGAATGTTGTGTCCACTTACAACGTTGCTCACTTTCTCCACAAACGCAGACTTAATCTCATCGAAGTCTAAGGGTAGGTTTTTGACGTTCTTGGTCCCCTTCCTCTTAACAAACCCCATCCTCCGAAGTACGGATCTGGCGTAGTACTTCGTAATTTCTACTGAGCCCCCGAACTTCGTTAATTTCTGGCGGGCGATTTTAGTCATTATTCCCTCCGCACCTGCTTGGACAACCCGTGAGTTAATTACCCCTCCGTGAATTCTTACTCTTCGAACCCAGGCCTGTACGTCTTCATCCACGATACCTAGCATTAATGGTGGACCCCTCGGTGAACGGGGTAACGTTGTGGTATCTTCCCCATTCTTCTTCTTTGCTTTCACATACTGGTCCCTCATACTTCTCACGGTGGTCTCGCTTACTTTTCGACAATACAAAGAGGAGAATTTCCTCGAGGCCTTAGCAACCCCATTATCAATTGCATATCTTGCAATTTTAGCCCTTGACTCGTCATCGTAGTGGCCGTAATCTCCCCGCTTTCTTTTTCTGGACTGCTTCTGACTTTCTGATTGTATATCTACGTAGTCGTTGGCTGCTTGAAATGTACGAGCCTCTCTTGGTGATGCAGCATCTTCTGGATTCGGTAACCCCGGAGTTGACGGTAACCGTGTAACGACGTTACCGGACTTTAGCCACGACATCAACATAATTCTATATTTAGCTTGTGTGTAGACGATAGTTTGGTTTCTCAAAAGCGAGTGATTTCGAAGATGATTTGCATTAACTTTTATTGACTGATTGTTAATTCGTTTAGCGCCAGATTAACTGGTGCTTAATTGACATATTTAAATGACATGTGATGTAAACAATAGGTAGATAATTCTCAATATAATGTGTTAATTGACACTTGCATAGTGTGGCTAACTAAGGGAACGGGGCCACACGATGTAACATCGATAACAATGAAAGGTGAGAAAATACCTGTATATCTTTCGGGTCCGTGTCACTGTTTTCTAATTGACATATATATTTTATTTGTTTTGGACTTATAGACTACTTTTTTAATTTATGCTTCAAAAATCAAAAAACCACGAATTCAAGTACCCCACGAAATGCCCATTTTGACAAAACCACGAAATTTGGTACCAACGAAAATTAATGAATCCACAGTATGTAGTTCAGTTACATTGTCACATACATGTAGTTCAGTTACATAGTCACAGATATGTAGTTCAGTTACATAGTTACATACATGTAGTTCAGTTACATTGTCACATACATGTAGTTCAGAATTTCTGGCAGAGCAGGAAAACAAATGCAAGATAGACCATGAACGATTTGTAAACAGCACTGAATCTTTCAACAATGCCATGACGACGTCTTATTATGACTATACATTGTATATGTATTGACACAACATTATAAACCCATGTTTAGACCACATGTCGGTTCAAGACATGGTTTAGATAACAGAAATTGCATTGCGTGGATCTCTTGTCATGAACAGCTATAAATATGGCATTGCTTACTTCAGTGGAACAGATGTTTGAAAAAAGACTGGTGCATGACCTAAGGATCGTAACCAAGGGATCTGTGGGGACAGGTCCTGTTCTGTGACTGGGGCCTTCCCTGGGCTACTCAGACCCTTCCTTACGGGAACTGCTATACCATGTATGCGTGTAGGCGATCCCAAAAGGCTTATTACAGTCAAACTGGAATCTACTGAGAAATCTCTTGAATGCAGTACATGCAGATTTGAATGGTTGTTTATCAAGACACTAACGCTGTTACTATCGTGGCTGCTAATTTATCCTTGGGCACTAAGACTTGCTTACTGTATATAATACTCGATTGGTGCTCGAGTGTTTTCAAGGTAATACCATTTAAAGAACGTGCGTCCACAAAAGGTCATTCAGTACCTACCTTTATAAATGTTAGAACGAAGCGAGTAGAACAATAATTAGTAATGTTGTTGCTAGGAAACCAAATGCGAATAAACGGTCATGTTCCCAAAAACAAGCCATATCAGAGAGATGATTACACTAATGATGCAATGAGGAAACGACCAAGGATTGGTTTCTGTAAGTAATCACATTGCGGAGTGGACACGTTTGACTATTGTGACATATTTTTACCTTTTGAAGCAAAGATGTCTTTAGGTTAAAGTTTGTGAAATACTCCATTATGATATATGGTGACATATTTCTGCCACCAGTTAACTACTTAATTAACTAGATAATTATCTGGTTATCACGTTAAAGAAACTAGATAACTACTTAATTAACTAGATAATTATGTGGTTAACTAGATAAGTATCGTGATAAATATTGGATACAGATGACGAACACCTTGCTTAAAGTACACCGTTTATTTCTAATGTCTAATGTCTTTGAATGATATGATTAATTGACCGACTACAACAGAAATGATTTCAAATGATTGCTATATTAGGGTATACGTACTTGGGTAAATCGTTAAAAACATGTTTGAAAAATGATCAATTACTAAATGAAAGTATACTGGACAGATAGACAGTTTATTCAGAAATATTAGGTATACTGCCCATGCTTTCATATAAACACAACAATGCAAATATATTCACACAATATATCGAAATGTTATACACTGGTCACTGGCAATTATAACATTTCGACGTTCACAATAGTGTGGTGGTTGAATAACATAATACAATAAAGCCTCACTTAAAGACCACCTCAATATTCAGACCACCTCACAATTAAGAGCACAATGTTCAAGTTCATTTTCACTGTATTGCTCAAGTCCATTTTCACTTTGTTGCTCTTTATTCAACCTCAATATTAAGACCACCTCAATAAGAAGACCAGTTTTCAAGTCCATTTTCACTGTGTTGCTCTTTATTCAACCTCAATATTAAGACCGCCTCAATAAGAAGACCAGTTTTCAAGTCCATTTTCACTGTGTTGCTCTTTATTCGACCTCAATAATAAGACCACCTCAAAATTAAGAACACAATTTTCAAGTCCATTTTCACTGTGTTGCTCTTTATTCAACATCAATATTAAGACCACCTCAATAAGAAGACCAGTGTCAAGAGTGCCAAGGGTGGACGTATTATTGAGGTATAAACACACTGAATACACTCAATTTAACTTCTGAGTGTTCAGGGCATGATAACTCGTGAAATTAAAATCTAGATAATAATTAAATCGCGAAATATAGTTTTGGTCCGAAGTCGCGAAAATTGACAATCGTGAAAAAAGCGTCATACGTTATAACTATAGGATATATACCAGTCAGTGAAATGATGCACATGTTGTAGATGTATGTAGCGGGAACAGACCGAGGTCATGACATCTCATTAGATAGTTTTATATTGTTTGATGGTGTCAGTGGAAAGGGAAGAAAAAATGCATGTACGGGTATAATGTACAAAATATCCTTCCTTAATATCCTACTATGGTACCTAGGCATAACACACTGACTGTTGCACTCTCAGGGGCGTACCTGGACGATTTTGAAGTGTACGCCAAGTGTGAGCATCGTAGGTGCGAAACCAGCAGCAACGCTGCGAGTGGGGGTAGGTGTGAGAGCCCCCCCCCCCCCTCCCGCCGGTGGTTTTTTGAAAATGTTGTTATTAGGAGGCAAATGGTGCGTTTTCATGCTATATTTCAGTGTTAATATGGCATTTTCTTTGTCATAAGCATACTACTTAAATTACAGTGTGATACATTCGGGCGAATTTGCCTATAACCCCGCCCTCCCTCAGCCTTCAGTTTTTATTGCATTTTTGGAACTTATATTTTTTCACTTTTCTGACGAATTGTACGCTTTGGCGAACGTTCGTATGCCTGGATACGCGCCTGACTCTAGACGATTTCAAAATAAAATCTTCACACTGGATTGTGAGAGAGTTCATGCATTTTACGCACAACATAAATACCTTGTCAACATGATATGTGAGTTTGGACTTTGGGAATTTGAATCGTGAGCGTTATAGAATAGTTTTAACATGTTTCAGCTATACTGCGGTCAATTCCTTATCTTCCAAACAGTGCTTTATTGTTCCTCTACAAATAATGACATCATGAGTCAGAGACAGACTGCCAGTCGATGATGTTTTATCATAAGCCAAATCAACAGTGGCAACATACCTCTCGTCTGGCGATCTTACTCCTGTCCCTTGTTTTGTAAGTATCGGTATAACAGTCTCCCTAATTATTCAAACAGGCGAACAGTTTAAAACCAAACAATATACGGATAACATCATAATGAGCAGGTACCATTGACTGTTGTAATGATGAACCGCACATCTCAATTATGAAAAGATCAATTTAATCTCTATGTTTCAATTGATTTTGGGATAATAAGACGGATAAAGCGACGCTAACTCTTGTGATGCACAATTGATAAATCATGTCTTATTAAACATTTTATTGAATTATTCTTGGCGATGGCTCATAAGTAGACTTAATCATATGGCTCAGATTAAGGATATGCAGTAATGATATCGACTGGATACATTCTGAACAATTAGAGGGTTCTACTGAGTACCGTGACTAACACTACATGGAACTACAGTAGATTACCGGTGCAGAAGAAAGTCTCACAGGCGTCTCGGTGCACAAGAAAGTCTCCCAGGCGGCTCAGTGCACAATAATGTCTCCCAGGCGGCTCGGTTCACAAGAATGTCTCCCATGCGACTCGGTGCACAAGAAAGTCTCCCAGGCAGCTCGGTGCACAAGAATGTCTCCCAGGCGGCTTGGTGCACAAGAAAGTCTCCCAGGCAGCTCGGTGCACAAGAATGTCTCCCAGGCGGCTCGGTTCACAAGAATGTCTCCCATGCGGCTCGGTGCACAAGAAAGTCTCACAGGCGGCTCGGTGCACAAGAATGTCTCCCAGGCAGCTCGGTGCACAAGAAAGTCTCCCAGGCGGCTCGGTGCACAAGAATGTCTCCCAGGCAGCTCAGTTCACAAGAATGTCTCCCAGGCGGCTCGGTGGACAAGAATGTCTCCCAGGCAGCTCAGTTCACAAGAATGTCTCCAAGGCGGCTCGGTGCACAAGAATGTCTCCCAGACGGCTCGGTGCACAAGAATGTCTCCCAGACGGCTCGGTGCACAATAATGTCTCCCAGACGGCTCGGTGTACAAGAATGTCTCCCAGGCAGCTCGGTGCACAATAAAGTCTCCCAGGCAGCTCGGTGCACAATAATGTCTCCCAGACGGCTCGGTGCACAAGAATGTCTCCCAGGCAGCTCAGTTCACAAGAATGTCTCCCAGGCGGCTCGGTGCACAAGAATGTCTCCCAGGCAGCTCAGTTCACAAGAATGTCTCCCAGGCGGCTCGGTGCACAAGAATGTCTCCCAGGCGGCTCGGTGCACAAGAATATCTCCCAGGCGGCTCGGTGCACAAGAATGTCTCCCATGCGGCTCGGTGCACAAGAATGTCTCCCAGGCAGCTCGGTTCACAAGAATGTCTCCCAGGCGGCTCGGTGCACAAGAATGTCTCCCAGGCGGCTCGGTGCACAAGAATGTCTCCCAGGCGGCTCAGTGCACAAGAATGTCTCCCAGGCGGCTCGGTGCACAAGAATGTCTCCCAGGCAGCTCGGTGCACAAGAATGTCTCCCAGGCAGCTCGGTGCACAAGAATGTCTCCCAGGCAGCTCGGTGCACAAGAATGTCTCCCAGGCAGCTCAGTGCACAAGAATGTCTCCCAGGCAGCTCGGTGCACAAGAATGTCTCCCAGGCGGCTCGGTGCACAAGAATGTCTCCCAGGCGGCTCGGTGCACAAGAATGTCTCCCAGGCGGCTCGGTGCACAAGAATGTCTCCCATGCGGCTCGGTGCACAAGAATGTCTCCCAGGCGGCTCGGTGCACAAGAATGTCTCCCATGCGGCTCGGTGCACAAGAATGTCTCCCAGGCGGCTCGGTGCACAAGAATGTCTCCCATGCGGCTCGGTGCACAAGAAAGTCTCCCAGGCAGCTCGGTGCACAAGAATGTCTCCCAGGCAGCTCAGTGCACAAGAATGTCTCCCAGGCAGCTCGGTGCACAAGAATGTCTCCCAGGCGGCTCAGTGCACAAGAATGTCTCCCAGGCGGCTCGGTGCACAAGAATGTCTCCCAGGCGGCTCGGTGCACAAGAATGTCTCCCATGCGGCTCGGTGCACAAGAATGTCTCCCAGGCGGCTCGGTGCACAAGAATGTCTCCCATGCGGCTCGGTGCACAAGAATGTCTCCCAGGCGGCTCGGTGCACAAGAATGTCTCCCAGGCGGCTCGGTGCGCAAGAAAGTCTCCCAGGCAGCTCGGTGCACAAGAATGTCTCCCAGGCAGCTCGGTGCGCAAGAAAGTCTCCCAGGCGGCTCGGTGCACAAGAATGTCTCCCAGGCAGCTCGGTGCACAAGAATGTCTCACAGGCGGCTCGGTGCACAAGAATGTCTCCCAGGCGGCTCGGTGCACAATAATGTCTCACAGGCAGCTCGGTGCACAAGAATGTCTCACAGGCGGCTCGGTGCACAATAATGTCTCCCAGGCAGCTCGGTGCACAAGAATGTCTCACAGGCGGCTCGGTGCACAAGAATGTCTCACAGGCGGCTCGGTGCACAAGAATGTCTCCCAGGCGGCTCGGTGCACAATAATGTCTCACAGGCAGCTCGGTGCACAAGAAAGGTCCACAGGCGACTCCGGTACATAAAACTATCTTTGAGGTGATGCTAGCGTCAAAAAATGTTCAAAGGCAGCTCCAGTGCTTTATAAGAAATACTCCCAAAAAGGCGGCTCCGGTGCGCAATTTAATGACCCTCGGGTGGCATCTGTATACAAACATGTCTTAGGCGGATCGTGTAGTCTATGATTCACACAATGGTTTTTCTGAACATCTTGATTTTGTTCGACATAGACTTTTTACCAAAGCACGATACGCTTCGTGATACATAATTGTTTAATGATCGGGTTTAATTACAATAGAGATGAGACATTTGAAAGTCAGTCGTTTCGACAAAAATAAAACTTTTACGAGGCGAAAATTTGTTGCATAATTATAAATCAGAAATTTAATGGTTTGTTTACTTATTTTCGCTTTCAAGTTAACCACACTGTAGATTTAATCGCCAAGAACGCAAAAAATAATGAAATCAAAACGGAAAGCGGAATTACTTTATGTTTCATATCATTGTTTATTCAAATTTAGATACTTTTTATTTTACGCATGTGCGGTTTCATACAAAGTGACCTTCAGTAAGATAACAATAAACCAAAATAAAACAAGGAAATACAGAAGTAATGTACATTACTTTTTCACCGTTTACTGTTTTCACTTAAAGTTTATAACATAATGAATTCATTGTATGGGATGAATTATTGTGTATATGTGATAAGAAGCCTTCAAGCTATACGTATTGGACATAGGAAGGAAACCAACAAGATTTGAGATGTAGAGATAGGTGACAACGGAAATATTATAGATATATATGTCTGTACATGGTGACGTGTGGTTTCAACCATCATTAATTCACAATGTCCAGAGTGGTTGAATTTCCGGCAGAGGTGGGCGGTCGAAGAACATGTTCTATGTTTCTATGTGTCGACTACACTAAATGATTCAGGTGCCTCTTAAAGTTATTCGTCCACATGGGCCGTTAGTTTCAACATATTCAATTTACATCCTAAAAACACAAGTCAAGAAATTCATACAAATTAAGCAGTAAAATCAAAGATTTGATCACTGAGGGAAAGTTGTGAGTGGATTTCGGAGACAACACGTCACTGATGATGACTTTACTGATCGATAACAAAGTCAGGTGACCGTGGAATGTGCCTGAAATATTGATGAAAATAGTTTAAAGGTACATTCTCATTCTTTGACTAAAATAAGCATACATGTACAGGGGCGTAGCTTCCTATAGGCCGTGTAGGCCGCGGCCTACACATTTCCCCAGAAAGTCGAAAACATAAAAATGCAATAAAAATCGGAGGGGAGGGGGGTAGGGGTTGATGGAACACCAGAAACAACACTTGCCAAGAATAGACAGTGATTGATTTGTCGAAATCTACACGTATGAAATGGTTTATAGTCTATACCCAAAGGAAGAGTGCGTACGACTGGAGCCCGCATATAGTAAAGTTCCGTCTTTTAAACATTTTAAACGATGTTTGGTGCGCGCGCTTTCTTTGAAATGTAAACAGACCAAGAACCTGACAAATGTCATGATATATATGGTCTATGAAACATTCTTATTTGTACCAAATATACGCCAAAACGCACCTCTGACATTCTAGGGTTAAACATTTTTCTGAGGGAGCATGCCCCCAGACCTCCCTAGATCTTGGCCTACACATTCATTTCATCCAAGCTACGCCCCTGATGTAGTAATAAATATGAACAATATATATCTTTCAAAAAAGATACACGGCGTAACGTTTAGACAACACGTGTAAATAGTTGGACTACGTGCTAACCTGGCTATTTATTATCATTTTTAACTGACATTAGGTGAAATATAGCAAGCAGGCAGTTCAAAAATATTGATTTTTGAGGGGCACGAATTTGATGTGAAGGCATGAATCGATGAGAAGAGGCATACATGCTTAACCATATTAACTACTTCCGGCAAAATTCGAACAGTTAACGAACGCACATCTTACGAAACCCCAGTTTGGCGCCGCTTGGGTGAACGAAACCCCGTTTGGCGCCGCTTGGGTGAACGAAACCCCCGTTTGGCGCCGCTTGGGTGAACGAAACCCCCGTTTGGCGCCGCTTGGGTGAACGAAACCCCCGTTTGGTGCCTCTTGTGTGAAAATATGATTGGTCAGATTTTAAAAATCCCGCAACATTTGGTTGGTGAAAAATGTAGGTGCACAAGTATGCATACTTTACAACACTATACATTATCACTGTGCTAACATGTTTCCCAAAACCAGTATTATCTATCCTGACCTGCGCGCCGAGTAAACTAGAGTACATGTATATGAAATACATGCACCAGACTTGAGTTTTGCGTTTCCATGAAACTTTTAAGAAAAGTTACAATGCAAAGTTTTACAGTACGTCTGTATGAAGTCATTAACATGCAACTTTCTCAAAATTATGACCTGGCATATTTCGATAAAAAATATCTACCTTTAAATCAAGCACAACAACTATACCCGTCTGTCGTTAATAAATATGCGCTGGATTTACAACCTCTTCTGTAAGTGAAGTCATATCAAGAAAACGCATGATGTGAAGTCACTATTTGCAAGAAGGAACCAATATTTATTCCATATGGTCACTTCGTTTTCATATTGCCATATGCGGCAAATATTGCTTACTGTAAGTACATGGTGATGTCGAATGTGAGGTTGGAAATCGTACGGTGGCGCTCAAATACTCGCGATGAACAAGTAGTACATACGAGAGTAGAACCCCAGACCTCTGAGGTTTATTGTACAGGTTATCTGGTTCAGTGGTTTGGCTGGGAAGCAAAGTGGTTGGAGGGGTAGAACACCTGACTCCTGATCCAAAGGTCGAGCGTTCGAATCCAGCCGTGGGCGATATTCTCAATCCTGAATCAAGTAAGGTGCGAGTACTGGTCACTGGTCAGTAACACAGGAAGCGGTCATCGAGGATGTATGGTATACGTTCAGAGCTCTAGAAATGCACTAGCCCGACGTCGTGTACTAGTCTAATGCTGAATCAGGCTACCAACAGTTGAGTTGAAGTTTGTTCCGGACATGTCTGTTTTTAAAGCTAACCAACATCAACAATTGTTCAATTGTAAGTCAAACCATAGAATCCCACAAATACATACATGTGATTATTAAATTTAGATTGTGGAGCTATCATTGTGTATGGCTTATTTGTTACTAAATTGACCGATATTCTCTTATCTTCATATGTCGGACAAGTCATTTTTTACATTTCCATTAGTCCGGGACAAGTGTCTTTGAAAACAAAAATCTAAAGCCCTGAAGTTATAACATTATTTCAAAACCAATGTAACATAAATAACTTGAAATTAAGGGTGTGCTCAGAGAACTCGGACTGTCTCCGTTTGGCGGACGAACATTGTCCTTTCAGATGTTCAGTAGGCCTACTGTTGGAACATTTCGGTCCAAAGATCAAGTGCTGATATAGAAATTACAGTCACAATACACTAACTAAGTGTACAGTCCATTAGAGACTTCCTCGTTAATTGTTCCATACGAGTTATCACCTTTGATCTGCATACAATAGAAGGGATAAAGGGAGTGAACATTAGAATGGACGAAGGGAGAGAACTCATGACAATCTCCTGCGATATATGCCAATCTACTGTGCTTGTGGACACGTTTACTTTATATTGACGCAGATTTGTGGTAGATTTGAAATGTAGCATGTTTACAATTCAGAACCATTAACTTTATCTAAATGTCATAAAATGAATAAAGACGTCAAGAAGGAAATGCCACATACAACGTGCACAGTCACCCACACAGCACAACGAGACGAGGTATACGTGTATGCACGGACCTATATACCTGTATATAGGTCCGTGGTGTATGTGAGCACGTTGTTTGATAATTGATTAGTATTGAAGCGACTTAAATCAGCTAATACAGTGAATTACAGTCAGTTATATAAACATATTCGATGTTACATGATGAAAATGGTAGATATTCTGTTTTGCTTATTCCTATCAGCGACAATCTGACTGTACAGTGTATTTACGAGGCAGGTACTCATAAATGGTTTTACAACAATTGCTGTCAGCGCCGACAAGATTGAAAAAAATATTTTTGAAAAGTATTTATACTAGAAGTCTACTCGATATCTCGTTTTGTATCCCTGGCATACCGTATCACATTGACTGCATACGGGGAACCAACTTGCAAAACGTTTGGAAACGTGAGCCGCAAATACCTTTACTGAACGCAGGACAGTCTGCTGTTACATTGTATACACAACGTCTATAAAGTATACAGGTCGATATAGGACAGATATATTTTCACTGGCTGACCATTTAACAATTTCGTTATGTTGACACAACAGTTCTCAAGTAAATAAAAGAACGAATTAGAATCATAGGAGCTTGACTCAATGTTTGGACTAAAATTGAAAAAAAAAGTTTCCACCAATACTATACTATTTTTTTTTTCAATTTTTCAATTTTAGTCCAAACATTGAGTCAAGCTCCTATGATTAGAATCTGTAGTTATGCTGCACACATTTTGACATTTTGTTGATACATTTTCTGACAAGAATCCGACAGTTGGTATTTATTGTTTTGTCTGCAGTGTTACCACAACATTTGTATGTGCCGTTCATTGTTTATTCGGAGCGCCGTGCATTAATTACGTAGAGGATAGAAAACGAGTGGTATTGTCTACACGATATTTACACGATCATTTGTTTCACTTAGAATAGACACGTATTTAATTCTTTGTGTCACACGTTTCAAAGGAAAGAACCACGTAACGTCCATGAAGAATTCATTTTATGTGTCTATCATGGCTGCCCAAGTCATACAACATATTAAATCAACAATGATCCTAGCAATACTTTGCTCCATTGGTGTGTGTGGGGCATACTCAATCAACTATTTCCTGGTTTTAGTCAAAATTCCATCCCTGGAGCAGGGAGTTAACAGTCAATACAGTAAAACTTCACTTTACAACCACCTCAATATTAAACCCCCACCCCCTTTTCACTGTTTTGTTCTTCATTCAACCTCAAACTAAACCACCTCAATAATAAGACCAGTTTTCAAGGGTCCCAACGGTGGTCTTACAGTATCTTTGAGCAAGATTCTCACTTGTAGCCAGAATGTAATTCATTACCACAAATATAGTGCACTATAATGTTCACATTTAATAAAGAAATACAGTACATTTGCTTTGATACAAAAAGACAAAAACTTTAAATCCCTTAATAATTAATTGTCATATTGCATTTAAATCATTATGGATATAGTCACCCACTGATTTAAAGAACAGTTTTCAAGTTCACAAGGGTTTTCCTTATAAATACATTTTAAAGCATTCAATTTTTTTAGAAATATTTTGCAATGATAACGGCAAGTTTTAATTGGAATAACTTATCTGTAATTTAAATGCATTATAAACGGAATGTTTTCCTCTACTTGACTTTGCTCAAACACTACAAGGTTGGCTTGTTTGCTTACATACCAGCATCTCTGTTCAGCCATACATTCCGTTATATGTAATGGTAAAATTTATATCTAACAAGGTTTGACAGAGTGAGGTATGTATGTTGGGTCAGGCATTACTGGGTATATATCATACCGAGTTGTGCGCATATCATGAAAACAAAGATGTTGTTTAGCCATATATAAATGTCAGATGTGACATAATGGTAAATTGCAGTCTTTTTTACTAAAACAAGTAAAGAATCGTTGTATCTCTGTACATCTGCATGAAATATATGAAGGTCATGAATACCAGATACATTGTTCATTTGTTTTAAAGTGAGTGACCTCGAGTCTGATATAAATACAGTCAGACCTCGTTCATTCGATTTCATCGGGTCCGAAATTTTATATTTTGAATAATTAACATATGGTCTTGAATGGCCCATTCTAATGCGTAAGAAGATACATCGAGACTTTATATTTATTTTGGATGATACAGAGTATTTTGATAAAAGGTTGTAGAACAAACTTTGTCCGACTGTTTTTGTATAATAATGTTATATTTTGTACTCTAAAAATTTAAACAACTCAAGTCAAAATTTCTGTTTTATCAGACAGAAACTTCAACTCATGGAATGACAATGGGAAGGAACAGAAACTTCAACTCATGGAATGACAATGGGAAGGAACAGAAACTTCAACTCATGGAAAGACAATGGGAAGGAACAGAAACTTCAACTCATGGAAAGACAATGGGAAGGAACAGAAACTTCAACTCATGGAATGACAATGGGAAGGAACAGAAATTACTACTCATGAAATAATTTGCCATCAAATTGATATAATTTTTATGGACTTTGAATGATTATGTATTTTTAAATGTCTTATTCTTTGCTGGAAACAAACAGATATAACAACAGTATATGAGCGCTGCTATGGGATTTCCAACCACTTGTGTAAGTGACGTCATTTCAAGGAAACGCAACATATTTGCAAGCAGGAAACAATATTTACTCCATATGGTCACTTCGTTTTCATATTGCCATTTGGGGAAATTATTGCTTATATCTTGAAATGACGTCACTTGAAGAAGAGGTTGGAAATCGTACAGCGGTGCTCATATGGTTAAAGATAAGCACAATAAACACAAGAACAGGTCACAAGTCACCAATTTTAATCAATATTTCGCATTGTAATAATCAATCTATATAAATATTTTCAAACACTGTATATAAAATGCATATCTTGAGTCATAATATCACACATTTAACAGCATACCTAATAACACAAGAGATTGTCACAAGTTCTCTCCCTTTATCCCTTCTACACTTATCTCCCTTTATCTTTTTCTAGAGTTATCTCCCTTTAGCCCTTCTAGAGTATATGTATATATGACTTTCTCCCGAGCCTAATACAATGTCATTATAATAGTATGACAACAAAAGAACCAAAGAGCAACAGCCCTTAATGTAGGAAGAGAGCAACAGCCCTTAACGTAGGAAGGAGTACAATGTACTATATCACATACAGTCAACTCCCGTTACATTTGTTACAAAGACACAAATCTGGTTCATAGGTTCATTGCTCAAAATCAATAAAATGACATATTTAATACAACAACATCAATACAGGGAACAAATAGGGTCTGTATAGTGAGAGTTGACTGTATTTCATTCATACTATAACAATCTGTTTTCATCCTTCATTTGTAGGTTTTGTGTATATGTAAATGTACATATGTTGCAATAATTATTGATTAAACTGAGGAAAAAAATATTTGACAATAATGACTAGACCTTTAAACAATTCAAGTCAATGTAATTCTGTGAAAGCTATGTTCAATATTAGCCTCAAAGGACCTCTTTGTACTACATTCACATATAAAATGGTGGTTTAGTAGTTAAGGCTAGAGGGTATTCATGTGTGGAAAAAGTCACATAAATCTTATATGTTTCTACAACAAAATACCACAATCATTCAGGAAACTAGATGACGTATTCATCAACAATTTTACATAAGATGTGTATGTGTTGCACAATCGTTTTACCAAGCATGAACATATAATATACAAAATATTCAAATTTTGGGTAATAAACTGTGAAAAAAATATGACATTTGCTAAATTGAAGCAAGCACGAGTGACTTTGACAAATATTACAGAATATTACAGAGGCAGTAAATCAGTATAAGTCCAAACAGCAAGTATACTCCACACCATTAAAACACAACTAAAACTTGTCTGTGTCAACACATTGATATTATAAAGAAATAATCATATTTTAATTCTCAAACATTATTTCCTAAACTTAATCAATTATTAATTATGAATACTAGGGCCATAGTTTGATTTCTTTTTGATGAATGATTTGCACATTTGTAATAATAAAACGCTTTTAACACTGAAGTGATATAGTTGCGTTTTTAATGGCTTTAAGTATAGATTGGCTTATGTTTACAACAGTATATCTCATATATGAAGGTACAAGTACATTTGTCATGGAGAGAAAATAATGAGAATCAGGAATATGTCTGTACTCATCATTAATAATCTTGTACCATACACAATCTGAATCTGTCATCATATTTATCATAAATAATGAACAATCTTCATAATAATAATTACTAACCACAACACCTCAACAAAATTGTGAGCTACAATCAAACTGGGCTGATATATCGAACCCATAAATATTGCAACCAAGTTTGGTGAAGATTTGACAAAAATAATTATAGTGAGAGAGCCGACTACTTAGGTTGATGTCGATCAATATTGGTGACCCCATAATACGATCCATCAAGTGACAGGCATATACAAAAAAGTTAGAAATAAGTCGATTATTCAAATTAAAGGCAATCCTGAACATGAATGTAACAAGTTTAACATTTTTTCATAAAATCATTAAGTCAGATGTTGCATCATAAAAACAGGATGTATACAATAAATCACTTAGTACAGTAGAGTTTTAGGACACTTGAGAGTTATACATTTTTAATGAGCACAGATGACATGAAGATGATGATTTTATACTAATTAACATGCAGTAAGTTTTTTTATAATTAAGCAAGGACAGTACAAGCATTGATTAGTGATTATTAACAAATAAAAAAGAAGGTACAAGAATTCTACAGGTGTTAGATTGATCAAATTTTATACCTTTCTGCACTAGTATTTCAGTTTTATATCACTGACAATGACACAAACATGATCTATAGGTTTTCAACCACAGGGGCAGGAAAGGCAAAAATGATGATAACTAAAATCAGATGAACTCCTGTAATGGTAAACAAAATTACCATTTTTACACAAAACTGACCAAATGCTCCTCTTTATTTCCCAAACTTTTTATCCAAAATAGAGGAAACCAGCTGGAAGGGGGGGGGGGAGATTCTAACCCCAGGAATTGAAGCCAATTCATTCAAAACACACTGACAATTTCCACACTTGAATAAGCAGTGGCGGTTGACAAAAAATTGGAAATGTAAGTCACATCGTCATAGCAACATAGCAAACAATAGCCTTGACTGGGATTCATACTTGGACAAAAATATTGGAAATGTACCTTTAAGTCGAAATCATCATATTAAACAATAACCCCGACTGGGATCCATACTTGGACAAAAAAATTGGAAAATTACCTTTAAGTCGAAATCATCATAGTAAACAATACCCGTGACTGGGATTCATACTTGGACAAAAAATATATATTATATACTTACATCCTACAGATTAACAGTTGAGTATTTCACGGACACAGCTGTCTTAATGGGAAGGATACAAACATCTGAGCATGCCAAGATGTGAACAATAATTGTAAGGCACTTAAAATCATTGTAAGACATATTCATAGTATAAAATGTTCAACCAATGAAATGATCTACATTGTAGTAAAGAAGCGCATAGACGTCACATGCATATTGTAAAATATTTTGATGATTTGCATGATTTAGTACAAGGCACGTAAATTGGTAATATAGCAAAAAAACATAAACATGTCTATGAATAAAGCTGTAAACAATTTTGTTTATTGCAACAAGTTGGTATAGTAAATTTATCACGTAATTATGTAGAGCAGTATTTCGTAAAGCTTAACAATGGTCCAACGGCTATAAAACGTGAGATCAGTTACCATGCTCAAAACGCATTTCAGCTGAATGTTTTCGTTTTAGTAACATATTTAGGTAAACATTCAAATTACATGTGTGAATCCAGAGGGGGGGGGGGGGGGGTTGGATAAATAGGGTTGTCCATATCTAATTCTAGATCATAGAAGGGTCCCAATCAGAAGCTGGACCCCCACCCACCTGGCGTAAATTCCTGTATTCGTGCATGGACTAAATATGTCACATACAGAATAATTTACCAAGTTTAAATTCATCAACTACACCACAAACAATTTGCTACAATTCAACACAAAGATGAGCTTTGAGATCAGTTTCAAGTTTTGTAACTTTAAACCAATATTTTAATGAAAATTAGCTACATGTACAAATGGTTGTTTAAAGTAGAGCAGCTCAATTTGTACAAGTATTTCATTACAAAACTTTTCTTCGCTTAAATTACAATGTTATGCCCCACTCTTATCAATGAAAATCTTAAATGAAGTGAAATACATTCCCTGATCTTATTAACAATCTAACTATGAAGTAGGCCACTACAGTGAAACGTCTCCAGGACAACATGTTTTGTGAAATGCAAACTTTTTCGACTGTTGTGGGAAGGTTATTGCTCTAGAAAGATTAAATAGGTTTAAGCCTTTCACTATTGGACAATTGATAATATTGAAGAAAGGTTGTCGCTTAAGAGAGGGCCGCTTTGAAGAGGTTACACAGTATATGATGTTTTCATAAGCTTAAGTACTACACCAATACTAAAACCGAAGCTTTTGATTTTTTAAATAAAACGTTACCATTACTTTTATCATATTATAAAGAACATACCATGTTTTATTAATCAGGTTTAACCCTGTTTTTCAACAATTTCCAGTTATATATAGCGGACAGTTGACATCAACAATTTCCAGTTATATATAGTGGACAGTTGACATCAACAGTTTTCCTAGAACTTATTAACAACTAGTACTAACTTGCTCATCTCAAAGCAGCTGAAAACTTCTCCACATGAATCACAGGTGGAGGACAAATGACCGTTGAAGGACACAGAAGGACATTGCCTGCCCAGCCTTGGAAATTGAACAAAGACATTCCAGGTGATAATCGAGCACTCTAACTGCTGAGCTACCTGGACCAGCTAACAAATCATCTATATATGTAAATACTTCAAATAAATACTGCTTTATTACAGTAAAATCTCACCTCAATATTAAGACCACCTCAATATTAAGACCAGTTTTCAGGGGTCCCAAAGGTGGTTTTATTATTGAGGTTTTGCTGGTTAAATATATATGATACTGGTATAATTCAAATACATGTGAAGATGTCTAAGTCAAGGAGTTGTCAGTGCAGATATTTCCAGTACTTCTCTGACAAATTCTCTAAAATGCCTGGAAAAAAACGTTACAAAATGTATCAACTAAAATGCAGAAACAATACTGTAGACAAGGAAACCATACAATTATGGTCATGATGAAATAATTGTAGCATAGAAATATATATATATATATTATTATTAAGTATTCAGAGAGACATCTTATTATTTTGTGAAATTTAGTGATCAAAGGTGGTTGTGCATACCTGGACAGAAATACAATGTATTTGTTGTAAGGGGACAGTTTGTTTATTATCAGACCCACCTACTTGATTTTTCGCAAAAATGGAAAAAAAATAATTGTAGACAAAATTTGCTGAGCTCGAGATGTCCGTCATATGTGCTGGCAATGTAATTTATGCAAATGCATTTTTGATTGACAGAATTTTTGTTGTTGTTATATTGATACTGCTTGTATCAATGGCAGTCCTTATAGCAATAGAGGTGTACTCACCTTTCTCTTGTAGAACATTTCGACTGAATAATTTGGCATAATATCTCTGAAAAACAAATACAACAGTTTAAATAACAGAATTTAATAGTGTCCAATAACACTACCCTATTCATTTAAAATTACAGTATTTCATTTAAAATTACCCAATTTCATTTAAAATTACCCTATTCATTTAAAATTACCCTATTTCATATAAAATTACATTATTTCATATAAAATTACCCAATTTCATTTATAATTACCCTATTTCATTTAAAATTACAGTATTTCATTTATAATTACCCTATTTCATATAAAATTACCCTATTTCATATAAAATTACCCAATTTCATTTAAAATTACCCTATTTCATATAAAATTACCCTATTTCATATAAAATTACCCTATTTCATATAAAATTACCCTATTTCATTTAAAATTACCTTATTTCATATAAAATTGCAGTATTTCATTTAAAATTACCTTATTTCATATAAAATTACCCAATTTCATTTAAAATTACCCTATTCATTTAAAATTACAGTATTTCATTTAAAATTACATTATTTCATATAAAATTACCCAATTTCATTTAAAATTACCCTATTCATTTAAAATTACCTTATTTCATATAAAATTGCAGTATTTCATTTAAAATTACCTTATTTCATTTATAATTACCCTATTTCATTTAAAATTACCCTATTTCATATAAAATTACCCAATTTCATTTAAAATTACCATTCATTTAAAATTACAGTAATTTCATTTAAAATTACATTATTCATATAAAATTACCCAATTTCATTTAAAATTACCCTATCATTTAAAATTACCCTATTTCATATAAAATTACCCAATTTCATTAAATTTACCCTATTCATTTAAAATTACAGTATTTCATTTAAAATTACCCTATTCATTTATAATTACCCTATTTCATTTAAAATTACCCTATTTCATATAAAATTACCCAATTTCATTTAAAATTACCCTATTCATTTAAAATTACAGTATTTCATTTAAAATTACATATTTCATTTAAAATTACCCAATTTCATTTAAATTACCCTATTCATTTAAAATTACCCTATTTCATTCAAAATTACATTATTTCATATAAAATTACCCAATTTCATTTAAAATTACCCTATTCATTTATAATTACCCTATTTCATTTAAAATTACAGTATTTCATTTATAATTACCCTATTCATTAAAATTACCTTATTTCATTTATAATTACCCTATTCATTTAAAATTACCTATTCATTTATAATTACCCTATTTCATTTAAAATTACAGTATTTCATTTATAATTACCCTATTTCTTTTAAAATTACAGTATTTCATTTAAAATTACCCTATTTCATTAAAATTACCCTATTTCATTCAAAATTACAGTATTTCATTTAAATTACCCTATTCATTTAAAATTACCTTATTTCATTTATAATTACCCTATTTCATTTAAAATTACAGTATTTCATTTAAAATTACAGTATTTCATTTATAATTACCCTATTTCTTTAAAATTACAGTATTTCATTTAAAATTACCCTATTTCATTTAAAATTACCCTATTTCATTCAAAATACAGTATTTCATTTAAAATTACCCATTCATTTAAAATTACCTTATTTCATATAAAATTGCAGTATTTCATTTAAAATTACCTTATTTCATTTATAATTACCCTATTCAATTTAAAATTACCCTATTTCTATAAAATTACCCAATTTCATTAAAATTACCCTATTCATTTAAAATTACAGTATTTCATTTAAAATTACATTATTTCATATAAAATTACCCAATTTCATTTAAAATTACCCTATTCATTTAAAATTACCCTATTTCATATAAAATTACCCAATTTCATTTAAAATTACCCTATTCATTTAAAATTACAGTATTTCATTTAAAATTACCCTATTCATTTATAATTACCCTATTTCATTTAAAATTACCCTATTTCATATAAAATTACCCAATTTCATTTAAAATTACCCTATTCATTTAAAATACAGTATTTCATTTAAAATTACATAATTCATATAAAATTACCCAATTTCATTTAAAATTACCCTATTCATTTAAAATACCCTATTTCATATAAAATTACCCAATTTCATTTAAAATTACCCTATTCATTTAAAATTACAGTATTTCATTTAAAATTACATTATTTCATTTAAAATTACCCAATTTCATTTAAAATTACCCTATTCATTTAAAATTACCCTATTTCATATAAAAATTACCCAATTTCATTTAAAATTACCCTATTCATTTATAATTACCCT